>CM075192.1:16771407-17371407 GCA_037577475.1 Chaunax sp. Z400
TCCCCACAGATAAGTGAGGAGATGCATACACACACTGCGTTAAAGTCACACCAGCAGTCTATGTCTAAAAACTGAAATCCCACTCTTAAACCTCTCAGGCCTATTTTGCAGTTTTCGCTCAGGTTTTTATCAATAAGAGGCTTAGTGTGTAGAGTTTGTCCTCTATTTAAAGGTTAAATAAATTAATTTTTAATATTACTTTATCAGCAAACAACTATTTGCCATGTACTGTATATACAACATTAAAACCACCTGCCTAATACTGTGTAGGTCCCCTTTTTGCTACCAATACAGCTCTGACCCATCGAGGCATAGACTCCACAAGACCTCTGAAGGTGTGCTGTGGTATCTGGCACCACGACATTATCATCAGATTCTTTAAGGATCGTTTGTCCACCACATCCCACAGGTGATCAATTGGATTAAGATCTGAGGATTTTGGAGGCCAAGTCAGCGCTTTGAACTTGTTGTGTTCCTAAAACTATTCCATTGCCCTGTGGTCCAGTTGTTATGCTCACATGCCCATTGTAGGTGCTTTTGGCAGTGGACAGGGGTCGGCATGGCACTCTGACTGGTCTGTGGCTACGCAGCACCATATGCTGCAAGCTGCAATACACTGTTTGACGCCTTTCTATCAGAACCAGCATTAACGTTTTCAGCAATAGTAGCTCTTCTGTGGGATCGGAGAACATGGTCTAACTCAGATCCTTGCAATTCTAGCATTTTTCCTGATTCCAACACATCAACTTCCAGGACAAAATGTTCACTTCCTGCCTAATATATCCCACCCACTGACAGGTGCCATTGTAACAAGACAATCAATGTTATTCACTTCACCCATCAGTGGTTATAATGTTATGGCTGATCAATGTATTGTAGAGTGATAGTGTCATGAGCAGAAAACTATGTCATACCCTGTCGGAGGAGCCTGTGTTTTTTTTTTTTTTGCTGGTCTGGTTGCATTTGCATTTGCATGTTAGTGCATGAGTCCCTCCCTGTTCTCCCCACTTCTGTTTTCAACATGGCAGTCATGTCACAAACATTCATGTATTACAGCTAAACAATTGTAATAAAACATGTTTCTGAAAACATTTGAGGTGAGAAAAACGCAGTAACAGAATCTAGACCCGTCTTTGAACAGCACTGCATAGTTGATCTAAGTTTCAGGAGCAGTATGTGTTCAGAAGCCATTTTTCTTGTTTCCCAACCTCATTGAATAAACTAAGCACACATTCGGTTTGGTTTGACATGCTGGTGCACTAGTGCGGTATCCTGTGGCTCTGAATGTCAGTGCTTGAACATGAAGCGATACTATAAATTCCCTGAGCGATTACAGTAAAATTAACACCTCAACTTTCTTCACGTCTGCTAAACCTGAATCTTAAGCTTTCTTTCAGGACTTCCATTGTAATGGCCATTTCAACTTGTGTCAGTATTACAGCTACTTAAAATACTAATACATCTGCTGGTTTTTAGGAATGGGCAAACATAACTTTACTTCTGAAATTGACTAACTTTATTTTATTACTTGCATGTTTTATACTGTTGCATGTGCAGCATATTCCAATTTCTATATTTTATATTTGCTGCTTTTATGTTGGACACCCTTTGTATCGTCTATACTTAAGTTTTAGTTTAGTTTGAGTTTTATTCCTACCAGTTTGATAGTCAATAAACCCTGAGGTGGGGGCGGGGCCGGGTGGAGTGTGGTTTAGAAGAAGATTAGAAAACATCCGTCAAGAAAACAAACATTCTTTGAGAATCGTTCTCTTTTAAAATAACTTCTGTTAATGTCTAAACTGGTTATGAACAGAATGGGACAATCACATGGGACAGTACTGATCTACACAAAAAGCCTAATTATATGGTAAAGTTACTGTCCTTCAACCTATGACTACTTCGTCATCTAAAGAAAACCACTTCACTTTTATCTCCTGCTTTTTCTGGTGAAATGTTCAAATTGAACTAGACAGCACTCAGACTGCGCTTTGCACCTAAAAGCAACAGTCCCGGGATAGTTTGACTCCCATAATATGACTCCTAGACAATGAAAGCCTTCCCCTAGAATTTGGAATCACATTGGTATCATTATTAGTTTGTATTTGTTAGTCAAGAAAAACAATATTTCACTAATGGTGGTTTTCTTCAGGATGCAGCTCAGAAGCCTTTGAAGATTCATCAAATTTGACACCAAACTGAATCAGCACAATTTCAGATACAATTTGATCTTAGTGTCAAGTCTGTACCATCATTATATTGTTATCTCACAGTTGTGAGTCCTACAAATGTAAGCCTTCTGGATACTAGATGCAGTACTTTTACAATTTTCCTGTCATACTGTCCTGGGGCCTCAGGTGGCTGCGCACAAAAAAGTAGCGTAAACAGGGATGAAAACCCGTTTCCTTTTATTTGATATTCCACTGCTAAGCCCTCCAAACCAAACAGTTTCATGGTGCTCAACCTCTGTAGTGAGCACCTTGGACTCACACTCTGAAAACTTTGCTTTCTTCTTCGTACTTGGCATCTCCATCTTTCCCTCACTGACTCCTTAACAGCATCAGTATATGAGCTATTTAGTGACCATTTATGGATGATTGTGGGACGTCACTGGGATGAGTAGTGGGATGACACTGGAAGGAGACCATGCCCGCACAATTCACCTTAGGCTGGGATTAATGATGAGAAGACCGCGTACAGGTGTACGCAGCATGGTTTTATAGATCTGAATATTTTATGCATTGTACATACTGAGGTCTGTGAGTACACAATGTTTTAGGATGGAATCTACGCTCAGTTTTATAACCGAGGCCCCTGGACACATCTGTAAAAATGACATTCACTGCCACTAGATGTCGCACTACAGCTCTAGGCTCTATGTCGCAATGTTGAAGAAAGTGAAAAAGGGATTAAGAATCCACAAATGTCCCCATATCCCCCATAACTCTAATGTAACCCACTCTTCCTTGGTCCTGACCCTAACCCTAACCCACTTCTACACAAACTTTAATAAAAATCTGTTCATATCCTCTTGAGTAATTCTGCTAAGAGCCAAACCAACCCAAGCAAAGACATTTCCTCCTTGGCAGAGGTAAAAAAAATAAAGGCTCCAATCTTACCTTCAGTGCGTATGATACCCATGAAGGTCTTCATGAAGCCCACTTGCTTCCCACTTAAAGAGTACACCTGGATCCTTGACTTCACACAGTCTATGGGAAAGACCATAAACCAAAGACAAGCTCCCCCTAATCCACCACTAAACATGAGTGGAAGAACACCTATAAGACCAAAATCATTTTGTGGGAGCAGATCACAGAAACAAGTGCATATCATAAACTGGAGAATGGGAAACAAGCATACCTATACTGTCCTTGTCCGTGCCCATGTACTGTGCAAATTTAGACCGAGACAATTCATAGGCACCAAAAAAGCAGAAGTAGCCTGGTATCTCCCTCGCCATGGTGGATGTCAGGCCTTCGTAGAAACCAAGGGGACCCTTTGTCTTCAACACCGTCTTTACCACTGTCCACACTGTGCTGCGATCACACCACAAAACATAGTCAAAAGTGTATCAGGGGAAACTCAACATGTTCTCTTCATTCCAGTTTGGTCACCAACCTTCTCTGACCACGTGCGATCTTGCCAGACGCTTCCATTTCATGCATGGCCTGCAGGCGACATTTCACCAGCTCAGTGGGGCATACGACCATCGAAGAAAAGATGGAGGCAAAGGACCCTGCGGATGCCTTCTGAACGTCACTGATGAACAATGATAGGGAGCATAATAATAGAAAAAAATAAGGGCTAAGGAAGACTACCTCTCTAAGCTTTTAGGTTTACTGTGGATATTTAGACTAAAAACATTAACTCCTTCACATCACAACCAAAAATAAAACACACAACCTATACATGATCAAATACACTCAATGTAAAAGCATCCTCTGAATGTAGCCAAAATCATTGTGTGGGTGCATGGTTCCTTTTCCTGGTCTAGATAGAACTGTTCCTATCTCAAAAAGCTCAAACCAAACCTTCACAAAGTCACCTTCTCATTAAATGTCAAGGGACTGGCTCCAGAATGAGAGTCATTACCTTCTAGTATTTTTTACAAGAAACATGCTGTTTTTCATCACACATTATTATCTTGTCTGAAAAATGAATGTCCACATGAGGGTGAAATGGTAAAATGAAAAACAAAACCAAATATCTGTATCCCTATAAGCTACAGTAAGAAACTCATGACTGGTCACACTGATGGTTTTTCAGTGGATACACTAATAAATACACAGAAATGTTGGCATCAAACCTGAGATGAGCTCCTTTATCCAGTCTGCAAACAAAGCGGACTGCATCCTGGCAGAGACCATAACTCAAGAAGAGCACGGCATTTTCACTGATGTTGGCCATGAGGGCTGGAGTCGTGCCTTTGTAGAGACCGCGTAGTCCCACCAGTCTGTAGGTGGACACGAAGCAGTGGATGAAGCTGCGGTACATTGTGGGGAACGTCTGCATCTTCACTTTTGCTGTGTCAAAAGGTTGACCGCTCAGCACACAAGCTGTACCACCTGGGGAAGGATTTCATGGGATGTCTTATTGAGATTCAGTGAATGAGATTATATTGATGTCATTATTTATTAGAGCAGCAAATAACCAAAGCTGAGCTCAGTGAACACGTTCAACGTTTTTTGTGATACATAGATACATAAATCCAGTTTCATCTTTCTCACAGGCTTACAGGTGATATTTTCCTCCAGAAATACAAAATCAGACACAACATGCTCAATTCCCAATAAGACCAAAAAGACTGGTTCCTGAATCCTTAATATAATATATAATCAAAAAGACTACGACAACTCTCCAATTGGACTTTTATTAATATTGCCACATGGATGGTTAAGGGCAAGATACCCTTCCTCAGCATGTATTCTGGTGATTTCCAAATGATTATACACAGGTGAGTTAATAATATGTGACAGAGTCTCATAGCTGTTGGATACTTCAACATGAAACTCCACACAATATATCCCCATGTAAATCTCACTCGTCCATCCCTTTGGAAATGAGAGTGTAAAGCTGGTGTATCCAATGCCCTTCCTTTTGGAGAGGGATTCTGTTCCTATTACCACCTCTCTGTGGCATCTCCACTGGCTACTTGCCCATGTAACGTTCACTCAAACTGTGGTTAACTGTGCTAAAGTGCTTAGCCACAGATGATTTATTATAATGATTAAGAATACAGCACCTATGCTCACAAATCCTGGTTTTTGGTTTCTCATGGGATTTAAAAATGCACCACTCATCTCTATATCTATATGTCTGGCAGGTTTCGTGAAAATTCTCAACATATGAGGCTCGGCCGTGCTGCTGAAATCACAATTTTTAGAGAAATAGATACAACACCTTTATCCAACTCATCCCAAACTAACCAACGCCTGTTTAAAAACACAAAGACTGAAGAGAAAATGCCGATGAATGCTCACAATTCCACAACAGTGTGTCTAATCCAGCATTATGTACGAACTGGAACAACGACAGGCCGGCCCATGTGGAAGCATAAGCATTAATGCAGCAATTGTATGTAAAAGGCTTTCAGACAGCAAATGGCTGTTTTCTGTGGAAAAACATGGGAAAAACTATCACATAGTAAAATGTACACAGCACACAGACAATGCAACAATATTGTGTAACACTGTCCCTAATTTCACTTGTTTTGTTAAAATAAAAGAATAACTGATAAATCCTGTTTGTCTCATATTTTTGCCCAGAGGTGTAGTAACTAGAAAGAAAAACTAGAAAAGCATTTTTGTTTGGAGTGGTAATAACAAAGATTTTAAATATTTCCATGCTTTCATCAATTTTAGAAAGGAATACATAAAATTCACAATGTGTGATGGAATGGAATGTATTGCTTTTTGGATGGTTTGGTGAGAAGAGAGGGAACTTTTCTACACACTGAAGTATATGAAAAGAGGAGATTTCATTTGCTTGTTTCTTATGACGTGAATAGTGTAATGTGTTTTTTTTTTTGGAGTTTCATATTTCAGTATCCCACAATTAAAAGACTGTGTTTTACCCCTTCTTTTAAGGCGTAATTATTGTGCTGGTGAGGACACAGATAATTATTGTGTTGACTAATTGTAACATTGCAGAATGCTGAAGGGCATCTTGCCTGAAACATCTGTTACCTAGTCTTTTCTTTATGTTTGATCCTTCAGAAATGCAGACAGACAAGATTTTAGTGTGTATAGACAAAAGTGGAGGTAAAGCAGTGGAAGCATAAATAAAAAACAATAATGCACACACACTGTTAAGTTGAGAATCCATGATCCATCCATCCATTCATCCAGATCAGGCTAATTAATATAGACGACTCACCTATTGCTCCAGCTGAGAAGTCGATGATTGCCTGTATTATGGGATGTGGAGCCATGATGATTCCAAATACTGTACGCTGTGAACTTGAAAAACAATTTAAAAATTAATTACTTAATTACTTAATAAAATGAAGTGTATTTTGGCTTTGGGTCTTTCACTGCGTATGAAGTACTTTGCAATTATCTGCCAAGTAATACAACAAAAACGATAAAGTGAAGTGAGATACACATTTCACATTTCACGCTCACCTGTCGTTTCCTCGGTCCACTTTGTTGTTGCAAAGTTCTGCTTCCCTTACAAACAGCGACGCAAAAAACTCACTGCACTACAAAGGGGTATGAACAATATGAACACACGCACCTCAAACAGACAGACTTGACTGCGCCGTACAGCCCTCCTTATGAACCATGAACCTTATGAAAACAAAACAAAAACAGAACCTACATGTAATATTTCCAGAAGCGGAGGACGATGTTCGAGTTTGATTTGAATCCCTTCGCACTCCGGGAGTTTATGATCCTAGTGCACTTTCGTTATTTTACTTCTTACGAAATATATACTGTAGTTGGATTACGTCAAGGCGCCTGTCGTGCGCTTGGTGCGCACTTTCCTAAATGCCTGGATCAAATACAAGTTTTAAGCCAAGTTTTGGCGCTGCATTACATATGGACCTAAACTTTAAAAAAGATATGACAAAAACACAGCTTCGAAACACAGCTAGATTACGGCCATTCACAAAGCGAGATGTTTACAAATGATTCGTGCCTTTATTTGTAGCCGACTTGTTTACTGTATCGCACTTTTTACTGATCTTCCTAAAAAAAACAACTGAGAGAGCTGAATCGAAACTCTGCAGCTCCAAAGAGGGCACGTTCGACCAGTTTTAGCTGATCTGCATTGGCTTCCTGTTACATCTTGAATTGACTTCAAGGTCCTCCTCCTTTAAACACCAGGGCTAACACCAAGCTACAGTATATTGCTAACTCCCTTGATCACTGATTTAAGGAACTCTGGGATCATCTGCTCCTGGTTTATTGGAGGCTCCCAGAAACTGTCAAGAAAATCGAGAATTCAGCTTTTGTAAATTGTAGCCCAAAACTATGGTACACACTGTGGACATCATACGGAGCCCCTGAAGTCTCATAGGGGGAACATTTTTTTAATCTTGTGCGCGCAAGATAATAATCAAGAAATAATATCTTTTGGGCACAAGTTATTGTCTTGTTGGAACAAGATAATTATCTTGTGTTCACAAGTTATTTTCCGAAAGAAGCTGCACTTACAGAAATTAATACACACGCCAAAAGGTTGTGAGAGGCACTTATTGGATGCTTGCAGGAATAATGAGATGTTTTAAGTGCCTTGGTAAGAAAATATCAATTTGTGCATGGCAGTATACATACCCGGAAGAACCACACTACCCATTTTGCTATGCACTACAGCTCAGTGGCGTGCCCATTGTTGTCTGTGAGCTAAACCCTCAGGACCTATCTCAGCTAATATACTTCTAACTTTCTCTTTTATGCCTTAATGCCATTCTCTTGGCACCTCGTAGAAAACCATCCATACCCATTCATTTCCCCCGGACCCTGTAATTGTTCCTTATGAAGTCAATGACACGGCCTAAATGTGCGTCCTTTCATCGACTGAACCTCTTGTCCTTCTACACGGACAGCAAATGATTCATACTAGTGACAATCCCTTATCTGCATGCAGGAGCAGTTGGAATTTGATCATGAGACACTCCAATGTGAAAATAAAACTTGCTTAGCTCAGTAAGAGACGTATATGAACTAACAGTAAATTATCTTGTGCGCACAATCTTCCCACAATATAGTGACTTGTGCGCACAAGAAAATTTTTCTCTTATGGGACTTCAGGGCATCAGGAGAGCTCGCTGATTATTTTTAAAAGATAGCTAAAAACGGATCTTTTCACCATAGCATTTAAATAGATATTACATCCCGGAGACATCCTTTAAACTCATTTGCGCATTGCCTTGCCCTTACAGTATGCACTGCTACACTACTTGTAAAATGTTTGAATTTTAATTGATTTTATATATTCTATGTATGCTATTCCTAATTTAATTTGTATGATTATTCTGTATTTTATTTTCATCCTAAATTTATCTTATTTTTAGTCTTTTATCCTTGTTTTGATGCATCTCTACTTTCACTATTTTTTTATAAAGTTTTGCCTATATATATTTTCTATTCTAGTTTTTCTGTTGCTGTGTTTTTTAAGCATTTGGTGCATGTAATTTATTCGTTTTTGAAAAACCTTGAGCTACATTTCTAATATTTAAAGTTTATTATTATTATTATTATTATTATTATTATTATTATTGGTGGTAGTAGTAGTAGTAGTAGTAGAATATAATAGATCATCTTTATTGTCTGTCCCATCAGTGGCAGAAATTTTTCTTTGACAGGCTCAACACACTCATTTCACATTTAAAACACATTTAACACACACATTTAAAAAACACTAGTAGTAGTAGTAGTATTTACGCACGCCAAGCTATCCAGAGGATACCACAACAATGCAGGAATCTATTTCAGGAAGTATCATGCTTTAATAATTAACTCTTGGGTATAATCAGCCGGTTACATCCAAACACTGTGGAGAGTTTCTGCCTTAAATGTAACTGTCAGTGTAACTTTGTCCCACAGATTAAGCTAAACGCTGGTTGTAATACCTAGTAATCGCCACAAGATGTCAATCCATGTCAAGTCCAATAAACCACCAGGAGCAGTCAAGGTACATCTGAGGACACAAACAGTTTAGTTAAGGTCCTCCAGTCTTTCTATCAAACATTTTCTTTAATCTCTTATAGTTGTGTTTGTGTTTTTTCATTATTATTATTATTGTTATTATTCAGTTGTTAAAGCCTATTCATAAGGACTAGTAATCTATAGGATTGTTGTCTCAGTGTAAGCAGCACACGATAAAGTATTATTTGCTCTCATAAATAGCAGATGGCGCACGAATAATCAAAAAATATATTTAACCCCAAATAACTTGTGCTGCTACATGAGAGAATAATTTCGCATTAATTTAACTTTATCGAATTTTCAGCATGTGGGAAAAACAAATGGACTTAGTCACTCTCTGGACGTGACGTATAGAATAATTTTGAGATTAGTTACTGGTCTGCTGACACCTTATTTATTTTTTTATAGTGAAACACATTTGATCTCAGATGAGACGTTTAACAGGCCAAATAATGAATACAGGGACTATTTCTTCATCAAACTCTTTCGATGTCGTTCATTGGCGCGCCTCTGGTGTCACTCAAATATGGGCGGTGTCAGCTGACAAATGATAGTTCCAGTAAGTCTTCACATGCTGTACAACAGAGTCAACAGGGTGTTCGAGACGTAGTCGGAACATCACTGGATAACCAAAACAAACCAGCGGGTCAACACACTGTGGACACTTTGATCATTTTTTTCTCATTAGAGGCATTTTTAGAAACTTTTTATTATTGTTAATACAGATTTTTACCGGCTTGGGATGTGACTTTCAGAGTAGACTTTACGCACAGGCGTAGCATTCTTTTCCCGGACAGATTTATCTTGTGTACGCTCACATTTCAAAGGCGGAGTTGCTACTTTTGAGGTTCGTCACATTTACATGACATTGTAACACTTGGCACCGTCACTTTTCTACCATGGCGGAAGCGGCCCAGCAGCCACATCTGGTGGAAATAGACCCGGATTTTGAGCCCCTATCGCGGCCCCGGTCATGCACTTGGCCCTTGCCCCGGCCGGAGTTTATCAACCCCGGCGACTCCAACACGTCTTCGCCGGTGCCGTCTGTGAAGCAGGAGCCCGCCGGCAACACCGACTACATCAACAACCTTAGCCTGCTGGAGGAGACCGAGGACTTCACGCAGCAGAAGCCGGTCATCCTGTGCACTGACTTCCAGTGTCGGGAGAACTGCGTCCACCAGCAACCTCCACAGCAGCAGCAACATCATCAGCAGCAGCACCCGAACCCGCAACTCACGCATCACCATCAGCAACAGCAGCAGCAGCAGGTGCCTCTACTCTCCTCACCGGTCGGCTCGTCGACCTCGGCGGCCGCAGCTGCCGCCGCTGCCCAGAGAAAGAGCAGCTCCTCCCGGCGAAATGCATGGGGGAATATGTCATATGCAGACCTCATAACCAAAGCTATTGAAAGTTCTCCTGAGAACCGACTAACTCTTTCTCAGATCTATGACTGGATGGTGAAGAGTGTGCCTTATTTCAAGGACAAAGGAGACAGCAATAGCTCTGCAGGCTGGAAGGTACGTTTTCTCACTTTTGGTACTTCCATCCAGGAGAAACAGTGTGTGTCTAAGTGTGTGGCGGGAGTTCACAGCAAATGGCTTATGGTTGACTGTACTTGTTGTATCTACACAGTTTTAGTGTGTCTGTGGTAATTAACAGTTGGGTTCACAAGAACTGTATTGTGCTTTATGCTGTTTTTATCTCCTCTGGTATCTATAATAGGAATAGCTTTTTCCTGGGTTGATACTAATTTATTGTGACTATGTATTTTTGATCAGGGCTCTTTATTTCCCATCATCTATGGTGATCATTGTTACATCTCATGCAGGGACGTCTGCTGATATTTTGCATAAGGTCCTTACATTTTTCCACAAATATCTCCACAATGACAAACAAGTATGAAGAGTGAAGTAAGTGTTCAGTTGTTTATTAATTGCTTGTGAAACATGCCTCCCTTCATTGTCACCCATCCAGTTAACTGACCAATTGCTACCATGACCTTAGACAGTCATCTGACTTCTCCCTGCAGTATGTGATTTGTATGAGTCTGCTGACTCAACAGGGTTTTTTTTTCTTCGCTCTTTGCCATATTGCTTCCCTCAATATGCTTTTCAACACTGCTGCAAGTTCTGGCTCTCTTTGTTTGCGGCAGCTCTTCTCCCTCTGCTGATGTCTTAAATGACAGATTTTAAGGCTAAATCACACATTTCCATAATAGAGTGTGAGCTTTGAATGAAGTCGCGTTTTAGTCTTTGTCATAAGGAGATACCAGAAGCATTCATGTGTCCTGGAGACTGTCCAAAACATTACACAAGAGGGGACTTAAAGTTTCTGATGTGGTGTGACAGGCCCTCCCACTGAACACTATTGAAGGGCGTAAACTTCACTTTGGAGACACATAGTTTCAGTGGTGTCTGACAATAAATTGATGACAGTCTACCCTCCCAGCGGAAAATCATATTGAGCCTGTAATCACACAGTGAAAGATTTATTACAGCCTCCTCCTGTTAAAGGCTGGCTGGGTTGCTGATGAAATTTAAAGCATTTGTCGAGTTTTTTCCCCATGACAGGAGGCTCCCACTTTTTAATTGTGCTGAGAGATGACATTCATGTCAGCCGCAAATACCAGAATTTCATGTTGTTACACATGCAGACACACGCACATCCATACAGGGTCACTTGAGTGAGTCACCGGCATTTTCAGTTGAAAAGAGCTTATTATTCTCCAATGACCAGTTAATATCACTTATGATGAATTAACAATATTCAAACTTTAGAGGGATGCATTTATGTGAGAAAAGCAAACTGAACGTGTCTATGTGGGCCCAGGTTTGTGGAAGCTAATTGTGATCTGAATGAAGAATCTATAGTCTGAGTGGTTGGGCAACAGGTCAAAGTCAAACATCGGCTGGGTGTTGGTCATGCCGAGTGTGACTTTGCGAAGTCAACAGAGAAAAAGAAAATCACGATTGGTGTTGAAAAAACAAGATAGAGCCATCATTAACATTGTTTTTTTGTTTTTTTTTCTTTAAAGATGTAGTAAGGATTTTTGACAAGAAGACAGGCTGCTCACATAGCCGCAGAGTGTCAGCAGCATTACCAGGCCCTCAGTGACCATGTAACACAGCTACGGTCATCAGTTTCTCAGTGATACTCCCTGGTTTCAAGGTAATTGGGCAGTTATTAAATGGAAGAGTGGAGTTTCAGACAAGGGAGTGTGAGTTAACTATCTCCGGTATCATCACTTGCAATAGTAGATCATTTACATTTTTGTAAAGCGTGCAACAGGGTCACGGTGACAAAGACTGAACTTTTCTCTTTGTTTTCTTTAATGCAGCCACCTGATTAAATAGAGACGTCCCTCAGTGTTTTTTCCGTCTTTTTACCAGTTATATTGTGTGATTGGCGGCTTGGAGAGTGGCGCTCAGCCACAGCCTGGGTCTGCTGGCCATCCTGCCATGTTGGGGGTGCAGGCTGAGTAATACTGTGGGAAAGCAAAGTGCCATTCACTGCTGCGAGGGGAGTTATTCATAGAGCTCCCATCGGTTCCACACAGGGGGCCTATCACACATTGTTTCTTCAGAGTGAGGTTTGGCCGGATCGAGGCCCAGAGAGGAGCTGGGGAGAGATGGCAGTGTAAAATGATAATGGTAGTTTTGTTGCTTTATGGTTTTTGTTCTGTTTCTTCTATGTAATCAGCATTCAGCTCAGTGATTCTTATTTTCTAGTGATGAATTAGTTCGTTTTTTTTGTTTGTTTCTTTCTTAGTACGGTTTTGTCGTCTTTGACTGCCTTGTTGAATTCTGTGTTAAAAGAGCCGACTTGACTGATTCCAAAGATGACTATATATAAATTGTGTGGCGGACCCCATTCCAAAGACACCAGCTTTGCAGTGTGACTCCAGACATTCAAACAGAAGCACAGAACCAAAGACAAAAATAACAATTAATTAACCTGTGAGAGAGGCTAACACAGAGTCAGTGAGTGAGAGCTATATATGTTCTGTTTGTTGAGGTAATATTGGGTGTTTCATTGCCTGAAGGGTAAGTCATAAACAGTCATAAAGTTAATTTAATGTAAGACAGTCATCACAATGACAGACGTCACAATAAGAACGGTTTGTGTGTACGCCTGTTCCACACCTTAAAACATTGTAATTGACTCCAGGTCTAGTCTTTTTGAAACTAACCAGGCATCATTTCTACATGACTCTGACTCTGAGTAGATGAGGTTCACCTGAAGTGGTCGGGCTGAAGCACACAAGGTTTTCATTAATCTATGATTAAGACTGTCTGCTGTGTAATTGTTTGAGGGTGAGCTTGTTTCTCACTGCTGCTGATCCTCCACAGTTCATGTCTGAACTGAGTCACTCAGCCTCCACACTTCTCCGGCCGTCTGCGACAGTGCGAGTTCTTAAGGACAGTTGTGCCAGGTGGAACCGGCTCGGAGAAGCTCTCCAAGTGGACTGGACACCGGCCCTGGCACAGGACACCATCCGACAGGAAGAGGAACAGATGGAAGAAATTATGCATCGCCGAACCGCTCTGCAGAGCTGGTTATTTATTTCTCACGAGTCCTGTTCCTGACTCTTTTTATTCATCCCACTCTAAATGTTAATGTATGCATTTCACGTATCAGAAAACGTCGCTTCGGGCACCTCATACGCACGTCGCAGCGGATACATTAATTCATCACAATAGCACGAACACATCCTTGCACACTTGCCAAAAATCTGTTCTTTCTTGTGTTTCTTTACTATACATACGTCACCACAGGATAAATATTTGGTTTCAGCCAGTGGAGCTGGATAGTTCAGGTGCTCTTTGATGTCGGTATCGAGATCAATGCAGTCGCAGGTTTTCTCTGTACACGCTGCTCCTTTGACCTGAAAATTCCTCAGCCTACACTGGTAAACAGTCCCACGGATCTCAAAACAAACTTAGCGGAGAAGACAAACACATAGGTCAGAGCAGATTGTACAGCAAGTGACACCAGGGTCATTACCATGTAAATGCACCCATTGACTCAGGCCCTCTTACTCTTACAGTAAACACTGTAGGTATCACCGAGAGGAGAGGCTCTGATAGGTCGTGCACCAGGCTGGGATACGGGTGCGTACAGAATCTCTTTATCTTGGAACGCAGGACCAGCATCTCTAATGTGACTTTGCAGCCGAGGCTACTTTCGCATTCTTCAGCTACGCTCATGACCTGAACCTTGTCACGAGCATAGCTGCGGTCTTTTAGCTTATTTGCGAGTCTCTCCAACAATGGTCCATCTTTTACTGAGCCGGTTATGTGGCTCAACCTCAGCACCGAGGGCAAAGGAGCTCCCAGACTTCTTTGTCTCTCCTATTTGCGGTCATCTTCATTGCAGTTCTATGTCGAATTACCTGCTGCCTGTTTCTGCCTGGTGTTTTCGTTCCCCGGTGTTGGGTGGCACGCATGACATCATCGAAAGGTGACACCCATTCCGCCTCGCTGGCGCACTCCGTTTAATACAGATGTCCGGTTACTACCTCCGCTACTGTCTCAGAGGCGGACCAACGCAGACCCACAATTACACCTTAATTGCGTTTATACAGAACGGCGCATTCATTCACACGGTGGTGGCAGAGGCTATGCAAGGCGCCACTTTCTCATCAGGAATGAGAACCAATTTCTATCACTCACAGACCAATGGAACAGACATTGGGAACATTTTGGGGTTCAGTAAACACCGATGGACACCTTGGCAGGCAGACTGCACGGTCCTGGGGTCAAATTAGTAAGATAAGTGGACGACCACTTTGCGTCCTGAGCCACAGCTGACCCTAAGTTTAAAGCTCCTTATATTTACATCAGGCAGTCTCACATCCAAACACTATCCAGGCCCAACGCTGCTTGACTTCCAAGATCGGAATGGGCGTATCCACGGTGGCATGGCCTTAACTACAGTACTTAAACATCACATTAAAAGTAATACTAACTGCTTTGAGTTTAAGTGCTGGTTTAACGTTTCTGAGTGTGTGTAATAGCTGTGTATTAACTAAAATGTATTTCCCATGAAGCCGATGAATGGGTTCAAAGGAATACAGACGCTAAAAATGAAGGTGTTCAAATCCTGACGAAGTGCAACGCTGGTTGTAGCCTACTTTCTCGCATACTGCTTGTTTCTCCGGGTTTGGGTGTGTATTAGTAAAGACAGGGAGTTGGATAGAACAGCAGCCCTCCTGTTTCTTCTTTTTCAACACACACACACACACACACACACACACACACACACACACACACACACACACACACACACACACACACGCACCTCTGGCCCCCTGAGTCAGTCGAGGAGTCCAACCTTGGCATTACCCCAAGACATGAGGGGCAGCTGTGTTTCTTAGGCAAAGAGCTAGAGGCGCTCCTTTCGCCCTCCTCCCCATTTCCTGCCCGCGCTGCCTGCTTCTCCATTCCTGGCTTTCTGCTTATTCACAAAGCAGTGCACACTTAGCGCTTTGAAGGGCTGCTGTCCTCCCCCCTCGGTCAAACCATATGGAGTTAACCGCTTGTGCCTTCAGAGGAAAATTAAGCGATAAAGAGAACGAAAGAAAACGAGCAGCATGAGCCCCAGAATGCTCTTAGTTCAGACTGAGTGACACTTGTTGGGAGTTGCATAACAAGACATTTACTGGAATCAGGGAGCCGCAGGCCAAAGTCTGGTGCCACTGGTTAGTCAGCGGAACTTTGAGGCACTGTGTTTGAGATATGTGGGACTCTAGTCTCCTGTGTGCGTGCATGTGCACATAACCTGGGCCTCATAATTAAAGCCCTCCTGCTGGCAGATGCACAGACACGATGGCAGACAGACAGACACACAGACAGGCCGACACAGGGAACATTCCAGCACTGGCTTCTATATTTCTTTTTTATTGTGCTGTGATATTCTGGCTTTTCTTTTTCACGCCAGCTGATTTCAATTCAGTATCTCCCAACAACCTTTTGCCTCCTTCGCTTTTTTTCTGCTCTGTGTAAGATATCCTGGTAGATACTAGGACTCCAATAAGGATTTTTTTCCATTAGATATTAACATAGTGACTATTTATTTCATTGACAAGTTGTTTAGCCTATATCATGTCAAAGCTGAGTGGTCATAGTCCAAAAAATGGACGGAGACATCTTTAAGATTTAAAAGCCAAAAATTATTATTAAAAGAGGCAGCGAATGTTTGCCTATTTGACTTACATTATAAGGTGTTTATGGCTTTGTATGATATAGAAATAGTGACATTTTCGTAACAATCACAAATCACAAGCAGTGTGATGTAACTGTGCCCACCCACACTGATTTGATTGAGCAATAGTGTGAGACTAGTAGCCCCACAGATCATTTCACAACCCCGTGTTTTCTTGTCCTGCTTCACATTTGTTTACCTCTCAGCCCTGACGTGAGCACTCTCTGCTGCTGCCGGTCTCATTCCTCCTACCAAGAAGGATTTTAGGATATTTATCACTGACTGCAAAGAAAGAACACAGGAAAGCACGTCACAGTGGTGGAGCAGAGATACTGAATGGTGTTTATGTCTGTGTGTGGTACACACAGTGTCTATTTATGGATCCAGCCATTCTGTTGCTATGAAGTCACATCACGTCAGCCTCAAACATGTATTGACAATTGACTCCATGTGAGTTGCTGTCTGGGTCATTGTTTCACAGTAAACTTTTGACCGCATGTTTACAATGCAGGGTGGCACATGCCGCATAGAGGATCGTGTCCAGGAGCTTTTGTAGAAAAATTGAGTATGGGGCACGTAAAAACGATGGCATGATGAAGAACAAACGGACGTCGGAGCTTCATGAAATCAAAGCTCTCTAAGGCTGTCTGATATCTATTTACCGTCATTTTAATATTTTTGAAAATATTATACCGTTTTTATTGAACAGACATATTGTTTTCTGGCATGACATGCTATTTTTTTTACATTTTAAGGAAGATTACATGTTGTCTAATAGCACAATATATGGCACTTAAGGTTAAAATAGCAATTTGGTAAGAGGGTGCAGCACCACTGTTAGCCAGTTTAGAATACCCCCTGATGTCTCTTTCTCTGTTTGTCTGTTTCTCTTGAGATGAGGAGATTAGTTACTGAGTTATCGTGATATTAAATAATTATATATTAATATTACCTTACAACATATGATAATTCTATGGAAATTATCCACGGCCTCTTGAATCATTTCAGTTTCTTTTTCTGACTTTGTCATAATGGGTGGCGGTGACGCACCTCAACACTGGTTGCCACCCGTCATAAAAAAGAAAAGAAGAAGACACAGTAACTACCTATAGTAACACAGTGTGTGGCTGCTGCTTTCACAACATCGTGTTTTTCCAGCACATAACTCAAACACTGCTCAGTTCTTATCACAAAACTTTGTACACACTTAAGTCATAATATGAAGTGGTGCCTTTTCTTCTGTCATTTTTTTTTTCTGTGCCCATGTTTACAAATTGGACTTAGGCTCATTCTGTTAGTTGATTTTATGTCCGGCGCACATCTCAAATGCTTTTCAATACTTTTTACACAACTTAACAACCAAGTACTGAAGTGGTGTCTTCCCCCCCCCCCCTTTTTTTTCTTTTTGTATCCATGGTTACAAGTTGAACCTGGGGTCAATCTGCCAGAGGAACTTGTCTCAGATGATGGTCTGCAGGGCATAACTCAAAAACTGCTCAATATTTTCAAGCGTTTTATTTTTTCAAAAATTATTCTCAGATATGCAATCCACAAGAATCACAATTAACAGGAACAATTGATATTCAACTGTTGATATTCAACTGTTGATATTCAACTGTTGATATTGACACGGCTTGCTCTCCAGTTCACAGCTTCACACTTGCAGAGCCTTAATCTCACTGGAAAGGGCCCAGGTAAAAACCCTGTGGTTTACCCCTTTCATTTAGCGAATTCAAACAAATCATGTCAAATGTGTACACGGGTGCTTCCACCCGCCTCAAATACTGGCATCTCACACCCCTGCAGCACTCCTGCCAGAGTTTTGTTTTGTCAGTCCCTTTTCTGGCTGTAGACCAGAGAACAGATCATTCAGTGAGTGTAGTATCCAGTAACGGCACATAGTAGTGTAAGTGATATAGCCTATTAAAAGATACCACCAGAGTGTACGGCCTTATTCAACAGGACAGAGCCCACAGATGCTCATGCAGGCTGCGTCACTCTTGGGTTGAAAATATCAGAGTTGACATCCAGTGCCATGGTCAGGTAAACAGTCATTTAGGATGAGTCACATTGTTTTGTTTATCTCAGTGCGGGTTTGGTAGTTGCAGGGCCGAGAGCATGTGAGTGTCTGTTTTGGCAGTGAGTTTGCCCAGGCATGTAATTTGTTTCACCGAATATGCTGTTGTTCTGTCCATCATCACAGCTTGTCATCAGTCAGAAAAATTAGGGGAAATCCTTTGCATTTCCCCCAGTAAAGACCTCAGGATTTCTTTACGGTGAAAGAAGAGGAAGTTGTTGGAGCTTTAGCAATTTCACCAATCAAATGAGAAGTGAAAGCCCACAGCGCTTCTTCACACGTGTAAGATGTGGTGCCCCATGAATTTCTCATAGTGCATGCGTGTATGTGTATGTGTGTGTTAACTGGATGCAGACACGCTGGGAGCGAGTAGAGCGACACTTTTACGGGGCCGCTCACTGCCGAGAGCCCCAAACCACAGGCATTACCCAGACCCACATTGTTGTGCAATTCCCGCCCTAAAGCGATTATGCACGGTGCCTGTCAGACTGGGCCCGCCATTATCACACCATCACACATGGATTCTGGCATGTGTGATGGTGTTCACACACATTAACCTCCACTGGAGCCGAGTGGAAGTCTAAAACCAGAAGTTCAAACCGTTGTGTTTTGAGGTCAAAGGGTGAAACAGTGCAACAGGACCAACCTCAGGTGTGTTCAGTTTTGGTTTGCATTGGTGATGCAACATTGTCCCGCTATTGTCTGCAGTGCAAAGCAAAGCTCTTGGCTGACATAGTGTTTGTAAAAGAAACACCTCACAGGGAGAGGAGCGGTTACCAGTAGTTAGGTTTCAGGTGACATCGTTGTCCACCAGCACACCCTTTATGGCCTAAAACACATCTTTAAAGAACTGTTTTAAGTCCAAAATAGGTTTTTGGCAAGAATTTTGTCAAGCAAATTAGGAATATTATTACGGGTATTGTTGTTCGTCTGTGGTACTGCCACATGTAAGTGTTAAATAATGTTCCTGAGGGCAGATGTACTGCACGGTTTGAGGATGGCCTCTTTCCAGTTCGGCTCCCTGTTCAGGGTTCCTATTGGATTCAGTGAAATGCAGCAATGCAGTCCAGCCCAGGCAGATTAGATGTGTAAACACATGTGAACCCGTTTTCTCTCAATGACTCATTCATGTCCCGGCTAAAGAATTTGACCAAAAAAAAAAAATCACCAAACATCTGATAAGTTGGAATTTTTATTCATATTAACCTTGACACTGACTTAAACCGAAAGGTGGAAAAATACAAGAAAAGCTTGTAAAAGAAAAAATGTTGTTTATAGTTCTTTGCATTCCACATCTTGTATTCTGCACTACTTTAAATACTGTTTTTGTTATCATTTTATCTTATTATCTCTCTCTATTTATCTCTCCTGAGGAAAAAAAAAAATAGAATTCTTGAAAAACTATCTCCAGGAAAAGTGATTGATTCCTTGCTGCACACAGTAAAGTACTGTTTGTCTGTGTAGTATATGAGTTCCACGAATTACCTCTTTTCTACAATCTGTTATGTCACTCTTTGCCAGCCCGCTCAAATTTCAGCTCATGGCTGACAGGAAGTTTGTGCTTTGAATGGAGTGCAAGCTTTGTACCACGGCAGTGATATCATCAGAAGAGGAAGTAACGCTGAATGTGACGCCAGATTCTGTGGCCTCTTCTTCCAGTATTTCCTTCATTTTTTTTTTTCATTCTTTCTCTTCGCTCCACCCAGAGCTGTGAAATGCTTCAGTGTTTTTGCTTTGCATCCTTCAAATGACCGTTTAGTTCTAAAAAACTGAGATATTATACTTCACACTATATAACATGCTTAATTGTTGTGCCTGATTGGACTTCATTTTTACATAGATCCAAATTAATACTGGATTGAGGCATTGGTTTACAGTTCCTGTCCTGACTTGCACTGGTGCCAGCTCGATATATATGATAGCTGTCCGCTGTCCCTCACAAAAATCTGAACCCTCATCATGACTAAGGTTTTAATATTCATTGGAAGAGATTCTGAATGATCTGTGCATCTACTAGTTCCAGACAAAGTTATCAGCTCATTCTTCCATACTGTGATTATTGGACGTATATCAACCACCCAAAGGACACGTAGTGACACAGTGCAGCTGTCAAGTCAAGTTTTATTTAGATAGTCCAAAATCACATATCACAAAATATATCCCCCAATATTCTGTCCTCATGAGACTTTTATTTAGCACAGCAATATAAGAATGTGTGCCATCTAATGCCGCTGTTCTATTAGCAAAAAGACAAATAGGAAGGAAGCTGGTTATAATTTTTAAAAAAAACAGCTGCAAACATGTGTTAAACAGAGTATTGTGTTCACGTTTAACAAACGTGTGTTTTGCTTTTTAAAGCACAAGAAGATACCTTCTCAGATAATCATGTAAAATGGAACAGAGTCACAATCTGATAATCATTTTCTGTTTGAACACGTCAATAAAGTTGCCGGGTGTGCTGTCCCTGCAGATTTGCATGTATTTATATATACTTTTTATGTGTCAACCCCATTTCCTTTTCACAATGAGCCCATTACATAAGAAAAAGACACTCATAAAAGCGCTATAATAGGTCCACCGCATCTCATAAGGTTTCTTTTGGGTTACTTTCCTCTGTAAAGTGTTTGTTTTGTGACAGCATGAAGTTGTTAATTTTAGAACTGGCAAACAGGTGAGTGCATTACAGCCCGACTCCCTCATGGACTTTGTGCAAATCTAAGGAGAGTTAAAAGCATCAGGAACTGGCAACAAGATGCATCACTAAATAACAGACTCCACGTTTAGATAATTATATTTTTTCAGCCAAAGACACTTGTGACCTATTAGTCACCCAGTCTTGCACGATGCAAGGAAAAATCTCTTTCTTTCCTTGAAATAAACAACACCATAGTTTGTGACTTAAACTCAGGCCATGATATTAGCGCCAGTCTGTCATTTGGAAACATTTCTGACAAAATGCAAACCTGCAAATGATGTTTTATTATGGTTGCATTTCTGGCTCCTAACGGGAATCACTGGTGTTTAAGGGGACCACTGCACGGTTTTCTCTTGTTTCCTTTTTTCTGCTCTTTAAAAGCATTTTTGTACACAGCCTTTTCATGAAGGCAGTTTAGAAGTGCTCGTTTATATTGGTGCTATAAAATGCAATAAAACAACACAAGTGTACCAATTAGAAAGTTACTCCGAGTGGAGATTTATTGTTACAACATCCAGCCATAAAAACAGCTCGGGGATATCCCAGTATTTGCCAGGTTGAATCGGAGTAACAAGCATATAAATATAACTGCCCAAACACTGCCCCCACCCTCCCTACCTCCCGTGGTGGGTGAGGCCTATAGATGCAGGCTGCCACACAGGCTCTCAGCAGCGGTCCACACACTGCATCTTTATCCAGGCTGCAGCCCAGCCCAGCCACTCTGCTGATCAGAGGCGAAAAATATCCCCGCTCCACAGACACAGCTCTGTGCATTTACAGGCTCACATTGTGTTGCACTTAGCAACACATGCACATATTTTAGCATGATAAGCTTAGACAGCACAACCACGGTCCCTGTCTGTACACATGAGCTGTGTGCTGCTTAAGTCTGAGTCAGGAAATCAGCAAGCACAAGAGAGAGTACAGCATGTAAACACCAGCCTCTGGTTTCTGCTAATGTGCTGCTGCGACAATGTTGTAAGAGTTTGTGTAGCAGCAGCTATGAACAACATATGAATAGTCAGAATGAAAGACAAAAATGCAATATGAATCAATCAGTCAGTTCTTCTGTCACCCTGGTTTACAGGCCTTCCAAGTCAGCTGACTTAAGGGCAGTATGGTTGAAATAATAAAATATAGATATTTATTTTCTAATAGGGTTAAATGATAAATGACACACAATGAATAACAACTTTCTGAAGAGAAATACAGGAAAGAAAATAAAGACGTACATAAGCTTGCTTTGAAAATTCGAAACATTTGAAATGTCCCCAATGTCCTCAAAGTTAGATTTTCGGGGCCCTTTTGAAACAACCGATACGTTTTTTTTCACTATGCAAATCATTTGCCTGTGAGTTATAGTGAGCAGTGAAGTGTCGTCTGAAGTGTTAGCATCAAACTGAGTGGAGGTGTCATTTAAAGAGTCAGTGAAAAAAGGAGTGTCAGTGTCAGGGGAAAAAAAACCTTCAATGAATAATTGTATTATTTTCTTAGTTACAGTTTGCTTCGTAACAGAAATTTTGTAAAGTGATGCGGCTGTGAATGTGATGACATTGGAGGTTAATGAATGAAACTGAATATCAGCCAGTTTAAGGTATGATAGGTGGCAATAAAGTTCACAGATGTTAATTGTTGCCCAATGTTATGAACAGCTCAAGAAGAAAAGAAGAATTGGGTATTATTTCATCTTAGAAATGTTAATTGTTATAGAAATCAATGTCATTAACTTCTCATCTTTTTGATGGTACTGTGAAAAGAAAACAAGGCAGAGAGAAATGCAGATTGGACAAAAAAAGGTTCAGCCATCTTTTCTCAACCAACAACCTTTTTGCCCGTTTGTCTCGTTGATGTATGGTTGAAGGTGTGAATGTGTTTTCCTTTGGAGCGATTTGTCTAAATGTCAGACCTCGCTCAACCAGAGGAAATGGCCCATGGTTTGTTATTCTCTCCCTAACCTCTCTTTGTTTGGATCCATAATGAGGGTGATTCATATAAGTGTGGAGCTGTTTCTATGATGAACACTTAGAGCTTTATCCATCATTGTAATCCTGATGGAAAAGCCTACCTGGACAAGAGCCTCCTCTTTCCTTTTTCCTCTTGTTTTGCCCAGGCAGACTACAGAATTTCTGTTAGGAAGCATTGACTCTTGAACCCCGTGCACCAGGGCCTCCTTCTACAATGTTTTTTGCGCAGAAACCAAAGGCATCAGTGGGATCAGTATCAGGACTGGCCAGCTCTTCCTGTGTGGATACAATACAGCAGGAAGTTTGCTAATAGCCTGTCCTCTCTGAACACTTGTCTCACACGATCATACTGCAATGAAAGATCCTGGGCTGTCAGTGGCTTTGCTGCTTCTCACTATGCACAAAACCACTCACAGACTATTTATCATATGTCTGTGAGAACGATCAATTTAAGCTTAACCAGTCATCTGCTCAGGCTTCCAAGTTTAGCCGCGCGTGTGTGTGTGTGTGTGTGTTTATGTGTGTGTTTAGGAGAGGGCAGTTCGTTGCACTCAGATTCCTTGCAGAGGATTGTGATAAGCAGATCCTGCCAAGAGGCCGTCAGTAAATACATTTGCAGACAGATTTGCGTCTGCATGACTTGAATTTTCTGCCTCTCCATCTGCACCTTACAGAGGCCGTATATAGCTCGGCACCTGGCAATGACCATTTTGAAGAAATACTTTCCTGGAAGTCATAGACTGCCGTTTGGGCGTAGAACTCTGCATTGAAGGAGCTCCACACTGGGAGCACTGTGTCTAGGCCTCCGCTCTCCCATCGTCTAGTCAAATTGAATTATTGGACGTTGACGTCAGCGGGTGAGAAAGGAGCCCTTCTTGCTGCAACACAAGTGTGCGATCAGCTGTGGCCAGGAGTTCACTGATGTTCTAGAGGAGCAAATTTAAAGGACAAGGGCAGAATGGAGGATGAGGAAGTGGGCGGGATGGACGGAGAGGGCAGATGTGACCTATTAATGGATCAAATCATGTCCAAAGGTGGATTTCCATTTTTAATCTGAGATGATTTTTAAAAACAGATATTGCAGTGAAACAGATTTCTTTTTATATCGCTGCAAACAGCGACTCATTCATAGTCTCCTGACCAGTCAAACCCGGGGCGGTATGCCGTGTTTCCTCCTGATACGCAACATTAATGACAACAATCGTTTCATTTTCTCGGAACTATTTAAATGAAACCGATGGTATAAATAATCAAAAAGGCCACTGCCTTTCATGATTATCGCTGTGTTGACTTTAGTAAATAGGTCAGTGATTATTGCCGGCCAGTTCAATATTAGTGCTGATGATAACCTATCAAACTGCAAACACACAAAGTCATCACAGGTTGCTTTGTGAATTTGGTAATGTGAAGGTGTATTGCTTTATTTTTTTTTTGTGTGAGTGAGAGAGTGAGTGAGAGAGATTCCTTGTTTGTAGCTGAGCATGTGTTCAGATTGCAATGCCAAAACTGCAAGTTTCCTTTAATTTTCAATACAGACCAACACTAAAATGATGTAGATAAATACTGTAAAGCTACCACAGATTAAATCATTACACCAATGACTACATATCCCAGTAAAATTCAGGTTGAGACTCTCGAGTCGTTTGATCTCTCCTTTACTGACCACTGATGTCCAATGGTTTTGTTTTAAACCCCGTTAGAGTTGTGTATTGTGTGACATTTTAAGTGCCAACATCTGAGATACATTTTGCAAAACTTTACTCTGAGGGACATAAACTTAATTTTCTACAATTTGTTTTATTGGACAAAAGCAGCCAAACGTCTTAAATGTTGAATATTGCCTAAACGCAAACATCTGTTCACTGTAAAACAAATTTAGATTTAAATCAGAAACTATCTGATAAAGGAACAAGCACACAAGAACTTGCTGTCAGGACAAGCAAGTAGGAGTGCAAATCATTTGATAGCAGAATTCCGGACGTGATCGTTTTTAGTACTCTGTGCCACAAGCACAATTTCAAAAGCCGTTTGAAATTGGGTCAACTTGTATCGAATCAGTTCTAATCAGCCTCTCGGTCACAGAATGCTCAACATATCTGACAAGACGGGGATGAACCCGCCATGAGTGAGCCAACCTTTTGATGACTTTGTGAATTCAGTGCGTCGTAGCTGTTGCCCTGCCATCTCACCTGAACCTGCGTCCTTTGCCCCTTGTTGTTGTTAAGCGGGCAGACCTGCTAAGCTGGTGTTAGGCTAATAACACGTTATACAATTCCTGTCTCAACCGCACTGCTCCAACTCAGCACAAAGCTGCAGACATGACCAGGCTATAGCTTTAGAGCTACTTAGTTTGGCGGTAAGGGTGTGCTACATACTCTATAGGTTGCTCTCTTCACAGCCACAGACATTACACAGAAAATAGCTACTTGCAGTGCGAAAGCGCCGTTTAGGCTGAATTGTGGGTGTTGAAAGGTGACAGGGCCTTTTCAGGGCAGCACCGTTTTTCTGATTTGTTCAGTGGAAATAGGACAGGCAAACCGCATTTTTTCACTTCCATTATGTCTATATCTCCATTAAATAGATGTGAAACTGTTAAAAAAAGCTGCTGCCCCTATAGTTTGTTCCTGCTGCGTGCTTTCAGTCACTGAGGAGGGACTATTGCTGCGCTTCGTACCTATAGCGGTACGGGCTTTGCAGCTGAGGTTTCACTTGTGGCTTCACTTGGTTCAAAGCAGCCCTGCAAGTAGCTGGTGTTGCGCTCATGTGGGGATTTTTTCGTTCGACGAGTTGACATTTGAGCAGCTCTTGCGAGCGTCAACACCTCATCCAGTGGGCCAGTATCTGTCTGGCACGCTGTCTTCGTTTATCTGCAGGTAGTTGCAAGAAAGGAGAGGAGAGGAGAGGGGAGGAGATGGATAGAAGACAGAGGAGAGGAGAGGAGAGGAGAGGAGAGGAGAGGAGGTAAGAAGGGGAAGATAGGATGGGCAAGAAAAAGAGATGAATCCAGGAGAAACAGAGGAGCAGGGGTGAGAAGGACGGAGAAAATGGGCAAGGGAAGAAAATGAGGGATTAAGAGAGGAGAAGAGCGAAGGTGACTTTGTCATGTGGAGAAGGAGGAAAACAAGATGAGGAGTGGGGAGAACAGGAGAGAAGAGATGGAAGGAGTAGGCAAGACGTAAGAGAAGTGAAATAAAGTAAAGGAAGGAGAGGAGAGGAGAGGAGAGCTGTACTGAACACTGTGGCCTTTCAGTGGTGCTGCCAGTGAGGGAGTTTAAACCAGCCCAGTGTGTGATCCATGCCCACTCTGTCACACACAACCCCTCTTTCTCCATTTCTTAAATAGCCTTCACTCCAAACACAGTCTCCCACTCTCTCCCACGGCCCAGACACCTGTGCTGCAGCCACTGTTTGAGTCATGAAGCATCCACTAATGTCATTCAGTCTCAGCAGTCACACGGCAAAGTGAACATTACTTTCATTTAATAAATATAGTGTGACATCGGGGATCAGTGTCTGCAGCTAGCGATACGCTCTCCGGCAGTCAGGGGGTTGGAGGACCAGTTGAAAGCCAAATTTGCGGCATCCACTTGGCTCACGGCGCTGCGGCTTTTGCATTCCATGCCTTTTTCTCCGCCTCACGACAGCCATGTTTCCTGTGAGGCAGGAAGCCGGCGCTGCTTCCTGTCACAGTCCTCTTTCATGTGGTCACTTCCTCGTGTTTTGCCAGTACCGCTCTGTTCTGTTGACTCAGAGAACAAAGGTGGTGCTCCTTGCGGTGGGTACGCGGAACTAGCCTTCAGAGATACGCTAAAGTCAAGCGGCTGCTTGTTTTCACAACCTCTATTATGATTACATTATTAAGTGTAAAAAAAAAAAAGGGGGGTTTCATTCAACAACATTTAATGTTATTATTTTGAGTGGAGGCTCTGCCCTTAGACAAACTGTCTCCATCATTTTGTTGCAGAGAAACAAACTTTTTTTAAAAAGCTCTTTTGACATGAGGCAGTGTTATTATCGTAATCTTTTTATACAACACAAGATAGTAGTGTCCTTACGCCTCAGCAATCAGGTTTGGGGTTTTGTAACCTTGCTGAGGAATGTTTATTGTGATGACTGTCTGACTGGGAATCCTGCCTTTACTATTTCCTAAGAGATACTAACACATTGGCTCTGATTACGACTGAACTTTGCACACAGTGGTTAGCTGGAATGTTAAGATTCCTGTGTACTGTGGCCTGAGATAAATTAGTGTCACATACAGTCGCAGGATCCAAAAGAAACAGACTCTTAATTTGTACAAGATTTAATGCATTAAAAAGGAATTCAAAAGAAAAGTCACGTATTCCGTTCATGTGTGCACGTCTGCGTTTGTTTTTGTCTCTTAGGGTATGATTATGTGTGCATGTGCGTGTGTTCATCCCATATCGCGTGTGTTTTCAAACCACACCGTCACTGGCTGCAGTGGAGTGAGCAACAAAATCAAAACCATACTGTGCTGCTGTTTGTCGGTCGGCCATTCCATTAAAAACATCAGCTGGAACACACATACACACACACACACACACATACACACACGCACGCAGTGGGAGACAAGGGTTTTCCATTGGCCACACCAGACACCCTCAGCCACACTGCCCGCATGGCACTCCAAGTCCTGCTGCATTCTGCTATTTTCCATCAGGGCAGGTTTTATGCTCCTTCACTTGTAGTCCCTTTCTTGCAGACGTTTAAACTGGGTTCATAATACCCTCCATCACCACAACAGCCAGCATATTGACTGTGACATAATACTCACCAGAGCCTTTGAAGTGAGAGACCTGTGAGTTTTTCCTTCTGTCAAGGCAGTGATTTAGAGAAGCGAACTACATTTATATTTGTGTCTCACATAGTTCAAGTATTTTTTTTTCTTTGCCATTTTTTTTTTGTAATTAATAGCTGAAACTACAAACAATTTTGGGCCATTAAAGGAAAGGAAAACTATATCTGTTGGTCATATGTATTTATTATTGCCATTTATTAACAAATGTTCAGAGGAGATTGCAGCTGACCCGTCCTGCTGAGAGCAATACCTCCACCTGGACGAAGGTTTCTGGAAGACAGGTGTCTGACTCATGGAAAGCATTCCTGTACTTTCCTATGAATAATGGGGCATTTTATTTTTTGGGGTTTATGTATGACATGTGAGCAAGTGCACTTTCTGCAGTGGTAGTTTTTGTTTAAATGTTTCATCACATGCACATTGCCACCTCCATATTTTTTTAACAAAGTACAACCCCAATTCCAAAAATGTTGGAACATTATATAAAATGACAATAAAAACAAAAATCATTGATGTCCAAATCCTTTCTAACCCAGATGCAATTGATTACTGTACCAACATAAGCGATTTAATGTTCAAACAGATAAAAGTTGTTGTTTTTTGTAAATGGTCATTCTGAATTCAATGACTGCAATACGTTTCCATAAAGTTGGGACATGTTTACCATTGTGTTACATCACTTTTTCTTTTAACAACAAGAAGAGAGGACATTAACTGGTAAAGTTTTGAAGTGGAATTCTGTTTCATGTCATTGAACTTCAGTTGCTCAACAGTCCGAGGTCTCTGTTGTCGCATTTGGTGCTTCATAATGTGCCGCACATTTTCAATGGGGGGCCGGTCTGGACTGCAGGCGGGTTGATCTAGCGCTCCGAAGCCACACTGTGGTAAGATGCGCACAATGTGTCTTGGTATTGTCTTGCTGAAAAAAGCAGTGAGATCCCTGAAAACGAAAGTCGTCTGGATGGCAGCGCGTGTTGTTCCAGAACCTGTATCATTAATGGTGCCCTCACAGATTTGCAAGTTACCCATGCCATGGGCACTAACACACGCCCATACTAACAATCAGGATTGTCCTTTTCCTCTTTAGCCTGGAGGACTCGACGTCCATGATTTCCATAGTATTTGAACTGTGGACTCGTCAAACCAAAGGACACTTTTCCTCTTTACGTCAGTCCAGCAGCAATGAACTTACTACAGTTTTCCAAGTGTTCCCGAGCCCAAGAAGTAATGTGGTTCATGTTTTTAATGCAGTGCCACCTGAGGGATCAAATGTCATGGAAATTCAATCTCCAGATTCTCTGAATCTTTTGATGATACTATGATAGATAGTGAAAACCTCAAACTCCTTGCAACTGTGTATTGAGTAACATTGTTCTTAAACTGTTGGACTGTTTGCCCTCATAGATTTTCGTGGTGAACCTCTCCTCATCTTTGTTTGCAAATGACGAACAGAGTTAGTTTGAACCCCTTTTTCTGAGTAGCTTTAGTTAACCGATGTAGTTTTGCTAGCGTTCTGTCATTCTGAAGTAATTATTTGCTTGCAAGGCTATGTTTTCGATGCAGCCTCTGCCCCATATCATCCTGATGACCACATGGCTGTAACAGGACATCCCGGCGTCTGTGTTCACATTGCAGTCATTCCTTGTTGCAGCACAGCTGAAATTACCAGCAGTCTCAGCAGTCATGGGAAAGAGAGGCTCATGACCAGACTTTGCTCCTCGCCTTTTGTCATAGTTACCGATGAACAGGGGGGAGTAAAGCATTTGCTAGGCTAATCATGGAAGGACTGCCGCGTCCCTCAGATCATGCAAACAAGCCTGAGACTATTGGCTGAGGCAGTCAGGTCATTTGATTTTGGAATTTCATTCATTTGTGAAGGCCCAGTGTTCAGGAGAGCTCCTGTGCTCTAGATCCTTAGGTTCTCCAGGGAGGAGAGAGAAGAGGTGGTGAGAAGGAAAAGAAAGTACACAAAGGAGACAAAGAGAAGAAAAATGGGACAGGAAAATGAATGGTCTCAGGTTGAAATGGAGGGTAATAGTATTTGATAGATCAGATTAGTTCATTAAATGAGCTGTTAATCATCCGATAATCAGCCAAAGACAGTTCTAGTATTTGATTTTATACATGGAGGTCAGTTTGCATGAGTCTGCCATGAAAGCAGTTGTACGATGTCTGACTGAGAAAATAACGTAATCCACAGTGTAATCCCAACGTGGGCACACAATTTAAAATACAATTTAAAAAAGTTTTTAAAAGCCATTGTTGCAAACTGTGGATTTGGAAATTGAAAGATGTCGGTATTCAGCAGTCAGGGAGGGTGTAATAAAAGATACCGTCAACTTGCATTATTGGAAATGTAGGATCCAGTGTTTTAACAGCTTGAGTCGGCATATCTTGGCTTCTTCTATTGTAAAATCTGTAAAAGTCCCTACGCTTTATGCAGGTGCAACAACACTAAATGTCTAGAATTCCCCTTTCACATTTGTCGTTTATTAACCATAAATGTCAGCCATTCACTGTGTCTGGCTTTTTAAATGCAATAATTTTCTCAACATGTTTTAGATGAAAATAAATATCTTTCAGTGTTGGGCAAAACGAGCGATTGGAAGACATCGACAGTGTTGAAATTATTAATAGCGTTTTTTAACGTCTTTCCTTACATTTTATAGAGTAAACAAATCATTGATGTGTAAATGAGAAATGAATTAGAATCATGAGAACTTGATGTAGGTTAAAGTGAGGTTAGATTTCTGAGCGAGGAAGAGATGGTAGAGAGGTGGAGAGGCAGGGGTGAAGGCAGAGCAGAGGGCAGACTGTGAACCAGATGTGAGGCAGTGACTCACAGCAGGAGCCTGCTTGATGACGTTAGCCACTATGCACGCTAAGCTCTGCATGTGTGTACGCCGGGAGTTCCACCCTTTCTTCCAAAACAACAAGCTTTACACATGCACAGTAATGTCTGGCCAAAGCTCATTACTTAATGTTATAGCCAGGACACAAAACAATATAATGTCAGAGTGTAAGTCATTCAATGGTCAATGGAACAACAGTTTAATTTAGAGTTTGAAAGTCAGAGCAGGGTAAAACACTCAAATGTCACAGAACAGAAGTAGTTCCAGTAAAGTAGAACAAAAATGGTGTCTCACAAACACACAGACGTTTGCTCAATATTCTTTCTCTTGTTTGCCATGTTTTTAACTGCTTCACTAGCTTCCCTGCTCAAAAATTAGTTTTTCCACTGGGGGTGTCACTAAGCAACGTTCGAGCGCACTATTAATGTGTCTGTAAGAAGGAAAGATTAGTCTGTTTCCTCCCTTTGATTCTGTGCTGGTTTAGACGCACATTGTCAGGTGGAATGCGATTGTTGGTATAATGGTGTTTCATAATGGGCCACTCTATTTTTGTGAAGGAAAGAAAGGCCCACATCTGCGCCGTTTGGAGTCAAGAGAGTCTGCCGTTTAATCCTCGATCTGTTCAGTTTGTACTGCTCATGGAGTAACCTTATGGATAGCTGTTGTGCACGTGTTTCTTTGAATTGCAAATGGGATTGATGTTGAGTGACCTTAAAATCCCCCTTTCCGCTCTCTAACTTAGCTGTCAAGCCAAGTGGGTTTTTAAAAGAGAACCACCTGTACAGATGGATTTGCACTTGTGTGCTAAAAAGGATCTGTCATGTTTTGGGGTAAAACAGGCAAGCACAAATCACTGCTGCTCACCCAGCTCTTCTATTTTCTCCTTCTATCCTCTCCTCCAGAACTCCATCAGACACAACTTGTCGCTGCACAGCCGCTTCATTCGCGTTCAGAATGAGGGAACGGGAAAGAGTTCATGGTGGATGCTAAACCCAGAGGGCGGGAAGAGCGGCAAGTCCCCGCGACGCAGGGCAGCCTCCATGGACAACAACAGCAAGTTCACCAAGAGTAGGGGAAGAGCAGCTAAGAAAAAGGTAGATACATATGTCGAGATTTCCTTTTATCTCAGCTGTCTCTACTAATGTTGGATTTTGATTATATTCTTAGACTAAACTAGTCTTTTCTTGGTCTCAATGTTTTATTACAATCAACAAATACAATAATCTGTGCTTATCAGCCTGGTAGTGGTGGAGGAAACTCACTAAGAATGTATCTGGCAAACATATCAATACCTCTAATTTCCTTATTTCCTTATTTCACTTTCTCATTGTTTCTTAAGAGTCTGTAAACATCCTTTGTAAACATCCTTTGAATGGTCATTAATAACATCATCACATTACACTCAGCATTTAACAAGAATACCTTTGTATTAGATTTATTTTCTTGTACCATCCAACTGTGTGTTTTATGGACAACATATGTTACATTGACTGTCTCAGGCACATTCTGTACAGCACTGTATGCCTATTGGTGCACTGAGAGTTTCCTCTCCCCCCACAGCTGTCCATGCAGGGCGGCCCTGACGGAGGCGCAGACAGCCCAGGCTCCTACTCCAAGTGGCCTGGCAGCCCCAACTCCCACAGCAATGACGATTTTGATGCTTGGAGCAGCTTCAGGCCTCGGACCAGCTCCAATGCCAGCACTCTGAGCGGCCGCCTCTCACCCTTCATGCCAGAGGACGACCTTGGGGAGGCAGACGTGCATATGGGCTACCCAGGAGCCCCAGGGACCAAGATGACAGCCACCCTGCCCAGTCTAACAGAGATGACAGGCTCTCTGGGACACAGTTCTGAGAATGTCATGGAGAACCTTCTGGACAATCTGAACTTGCTCTCGCCCAACAACTCTCAGGTTGGAGGGGCACCAACCTCTGGCTCCTCCCAGTCCTCCCCCTCTCCTATGATGCAACCGAGCCCTGGGTACCCACCTTACAGCTCCCCCAACATGGTCTCACAGCCTCAGCAGGAGTACCGCAAGTGTGGCTATGGCCAAGCAGGAATGAACACCCTGTCATCCATGCCGCTACAGACACTGCCAGAGAGTAAGCCCAGCTTCGGGCCAACGATCAGCCAGTATAGCTGCGCTGCAGGGCTTCTAAAGGAGCTGCTGACGACAGATACAGATCAACACGGAGAGCTCATGCCGTCAGTGGACAGCGTGGTGTCTCCGTCCAGTGGAAGCTGCATGATGCCACCTTACAACAGCAGCCAGCATGCAGCCAAACTAATGGGCGGAGGGAACAGTCACCCACATGGTCTCTCTCACACTCACCCCCACAATGTGCACAGCCAAGCCCCAGCCTCATCACCAGCTATGAATGGCCGCTTGCTCATGCCCTTGAGCCACAGTACCGCGCGTTTGCCTTCGGCCAAAAACCCTATGCAGATGCCCTATGGCCTCTCCAGCCACCTCAGTGGGGGATGCATGCCTGGTAGCTTCTGCCCTCTCAACACCAATGGATATGGCCGCCAAGGCCTGCCACAGCCCTCGCACCCTGAGAAGCTGCCCAGCGACCTTGATGACATGTCCATCGAGAAGTTTGAGTTTGACATGGAGACAGTCCTCCATGACACTCTGATGGACGGGGACTCCCTGGACTTCAACTTTGAACCAATGGTGACCCAACAAGGTTTCCCCCATGGAGTGAAGACCACCACACACAGCTGGGTGTCGGGGTAGAGACTGTAGTGCAACAGAAGTTCTGTTTAACTGATTTGTTGCTCTTGCTGTTTGGTAAAAGACACGACTCATTAGGGACAAGAAAGTGTATTTCAGGATGTTCATTCCATATTTCAGAATTATTTTTCAAATATTACATATTCTGTACAAACTAAGTGCCAAACATTTTGCCTTAAAGTAAGAGCCAAACTGAAACACTTTCTGGTTTACTCATCAAGGTTACAGATAGCAGCAGCACAATGTGTAGAAGTGCCCAAACTCATATCATCATGTTTACGGTTTCCACAATCAAACTTTTTTGTATATACAGTGTAGTGATAATTGATTACCACTTCGGAAGAATTATGAAGGTAATCTGGCTCATGGGTTTTTGGACTGACATGATATGAAAGACGTCTCAAGGGATTCTCGGATGATGTTACATAACAACTCACTTTATTATTACCTGAATGTACATAATGACCATCCAGTTTGTAAAATCAGGTCAGGTAGTGTATTTTCTATGACTGTAAATAGTGTTTACAGAGCAAAGATTACGGCAGCACACATGAGCTCACAGAGAAAACTGGATGAGATTCTTTAAACATGTGTCAGGTGGACAGATCTGTGTTTGAGGATTCTTCTCAATCAAGCTGTAAAAAAAAGTAAGACATTTTTTTGGATTTCTCTGTACATACGTTAAGAATGTATATTAAAATGATGTAGTAGATGTTTGCTAGTTTAAGTATATATTTGAAATCTAAATTATTTGTGGTTAATATAGATTCATGCTCGTGCGTAACCTGCACTCATACATCAGAACTGTTCTGAGTCAGTCGTCACTCTGAACCTTAATACCACAGGGGCCTATTTATTGTGCCTAATAAAGTAGATATCAACTGCAGGCTTGAAGGGTTTTATATTCTAGATGTCTATGGTCCAGAGGATACTCAAATCCAGCAGTCTTGAAGAAAAGTACCGTGAATTCTTTACTCTCAGTTCCCTGCTTTCAACCTTTTTCGAAGTCTAGACGAAACGAATGACAGTAGGTTGTTCTTGTTGAGGTGACCTTAATGCTTTGCAGTGCTGCGAATGTTAAGAGGTCAAAGCAGGTTGGTGGATAGAATTTATTCTGATAGTCCAAGACCTGCCAGAGATTGTCATTGAAGACACTGTGACCAAGCAGCCTGTCCCCCCGGTTGAGTTTCACAACTGTCCATTTTCTTCGTCTCAGAAGGTTAATGGCCGATTTAAAGTAGTAGAGTGTGATTTCTTTTTGTCCCGAAGAGCCTGTTGATGCTGCCAATAGGACAGCTTTTCTGCTTTTACTCCACTTTCACTCTACCCCTTCTACCTCCACCTATCTCTATGTCTTTTTAAACTTTTGATATAACAAGTCTATTTTAATTATTTTTTAAAGTTGCCCCTGAAAAGTGCCACTAAGTGTTAAGTATCTTATCTAGCTTGTATATTTGCATTGTCCTGCTTGCTTTTCTCACTTAATGCTGTACTAACAATGAGCTCGTCAGCCTGTCAGTGGCTTATTATGCAGAGTCACAAATAGTGCGCAAGGTTGTTTGCTACCTTTGTGAACATGGTGTCAAGCTGTAAACATGACTGCTTCTCATGATGTTGACTTGTTCAGTGGCTTAGAGATCACAGACTAACGGAAAACTGCCTTCAGTTCAACATTAGTGTTTACTCTATGATTTATCCAGACACCACATGTGCCACTGGATGTCTGATCATGAGTTGTCAAGGCCTCTGAGTGCACAGCTTTTTATTGACGTCATACTACTATTGAGTTCACCTCCAACCGGAGGCAAGAGCTCTTTAATTAGTTTTGGTTTGTGGTTGAAATGAAAACTTGCATACTCCAGACCAGTAATGGCACATAGTCTGGCACCGTTGACATGGATTTTGAGAGAGCCAGGGAGCGAGGCAGGTTTAAGAAGAGTAAAATTAAATTCTTAACATTTCAAAAGGCCCTGCAGAGAAGCTGTTAAAGAAGCTGATGTTTGGCTTCTGTGTCAGGTTTCTTGTCCAAACATGCCATAGTATACTACAGCCAAATTTGCCTTGAAGTGTAGAAGTGATTTATTTAACTTTTTTTTTTATGTGATATGTTCAGAATTAAATATATTTGTGCCGGTCACTCAAGTCAGGATAAATTGTAATGAATCCATGTAGTCAGTGTCACAGGGTTCACTCTAAAAGTAAATGAGCTGTACTAAGTAAATTATATCTCTACATTTTTAAATGATTACATCTATGCATTGTATTCCTTAATTTTATGTTGCTGTTGTTATATTTTCTTTTCTTTGAACCTATGACAGAGATATTTTATTGTAACATAGCGCTGTGAGATAATATGGTGTTGTTGTCAAAACTCTATGTTCCAGATGGCTATATGGGGAAATAAATGAAGTTTATTTAGAAAATAGATGACGTGATTAATATGCTAAGCTTTTGTAACCTGACAATGTTGTAGTTCTTGTATTTAGCTACAGATTTTAGAAAATAGCACCAAAAAGCAGATTATTGAAAAAGGTAAAGATATATTGCATTTTTAAAATGACACAATAAATAATACAACACAATATTTAGTCTGTGAGAGAAGTCCTACTCAGAATGCAGATTCTGGACCAATTTTGTAATTTGATTCGTAGAATGATATTGCACTTTTACTTACATTTTATAACAAAGTGCTCCTCACAACAAGAGGAAGAGTTCCTATTACATATTAAAAAGAAAAAAAATCTGTTACATTTAACTTATATACAGGACTAAATTGGACTTGTGCTGTGTGATTTACAATCAATAAGAATGTGTAACTTGTTCAATAATGATGTATTAGGACCTGAATAAATGTACTTCTGTGTTAAAAGATGTGTGAGATTTGTCATTCAACTGTAAGGAAGATATTGCATGCATTGTACCCAAATACAAGTCAAAGTGACTCGTGTAGTCTTACAAGACGAGTACTTGATAAGACATTTAGGACAGTTGCACAGGGCTATTAGCAAAGTGTACTAAGGGATTTGACTTAATGTAGCATTGATTATGTGTAATAGGAAAAAAGGGAATCATAGTCTTCATACTTAAAAAAAAAACCTCAAAGTCCACATTCACAAAAGAACATAAAGAATTCCAGAACAGGGGATTTAAGCCATGTGCAGAAGCTTGTTTTATAAAAGGCTGAAAATTCTCCACTTGTGTACTGCACTCCCAGTTGTGGCGTCTCATTTCTTCACTATAATGATTCTTCCTGGCTTTTCCTTACAGCCACATTCCACACCATGAACCCCCTACCACTGAACCCAGTCACCCCAGACAGCAAACTGCACAGCCTCCCTGGCCCCAGTGTCTTTGACTTTGAGTTGTAAGTAAAAGATAACCTATAACTAGACAAGCCACTGGGGACACGTCTCATAAATAGCCCTGGCCAAGAAGTGTCCTTCACAAGATTCAGTCTAGACTCGTTTCAGTGCTCAACTTTTTTTCTCACTTCACCATTTTCTCTCTTCTAAGTGGGCTTGATTCCACAGCGAAGAAAGATTCTGTGAAATGAGCATAAGCAGGAACTGCAGATGAGTCCCAAATAGACAAACCTACTCAATCCACATGCAAAACAGTCCGTTTAACCAGCAGCATGTGAGGATAGCTAAAACTTAGTGTGTTTCACCTCTTATGTTCGGGAATAAACTTCAGTGTTGGCATTTCTTTACTATGCACAGCAAAGTGGGCCAAAGTTTTGGTGTCAGTGCGAAATGGGAGGGAGTAGGAGTTGGGGGCAGGGAGGACGCTTGTGAGCATAGAGCTGAGGAATGTGGGTGTGGATTTCTGCCAAAGGCATATGTGATCCTTATGTTCCCCTGAGTGCGAGGAGGCAAATGCGGTTAGATCGTTGGGGCCAAATCAGGACACAGATGCAGTGTGAGGACAAAGTAATATGTCACGGAGTTCATCTTCTTTGGTCCAATCCTATTTTTCCTATTCCTCCTTAATGGAGTTCAGCCGTAAAGAAAATTTAGATAGACTATTTTGATGTGAAGTAGAGACTAAACAAGGAAGTGAATTTTTGTCATTCCCTCAGTGGGAAAGTTGAACCAATACTGGCAAACAAAAAGAATATAGACTATGGTGGCCTACAGTTAAGTTAATGTAGGAGTTAAATCGATGTGTTGTGAGCTATAGTAACAAATAAAACATATTCTAGTGAGGTACTGGTTTATCAAGACGTGAAGGCTATTTACTGATAATCCAAAAACAACAAGGGTGTTGTAGTCATGTGAACCTTTGGTCATTTAAAGTAAAAAGGATTACGCTCTACTGTAAATACTGTATAGTGGACCAGGACACGCCTGTAAAAAGGAGAGTATCCAAACAAACATCCAAACAAAACCACTCACATTCTGGACCAAACTCAAAAGGTCCCAGTTAAATAATACTTTGATTTAGATATGATTTATGTCTCAGACCTAAGGAGCTTTATTGTACAAGGCATCTTTGAACATAAATACTATTGGTCTCTGTGTAAATGGACTAGGAAATAACAAATTAAGGGATCTGATGTTCTAACAAACCTAGTATTTCAGATAGACTCAGCTTAATTACAAATTTAAAGAGGAAAACACAAAGTAACATTTTGAGACTCATTGTATCAACTGTACTTATCTGTTCCAGCTATCATGCAAGCCTGAACATGTACAATTGAGTGTGTGTGTGTGTATGTGTGCGTGCTTGGTTGTCGGAGGTGTGTCCCCAGGCTCTATGGGCGACACAAATAAGTCTCAGGGAGACTTTGGACCCAGAAGACACCAAACAATCGGGCCTGTAACTAATGAAGTGCCAGTGTGGATGACAGAACCCATGGGTGGCCACCAGCATGAACTGAGCCTGCCTGCTGCACACTGGGAATTGACACGACAGAAGTTAACATAGTCAAATGTTTGTTTATTCAAAGTCAAAATTAAATCAAATTAATTAGTCAAATTCAATGTTTATTTCTTGGTATTACATGTTTATTTCTTGGTATTACATTTTTTATGCGTTATACATGAATAATTATAGTTTAGTTGAATGACAGAGTATTCTTTTCTTGCCTGAAGGCCCTTTGATGAGCCACTGAACCATGAGAGAGAACAAGACCAATGTCTTGTATAGTCAGCTGGAATGGTAAGTGTGTATCTCTTTTTGAAATGTAGGCATTTAAGAGGAATATGTTTGTGCAATTACTTACCAGTTCCATGTTTTAATTTCTTTCCCAACCGCAACCCAGGAGCCCAAAATGGTCGATCAATCAACTCAAGTGGTCCTTTAGTTCGTCCATACGCCTTTGTGATTGACCCAAGAACCCTTCTGGATGGCAAGTGTCAATGGTTTGCCCTTATGCCCCTCTGGTTGACCAAAGTACCCCTCCGGATGTTTGACTACGCAGCCTTAGTTTGCCCAAATGCTGGTTTGGTTTCTCCAGCCAATTCTTTGGTAACCCAAAGTGATGCTTCAGTGACAGTCTCATTAATATTTCTGGTTGATATTACCATCCTTCTTGATCCTAATGTCCTCCAGATTGGCTGAAGTGCCACTCCAGTAAGCCCACATGCTTTTACTTATACCAGATTACATGCCTTGCTGGTTAGACCAAGAGCATCTTGTTGGTCCAGGTCCTCTTTTGGTCGGCTTTCGTGCCCATCTAGTTGACTCAAGTGCCCTTCAGTTTGCTCCAAGTGCACCTTTGGTTAGCCCAAGTGACCCTTTGGTTAGCATGTATGCCCTTCCAGTAAGCTCAAGTGCTGACCTAATGTGACCTTGGTTTAACAAACCTTAAACTTAAACCTGCCCCTGTGCTTCATTGAGGTACCATTTTCCCCCTCCCTGTCCCATAGAAAGCATGTGCACGCCATTCCTCAGATAATTCATCACATCATCCTGTATCAATTCAACTCTACGTTTGTGCCAACAAACTTCACCATGAACCTACTTCAGGCGTGAGAGGAGAGACAGTGCAAAAAAGAGGTAAAGAAAGTAAAAGAGAACCAGATGTAGCTCAACTGTTGTGTAAGTTGAGAGGAGACAGCTGAGTCTGGGGGTTTGATTTATATCCTGACTTGACCTCTCCAGCAACACGCATAAGACACCCAACAGGGATAACACAGATACCGATCTGAATAGTTCTCTCTCCCTTTCTCTTTTTATCTTTATTGTTTCTGACCATCCTACTGACCATCACTGGTCCTCCCTTTGTAATTTATGCTTTGCTGGAACCGATTAGCCCCATATGACTTTAGCTTCCAGGTTAGTTACATTCCACATCAGTCTTTGCCATTTGCAGCCTTTGTTCTGTCACAATTTTGTTGTTCAAAGAGCCTTCATTCACCTCGTCTGACATTGTGTTAATATCTTTCATGGCAGCACTATAGAGCTCCATTTATATCATGTGATGTAATCAGTCTTGGGAAATGGAGCTAGACAGGGCAGAGTCTGTGAGAGTCTTGATGTGACAGAGCTACAGGTCCTTAGCATCTAAAGATCATTCAAGTTTTTTGTCATGCTATAAAAACCTCTGATGCCGAGAGGAGAGGACTTTGGTGAAATTTCAGAATATTCCAAGCATCTAAAACTGATTATAAAGTTAATTTCTGATGTTTCATGTACTGACTTGACAGCCTGGCAATACCTTATGACTAACTCAACACACCTAAAAAATAGGAGCCCTTTTTTCCAGGCTCTACCACAGACGATGGTTACTACAGTCTGCCTTTGTGTTGCTCAAAGCTGTTACTTCATGCAGTGGGAGTCTATTCATGGCTGGCTGGCAAAATGCTCACTCACAGCCATGTTCCATGATTTATATGACAAAATACTCCTCTCCACCCAGCTTGGGCTTGTGGTCGGCAGCGACTGGCATGCGACCCGTGGTATTTCCTTCAGAATGATAGGAAGAGTCAAACACCGGCACTGTATAGGATAAACAAGGTCTTGTTGAAAGGCACACAGGATGTGAACACTGAAGATCCTATGGTATAATTACAAGAGGACAAAGAGGCAGAAAAGAAGTATCACACTTGGACAAAATAAAACATTACCAGAAAGAAGACAGAGGTGTGGCATGCTTATTTTTGAATCATCTTTTTAAACATTGTGGTAATAGTTTTTCATGACGCATAAAATGCATTAGAGTTGTTTAAAAAGGACAATCAACAGAAAGAAAAATAAACCATAGTAGGATAAGATGAACTCAAATGGAAATAAAAAAATAAAAATGTATTAGGCAGGGGGGCGAGTGATTACAAAGCTCTTTAGGGGATGATGGAAACACTGATGTGATGTTACACCATTTGTTAAATTTATTACACAGTAACTACAGTACTGTAAATAACTGAACATTTCCTGTTTAACCTTTACACATTATTCCACTGATTCACTGAGGCAGGATTCACTTTAGCCGCAAATGGAAAGAACAGTCCTTGACTTTCACCTTTCCCCCAAAGAACTACAGTATGTGGTCTCTCTTAAAATAGAAGCAGACATAAATCTAATGTTCAATTTCTTATATCAAAGCAGTAATTAATTCTTATTCTCTCTAAACATGTCACAGCTGTACACTTCAACATAGACTAGAAGTTGAAAACAATAGGAGTCTATGACTGTACTTCATGGGTTGTGGCGATTTTCTGGTTTTGGAACAGTAGCATTCATTTGTATGGTTAGCTTACAACCCATAAAACCACAAAGACTGCCTACTCTCTCATAGCTCAAAGCTGTTTTCCTAATAAATGCTAAACTGAATGCTGAACCACTTTAGCCCCTGAATATTAGACTTTTTGGACTTAGTTGTCATCAAAATGTCATTGTTATTTAGTTAAAGAACACACATGTTGGTATTTATTTCTGGTTGGCTTCAGCTTTCCATAAGCCATGAGTTTCAAAGTGTTACTCATTAGTGGCAGGGAATGGGAAAAGGTATCCTGCTTGCAGCAGTGGATCATTGAGCCAGAGATGAAATTATTCATAAGCGCATTCTGTGTCCCTTTTACTCATGCGTGTCATATGGTGTGTCAGGCTTGTTTACGTTCTATCCAGGAACATCTCGGTTACCTGATCCCTGGCCTAATAATGTGCATCCAGGGTACGCGTAGGCGAGAACCAAGTATTAGCAGGACATTTCAAAACAACACCATCAACAACACTCAGTGTGGCTGACAAACACTGATCACTGATCCTAACAAAGCAGCATGTGTGTTTGTAAAAGTCTGGCACTGAGCTGCAGGTGGAGGCAGTTCGTCTCCATGTTCCAGCCGCAAGATATGTCCTATTTCTGTTGCGGTCAGAGATTTGTCCTCTGCTAAAAGAGACAACAACAACATCATTGTCTTGTTTGGTTTGAGGATGTCCCTAACCCCAGCATATCTAAGGTGAATTTACACAAGAGCTCATTTAGCGTATTATTTTAGCAATACAGGCTTATAAAAAGAGAAACATTTCCACATGCCTGTGTCTCAAGGCAACAGATGGGGTCAAAGCTAGAGCATTCAGAGTGTCTGGGCTTTTTTTCCCTTTTTTTTTTCTTCATCTGCACAAAGCTGAGAAGCAAACACTACAGAAGTGAAAAAAAATCAACCAGTAATACATCCAGTGTAGGTCAAACCAAAGGAAGTGGCAACCAAACCCTCCTGTTTTTTTTCCAAAATTTATAGCATGAACTATTTTTTTCATCTTTGGAGGAATCAAATGTTTTTGTGGTCATCTGAGCTTTGTTGTGGTAAACACCCTTGGATTTTTATTTCAAGTTATCAATCATTTAAGCTTAAATTGTCCGTCTGTAACCTCACGTCACTTCTTTCATCCTGGAATTTACTGTCTTAACTTTTATTTTAGCTTTTATATGTATAAAGACACTATAAAATTTCTTTATATTTTGGTACAGGCATAAAACTGAAGATAAATGTTCTCAGTCCAGTCTAACTGTTCCATTTACAAGTCCAAAATATATGAATATATGGGGTTTAGAGTCATTTGATTCTATTGCTACCATCATCAGGACTTTTGTTAATGCGTTAATGATTTCCATGACTGTAATAATACATTAATTATAATCTACTTTACATTGTTGATAAAGTAATATATTCTGTTGTTGTCTGCTTTTAAAGAAATGCTTGATTTGAACAAAAATCACATAAATCTATGACTTAAACAAGATCAGCTTTTCCTATGCCTTTTTATAGAAGTTAATCTGAACCATCATGAGTTATTATCAATTAGAATACGTCTTTTGACAGCTGAGGGGTAATAATACTTAATAATAGAGATTATAGCAGACAAAAAGAGAAAAAGACATGTAGAACTGGGATAGATTGACTCTTTGAATCCACCGACTATGGGCAAGACACAAACAAGATTATAAAGCCAAAGCACCATACTGAAAATGGTTCAGTTCCTTTTTCTTTTCAATATAAACTTCGAAATGAAGTGACCCCTGCAATAGAGTCACACTGTGCAGCTCACGGGGGATTAAATGGTGCAGGATTGGATAACACCTTGATTCCTTCTATAATGTTGTGATATAGAGAGGTATCTCCTTTAGATAATGGAGTTCTCTGTGGCTGGCCAGATGTGTGTGTTCTGAGCTACTTAGTTATTGACCGAGATCATGTCAATAAACTGACGTGCACCATGCCAGTTGCACCATATGGAGAGGCCTGGTTGTAATTCGTGGGACAGGCCAGGGCATAGTGCCAGGGAATTAGAGAGGCAGGCGGCAGGAGACGTTTTAATTTGTGCTGCCATGTGCAAAGGCATGCGCCTCCAGCCTGGGTCGGTTCCTGTGATTAGGCCAGCCAGCGTATTCTCAGAAGACAGGAGGAGCAGAAAAACATGGGGTAACTAGAAGGGCACTCTGAGAGCAGAGACCTCTGCAAAGGCTAATAGTCCTCTCTTCTATGATATGCAGATCTGCAAGTGTAACGACTGCAGCTCTATGAAAATCAGGATAACTTTTTCTGTTACCCTGCTGACAAAAAAAAAGAAGACATGGCCTCCTTGGCAGACGTAATAAAACAACACCCAGGAAATGATTATTCAACATGAACTGTCTTAGCAACATCCTGAGACTTAACTGATCTAAGCTAATATCGGTATCAGGTTCCGATCCTGAAGTCATTCACACAGTGGATATCGGATTGATTTCACTGATCCATGTATTGATTCAGATTCTATAGTACGATTTTTTTTATGCCCCTGGTGAAAATAAGAGTGAAGATGGTAGCCAAAGATGCTAACATGTATTATTTTGATATTAGTGCCAGGGCAAGAAAAACTGTGTTCGTGTAATCAGAATGTGAAAAATAAATGTGACATCTAATGGAATGCATCTTTTTCTCATCCCCCTTTTAAAATGTCATGAGCAACACAGTGATGTTCAAACACCACAAGCCACAATACAACAGCACTTTTAACTGATCAGAATACGCAATTATGCAACTTCAACTACAGTTTAAGAAATATTCCATTCATATAACCTCACATATAATATACCAACAACAACAACAACAACAATACTACTACTACTACTACTACTACTAATAATAATAATCATCATCATCGTCATCGTCGTCGTCGTCATCATCATCATCATCAAGAAATCATAGCTCTGGTATTGATCCCAGTATCGGTATAGACAGATGTTCAAGACATCACTATTATTTAATTTATCAATATTTTTTTATAGTAGCAGTGGATCAAACTGTGTGTAAAGTTTCAAGGGCTAATTGTGAAAGAACATCAATCAACTTTACAGTTCTCATCTCTACAGAACGTTTTAGTGTCTTTGAGCTCATTATTTTACACACCCTGTAAATTACCTTCATTAACACTATTGATAAGCCGTGTTTATGCATGCTCATAAAGTATTAATGTAATTCTTACTTTGTTGTGAAGATGTTTTGTCTTTTTTTCTTGAAATATGTGACACCTTTGCCTCTTTCCAGTTCATGTACTACAGGCTCACATCCAAAATGTAGAAGAAGATATTCAGCACAACCATATTTTATCTACCACTTGCTGCTGCCTCTGCAAACATTAAAATACACACTACATCCTGCAGGAAAGCGTTTATCCTGGAACAAAGTGGTCCCATAAAAGGTGTTTAGACTATTGTTATGATCACTGAGTGTTAGGCTATTAATTATCAGAGGATAGAAAATAACAAACATTTACATAATATGCTTCACAGATTGACTAGAAAATTGATGTTTGTGCTTTGATGCCAACATAAAGTCTATTTTTACTACGACATCCCTCATCACTTCATTTCAATCAGTTTACAAAGTATAGTATTACTTACAGCATTGCCCGGGGTAACATGACATAAGTCTATTTTAATGTTTCTATTTTGGTATTTCTGTGACTGCATTTTTAATGGAAGGATAAAGGCCACATATGAAAATTGCTATTTATTTCTTTGAATTCAGAATTCTGGCTTCTAACTCAAAACTGAAAGGGAGTTTTCACGTGACCCAAATCTAATCATTTTTTTCACATGTGGCCCAAAACCTCTTGTGTACATCTTATATTACAAGCAAGTTCTGTATAATTGTCGAGGCTGTGGATTGGGAGGTACAACTTTGGTGGTTGGGTTCCTTCGTCCTCCAGTCTCAAGAGAGCTTGACCATAGGAAACTCCAATTACATCTTATGACACAGAAATATTGTTGAACACTTTAGCTAGAAAGCACTACATTGGTGCTTTGGAGCAGGTCAACACCTTGCATGGCAGCCTGCCATTAAGAGTGAGAATGGGTGAACGTGAGAAGTGCAGGCTAGAAATGTACCGTATCAATGCAGCCCCTCTAACAGTGTCACTTTGAGCACCTTGTCCCTGATGATCTCATCATGAATAGTCAACTAGTGTAATTCTGGGGATACATTTGGTCCAGTGGGATGAACTGTAGTCTCTCCTGTCTATGGCAGGGAGGGAGCACCTTCACTTCTCCATGGTGACAGATTCCCATGAAAGGAGCAGAGTGGCACAATTCAACATGCACGGAAGATGAAGAGGTTGCTTCTAGAATGAGGCATTCAGGATTTTCAAAAGGAAAAGAAAAACCTACCACTTTTACCACAAATGCAATCAAACAAAGAAACAGACAGATCCTGCCACACATATTCTAATATGTGTCAGAAAGAAAACTGCCCGCAAAATAGAGAAAACTAATTTTTAAAAAAAAGATAAATTAGGTTGAACTGTGGGGTGATGTTTGAAAGCCTATACTTTGCTCTGAAATGTGATTTACGTGCTGTAATCCTGTGTGGCGATTGAGAACTGATTGAATTCACTGGAGCTTTGACAGAGTAGAGCTGAAGTGTAGAGCTGTGTGCATTCCTATGTTTCCAAGACAATGGCATTATGGGAAATAGACGGTGAGATATAACCAAACCTGGGACAACCTGAGCATATAGGGAATGACCTGACTCTCATTAGTGAGCTGGGGAGAAGATGGCAATTACCACTGTGTCCCACAGGAAGACAGTAGCAACTCTAAAGGGACTTGTTAGGTGTGTGATACACAGTGCGTAAAGTTGACTCCATTAGCTCATATGAGAGACTGTTTAATTGATGCACCTCTTTCTTGATAAACAGCACTACTAACTATAAGATAATACTATTACGTCTCAGACTTACCTGTCACACCTTGTATTTCTCGGGTTTTGTCTCCACCACGGAGACAATGTTTTCTTTACTGTTTGTTTAAGCAGAATATCTAAAAACTTTCTCAACAGAATTTAGAGGAATTTTGTAGAGGTGCCCCTTGGAAAAGGTAACAAGTGATTAGATTTTGAGGTAGACCCAGATAAAAGTGTGGATCCAGGATTTTTTTTTTTCAATCTTTGGCAGAGTAGCACATATGCATTTGTTTCCAATCAAGAAATAAACTGACTGGATTGACCAGAAATGTCATGACGAAACCGGATTGAAGACACATTATAAAACTTGCAGGTTTCCATCTCACACATGTGCCCAGAACCTCAGAATACTTCACATATACAGTACATTTCAAGGGGACGTTCCAAAAACACATTTACACTTGCCTGTGGCAGAGTAAGATATTTAACTCTTTATGGGGACAAGTAGGGAGACAACCTAATGCTGCTTTTTCCTGTCATTTCCAACTCAAACTTGTTGGATCATTATACTTTGTAGCAATGCTATCTGCCACCATGTGGCTTCTGCTCAGTGATTTCTGCGATGATGACTGTTAGGTAACAGTCTCTTGATTTTTTTTCCAACCCAAAGACTTGACTTTAAATATACATTCAGCATCGCAGCTTCCTTTTTCTTGACGTGTATCCCCCACCTCAAGTCTCAAAAGGGCAGTCTCTCTGTCAGGTCCGGCAGATAAGGGAGAGAGAGCAATCAGTACAACACAAAACACCTGTTATAATTAACTCTCTCGCTCCTTAATCCCATTTCCCTGAACCGCACCCACATTCTCTCTCTCCTGATACTGAGCATTAACCAAACCACACCACCACAATGGATTTTATTGTCATGGTCATGAGTTATAGCATTATTTTATTAACTGGATTATAAAATGGATATTGCCATTTACATTCACTGACTGTAAGTACTCAGAGCTGTTGAGCTGGCATGTTAGTAGTGGGAAATGTTGGCTTCACTTTCTCTGCCATTCTTGTTCAACTAGATCGTTTACAATCCAGCGATATATCCACCTATAGCCTTGTGGAAGACTCCTACGATGGTGCATAGGTAGAGTGTATAGGCGGACAAGCAGGTACACAAATCATTTCATTTGGGCCAAATAAAAAGGTGGATTTATTACTGGGCTGCAAAAAACACAGATGCCAGATTTTCACCGCCACCGCCGCGATTTGGTGGAGGGTATGTGACTGCCCCCTGATTGTTTGTCTGTCTGCAAGATATTTCGAAAACTTCTCAAAAGATTTTGATGAAATTTTGTGTGGGGGTGGATCTTGGGCCAAGGAGGAGTTGATTAAATTTTTATACAGGTCTGCAAAGGGTTGCGACTTCTGGATCACTTTTTCACTTTCTTCAACATTGCGACGAGGCCTTTTTGTAACATTTCCAAAATACCATGAAAAATAATAGAAAGCCAATTAAAATGAAAATACCCAGGTATGGAAAACTCATGATGTTCCACCACTAAGTGCAATTGGATCCAAATATGGATCATAATCCAGATGATAATCTGGATCTGGGAGATTAAGTCTCAACATTCTGTATACTCCCCTTGTCCAAATGGTCAAATATGACCCGCCTTTACTGAACCCCTAACTTTAACCCCCAAATCTATTTTGCACGAAGAAACAACCTGTCATTCATCATTAAACTTTGTGAATATCTGGATTTTCCCTCTTCACAGTACAGAAAGACTGTACTTATTCAGTGGACACCAACTGTTTTTATTGCAACACATTTTGAGGAAAATGTCTTCAAATATATCAAAAAACATTTCACTAAGGTAAGCTGCCTAGAGTGCTATAGGGAATATCAGAAATGAAATATAATGGTGAGATACTGTATATTAAAGGAACAAAACTGCCTCTTTAACAAGTCTTAACTGTATTAGTCACTATGAGACCAACTCATACAGTAGTGTTAGTGTTACTTAGGATTAAATGTGTGTGTATGTTTGTATGTTCGTGAGAGAGGCACAGTGTGTGCATGAGAGTGTTGGCGAGAGGCGATTCAGTGTTGCTAATGACTGTCTTCCCATGAGCTTAATCAAAGATTTGTACATTTAATTGCTGTCAAGTCAGCGCTCACCACCTGCTATGTCTTGCCACACATGTGCTTACCCCCTCTCTGGGAGCATTTCCAGCTCCATCTATCATTCCTGGCTGAAGGCTGAGACAACACAGCCTGCTGGGCAACATGCACTCAGCCGTCCAGCCGGGTCCAGCCAGGCCTGCACAGCATGGACCCAGAGAGCCTGCTCAATGTGTTGGGAGGTCTGTCAGCACCTGGTGCTAACAGTGCCAAACCATCCCTCACATGATTAAAAACAGACTAGCCTAAAAGTGAATAATGCGAGATGAGATGTATGTTTTCATTTTCTTCTCTCACAGAGCGCTCACATGCACAACCTGGCCCTGACATGAGATGAATATCAAAGCCAAGGAGTTCTGCAAAACACCGCCAACCGTGCACCTCTGCAGGCCTCACCCTTACTCTCACGATAACCACTATCACCGTGTGTGAGAATTGTTGGTCTGCTTTGTCCCTCAATACAGTCCAGGAATGCAGGCCCGATCTCTTATCAGTCTCAGCTCCTTTTCCCAGCTGATGCCCACAGGCCTGGCGTGACACAGCCACACTCATGCACTAGCTGCCTGAAGATCTGTCACGACTGTTTGCTCGTGCTTCTCAGCTTTCGATTTGTGGGACGATTGCAGTATGTGTGACAGATATCAGTCTCCAAAAGGCTGAGCCTCAAAGTGAGAACACAGCAATACAGCACGAAAAGGGTTTTTTGAAATATTGGGAAGACTTACACTGCGCAATCTGCCAAACAGGATCCAGTGTGTGGGGGCCCGTTTCATGAATTATGGCATCAGATTGACGTCGCAAGCACGCTAAAACATGCTCACAAGCAAATTATATTATGTCACACGTGTAGATATTTACTGTCATTTGGCAATATCAGTCCTTGCACACAAATTCAACAACGAGAGTTGTGAAGGCTGCTGCGAGTGAGGGAGAGGAAGCACCCATGCAACTGCCATCAAAAGAATTTCTGCTTGGCAAGGGCGTACACACTCAGACAGGTAACTCTGCTCATGTGAATCGGATGGTCTTGACAATTTTGGGGCAGGAAACAAGAGAGAAACAGGCCCTCTGATGGTTACTTTCAGTATTATCTCATGTTCCTTGAACCCTTTTCCCTGGTGATTTTAACGCAAAATACCTGCATTAAATCACACGGCGGTAGCCTCAGCATCAAGCTTGTTTATTGTAAAGACCGAATGATCAAAATTGATGTTAATCCCCACTTGACATCTGTTTTATTCCACTTTTTCAGTTACACAACTTGTTAAATATTATTATGGCAAAAATCAAACAGAAATGTAAAAGGATTTGGCTCAGGAAACAGATGTCAGACTGGTTTCACACATAATGCTTTTACAGAAGATCACATGCACTATCTTGGTGGCTCAGGTGTTACAGTTAATCTAATGTTACACTCATCCTTGAACGTTTGTTAACGTCATAGAGCTCCAGGCTAGACAATAAACAGGCCTGACCTGTATGGTGGGGGTTTGAGTGTAAGTTGGCAAGTCAGGACAAGACCTGTAGCCTAGCATCTCCTGGGGCTGGAGCTCTGCATCCAGACTGGCTCCCAACGGTGCCTGAACCCGGGAGCAGGTGGAAGGCTACTGTCTGTTTGACTCCCTGAACTCATCATTGGCCCAGCCTTCCCCTGTCTAGAGGACAGGGGTAAATTGAATTGCCTCCATAGTAGGCCTTCCAACAGATTCATGTTTACTTCACATTCTTTGATGAAAAACGTGATGCTATATATAATTTCTTATAGTCTGACAGAAGAAAGTGAAGATTGTCAAATAATAATGGACACATTTACAGTAAATCCAGAGTTTCATGATCTTGAGGTTCCCACTTTCAAATCTGAGCTTGGCAAAAAAAAGGGGGACAGTAAATATTTTTGCTCTACTCAAGTCTCTTAACCTTTTCTTTGATCTGCTGATATAATGGTTTGTCTGTGAAGGACAAGAACAGCCTTAACAGCATTGTTTGCTCCAAGATTATAGGTCAGCAGGAGGACTTATGCTCCCTTTTGGAGAAACAAGTGGCTGAGAAAGCAAAAAATAAAATGTATCAGCCAAGCAGATCACGTTCTATCTGAAGAATTTTCTGTGATGCTCCCGGGCCAACATTATAATGTGCCTAAAAAGAGAACAAATCGATATTCTAAGTCCTTCATTCCCTCGTATCAAGCTGTTAAACACAGACAACACTCTTTTTAAATTATTTCTTTTTAGACATGGGTCATTAACTATTTATTTTACTAACTTATTTATAACATTTGGAACTGTGGCTTTTGATCTATTGCTTTTATTATTGTAACTTGTCCGCCATACTGTCCCATGCCTTTATCTTTCATCTCTGACATTTACCTTTGCCTTGTTGTCTGTTGAGATTGAATGTATGGACTGGGCAAGCTGCAAATGAAAAATAAATAAATAAATAAAGTTGTCTGAATCTGAATCCGAATCACGTTTTTGCTATGCTCAAATAGAATATACCATATACCTAAATTGAGTAACAGTAGATACTCTCAACTGTGTGTGTGGCTGCAGATTGCAACCTAGTGACCACGCCTCATTTAACCCTTACCTTCTTTATAATAAACTTTATTTTTACTTATTTTACTTATTTATATAGCACTTTTCAAAACAAAGTTACAAAGTGCTTCACAAAGTTAAAACAATGGGTTCAAACAATTCATCATGCACATAAAGTTAAAATGTAGGGACAACATATAGACCCTCAAAACAGCAAACTCCAATATTAAAATGCAGATGGAAAGATATTGGAATGAATAAACAAGGATTATTACATGTACGTAAGTAAATTAATAGTTAACTAAAAACACTAAAAACAATAATAACAAAAAATAAATAAATAAAGTCATGTTAGTAAAAGGCTTTTTTTAAAAGATATGTTTTAAGAAGGAATTTAAAAGAATTTACTGATTCTGCGAGTCTCATTGGCAGCTATAAACACCAAAAAAAAGGGGGGGAAAATAGCCGTCACTCCCTTAATATAAAAGGCTTGTTCAAAGGTAACAAAACATGATGATTCTTAGTTTCAAGTTTCAATGTATATATATATATATAATTATGAATATGATATACAGTATATATGATATTAATTAATCAATCAATGAAATACACCATGCTTACATTTAAAGCAACATGATGCAACTACAATTTTGGAGTATAATTCACATTTACACCATTGTCATAAATATGCTCTGGGGTAGTGGAATTATTAGAGTACAATGATGCAGCAAATGTAAAACACTTTTGGTGATTTGTATGGGTGCAATGCATAACTATTAATCTTTGTTGCATAACGCAGCATATTTTAAGTCACTGTTCTTTTCATCTTTGAGCTGTCATCTGAAAAAACCCAAACCAAACAACCCAGTTTGAAAATTGGACCAACAGAAAAGAGGCTCCACCATATGGCTGCTCCTCAGGAAATAGAAAATAGAGTTCATGATCTCTCTCATATTGGGACAGCAGATTGCAATCCAAGTGGTCTGTTTCGCTGACTCACATGTTTGGGCCACCCACGCATGACTGCACCAAGGTAGAATCACACACTGTTTCCATGACGACCATAATTCAGACCGTCAAAACAAGTGTTTCTTTCATCTAACGCAGAAAAATAATCGAATTAGAAGTTACTGTCTGGACACATGATGTCATAAATTCTGAATTCTTGCAAAGTTTCAGCAAAATAAGTAGCCTGTACCATAGAGATCATGCACCATTCATGATGAAGAATAGACTCTGCATCACAGACTCTGATGAAAATAATGGTTGTAAGACAAAAGCTTTGAAAACAGATCTTGTTGTTATAATTTGACATCTTGAAGGCAGGCAATGACAAAAACAGCACAACTCATATGGATCATGTTTCAAGACAAGTGGGAAAGTATTTTGTGAAGGCCTGATCTCCATTCTTGAATTTTATCTAACTTCCTTCTGTGATTTCCTATTCAGGTCAAACACAGCTTCCTACTTCTTGAGCAGTCTGTAGCGTTTCACATGCCGGAGCCAAGATATCACTTTAGAGAAAGTCAAGACCTTTTGGTGTATGAATGGGAGGAAATGGCTGGAGAGTTTACCCACCATGCCAGTCACTCAATAATAACAGCCCTTCTTTGCTTTAGTGTTAAATACCTAAGCTTGTTTTTTCTCCATGGATTTGATTTGCTTCCAAGATTTGAAACGGTTTAGAAAGCATTCTGTGCTTTTCAAGATTTCAGATCTCTCTCTCTCTCTCTGTGTCCTCTCCCCCCTGATTAGTGAAAACAGGGTCTGATATGGCCCGGGCCTTCTGTTTGTTGGGACAGCTGCTCACATAATCTGGACTCTCCACAGGTTTCATGATTCATTCGGCACTGCTGCGAGTAACGCACGAGAGACGTCTGTTTTTGTTTTTGAAAGTCTGTCATAGTGTGTCAAAGTTTGAAAAGTGTTGAATTCTGTAATAAGAGTAATGGGATGGTGATGAAGAGGACTGTTGGAGAGGTGGTGCTTTTGGTGCTGATTACATCCAGTGTTTGCACATTATACAACGCCACCACCATGCTTAATGGGGGGAGGCAACCAAATGCTGTGGGTTTCAGGGTGGGTTTATTTTTATTAAGGATATTTGCTGCAGGACTTACACAATAAAAAGAGAAGGTACTGTATTTAGTCCTGACCTTGAACCTATGGCCTCTTATAGCAAACTGTGTTTATTTGCAATTACCAAACAAACAAATAAAAAATAATAATAATTTGTGTACTTAAATCACTGTAAGATGGACTCTTCTAAGGTTCTGGCAATGTGTCACGAAAGCACATGGAAAGATTACTGGATAAATGCCATGGCAATATGAAAGATGCATATGTTGCTTACCAGGCTGCAGTCTTCATAAACAGCTATATGGATCCTGAAATACAGGAAATAACAATGACACAGAAGCTTCATTCACACAGCGTTTTTAATGTTAGATGTCACACTGGACCCCAAAGCAGCTCCGTTAAATGTTATGCTTCATAACGCCATTTAAAATCACACACCAGAGCGGCGTTGTTCCACCCTTGTATTATTCAGTGTGAAGAAAAAAAGGCGTTGTAGAGAAGAGACTCTGTTGTGGCACTGTTGCTCTGTGTGAAAGAGGCTGCAGAGATTTGGCTTGCCTTTACTTATCCAAATCTGATTCACTGTATAATGTTTGCATGATTTGTTTTACATTAAATTTACAAATGCTGCACATTTAAAGTCTCTCTAGACAGGATTTGGGGATTTTCATGAAAAATGTTTCAAAATAAAATCTTTACATTCATCTTTCCAAATCAGGCTTTGGCTGTGATTACATCACAAATGCACTGACACACAAATACTATCAAGTGTCTCTAGGACTTAAAAGTACACACTAGCAGCTGAACATCTTTTCAAATTTAAACATTTAAACCTTTTCCAAATCGTGAAGAACATAAACCAATCAGCTAATGAATGGAGCCGGTTGCTCATCCGCTGTTCAGGCCCAGGGTTGTAGAGGTATGGCACACACTACACCCACTTATCCCAGACCTCTCTTATGGCCACCAGTTTGTCTGCCACGTCTTGCAGGTCTTGACTCACGGTTCACATTCTTGAGAAAGTCCAAAAGAAAATCGCCCCTCCACTCTCTCCATCCCGGATGTGGCTTCGAAGACATCACAAGGGTTAAATACCCAAGATAAATTTCTCTTGAGGGAGACAACAAAAGTCTTGTCTGAACCAGTTTTCTGAGTCGAAACCACAACTTTCTCTCGAAGCTCAAGGCACTCCTGATTTATAGGCAGATTTGTAAATTGGAATGATTCCCCAATTTGATGTGTGTAAATAATGTGTATCATCGCACATAGACGCAGTGATTTCTGTCATCTGTACAAAACACAAATACTGCACAGCTTCTATAAACAAGGTTTATTTTGCTTCTTATTTGTTGTCATGGGATTTGAGTTTTAAAAATGACTTTGAGATGATAAGGAGTTTTTGTACAATGTTTAGTGGATTACTGCTTGTTTTTAGAACAAGAGCAGCTGAATCAGTACCACAGCTTGCGATGACAGTCATGCATGTGAGTTCTATTAGCGAGAGTCTTGCAATCTGTATCATTACTGCTGAGATATTAGAGGAAAACAAAAGTGCTGCTGTGACATTTTATCACTGAAAAGTCTTATTCCTTGAATTCTTTTTTTGTTTGTTTTTGGTTTGTTGTTCATTTGGATCATGGGTGGCACTAATTATTTCTGTTGCTTGGTCAGTGTAATTTTTTCTTGCATATTTTTATAGCTCTTCAGCGTTAGCTTTTTAACATGTCTTTCTTTGGCTCACCTACTCTAGATAAAATAAATAACAATAATAAATAAAAAGCCACTGAGGACTTCTTTAAGGCTTCAGGATATCTCACATACATTGTACACGGTACATCGTAAACTGTGTTACTTGAATATGCAAACTAACTAGACAGCAGTGTGTATGAATGACAGCTTCCTCATCGGGTTGACCACTATAAGAATATCACAGCACAATTTAAAACACGACATATGTTTACAAGTCTCACAGTTTGTACATGGTATAATAAACTGAAATAGTTGGGCTATTTTGTGGCTACTGCTTTTTAAAGGATTACGCAGCACTAATGTGAAAATCTACATAAAAGTTTTCCAACAGAAATGTAACTGTCAGAATGTGATGATGCTCTATACTTATCCTCCAGGGGCCAAAGACTGTTATACTCCAGATAACAGACAGTTGCGTATAAAAGCACAGCCTACTGACCAGTCAGTCCTGTTGTAAAACGGCATCACCGTTCAATCAAGGTCTTGTGGACACAAGGGACTGGATTCTCATTGTTAAAGGACTGACTTCTCTGTCTCAGCTTCTCGAGTCATATGTTGCCAGAGCGTGTTGTACTCATAAGACATGAAAATAAGTCCATTACTTTATGTAGTAGAATTATGTTTTATTTATGTTGCTGAAAGAATAAAGCTTGAATTGCCATAAATGAATCGAAAATAATTAATCTAATGATTTCATTAACTTAATAGAACACACAAAATGTAATTATGGTCAGATTTACAACTCATGTTCTTCCATTGGGCAGTGATATAAACCTGTTAACTAAGAAAGAAAGAAAGCACACTGCCTTATTCTTTGAGACAGGGCATTACCAGAAAAGTTCCCAGTCCCACCCATGTGATGAGGGAAAGAAGGGAGCGAAGGCTTCACTGTGGCTGATCTGATGACTCTGGTACTGCTCCTCACCCTGGACTGAATTAGCGAATTAGCCGGTACCTCCCTCACCAGGCTGGCGTGGAGAGCGTGTGGGCTGGGATGGATTAATGATGTCAGGCAGCAGTGTTGTCACAGCCACTCCCAGTCTGCTATAAAGCCACTAATCACTGATCTACCTTATATAGATTGCTCAAAGTTCCCTACTCATGCTCAATATTATTGTTATGAGTTGTGGGTGACTCAGACTTTCCATTGACATCTTACTCATTCGGCTGCTACAATGGGTAGGAGTGGCTTTCTGTTGCCAGAGTAATACACACATTCTCACACAGAGTTCAACTGCAGTGGATCATATCAGTCCAGTTCACAGATCTTTACTCTGGCCTGCTGTCTGTCAAAGAATCAGTTTTTAAATACTTGCTGTTGGTTTATGAAGCACTGAATGGTTTAGGGCTTTCTGAGCCATCCAGACCCTCAGGTCTTATGAGGCAGGTCTTCTTTCTGTCCCCAAAGACAAAACTGAACGTGGAGAAGAAACGTTCAGTTTTTATTTGTCAAACGTATGGAAGAAACTCAAGCACAGAGAAGAGCTCAATCTAAATCTTTACTTCCCTGACAACAGATGTCCCAACATCCTTTGTGCTGGCTGGTCACTATGGTAAATACGGCACAACCAAGTTCCCAAAACACTAAAACTCAAATGTTCAATACATCACAAAAACAAATGTGTGTTAGCAAATTAGAAAAATTGATCTGAAAGTGATGAAAAACAATATTAAATAAAATAGTCACTCCCCATGTACTTATTAATTTAATCTCAGTTTCATTAGGGTTTAAATAAAGTAGTTATTCCCCTCTGATGTGTGTTTTTTGTATTTTTCATAACTAGCTGAAGGTATTAGGGAACAAAGGTCGTGGATTGGAGGGATTAATAGTTATGTGAGGGTCAGTAAATAAGGGTTGATTAATGTCTTTACCAAATGTTAATATGTCCAATACACCAATCCTCTGACCAGCTCATTCAAATACTTCAAATATTCCTTTGTGTAATGTTAATGCTGGAGTAACATTTTTAAAAAAAGATTTGAAAAGAAAAAAAATGCAGTCACTGAAATGATAATCCAGTTTACAGTCAAAGATGTAATGTGTTGTTATTTTTATTCTATTTTATTTTATTTTTATATATTTTATTTTATTTGTAAGTGAGGGTATCTGGAGATGCCAACCTGAAAGAAGAAACGGAAGCATCGCCTCATGCCTCCTGTTAGAAGTTGCACTTGAACACCCAGCAAACACCACAGCTGATGGCCCGTTGGCTGTCAACATGCACATTCTGCATACAGTCTATGCATTGCATGAGTAGAGGCAACTGGTTTGTATTCATCTTGTAAAATACATGGCAGAAATGAATAAAACAGACCAACAAACTACAGTTACACCGCAGTGAATCCGATTTAACAGTCTCACCATGTGCTCAGAATACAAATTGCGAATCCATCTGTTGCATTTGGAAACAAAGTTTTGCTTTGTTTTCAGCTCATGGCCTTTTGATTGTGGAAAAAAAAAAGTGAAGGTCAGGAAATAATACGAAGAGACAAGATGCTGACGTCATCAGCCTCCACCTAAAATTCAAAATGCTTGATCTGCTGATTGGCTGCTGACAGGGACAGACTGAAGTCGATCGCGCTGATCGCACAGCAAACACTACACACATGACCCAGCAGTGCCTGATGGCTTTGTGTGTCTGGGCCCTAAGGGGTCTGAAAGTCAGTTTTAAAAGCCAGAAATCTCAGGGTGGTGGAAGTTAGTGTTGATTCAGAATTACTGACCAACAACCGAGACAAATCCTTACAAGAACATTCTGGTCATTTTGTGGCATGAGACGGTGAAAATGGCACATATTCCATATTTACGCTGCTGCTCTGCTGTCAAGGGAAATTTCTACTTAAGTGTGTGTGTTGCTGTGATTCTCTGTCACTGGCTAAGCTTTCTTGGTGTGGGTGTGGGTGTTTGAGTGCACACTGTGGGGAGTCAGCATACAGGCCCACTTCACGTGGTTCGGAAGGTGAAGGGCTATTAGGGGAAAGGTGAGTATGGGACTGCTGCTCTGGGTTACTCAGTAACCGGGGCTCTCTCCTTCCCCTCTCAGGCCTCTAGTGTTGTTCCTTTGCAACCACCCACCACATGCACACACAAACATACTTTGTAGCTGTATCAATGTCTCCTCTCTCCTTTCTGTGAAAGAAGAAAATAACGAACCACATTAATAAACGACTGACTTTGAAGATTTTGAAACTACTAAAAGGCTGTAATAATAGAAAAAAATAAAACTTCCACCGTGCCATATATTTTTCTTATTTTAAGACAGTTAAACTTTTCAGAAATGGAATTATTTGGAGTGTGAATGCTACTTGATCTAGGGTGCTTTAAAAATACATTTTTTTGTGAGTACATAGAAATAACTGATTTAATCTGTTGACCCTACATATACGAATGCAGTGCAATTGATGCGAGGACGACATATGGATGCTCAAACTCAAACTAGAACTACAGTGATGGAGTACAGACCTAGAGCGGATGTTGCCAGCTTTGACCGGATCACAGCCTCCTACCATTGTATCACCTCCCAGGGCATCCTGGCTTCAAAACACTGCAGAGTTTAATCCAGCTATAGCTTGTGCTCACATCCATGTTTGTTTATTGTCCCTGAGCGGACACACGTGAAAGTGGGGTGACCAGCTCGGTGGCCGTGACCCGCGCCACAGGAACAACCCCCATCCATATAATTGCTGTCTTTCTACCTCTCTGGCATACGCACACACACACACACAGAGCCTGGGATCTTTCTCTTGCCACAGGATGAGGGGGTAACAGGACTGTGTTTTGAAGAAGATCATAGACAGTGCTCTCCGTATGAGTAATGATTGACAGCATGTTGGATTACTCAGAGGCATTAGTCATGGTGAATTTGTTACATGTTCTTGTTCTCCATTCAGTTGGCGTGAACAGGTCTGTTTCTCAGGATTTGATGGTAAAACCTGGTGATCTTTAAAAAGAATGGAAAAAATCATAATCTCCGGTTTAAAATCATGAATCATGGTAAACAATGTACAAGTGAAGTAAATACACATCTCTGACTACGATTCGGTTACAATGAGTCTTTATCGTATTCAAAATGTTCCCTTTTGTGATTCACTCTACTTTGTAAAAGATATCCGGCTCATGCAGCGAAAACAAACGGCGACAGATTCTTCATGGACGACAACACAGGACAAGTCCGGTCATTAATGAAACAATTCGGAAAATCACTGAATGTGCTCATGTACGGCTCTGGACTCTGTACAAAGTGTTCATACCAGCAAAAGTAAACATGTTTCTGCTGAGAAGAAAAGCTTACACAATGAAGTATCACAGCCACATGCAATACTGTACAAGGATTCTGGGGCACCATCGGGGGGTCCAACCTTTTCCAATAGCACGAGGGCATGGCAGCTACACCATTGGCTAATCTTTGGCCAGTCATCTCTGCTCTTTCCTCCCAGCCCACAACTAACCAAACACTGTGCTGCTAGTGTCTCTGATATGCTTTGTTTATCAGGCCACCTGGACATGCATCTGGTCAGCCAGGGAGTATGCCTGTCCAGATCAGTGCCAGATGGACTGGCATTAATAATTTATAACTCAAATGTGTCACATTCACAAGCTGCAAAGATGCAGCCTTTTGAGGCGACTTGGACGTTTCTGAAGGCATGTGTTATGTTGAGTGCTGATTTGGTTGTCGGGAGGAGCAGAGAATCTGAAAAGAAAATTAATTACAGTGCATTTGTGTTTCAGGTCAGTACTTCACAGTGACCCCCTTCCTGTGTTAATAGACATAATGCATAATAATAAGACATAGTAATAATCTCTAAAGAGAGGGAGGTTTGGCTTGAGGTCACCTCTCCAAATAATAAAAGTGACGTGGAGAAATAATTACAAGAAGTATTGATGTGAGGATGGAGATATTTAAACTTCATAATAAGATGGATGACCACGCCCCATGCTTGATTAAATCCAGAAATAACGCATCCTACATAGTATTAAGACCATGATGTAAGTAATGATGTAATGATGACTTCTATAAACACATTTCCTCTTGCAGAACGTTTGTGTTCAATGTTTAACAAGATATCGTAACTGCCCATAATCACCAAGTACAGCACAGTTTGTGAAATGAAGAGCCTAATAAGTAACAGACAACGCATTCACATTGAACACCTTAGAATGTTCTAACTTTTTGGCACAAAGTCCATTATTTTGTCACTTCTTGACAACTTCCTATCAGATGCACATTATCTGTGTGGGGAGATTAGGAGCTAGAAAGGTATTTACATATCAGCGGTGATAAAGGATCATTTCTAAGCTCAGGGTCTCCTAAATTCTCAGGTTGTATTGACCTTTTCACTCTTCATTCATCAATCACAAATAGTTCGAAACACATGTTGGAAATTATGTTTGTGTTTATAGTTGTTCTGAACCACCACTTTCAAGGGCTGTAGATAAAAGACGGGCATCATGGAGAGGGAAGAAATGCAGTAAAATAAGGTAAGATAATGGCGCAGTTAACATTTCACAGTACAACTGTCATAAACATGATTCTTCATGTATGCAGTCGATACTGTTATGTTTTGTGTCTGGGAAAAAAAAAAATCTGCACTTTCCATACAGTCATCACCACAGTTTCTATGTCTAATTAAAAAAATAGTTGTATTTAAAAACTGATGAAATATTGTGTTGATCCAGGAGATGCTACAATTAATTTTCTCCATCAAGGAGGTTATGTTTTCAACCGTGTCAGATGGTGGTAGCTGGTAGCTTGGTTTGTCAGCAGGATTATGCAAAAAACTACCGAATGGATTTCCATGAAACTTGATGGGAGGACTGGTCTTGGGCCAGAATAGACCCCATTAAATTTTGCTGCAGATCTGGAAAAAGGGGCGGAGGCATGTTTTTTTGTTTTAATATTGCAAGATCAATTTCTTTAATTTCTCTGGGAATAATACACGGATATTGATGAAAGAAAAAAAAAATCAGGCATATTTAGGGAGTTGGTATCGGTGTTTCTGGTTCAGTTACTTGAGGCCGATCAACAACCCTGAATGGAAAAGTTTGGATAGATAAAAACAACATACATCATTGCAAACAGACTGACAACGGTTTTACAAAGTGCTCCCAAGCCCATGTAGTACTATCCTTTATACTATGTGTTCAACAATGTGATGACTGCCTTTTGTAGGATGCCTCTGTCAGAGCCAATCACGATACCATCCCCATGTTACCAATGAACCTGTTCACCTGTGGAATGAACCAATCAGGTGTTTTTGAGCATTCCACAACTTTCCCAGTCTTTTGTTGCCCCTGTCCCAGCTTGTTGAGTTGTCGTGTTGCTTGTACCAAATTCATAATAAGCATATATTTAACAAAATCAATCTACCTGATTAAGTAAAACATTAAATATGTGGTTTTGTTTTTATAGACCTGCTGTTAAAATGTGAGACTTCTTCCCAATAGAATGTAAAAGTATTGCTGTGATTAAATTATCTTGGTATGCCACACATGTTGCCATACTTTTATTGTAATTATATTTTTCTGCTTGACGTGTTCTTTAGAGATGTTCAGGCATTTTAAGGAACATGTAATTTTATAGAGCCTATATTAGGACAAACAAAGGAAGTTAGGCTTAGGCTATAAATATTGTGTAATTAGTCTATTCAATTAATACAGACATTTATCACTGTATTAAAACAAAATTTTTAGTCAGTCTATTTAAGAGAAAGATAGTTACAGGATTCATTTATTTGACTGTTTTAGACGCAACTTAATTATTCACAATACTATTGAGAACTATTAGCGCTTACTGCATTTTTTCAGCATTTCCCCCGTATCAGGACTTCATAAAATGATGTCTTAATGGAAATACTTGAAAACGGCATCACCGTGTGTCGACACAAAAACCCCATCGATCTTGTTCAACTAGTTATCAGATCCTCCTTCGCAGGGGTGATGATTCATTTCCAACCGAAGAGGCAACACATAATATCTCTAAGCATGAACAAGGAGAACGGGTATTTCGGTAAGTGGGCAGTGAGACTGTGTGACTGTGCATTTGTTTGACTCATTTTCCCTTCAAAGTTTCAATTGAGCCAGTAGATTAGAGTCAAGTGGTAATTTTGGATTGATTTTAATCCAAACAGTCACAGCAGTGAGGGGGTAAAAAAAAAAAAAAAAAAAAAAAAAAAAAAAAAAAAAACTTACAGCAGGTGTCATCCTTTAACCCAGATTCTTGCTGATCTCATGCTTCAGCAGGCAAACCTTGGTGACCACTGTCACATGGAGCAGATGATGAGATTACTGTTTGCCACCCTGCTCACCACTACCTGCTTCTAAGTGGTGACTCCATCACCTCTCACATCTCCCAGCTCATTAATACAGCACACGGCAGGAAAAACCTCACTTGCTAACTTCCACATATATTCACACACAACTGATGTGAAGCTGAAAAAGAGGGCTTGCACTGTGTATCATTTCACATGACCAACGTGTTCCTATCGCTAATCCTACATCACACAACTTTCTCCTATAGTCATAGCTAAAAACACTCAAGAAACCAGCTCCTATCCGAGCCAAGCAGAACTGAAGAGAGCGTCTATTTAAAGTACTTTGGAACTCCAGATGCTGAACTTTGTGGTGTTACAATTATTCCCAGGACTAAATGTCCTAGCCAATGATATCTGAGTAACATCCTGTGAGCTGGGGAAATCCTGGGACTCACTGTTGGCAGTACTGCCGAGTTCAGGCCTGCTGCCATGACCCTTGTTGTCAGATAGCAGAAATATCAGAAACCTTAACAGACCAGATCAATACTCATTTATCTTTATTGTTTCAGACTGGGTGGTGTCAGATTTTCACTAATATGATATTATGCTCCATCCTGTCCCAGCTGTTTAATCCTGTGGAGTTTCCTTTCTAGTGAGATCAAACATACCAAACTATTGGGATTATCTGATTAGTCAGACTGTGGCTATTTGACATGTATCTTTTTGGGTATGGATTTGGGCCAGTTCTTTCTAGGTTTCAATATTTTGGGGGATTCTGTGGGATTTATGAAACCTGAAGATTTGAATGAAACCAATGCTTTGTTATGTCTTTTATGTATATCTTTACATCAGTGTGAATATAAAAAAAATAAAATAAAAAAAAATAGAAGGATCTCCAAGTCTGAGGCCATGGTTCTCAAGACTGAAATCTCTGGACTGCACCCTCTGTTGGGAGTGAGATGCTACACCAAGCGAAGGAGTGTCTCAGGATCTTTTACACGAGCAACGGTAAAATGGAGTGGAAGACTGAAAAGCAGATTGATGCGGCATCAGCAGTAATGCTAGCTTTTTACCGGAACGTTGTGGTGAAGAGGGAGCTGAGCGGGAAGGAGAAGCTTTCGAATTACCAGTCGATCTATCCAACCCTCATTTGCTTGCAGCAGCAATGTCATTCTTTTGGGTCACAACTCATGACTGAAAGTAGTTTCTTCCATTGGGTGCAGGCTGGACTCGGGAATTACTCATCTGACCTGAGAACGACTTGGGAAGAGCTGAAATCTGTTGGCCAGGACAGAGTGACTATACCTTGCACCGACTGCAACCCACGCGCGTATAAGCGGAATAGAATGGATGGATGATTGGGCGGGGGAAGACTAGAAGGTGTATTAGGTCCAAAAGACAGCACACAGTGAGAAAGATGGTTCATGTCAGTCTATTAGAAAATTACGGGGTTTAATTTTGTCCTGATGGTGATTAAATTCTCCACCTCACATGACAAAATGTGTTTTAAAAGGCCAAGGGTTAATTTAAAGGTAGACTTTATGGTAAATGGCTGAATCCAGTGTCATTATAGTCTTGCTTTAACATTTTTAAAATGCAAACGAGATGGTAAGAGAGATTTTTCATTTTATTCTTACAACTCAAAAAGCTGAGATTAAAATAATCAAACTGAATCTTCTGAGGTTCCTCTTGGCATCGTGGCTGAATATTTCCTGATCACATTTAGGTGTATTGCAATAAGATAAAACTCATTATTAGGAGTATCTTAATGTTTATATAATGTTCCATATTTCCAATAAAAATACATTGCTTAGTACAAACTTGACAACCAAGAGTACACAGAATGGCAACAGACTGAAAGAATGAGAGCTACAGTGTGTGCTTTACAGAGAGAAAAACAACCAGACTGCCTGCAGCAGTGAAAGTAGAAAATAGTATATGTATATGATGGATCACATACATATAATAATCTTTCCTACTGGCCCACTGGAAGATATGTCAGCAACACACATCCCACATTTCCCACAAAAAAACCCCAAGATAACAACTACTTTTATATACATTTGTAATATTATATCGTACAAATTACATAGCTCTTTAAATAACCTGCAGACTGTCACTGGGACTCATCTTGTGTTTTGGAGATCAACCAGGTGGGCAAAAAGTGTCTCTCAGGACAGCAAGGTCTGAACCTGCTTAGGTGATCTTGGTACCAAGTTCTCTGGGTCTTTGTAGCCATTGGCTGGGCTGAGCAGCGCTGTGTAAACTTCCCCATAGGCTCTGCACACCAGCTCAGTGGACTGACGGAAAATCTGCTCCCTGCACAAACAGATAAAAGTCTTCAGATCTTCATACAGACCATACCGGTGCCAGTCGTGAATGGGCCTTATAAATGAGAACATTTCTAGTCTAAATAAGGAAATCAGAGCTATGCTGCAATTAGGCACTGATAAAGGGCTGAAATAAGTCAGCCATGAGGAAGAATTTGTCCCAATTATTCTTTTCCTCAGTGACAACTGTGTGCCCCACTGTGTCAAAACAATGACAGGCAGTATGTGGTGCACAACGCCATCTATACATATAACAGTATTAATGCACAAGCATCAAGTGCTAGCCACAGTGGCTGACTTAGCATCACACATGCAAACATTTTTGAATAAATAAAATGAAGCGCTGTTGTTCCAAACAGTTGGTTCCAATTTCATTTGTTTGGTCTTGCATTGAAGTAAATTTAGTATTTGTGGATTTTGAACTGTGGTTGAACAAAGCACAATGTTTCAAGACATCGTCCAAACAATTAATTCAAACAAGAAAATAATCCTAATCCATATATAAATCTCTTGAAGCATTTTACAAATTTTAATTAAAATCCTTTCATTCTGTTTTTTTTTTTTTTTTTTAGCATTTCATTTTCCAATGTGAGTTTGAATAAATAAATTCCTATAAAAAGATCCACATACAGCCTTAAGTGGAGGAGATAATTTGATTATATCTTGCAGCGAAGTATGAATGCAGGATGTAAGGAGTTGGACTGAAGAGCCTGGTAAAAGGACTCAAGGACACATAGGGAGCGCCTCTGTTGTATCCTACTGAGGCTCTTGAGATTTATATTTTTAATTGGCCCACAGAGAATCACAGTGCTGTGTGTTACGCCATAATCCACGACGAATACACTGCACTAACATGAAATGTGAAATGAAGGGAATCTAAAAGTACATCCCCATTATTTGTACACTCCATGAGTGTTTTCAGAGTGCTCGTTGATGCTTTTGTGTAGCTAGGTGAACAGAGAAACAGACTTGGGAGACAGAGAGAAAAGACAACAGGGAGGAATGATTTCAGGGAACGACTGTAAGTAAGAAATGGACCAGAAGCTAATTAATGGCGTCCTGCCCATCAGTCCTCCCATGTCCATTAATAGAGAACATTAACCTGAGGTACAGAGTGCTCCTCAGGCCTGCTGCAGTTCCCAGTAAACGTGACTCATAGAAAGAGTGCTCCAATGTAGCCGCTGTGTTGAGCTAAAAGCATGTTCATTTTCTGATCAATAAGACAAATACAGGCAGTCCTGCAGGCTGCTCTCTCTCAATGTGTTAGTGGATTTAGCAATCTAGCATCCAAAATCGCAGTACATTTAGTCAAGTGTTTTGTTTGGAGTGCAGTAATGATCGTATTGCATCTGGGAATCTAACAAATATAGAACAGTAATAGGTCAATGCTCCTGCTCTATTTCGAATCACGCTGAATACTCCTACTCCTTTTCGTGCATGTAAATTGTGCGGTATAAGTGTTGGCGGATGCAATTTATTGTCTTTTAGTTTTGTCGATCGGCTTTTTTTGTTTGTTTGTTTGTTTGGTGTTTTATTTCTTTTTACATGTTCGAAATAAAGAGAAATCAAATCAAATCAAATCAAATAATGCTCTTTACCCTCTTAAAAACGCCATGCAATGCTGTAAACATTTCACTTGAAGCCTGAATATTGCATCTATGCTATTCTTTCCATGAACAGAGGGAGCTACTCCCAACAAGAAGGACAGGAACTCACTTGATGGCTGCACTGAGCAGGAAGTTGAGCTGTGGCATCACAAGAGTGTCAGGCGACGACAGGTAACGATCGAACTGGACCTGTTGTTTGAGGGTTAACAGCAGGTGATGGGTTGAAGAATCCAAATCATTAAGTGAGAATTCATTGATTCCTGTAGAAATAAACTGCTTTATTAGTACACTCAATGTAACTCACCATTGCTGCTTTCACAGAGGAGCTGTCCATGCTGGGGAGGAGGGACAGAGGACCCTGAGACAGAAAAGTGTACATCTGCTTAGCATTCAACTGAAGGTCACAACAATGTTGAATCTCAGCAGTGAACAAACATCACGTGGCTGAGGTCCTTCATTCTCTCAGGTCTGCAGGCAGTGTTGAAAAGGATTCATTGCATTTGTTAAATAAAAAATAAAAAATATATATATATATATATATATTTTATCATTTGATGGTGACAGAACACAGCCTCTTAGCAGTGTACCAGAGTTAGCTATGAGCTTTTTTTTTACACCTGAAATCTCTGGGCAGGAAACAGAATAATATTTAGATAATGAACACTGTAGTATAAAATCATAATTATGAGACAGAACATATTCAATAGATAAAAAAACAATAGCAGCAACAAGATTTCACAACATTAATACTCATCAAGGAGGCAGGGTCACATTGACGTCTGAATATGTTATTATGCTGGGCCTCCTATAATGAGGATCATATCAGACTGTTTGTAAAAAATATATTTAAAAAAACACTAATGAACACATGTGGTCATTGTGTGCTGTTGTCTTACACTTTCATAAACTTAATGAAACAAAATGAGTTCTGCTTGGGCTGGACAATATGAGCTGCATTATAGTAAAATGTTACATAAATCTCAATGACTAAATGGTTCGTGCATATGCATCAGTAAAAGACACTTCATTTATCTTGCTGCCATACTTTTTAAATGGCTGACTGGTTGGTTAAACATCCGTTTGGTTTGTTGCGATTCTTCTTTATATAGGATTCACACTGTTCATGTTTTGAAAACGACAAAGAGAGTAAACTTGAATCAGTAAGAGATTCATCTTATATACTGATGACATTTATTGTAAAAAAAAACTAAAAGAAACACTATACATACACTAAACTTGTGAATCTTGATTTGTAATGTTCTCTAAACCTGTGCCAGATAAGCACATAACTAACTTTATGAACAAACCAGCAGGTATTTTTCAGGTAATTAGCTAACACTGATTGTCCAAAATGGCAACATTAAGCCAAGCTTAAACACCTAAATTGCCAACATTAAAGCAGCAAATAGATGGCAGTGCAAGGGTCAGAGCGACGGTGCAGCAGCTAGAGGGATTTTATAGAGCTATGGACATGTTAACATACTAGGAGCCTACAAACTGCTAGTAAATAGAGAACAGTGTAGTTTAAATCACTGTTTTCTAGTTTCTTACAGGTTAAACTGATTCATCAGAGAAATGTAAAGTGATAAAATGTTAAGGAGATAGTGAAGTAAACCTGACTATTATTTTATTTACTATGAAGTAAATAACTTGCCTGGGTTGCTCTCGATTTCAGACAGCCTGAAATGACTCAATCTTTTCAAACAGGAGACTATTTAAAGAAAACCAGCCAGGCCAACTGAGGAGCGAAGGAGTTTGAAGAGGAGTGACAGCTCGATTTGAGCTTTGCGTTGAGCAGCGGCAGCAGAAGCAGCAGGGTGTGGTGTGTCCTGACTTGAACCGGGGTTTCAGACTTGCATGGTAAACCATAACTATGGGTCATCACAGTCAAGCCATTTGGTCGTACAAACAAAAGAGGGCTACAGGTCATAGTCTCTCTCATCCGCACCACTTCTGGAGAGCATAATATGATCTGCTTCCCTGTGCTCCTTTCTCATCTGAAAATCTGATAGAAATGCTATTAGGCCCTAATAAAGACATTGGTCATGTGGTAACCATAGCGATAGCTGTTATAAAGCCCAAAGAGGTAGACTACTGTAAAAAAAAAAAAAAAAAAAGAAAGAAAGAAAAAAAGAAGGGCCTGTATATTATAAAAGAGGACCATTAGGGAGTGAGAAAAAGTCCACAGCTGTGAGTGAGTGCATGTCGATGTGTAGTTAAGTGCTCCACCTGTTCAGCGCTGTGCTGCTGGACACAGTTGTAGATATAACTCAGTCCAGCTCTCGTCAGGACGTAGGATGCCTGCTCGTTGATCAGAGTGTCAAGGTGAGCTTCGATCTAGAAAATGTGGGAGAGAGTGGCTTAAAATCTAATCCAAAGCTGCAATGTGAGCCAGTGGTACTTGTGGTTAATGGAGAACCACTATGCTATTGACAATGAAAGTTCCACGCGACCTCTTGTGGTGCTCAATTACAAAAGATTTGCTAAAAATAGAAGAACATATGGTGCATTTGAGCATGAACGACAATGGATGACGCACAGCCTTCTGTGAGATGGTAAATTAAATCGTTTTAATAAAAGAGCAGAGCTCTATGGGTTTTCATGAGGAAAAACAAGAATATTAACTATCTGTAATGAACAATACCCCTACGCACAGACAATTCATGGTTAATAACATTACTGTGTCATTATTCAGTTTGTCTTGTCCTACTACGGTGTGGTGTGTTATCATTAGATCCATGCCCTTGACTAGCTATAATTAGATAGAAATAGAAGACTGAAAAATATAAATACATCAGATTTGCTAATTTGTTGATAATTGTTTCAAGTTTAGACAGACCTGGAATTCGAGCATCTCGAGCCTCTTGTCAGTGAACTCAAAGAGAGCCAGCGTGGTTTTCATGACATACAGTGAGTTGACCATGTAGCTAGCCATGTCAGCAGTGCCGAGGTTACTGGCTGACACAGTGCACAACTGTAGGAGGGGATCCAAGATGCAAGAGAGCACCTGGAAGGGACAAAGACAGACGAATATCACCAACTTTGATAAATAGTGATAAAAACCAATATTGAGACCTAAAATTAAGAGATACAACAATATATTGAGGGTGTTGTCACACTTGTAGGATGGTTTGTTTGCTCTGGACTAAGGGAAAAGTTATACTTTGTTGCATTTCAGTTCTGGTTGGAACCAACAGTCGTAAACATGAAGTTATACAGACTGACAGGTAACCCTTTGAGTGGATAGTTTTGGTGATTTTCATCCTGCACCACCATGAACCCAAACAATCAGAGATTTCAGATATGACTTTAAGTTAAATGTCTTACCCTTCTTTTAATTATAGCCTTATGGAAAGAATACATTTCGTGTTGGCAAAAGAAGAAGTCTCTCTTTATATAACCTTAGGGACTGTTTATTATTAATGAGGGAGGGGGTGGGGGTGCAAAAAAGGGGAGGATCTTCTTCTTCATAATAATAATAATAATAATAATAATAATAATAATAATAATAATAATAACATTGATAATAATAGATTTGTACCCATTTGTGAATAAGTTACGTTTTTTTTAATTTTGTTGCAGGAGAACACAACATTGAATGGCTGTATTTTGTATTCATTTCAAATCTTTTTTTCCAAAATACATGATTTACCCCTGGATGGTGACTGGACTCACTAAACTAGGTAGCTATGCAATCACTGTGGGGAATGGCGACGACGGCCATGTAGATTACCCCCTCACCAACATTTGTAATTGACACGACATCAGATTCAAACAGAGCCGATTCGTTCTTTTTGAGAGTTCGACCGACTCTAAAATCATCACACAAAACCTCCTGCTTCTCCTTTGAGTTTGTGTCAATAGTGAAGACAGCAGCTTTTAGCACGGTGCTAAAACTTTGGGTGCATCCTGTCATTATGCGTGACTAAGAGTTGAACAAGGCAAAAGTGGATAATGTACCTGAACAAGTATCTTTTTAAGGACAGTTCATGAGCGCAGGCACTGGAGAAATTATTAATCGAATTAACAGACATAAGCAAAATTATGTTGGTGAGAGAGGGCCGCCCACCTTGAGTCTTGGATCTGCTCGAGGTTTCTGCCTGTTAAAGTGCTATTTTTCCTCGCCACTGTCACCAAGTGCTTGCTCATGGGGGATTGTTGGGTCTGTAGAATAAAGAGTCGGTCTAGACCTGCTCTTCTTGGAAAGTGCCTTGAGATAACCTTTGTTGTGATTTGGCGCTATATAAATAAAATGAATTGAATTGAATTGAATTGAATTGAGAGGTACTAAATGTCGGTTTCCACATAAGAGTTTGATTGCTGAATTCACAAATGCGCAAACAAACAAATCTTTGAGGAAATACTACTGGTTTAAAAAAAACCACTGCAAACAAGCCAGGTGTGAAAACACCCTAAAAAATTATTTAAAAAAGAAAAAGAAAAAGGGAGACGAGTTTGACATTTCTCCCTTCTGATCATACTGTTTTAATATGAGTCTACCTGAGCAAAGTCAGCCTGGCGGGCATCCAGAGGAACCACTGATGAGTCATGGGAGGCCAGCACCTCCCTGAGGAGGGAGAGGGTCTGAGTAAGGGAGGCTGTAGGTCCCAGATCTGCAGGTGGCAGCTCCACCTGCCAGGCAGACAGGGCCAGAAAAGGAAAAGGCATTAGTAGATGGAGCAAAAGTGCAAAATTATTCTTGCAGAGATTAACTGTATGTGGGATGTAGCCTTCATCAAGACAAGCAGCCCTGATAACATTATTGAAGTATTAAACATCCTTAATGGGCAGCATGACGCACTGCTTCCTGCTGCTTCTCTGAGCCTCAGCTTGTTCAGAGTCAGACAAGCTTTTTTTTAATGAGGAGCTTTTGATTTCATTGGGCTCTGGGTGAAAAACATAGAACTGAGCCCAGCCACCTTTGACCACCTAACAGAGCAAATTATGAGAAACCTGTGTTCCTGGCATTAGCTGGAATTGACACCTAAACCCCGAGGGCCTCCCATTTGATTAGCACCGAGCTACAGGGACAATTCTCGTAACTGCTATTGATCAGGACACAGTCAGAGTCTTCTGTGGAAGAGCTACTGCTTGAGCTGATGTGTATTGGGATGGTAATTTAACTAAATGATAACAAGTGTGGTGGGGTTTTTTTGGCAGATAGCACCTTTTCAACACTGTGGTCAACAGACTGAAACAGTTTATAAGCACAAGAGCTTCAGGAATATCCGTGTTTTCTTTGAGGTTTTAGATGTAGAGCTGAAATACAAAATTATGTCCACAGGTTGCAATACTCAAGTTCTGCCCTGTCAATTAAACGATCTTATGACATAACATTGTGAACATCTGCATTTTAGAAACAAGGCTTAATTTATCACTTTCCTCATGTTATGGCATCGTGTGTCACTACAGCACAAATTAAAACCATATTTAAAATAATCCCACTCGTATTGCACCTTGTCCATGAGTCTGCTTGCATGAAGGCTCAGGCTGTTGAAGAACATCTTTTTGCTGAGGAAGTGCATTTCTTCTATAGTGATGAGTAAGGTAGCCACACTGGTCCCAATGATAGAGCTGGACAAAAATCAAATAGGGGGGTTAATTAAATGGGACTGATTTTCTTTGATTCATCAAGTAATTGTTAGCATGGCAAATACTTCTCATCACAAGCTCAAAGATCCTAAAGTGATCATTAAATTGCTTATTTTCTCCAACTCAAACACAAAGTTTGTTAGCTCTCCAAATCACCTCCAAATTTTTAGCTTCTAATTTTTTTGTTGAGTGAGTAATTGAATAATCTTTTCAACTCTAAAGTCATGACTGAGTTGTAATTTCACTCCAACTTTGTGATTTTACATACCTCACAGTGTGGTGGTAGAACTTGAGCAGGTTAGACAGCTTGTAAAGCAGGACAGCACCTGGCTCAGCCACAATGACCTGTTCTATTCGAACCTGAGGGGATAGATCCATGACACACAGCATGAGTGCAGAACACGGCAGAACCCTGTATGTACCGTATGGTTCTCAAATAGTTTCTTAAACTAATGTGGTTGCTCACTTTCAGCGGCCTGCAAACTCCCTCCGTGATGTGACCCACCACCTCCTGCATGTTCTCCTCCACATCTAATGCAAGAGAAAGGCGCAAAACCCTGAATGAAAAGTAAATCTATGCAGTAACAGACAAACTGAGTGTATCATAGGGTCGCAACATCCCTACTTCATTTCTGTACTCTTCTTAAAATTAGCTAACATATTCAACATTTACTGCATTTATTTTTATTTTTTTACTTCACTGTGTTTACATAATATACATATACATACATAATAATAAAAGGCACCTCTCCAGGACAAGAGAGATGGGCACTTGCATTTTATGAAAAAAATATTGAGCTATGCCCCGAAACCTACCTCTGAGCCAAATTCCACTCACAGAACGAGCATAAATTCAACTTGTAACCATGGAAATGAAAAAATATAAATACAAGTATATAAATAGCAAAAAGCACCTCTTCAGTACTTGGTTGTTGTGTGTAGAAGGTTTCAGGAAAAAAATATACAAAAGTAGTTGAGATCTGCTCTGGAAAATAAACCATCTACCAGAATGAGCCAAAGTCCAACCTGTGACCATAGAAACAGTAAAAAAAACAAAAAACGAATCCCTTAAATGGATAACTTCCCGTTGTGTAATTATCATGTAGGATACATCATACCTTGCAGAGTGACTTGTTTTAGCAGAGCTTCTAGATGCTCTTTTTCTGAGGCGGTGGCTTGGTGCAGCCAGGCCAGCATGTCCCCAACATACCTGCAGGAGGAACCAGACAGTCTGGATGAGAAAGCATGCTATTGAGGGGCCAACCCGAAGGTTAATGTTACCATTCCATGACCACAGCTCCATCGACTGTTTTACTCCACTGAGACAAACATATACACGAGGCTTTTGGTGTTACGTAATGGTGGAAAACAGCATAGCTAAACTTGAATTATTGTGTGTAGGCCTGTGTGTGTATGTGTGAGTGTGTTTGTGAGTTAGTGTGAGGACATAGAATGGTGAGAAAGAACTCGATGTTCTCAGAATTGCCAATGCTTCCTATAAAATGGAGGTGATTCTCTGTTCAAAAACATGGCCGGTATTCTGAGAAAATCTCCCATTTGGCTCCTGGGCACAGGAGGAGGAGGGAAGAGGATGTTGTACAACAGGAAGCACAGATACACTCTGACACTCCTTGGCAAAATAGATATCGAACATCCTCTTGAATTGGGTTTAAAAGGTTAAGAGTCTAAGAAGGAGTTTGGAACTAAATCTAATAAATGTATAATTTAGGAAGGATGTCATTTACAATCATACAATAGATAAATAGAATAGATTTAATGTGAATACTTATTCAGGGGAGAGGGGTGTTTTTGAGGAATTGGAGTATATTAATATTTCTAATTTACAGAGAGAAAAACATTTTATCTATTTTTTCTGATGTTCTCTGATGAGCTAAAGAAGAAGAATTTGCAATGTTCTGCTTATAAATGGGATTGCAGATGTACCTCATGGGGTCATGTGAATGCATCTCTATAGGGCGTGGAGTTCCTCCTGGCCCACCACGGGTGAGGGCATCGATGAAGCCTCGTACCACCGCACACCTGCGTGCAGTGGCAAACTCATCCAGAGTGTACCTGACCAAACAGAAGAGGGAGAGGTCAACATTCAACACCCAAACCTCATGTGAAACGTTTTCGTGCAGACTGTGTGTCAGAGGTTGGTCTCGCATCAACAATGCAGACAGCTTTTCCAAAAGGAAAGACTTTGAGGTTGTTTTGATTACTTGGCGGTGGCAGCCTTTTGCGACAGACTAAACACAAGATAGTTCTGAAGTAAGATTCCAGGAACGCTGGTCTCCAATCTCTCAGGGTCAACATCCGAAGCCAAAGAATGACCTTGGACATTTTGTGGGGACTGAGGCAGGTGCTTTTCAGAGAATTCAGACAGATAGAAGCTGGGTTTTCCATGAAAATGTGTCTTGGGGTAATGTGAGAAACTTTCATGCGAGTTGCTTTGTTTTAAGGACAAAGTTAAACATCAGAATATGTGTGAATCTAGGCATTTATTTTGTGCTACTCATTGTCATAGATCTGTCATTTAATGCTTTTAAAACATGTCCTGTTTCAGCCAATGCTTGTCCTGACACTTACATCATCACTTATAACATCCACCACTTAACAAATCTACTTCTACTTGGTGTTGATGCTCTTCAGAATCAGGATCAGAATCAGCTTTATTGCCCATGTACGTGTACACATGCAAGGAATTTGACTTCGGTTTTTGCAGTGCACTAAAGGTATTTACACAGGAACAGAAAATTGGACAATAAGTTAAAAAACAATATACAGGACTGCTATGTAGACTTAATCCATATGTATGTACAAAATATACAGTTGTAATCTGTGTATATACGTGCATTACATACACTGTGCAGGATCTGATTTAAAGTGACAGTGCAGGATGGCATGTGCATTCTACAGGCTTACTCGTACTACATGACTGATTGTGTGTCCATCAGACACACGAACACTAACTGGCATGGAGAGGAAAATAAATGAAGGGCAGATCACACAGCATATTATGGAATGTCTGATGTCGTGACACCCGAAACACCCAATGACCTGCATGTACATCAACTGAGGACGTGTCCAAGCACATCCATAGGCTGTATCATCACCAGATTGAAAAACGCTGTTGTTTCTTTGGGTGTTTATGCTTTTATGTTACCGTACTTGTAAAGGACGGGTCGGTCCTGCAAGGCTTCCATGGCTCGAGTCAACACGGGGCTGATATCACAGGACTCTTGAGTCAGTCCTCTGCATTCATCTTTGTGGAAAGAAGGAGAGTAGGACAACGAATGTATCAGAAAAATGCATCAAACTAACCAAATAGTTGTAGTCTCTCCGGTAACTATGCCTGTGTTATACTCCATTCATTGTCTCAAAATGTTCTGAACCATGGCAACCATTCTGGCAAGAACCAAATCAAAGCTCCAAGAACATTATTCATCATATTTTCCCCCCACAAGCTTGAACAAAGAAGTCAGTTTATTTATGCTTCAAACAAACAATGAACAGGCCGCAGCCAATCTCCCAGCCTGTGGAGAAAATGGTTCAACACGCTCACTCACTCACACTCTTGTAAGACCTCATTGAATCCTGGGAACACATGTAAATGCCCTGCCCTCTTAAAAAAGACATTGAGAAATGTTTCTGCGAAAATGCACTTCTCTCCCAGACAACTGACAAATGCATAACACGAGAGACCCTTCACAGAAAAATAATAAATATGTCTACTTATGATTGAGTACATGGTCCTAATGTTGTTATTGTATAAATAAACATGTGCGCTTTCTGTGATCTGCTGTAAATGATTGATCTCCATTTTGATACGAGGAAAGGTTTGGTTTCTGGCTTTCACACGAGTCCTGAAATGTGTCCGATACATGCCATTGCTCTCATTTTGAAATTGCACAGTTTTATACTTAGCTCTCCTCAGTTCAGTATGGAGACCTTGTACAATGTGTACATAGTGTGATCATTGTGTTAACACCGTGTACGGCACTCACTCTGCGCCCAGCGGTAGAGCTGCTCATATGATGTCTCCTGTAACACGGCCATCTGCTCCATGATCTCTAACCTGGAACAAGCAGGGAAGCCAATACCTCATATTACATACCCATAACCTTAGTGTCAGATCGCTGACAGAGGTATACCAGACCTGGATGATTTTTTTTTTTCCCCCCGATTGTCTGCTCCACTATTCAGGTTGAAAGTCAATGGCATGAATATAACAACAACAACAGAATCGCTGTAAAAGACACTGTTATCTTATTCTGCCAAAGGAATGCTTCTGCCACCTTACCCTGCCGTTTGCTGGTTGGTTCGCAAGAGGATTTTCACATCCTCGTGGATGTGTTTCACTCGGCTGAGAGCTTGAAAGAAATCCTGAGAAATTGGACAAACATTAATGAATGTATTAGGATGGGTCACAGGCAGCGTTCGCAACTTATCGTGCGGCATTGATGGAGTGGAGGCTGACAGATTTGTGTTATTTTACGTGCCGATTTTTTAAATTATTTATGTGAGTATCATCATCATATACAAAGTAAACAGCTGCTGACAAGCAAGAGCTGTCTTTAGCATGTACAGTGGTTAGTATATAGTATGGAGTGATGGGGAGGATGGAGGGAAAAAGTAACGATATAATTAGTGTCCAAGAACACAGGTGCAATATAAAATGTAAAAAAATAAGCAAATTGAAGAAACCTGTTATGAGATACACACCTTCAGGGGCCCGACAAAGCATGTGTAAAATTTCATTGAATTCTGTCCCTCAGTTTTTAAGGAGATGTGGATAGACCATAAAAAAAGTCCATTTTAAAGAATAAAGTATGGAATATGTGGACCTCATCTTACAACTCTTTAGATTAGTAGCAGCATGTTTGCAGATCAAATGGAGGATACAGATGAAGGGGCATCTATTTTAACACTATTTTGTACCGGATATTGAAACCGACCACACTGTGAATGTGGATGAGAAGATTCTTTACATGATTTCATTTACTAGAATACATCGTAATGGAGATTACCTCAGTAATAGGTGCGTCCCGAGCGCCACGCAGTGACGCCATTTCCTCATTAGATAGCTGGAACTTGACGAGGAAAGCCTGAGCAACCTGAGCTTTCACCTCCAAGCCGTGACTGAGGGGAAAGAGATGAATGTTGTAATTTCTTTCCGTTGCCACTGTTGCACTTAAATATATTTAGAGATAACGATTTTCTCCTTGTAATGTTTTGTCATTTGATTTCTCCTCATTTCAGCTGGGCATTCATCACAATTTGTCTTTAAGGCCCTTGAAGGTTCTTATCGTACGAAAGCTTTCCGATTTCTCTCCTTCTGTCTTTCATCACTGAGTTTTATCACTAAAAATAGAATATAATAAAATGACCTGCCAGTGTGGCAAACAAAGTTGTATGCTTTTATTTAATAAAAATGGTGCATGTTGTCAACAAGCTGTAATGTTTGATGTCCTACAGGAGATGGCAGTCACACCCCTTCACACACACGTTTTGCTCAGAGTGAACAGGGTGGGACACAGTAGAGAGATCATGTGCAGTAGGTAGAAAAAGACTAACATAAGGAGACAAGAGGGAAAAAAAATATATATATATACAGAGCTGGATAGTGGTCAGGTTTTGTCACTATCAATGAGAGCAGAGAGATGACCATCAGTGTCTCCTGGGAGTGTCTCAACACAATAGTGACCATGGCAACCACCCCAGTCAAACAGGGAACTCTGTCAGCAATAGTAGCACAAAAGTGAGATCTCCCTCGGTCCCCATCATTCTATCCAAACCACCTCGTCTATATTCTCTGCCCGCTCTGTGAAAACAAGGCTGGCCCGGTAAATCACCAGGTTGCTTTGATGGAGGAGAAGAACCCAACATTATCTGACGGTTGTCTCTCACACAACTATTGCTGGAGCTCAGCCAGCTGAAAGTAAATGGCTGTGAATCTGTTTCAGTATTCTATGATTTAGTATTTCATAGCACAGCTTGCCGGGCCCCACAGACGGGAGCTGGAGGCGCCTTTGCCTTTTTTTTTTTTTTTTTTATGTTTCGTGTGTTGAGATATTGTCACAATACAGTCGACAGCTTGGCTGGACCTTTGATTCCATGACCATAATATTCTTTAGTAGCCTACTTTTAACATTTACTTCATTACAGCAACCAGGCTGCATCGACAAAATTCTAAGCACTGCCAATAATAACAAACATTTAATTTTATAGACACACAGACGCCATGGCTCTGCTAAAGGAAGTTACATTTCTGTATTATAAAAGGTACCTCTCACTGCCCAACTCTTATGAAACCACACTGAACATTAGGACAGAGAAGAGAAGATTGAAAGTTGACTCGAATAAAAGGCATCTCACACCACTGAGATATTACAAATTAATACAGGGAGCTTCCTGACATCTCACCACAGTTAGAGTGATATATATATGTGCATGAAAAAAACAAAACAAGCTATGCTAATGAGGCCATTAATTCAACTGAGTGGAATATAATTAGAAGGACTATTTCCATGTGAACATGCTTGTCTTCACACGACACATAAGCAATACTAATATAAAAATATTTCGCAGAGCGAGGCGCTATATGGTTGTTGTTTCAGCGGGTTTCATTACCGTTATGTAAATTTATGTAGGAAGCTTTGACAATAATTGGATCATGTGTTCTACCGTGTGAAACTGTGGTGCCAAGACGGACTTTTTATCATTAAATATTGTTGAGTTATTCATTTTATAAGAGTCAGAAACGGAGAACCGCACAGATGCATAACACTGTCTGGTACAAAATGTCCCACATGCCATATGGTACATAAAAATCTATCGGTCATCCGGTGGCCCCAGTAGTCATAAAGGTTTCATGAGCCTTATCTCACTTGTCACATTTGACATGCCAAAGTCTGGAATTTCATTTATGAAGCATTTCAACTTGCAGAGTGCATTTCTACGGTCGGCATCTTGAGGTCAATTTGTGTTCTATGTGTTCACTGATAAAGATAAAGCTCAGAGTAAAAACAAATGAATAGTTTTCGACAATTAATGAAATGAACATTTTATAATTATTTCTTTTTTTTTTAACAGGGTTTCTGTCTGTGGACGTGTTGAACCTCATAAACATGGGAGACCTGCAGAGAAACCCTTTGTCAGATGTCAAGCTGCAACGCCTTCACCCCTGGAAGATAAGAAATGTCCCACTTTCTCATGTCCAGACCAAGAGTAACAAAAACTGGTTACTCCGGGACGTAAACCACAACAACACAACAAAGACGGACTATACACATCTGTACAAGGTGAGGAGAGGTAGATTATGGGAACTGTTAGAGCACAGCAACGGGTGGCGAGGGAACAATGGAGCAGTTGAATAATCTCACAAAGTGCTGTCAGGACACGACACATTCTTCTCGGGCTGCAATTACCGAATACCAGAGAGAGGCAGCATACTAGTGGTACAAAGAAAAATGAACGCAAAAATGTCTTTTCTCAAAGAACGCCCAAAGTTAGAGTCCTATTAGAACCCTGGTTACATAATGTTATGTGACGGGATGAAAACAAGTTACATTGTCTGAGACATTAACATACAAAAACATGTGATGTGTGTCTGTGTAAGCATGTGGAAAGTTTACACACTTTCCTACGCCTGGAGAGTGAAGCTGTTATTTTGTTTCAAAATGTCTTGAAAAAAATGTCTACATTTCATGATCCTGTTGAAGTCAAAATCGCTCTGGAGTGATGAGTCACGTTTTGAGCTGTGTATCAATGCTCCAGAACACTGTCTTCATAGGTCAGGTGATAAATTCAGCCCAGAATCCCTTCTCCACCACAGGGAAACACGGAGGAGGTGGAACTATGATGTGGAGGGTGTTTTCCGCATCTGATGTTGGTGAGCTTGTGTGATGCAAGCAGTCCATTAATGCAAAGGAGTACCAACAGATGTTAAAGAAAGGGTTGCTTCCAAGCCAGGACAAGTTGTATAGTGGGATTTTAAAAAAAACAGACAAGAGGCCATTTTTCAACAAGATAATGCTCTGGCACACACAGCAAAAACAACAAGAACAACTAACGAGTCATGGTTTGAGTGACATCCTCTGTCGGTGATGTTAGGGCCTGGTCAGTCACCAGACGTTAACCCCATGAAGATCATATTGACACATATCAAGGGCAAACTGGTTGGCAGAACATTTGGGGCACTGACCAGTTGTGCAAAGCAGTCAGAGATGAACGGAAGCGCATTAATGCAGTAAATTGTAAAAAGTTTTCAGACAACAAAATGACTGTTTTCTGAAGAAAGACGTGGAAAAGGCTATATGTTACTATAATGTACCCTGTACACAGAAAATACTTACAATACTGTGTAATACTGTCACTTATTTCATTCATATTTGTTAAAATAATTTTTTTAAAATAAATAAATAAAATATAATCATGCCTCATTATTTTGCCCATGGGGTGTGCGTACACTGACTTTGTCTGTTCAAGCACAAACATTGTTTGAGCAATAAAACACAGAAGGATCTCCTGAACAGCTTTGTTCGTTCATAGAAACCAAGAGCTTGATCAGTGAATAACATTTACAAAGGTCATTACTTACAGGATGCCGACAATAAAGGCCTGCCATGAAAATTACATCACCTTATTTTACAATATATGGATATGATCTTTAGCTTTTTTTTTTTTTTTGCTTACTTCAACATCACCTGTTGAGTTTACATGCACGTTTCTTTACAAAGGAATGACACCAACATTTGAACCATCATGAAGTTTGAATGTTGCCTGTTAAAAAAACAAAAGTAGTTGTGGTGACAGGTAAAAACATTTTTTATTTACCTGTAAATTTTAATTGACATTTTATTTCTTACTTTGAAAAATGACCAATGATCAGTGTGGGCTGATAATCTGTGATAAACTGTTCCAAAAATGAGCTGAAACTAGTAAAATGTAGTTAAATCTTTGGGATAGTAACTAAAGTCATCTAAACTGTAGCTAAGTAGGTGTAGTGTAGGTGTCTGAGTGGTTCAGTAATTAATGGGAAAATGAGTCCAACCTCTTCAGCTCTGGCTGATCAGAGATAACACAGTTCGTGGTTTGAGAGGAGTCTCAACTTGTTCGGCTGATGACGTGTCACGTTAAACCTAAGATCACACAGTGCGAGGCAGGTGGGTAGCATTACTTGTCATTACGGAACAACACGCAACACCTATTTAGTGGTCTTGCTGACAGCATCTTTGAACAGTAGCAGGCCAAAACAAAAAGAGAAGCGCGCCTGGAAGCCGGCAGACAAACACGGGTCATCTGCTCTCTTTGGCACGCCTCTCTCACCTTTGCTTTGGCACACTGTAAGCAATCTGCTGCTCCTTTCCATTTCATTAGAGCTGACAAATGACACAGTGCCACCGGCAGATAAGAGAGCAAACAGTTCAGGACAGGCCTGCTCTGCCGGGTAAATACGGATCAGGAGCATCTGCAGAGCTTTACAATTGTAGAGCCACAACTGAACTGCCCAATAGGCACGAAATGTGGGATTATAGCACTGCTATAATAATGTAAGTGTTAACAGAAACATTTTTTTTTTTTAAAAAGACAGTGACTTAAGACTGCAGAGGGTTTTATAACCAAAAAAATAGGAGTGTTGTGGTTCGGTGGGCTGACTGTTGGGTGGCTGAAGGAGGAGAGCTCGACTGCACACTTCTCCTGGCAACACTTGGGAAACAAAATTGCTGAAGACAAGGTCAAAGACGAGCACGGAGACGCCATGCCATCTGGATGTGGGGTCATTGTGTTTCAGCAAATGAAAATGTCATGCAGACAGACAGCAGGTCCCGATGGGACCGCTGTGTAGAGAAAAAAACAAAGTCAGAGGGTCATTTGTGTAAGACAGCGGACAACTTACCATCAACATGACCCCCTGCTCAAAGTAATGTGATTTGCGGTAATTCATTATCTGCACTTATTCTATGTTTCCTTTTCAGTGTCACTCTCCCCTCTTAGGTCACCTTTTCTTCACGGACGTCTTGAATCTGTGCCAGCAGAGCATCAAATTGCAGCAGTACATCACAACTGCCAGCAGTGTCTTCTGCCAGAAATATTATCATTGCCTGTATCCTTGCCTCTGTGTCACCTCACTAGGTCACTGAGTACCAAGGTCACAGCCGCCACAGACAGTAATGAATCCAACCCCAGCCCCCAGCTATCAGCCAAAAGGAGCGGGTGTTTCATTTTCAAATCCCTGTCAACACTCTGCCAGCCAAATGAATAGATACCCTGATTAATTTTAGTGGCAGGCTTTCAAGCAAAAAAACAAAACAAAAAAAACCCCATCAGTATTCCAAGAGTTGCAGCTGACTGAGTACCCAAGATACACTGGCTGAGTCTACTCATGACTCTTTGTGATAGTGAGCTGTTTATATTGGATCTGCATGTCTAATGGCTCGTAATTTGTGTTGTCAGCAAATCTCTATGCATGCGCTCAAATAGAAGGGCTGCTTTCCAGATGTAATAGACTGTCTTCAATAAGAAATGGGAGTAACGCCGTGTAAACAGGAACCATGTCTCAAGGCCAAACATCACAGATGGCATCAAATTCTCCATTAATGATTACCGCAACCCTTTCTCAAAGCAAATCATTAACTGCAGGAGAAATATTCATCAACCTCTTGAATCACTCGTCCCTGATCATCAGAAATAAAGTCACGCTTGCCAACTCCTCCTGCCCTGCACCAAATACGTCCAACTTCTGACACTACAAAGACGCCGAGTAGAAATTTACTCATCAACTTATCTTAATTTGTGCAAATATTTAAAATTATTGATATGCAATTTCTATTTAATGGTTTGGTTCTGATAAAATATGTGAATGTCCTTCAACTGACACTTGACAGAGACAACTCCTGGAAAACAAGGAAGTGCAAGCACTTTAAACAAGGTCACGCTTTAGAAAACAACACGCGTGCAATAAAGGTTTAGCGCGTTCGCAAAGTGGACTATGTTATTCCTGTCATGTGATTTGATTACTGGGAAATTGCCTGAATAGAAAATGTGGTAATTACTCTGCGAAAAGGAGACAGGGAGAGCAATATGATGGTGTCCAGCTTTGGACAGACAATTATGCCTATCAGATAGGTTTTCAAAATGACTTCCAGCCTTTTAAACAGCTGAATGAGATTTCTTTGAACTTTCTGAAGATCATTTAGAATAAAGTTTCCATCTTATTACTCCCTGACATTTTCAAATGAAAGTTTAAATTTTCAGGGCGGCAGCCTCATCATCAAAGACGGCTTGTGCTGCAATGACAGAGTAAGGTCGAGTCTCACGATTAATTCCCGCATCAACACTTCTACAAGAGTAAACAATGCTTAGAACGTGAACAATTTACTCCATTATGACAATGGAACAACAAACACTACCTTCCATAAAGGCTTCAGGGTTTTTTGAAACTTGTATTGAAGTTTGTTGAGTGTTAGGGTTAGGTTTGACGATTTGAGGCTGTACATTACAAAAGTATTGTGAACATGACTGCATAATAGTAGAGGAAATAATTTAATGCAATGCAAAAATAACAAGCAAATGCAGTACCTCAAAAAATTACAGTACAGCTGGATTAATTCCATACACCGTCCACCATAAGTAACAATTAAAATAAGTATGTTTCCTGAAGGTGATACAAATTACAATTACTATCCATTTATTCTTTATGTCTACATAATCTCAAATGTTGTGTACATGTATATATCAAGAAATGAGGTTAACTCTGTGTCCTACTAATCCAAACACAAACACACAAAATTTGGATCCCTTCAGAACAGGCTTGCGTGGTATCAAGGCATGACGGTATAGTCGGGTATTTCAAAATCCCACAGGCATCATTTTTAAGATTACGGGGACAATAGAAAGAGTGTCAAAATAGAAAGAGCTCTCCCCTGGGACACCTATGGAGACAAAGCTATTTGTGTATTATGTGGACATGTATGTATGTATGTATGTATGTATACATACTGTATCACTTAGCAAAGGACAAACTAAATCTAGCGCCGACTACAATGTTGTCTCCTCATGCTGTTATTACCTCCGCCAAGGAGGTTAGGTGATCAGTTCGGTTTGTTTGTTTGTTTGTTAGCAAGATTATGCAAAAACTAACGGATCGACTTGCATGAAATTTTCACCAAAGATGGACCTTAGCATATCCTAGAAGTGAATAATTTTGGTGATGATCCAGTGAGAGATGGGACTGGTACTACTGGAATAAGGGCAGGTGTCTACTAGAGCGAAAAATGTGAAAGGAAGCAACAAACTTACTATCGATGGGGGGGGATGCGCCCTATTTTTCCCCTGATAATGCTACATTGTGAACAACGAAAACTGAAACTGGCAGTAAGTGAACTAATTAGATGATGGCAGCCGGTGGGTAGCAGAGTCTTGCATTGTGTTTGGCTAACAATGCTTCTGGCTTACAGCTAACAGAGCCCTACCAAATGATAAAGGTGAGCCAGCTGAAATGAAAAATGCTTGCTAGATTTTATTCAACTGCCAGTCTGCCACTGCCGCCTAAAATCCATCTCCATTCAGCCCACTAACTCTTCCAGGAACAAACTCTCTGTTGCCTGTAATTGGATGTAGAGAAGTGAGGCGGGGATCGGCCCTGAATAAATCCAAATCCAAATGCAAGATACACATAAATCATCCAACAGTCACTCAGTGGGAGGGAGGGAGGGAGGGAGGGAGGGAGGGAAGTTTGGCAGGATTAAACAAGAACTACATGACAGATTTCAAGCAAACTTGGTAGAAGGATGGGTCATGGACCACAAAGAAACAAATCAAATTTCGGTGTTTGATCCTGAAAAATGGACAGATCTAGGAATATTTTTCCACTTTCTTTAACATTGGTAGATAGGACATTTTCCCTAATAATGTGAAAACTACCGAATCTAATCAGCAATAGTACAGAGCATGAATTAACATTAGATCCTTAGATCCTTTCCATTATATGAAAAAACAGATACAGCCAAAACTTAATTTATAATCATCAACTCACTTTTCTCCCTGCAGCTTGTTGGTTTTTACTATGAGGTCTTGAGTTTGCTCCTTAGCAGCCTGTAAAAGAAAGATTTTATATTAAAAAATGGCTTGAAAGCATTTTCTAAAATAATACAAATAATGGAGTCTTTAAAGTCTACATATATTTCATCTACAACATACAAACTTATCAGCTAATAGTTCAGATTTAGTAAACCTTTATACGGTATATAAAGGAAGAGTTTTCCAACAGTGTGGACAGATGATAAAAACTTACCTTTAATCTATTGGTCATTTCTTCACAACACGTGCTCATGGCCTGGACATCTTCGTGAACACTTTCAAGCTCCTGTGGAATAAAAGAAAAATCACAGTTACAACAGTGCTGAAACGGACGCACCCCCATTCAAGTTCTCCACTGCAGTATTTGGTGTTGTCACTGTTGCTGCTGATAAGTTTTCCAAAGATCTTACACACACCCTTGATCATAAAACTCCATTTCAATCCCTGAACTTTAAAACGCATACAATAAATCAAATATTCTTTTCTGCATCACTATCACAACTGTCTCTGAGAAGTAAAAAGGTTTCTCTTGGTGTGGTGACAAACATAGGGAAGAGTCTAATTAACAGTCCTCCATGTGAATATAAAGCACTTAAGTAAAACAATTGCGTCGATGCTTTGGGTGGTTAGGTACTTATACGTGATCTTGTTCGAGGGTAAGACACTACATTCTTGCAAAACTCTGTTACCTCTTTTACGTCCTTAAATATAAGTGCAAATTCCTCGTTAATCGCCAGACTTCGTCTTTCTATGTCCCCACGAAGATTTCTCCTGCTGCGTAGATTGTTCTCAGTGAAGAACACAGAGAGTGCCTTTAATGCCTCCAGCATTTCCTGAATGCACAAAAGTACACAACAAAGATGGGTCAGTCGTGGTGATGTGACAAAAACAAACTTGCACGGCCCAAACTGTGTGGAATAAAGAGTTTCCTTTATTTATTTTTGGCCTAGATAACTGGTATCTCGGCATTGGAAACTGTTTCTGATGGGGATAATTTAACAAAACTCAAATCCAAGTTTTTAAACGCCACACTGAATGTTATGGCTATTATTGCCAATTAGAAATCAATTTTTGCGTTTTTTACGGTGCGTAAACACATAGAGTGAGTGATAATATCGTTTCGTCCAAACAATTATCGCTAGCAAAGCGACAATATTACTTGAGATCAGAAATATTCCCAGATGTGATGCAACTAGCTTGTAGATTTAGCCAATGTTAGCTAGCTAGCAATAAGGTAATCGCTTCCACTTTACCTTGTCATTGTCGAGCCTCGTCTCCAATATTTTGTTAAGCTTCCTTGATAACGGGTTATTGGTTTGAGATGGCACATTTTGGTTCGATGTTAAGGGGGAACTATCAGCTGAAATTTCTCCCTTACAATCAGCCATTCTGCACGGACACTTCCACGTCAACTTCAGACAAATGTTTTGGTCCGTCTGAAATTAACGTCCGGACAAGTCGGATCGTGAGAGATACAACGTTCCGTGGCTACACCAAGACAAACGTGATGTTTTCAGCGCGTTAGTTTCTCTTCACTAGATAGCAGGATTACACAAAAACTACGCAACTAATTCCAACTGAATTTTTTAACATGAAAAACTAACTTAAAATAACACCAATATACATATTTGTCTTTTATTTTTGTCCCAATCCTTAAGTGTGACCCAACTTAAGACAGTGATGAGTAAAACACAGACACTGCAGGTATTTGAAAATGTATTTAGATTTAGTTTATGTCAAAATCATATATTACAATACATTAAAACAAGGAATTCTTCCAAAAACATTTAGACGTAGATGCACATGCACATTTGCTCCAAATATTATTTCCCAACACTGTCTCAAGATGTTACCAAAGCCAACAATAAAAAATTATAATCAGTGGCCACACCGACTCACCAATGTTCTGTCACTTGCAAAGGTGCCTGTCGTGTTTCAAATTCGTCTGTGAAGTCAATGACTTGTAAGTAAAATATTTAACAAATAGTTACTGTGCGTTCATACTTTTCTTCAATGCGACTTAAATTACTTTATTTCCCTCACTTTCCTTACATGCACTTAAATCGCTAAAACTCCGTTTAATTCCGTGGTGAATAATTTTACGAGGTATCATGAACGCAGCAGGAGTTTGTCAGGAATGATAGTAGCGGTGAGTCCAGCCCCTGGGTGGGGATTTGTATGATTGATGGTCACCTCCCGAGAGTGTTTCATGGATTTGCCCGCCCATCTCTCTCTCTCTCTCTCTCTCTCTCTCTCTCTCTGAGCAGGAATGTGGGGAAGGCTTCAGTCAGTCAGTGCCGCACGTTTCTGCACCGCTCAGGGGTGAATAATTGATCTTTGCCTCGGTTAAAAATATTGATGAGGAGGAAGTGATTTGCGAACTGAATCTGCGACCACTTTTTGGATTTGCATTCTTTGGCCGAACACATTTCTGTCCTCTTTTAATCGACTGCAGAAAAGTTTGTTTTGAAGCACAACACAGCTGGAGTCGGCAGATGGAAATAGCCTCTCATTGTACACCGAGCGCACCATATACCGGAGGTTTCACAACATGTAAGCTTTCTTCTTCTTTTTCCTTTTCATAGCCTCGTTTTCATTATTTACATTCCGACGGTGTTACCACTGCGATAACAGGCTGCAGCGTGTTCCATGATGTCACCCCTAACGAAAAATCACTATGCTCCCTCACACTGTGGCTGCTTGTGAGTTTCCGTAGTGTTCTTCATAGGATATTACAGTTTAGTCCCATATTGTATGTGGTTCTGTTGTGATGTGCCTATAATATTAATTTAAAGTTGATTATAGATTTGCTTATGCTGTTTTGGAGACGTGTTAAAATTGTTTTAAAAAAAAAGTAAATTCATGATATACCAGTTGTTCAAATAGTAGACTACCTCTTGGGATATACTTGTTGTTATACATGTTACTAGTTGTTTTATTATACATTCTCATTAAAGACATAAGATGGAGAATAACCATTTTCCTCTTATTATACAATGTCCAGTTTATTTTGTCCAGTTATCCATTTACTTCATTACTCAGGAAAAATAGTGAAGTACTTAACATTAAAACAAAACAAAAACAAAAATTCAGCAAATAATTTCTTACTTGGATTCTTTCATATCTGTGCTTATAGCTGCACATATAATGACAAGGGAAGAGGTTTCTAGTTTTTCAACTTACAAAGCTAGGATTTTCTTTCCTTCCAAAAGCCAACTAGTTCCCAGAGATGATTTTTCTGTTAGTGTTCACTCTGGATGTTTGTCTTCCTCCTGACAGGGACCCGGAGTCACTGAGAAGGTAAAGACTGCTGGTGTTAAATGCTCACTGCAAGGCTTCCCACAACACAGCGACTGTCATAAAACTGCTGTTAGTTCAGTGACTGTGTGAACCACTCACAGACTGTTCACCATGGCATCTAGTCTGACATGTTCGGGTGTTATCTGGACCCTCCTGTCCCTGCTCTGTGCTGCTGCCTCCTGCGTTGGCTTCTTCATGCCCTACTGGCTGCTGGGGACACAGATGGATAAGCCTGTGTCCTTTGGCACCTTTCGACGTTGCTCCTATCCGGTGAGGGATGAGGAGAGGCAGACCACCGTGATGCTGGAGCAATGTGGGCGCTATGCCTCCTTTCACGGCATCCCAAGTCTGGAGTGGAGGATCTGTACGGTGGTGACGGGCGTGGGATGTGGCCTCCTCCTCCTGGTGGCGCTTACAGCCCTCATGGGCTGCTGCATCTCTGACCTCATCTCACGTACAATTGGCCGTGTGGCAGGTGGCATCCAGTTTGTTGGAGGTGAGTTTATGCTTTGTCTGTATTTTTACCTGCAACCAAACCGGACCCCAACTAAACATTTTGGTCAGAGTGTGGTTATGTTCTCTCTGTGGGTGTGCCATACAGAGGCTCTTATCTACAAATACGGAGAGATCTGAAGCTATCAAGTTTGTAAATGTCAGATCACATGTTTTTGGGTGGTTTCCTTTGATTCTCGAACTCCTAACATATAGATTTCTATAGAGAACTAGAGGTTTTATTGGCTGCGCTCTTTTATGGAGCTCTGTAACAGAAGTGCTGTTCATGAAACAAAATAACATTTGTTAGGAAACAAGTGGGGCATAGGAATCTTAATAACCATGAAAACGTCACCTCTGGCCAACTTTTCTGGGCCAACAAACCTGCCGTCGGCCCAGAAAAGTTGTTTACTCAGACACTTGGCTCCACAACAAATGACAAGTCTCCCAGTGAGATGTTGGTCATGTTACTTGGTTAATGATGTTGGGTCAGCTTACACTTTTGAGCTGGTAAGTGCAGAGTAAAAGCGACATTGGATTGAGTGAATATTGATTGAGTGACACCACATTAACAACCTCAACTGTTGATTTCACACTCAGTGTGCCGGTGCCCAAAGTGTTTGCAACAATTTGTGCTCAGTCTTTTGAGGCTTTGCGCTAAATATCACATATTGTAGAGAATGTGGAGCATATAATTTGACGAAGAACCTTCCTGTGTTTCATTCTGTCCGATACTTTTCCCCTCTCTTTCATGTGCAGCAGACATATGGCATCAATTCATATGCGTTGTTTGTAGTTTGACGGTTGAGATGATGGAAAACCAAACATCATTTGGGCGACAAGCACCACCAAAACTTGTGTGCTCTCGATGCAGAATGTGCCCCTTAAAGTTGATATGAAACCCACGCCCTTTTTCTTTCTGTGTAAAAATATCCTTGCTCCGACTCAACTGAGTACGATGAGTGGACACGACTCCGCTCAGTCCACTCTTTGTTTATGTCTACTGTTGGTATTGCTCGTCTCCCGGGATGTGAGGTCTGAGGGAAGGCTTCCATTGAAGCTGCAAGTTCCTCTGCCCTGGTTTAAGAAGCGGTAAAGCCCCGACTCTCTCATTAACTCAAACATTTTCTTGCATACTGTACCTCACCACTCTGCTACGTGCAGTCCCCATCACTTCAGCTCGGCTTTAAAAAGTGATATGACAGAAAGGCAGGTTGCAGGCAGATTTGACAGAGCTTCCAGGTTTTCCAGAAGGATAAATTTACAGAGGAACGCCACAACGTGCCATGCCCCAGTTCTAAACGGCTTATACTTAACATCAGTATTAATGATGTATAATGTGGAGGATGATTAAGGTGAAGGCTGGCTGGGTTATTCAAAAATGTGCACTTGTATGTAAGGAGAGCTCCTTCTAAGCTCACAGCAATCCTGTACATACAGCATTACAGCTAGCTGCTATTTTGGGTTACAGGATTAAAAACCTCCTGTCTGTCTTTCTTGTTATTTCCCTCTATTCTGGAGTCACAAATTCACACACAATTATATTTAGATTTAATGGAGAGCGTAGCAAGGCAGGATAGAGTACAAGGGCCATTGATCAGTGCTTTGAATTTGAATCCTGGTGAGCCAAATGGTAGAAATGTATCAGAAGGGCTAATTGGAAGTGACACAATTAGACAGCGCAGTGGGCTGCTCCACACGCTGTCTCCTAAGTAAGTGTGAGTTTGGAGAGAGAAAAATACCTGATGAGTGAAACACTCAGTATTCACTTGTTATTCACTGAGAACCCAGCTGAAAAACAAACATCCAAAAGGGGTAAAGCTGAAATTTCGCCCCCAAAAAAAAAAAAATATGATCAGATCTCAACGATTAGCAGGAACAGGGAGAGCAAGGAACAGTGGGAGATGTAACACATGCAAATTCGCCAGATGCAGTGGAGTCTTATGGTTCACCGTTTGATGTTTGATGCCAGTGTCTTTTTTGTCTTTCCTGTTCTCCTCTTGTAGGTCTTTAATGAAGTAGAGCCTCTTAAATGCCACAAGTGAAACATCCACTTTCTGTCTCCCCTGTTAATTTATCTCAATCCCAGGAATAAGATAAGACTTGAAGGATTTATCAGTGCTCTCATTAACTGCAGCCCCGACTAAAAGAGTGACCTTTACCAATAACCGTTATTGTTGCTAATGGGTTGTTTTCCCTCTTATAATGTTGTTTTCTACAAATTCACTATGGCCAAATTATCTCAGGTCTGGTTAATTGATATTGGCAAAGGCTCACATCAGATTTATTCTACAGGCCAGAAAGTTAGACTGAGTATGAGACTATGAGATTGTTCTGGTTCATAAATCAAAGGCCTGACAACTCTGTGTGCTTCTTTGTAGCTCCTTAGTTATGCAGCGATGCAGACTCCAGATCACTGTGGCACAGACAGGAGGTTCAGACACTAAAAGATTCTTGACTTTGCTTGGATGTAGTTGTTAAGGATTTTGATGAATCCCTGCAGAGCCCGACCTTGTGTTTTGCATGCATCAAGTAGAGCTGTGCAAAGTGAGAAGGAAGATATTTCACATTTGTTTTCAACAGGCACTATCTAAGGCCTCCGGACACCTTTTTATGCCCCCTGCCAAAGGGGGCATATAGGGTTACCCTTGTCCGTCCATCCATAATGGGAATATTCTGTCCACATTTCAAAAACCACTGGACAGAATTCAATGAAATTCCACACATGCTTTGTAGGGGCCCTAAAAGTGTAGATCTCATAATTGGTTTTGTTACGGCTGTGTTTTATATCTGGACTCAAAAGCAGACCCAGAGACCAGTTGGTTGATTTGAAAGGGAATTTATTGTCTCAAGAGGTGTGGGGATTTTTGCAGAGAGCAAGCAACGGGCATATGGTTTTCTGAGTGTGGATGTTTCTGACTGAGATTTGAGTTTCTCGAGAGTTTGATTTGGTGGGTGAGATCTGGAGGAGATGGCTGGCATTGAGGTCCTAAGCATAAGGGGAGCCCTAGCTATCATAAAATGATAAACAAGAATGTAACACCTATAATACTACCGCAAAGAGCAAAGCAAGGAAGATGTAGATATACCACTTAAGACGCTGAATAGTCTGGCGAGGAATGATTTGAGAACCAGAGTTTTTATCCTGCAAGTTTATGACCAGACTGGAGTTTTGCAGGTTTCTTCAATTTGATCATTTTTACTTTTAGACAAATTTCAACTTTAGTGTTTTTTAATGTCATTTTGTTCACATTTATCGATGATAGGGGGTACGGTCTATCCATATATCCATATCAGCACAAATCCAGGAGCGGGGGCATCTGTGTCCCTGTAGTTAACAGTTTATATCTCCCCTTAGCACAATAACCTGCCTTTATTCAATGCTTTTGTGCCTTCTTTTTTCAGCTAATTTCTCTCTATTTGACAGGCAGTTTTGTTTTGACATTTTGCTATTTGATTGCCCCAAGATGACTGGCAGTTTGGCAGGACCTTTGATTGCATGACAGCTTTGCTCGGTTGCCAGTTACATATTAGGGATCGTGATAGGAGCTTGGGGGCCTCATCAGGTCTGACAGTCACTAATTTGTTTTTCTTTCCATACTCAGAAATTACTTTCACTTGATGATATTTCTGTTTGAAGGGTGCATATGAAAGTGAAACGTATGATCTGCCTCTGGGATGGTTGGGTCTGAGTAGCACTCTGAGTTTGCGTGAACTACTTTGCTGAAAGAGAGACAATTTGGGTGTCTGTTCCAAAGATAAAATACATATGCCTTTTAAAATACCTAGTGCGCCTTCTGATGATCTTATTACATCAATATTATTGCAGAGGTCAAAGTATTAAATTTTGCCTTCTCAGCTTGATTTATTTATTTTTTGACAGCTCTCATTGGTTTTGTCTGGTGATGTCCATTTAGTGACATGAATTGCAAATTTAGACCCATCATTTCACTGACAGTGATACCCTGTTGCCCTTTCAAGACAATCACTCAAATAAAGATACTGTGATCCAAATAACAATAGTCCAAAAAGCTGATTTGCATCATGTATAATCACATCACTAGTGATCACATCCCTGCACCCTCTGAGAATATCAGTCGAATCAAAATCATTTTGAAGATCATACTATAATGCATATATACTTTAATAATCTCTGTCTGTCTGTAATTCGACTATCGTGAAAACCGTTCATCTGATCTACGTCAAACTTGGCATGTGAGTTGCTGGGGGCCCAGGGAAGTAATTTCTCAACTTTGGTGCAATTCGGTTATTCAACACACTCAATATGAATACATGTAGAATAAACAGGCGAACATAAATGGAGTATAAATGAGCCGTTACTTTTGCTGCTGGATGCGGGATATGACCTTACTATCGTGCGTTGAAACACATTTAGAACGGGTTCTGCACTAGTTGATAAAAATGTCTGGAGATATAGCATCACAGGGATGGAAGATAAAGGCTGTATTTTACTGAGAATGTGTTGAACTGCTGTCTTAGAAACTGAGGACAAACAACTCCCCCAAGAAAAACGATATGATGCGTGGCAGGCTGTACTTGTCCTTTTTCAGGGAGTTTGTTGGGACACTGTAAGGTACAAGCAGTGGACTTCGTATGAGCTGCTGCTGTTTCAGAGGAGTTGCAGTCCTATGAGATGTAGCGTCCCCAAGGGATGATGAAATAAAGAAAAAAGTATGAAACAGCCCAACGCAGCATATTTCACTGTCATAAGGGAAGGTTCTGGTCAGCAGGGACTCAGGAGTCGGGAGACGTACAGAGAACTAATTATAGTTTTTGGAGAAATATTGAATGCCATCACTGCGGGATGGGCTGAAAGCATTTATTATTGATTAGCGACATTAAATGTCTCTTACATGAAATATTACCCCTGGGTTCTGACAGTGCTTTGATGAAATTAGATCAGAAATTTGGGTTTTCACAGGCATTTCTGTTTTCTAATGCCTCCATGTGAGGTCTCTCAGAGTGACATGAGAAAGTTTTCATTTATTTGACATAATAGAATGTTTTGACTGCTTACAAAGCCTTTTTTTGAAAATCAGAATTGAAGAAACGGCATGTAATGAAAGTCGATGAAACTGTAGGCTGTCAGAACAAAAGGACATGTGGGTGAGGAAAACAACGCGACACACTGGTTTTGGCCTCTGCATTCTGCAGAGGGTGGTTGGCTCATCCTCGTGAATTACTTTCCACACCAGCCTCTGATGAAGCTGCAGATGATCTGAACTATCAAATAATTGGCTGTGTTACCTTCTGGGAAAGCTTCTCCATTTCGTTTTCTGGTTGATTGACTGTTTACAACTCTGTGGCAGCATCTCGTTCGCCCACACTGGTGTGGAATCTTATTAAATGGCCAATATGAAGCTGCAGAGAGCAATCACACATGAAATGCGATTAAGTCGGTCTATTTCACTTAACTTTGCCTCCTATTAAGTGCATCACTTTCTTGAGTAGCTCTATTGTCCCACCAAAGGTAACCTGTAACACACGACATGTAATAGTGTCCTGGTCATGTGCTTTTTCAAGCCCAATGACGTTAAATTAACCACATCTGTTCGTACTACCTTTGGAGCTCAAAATGTTTTTATAAGGACACGAGCATGAGCAATGCATTTAAAGACATGTAAATAAGTTGCAGATGGGCTGCCATTGTGGCTTCCATAATGTTGCCAAGGGCTATTTGGCACAGGAGCGTGTTGTCCTGTTTGAGCCATACCAGCACAGCCAGGAGCTTTGTCCTTGTGTTGGCTTTGTGAGCTTCTGCCAGCTGGATCTAGCCCAGTCCCAGAATGTGTGCTTCCACTTCCCTCTCTCATCAGCAGCACTCGTTTTCAAGAGGTCCAACAAAATGAAATTGCATCAAATTTGAGGGTGGCTTTTGAACGAAGTGCTTCTTTTTCTTTGGGAACGTTCTGTCTGGAAAAGTGTCTCCTCCAAGTCATTTCATTGTTGTTGCATCGTGGAACATTTCCGAAGCAAGAGGTAAATCTCATTCCCGACGCGTCGTGTTTCCATTTTACTTCCAAAACGTATCTGTATCCCGTCCTCCTTCCAGAGGGCCTTCCAGTTTGATTTGGTGATGATGGACTCACTATGTAGACGTTGCATGAAATGAATGAGATAGCTCCTTCCAATGTGTCTGAAGGGAGAAAGCAAAGCCTTTTCACTACGGACAAGATGTAATGGTTTTCATCTCGCTGTTCATTGCTTACGTTTCCAGCCACTGGTTATAAAGTGAATGTCTCTTCCTCTGGGTTGATTGATCACCTAAAGTGCAGACTACTCTTGCAATGCTGTAATGCACTCATGTTGCCGGCAGCTATTTTTGCTCAACATACAGTTCCCTCAAACCTCCACCAACATCACCACAAGGGTATTTGGAGCCAGAGAGCAGCCAAACGTATCCTGCGCAACATACTGTCGTCTATTTTCTCCGATACTCTGGTCCATCTTTCTCCTTCACCCTTCATTGTTTCTCACACACGCTTTTCTGCCCCCCTTTTCTAACCTTTCAGGTTACTAGAGTATTATTTCCAGTGTTCTCGGTCTTTAACTCTCTATTTCAAGCTTGTCTCACCTTTGCCCTAATTATACTTTCTGTCCACCCCTCGGTGTCCTTCCTCTCTCCCTCTCCAGCTCCTTCACTCACTCTTCTCCTCTTTTGCAGTGGCTCTGCACATTGCTGTCTGCTAGCAGGAAAAAAACAAATAGATTGTGCTAGTACCCAGTGACCCAGAAAGTTGAACCTGGGCTCAGCCGGAAAGACGGAAAAACAGAACGACAGAAAGGCAGAAAGAGAGAACGGGTAACAGAAAAGAGAGACTGAAATGGAGAGAAACAGGGCGGAAAGCCCAGCATCAACAGGGATTTAGTTTCGTCTAACAGGAAGTCTGTGGAACCAAAGGACAGACAGAGAGGTTATTTCAGCCTTTTCCTCTGTGAAGTCATTGTTTTCCCTGCCATAGTAGCGAACATGCTTCATATCGGCTTGGTTTGTTTTGTCTCTCTGAACAGAACTGTTCTGGTGTGTTATCGATTTTTTTTTTTATATGATCATTTTTTATTTATTCATTTATTTTACTTTTTTAAAAACATTTTCTAACATTTTATAGACCGAATAATCATTAATCAAGAAGACTAAGTGTCAGCCATGCTTGCAGCTTTTTTTTTAGGCTGCACTGAGCAACTGCAGTGCCTCGAGCGAAATGCTATCATCTGCATGCCAATAATAATCACAATGACAATGCTAAGAAGCTGTTTAGCAGCTATAGTGTTTACCATTTCACCTCTTAGTTTCGTATGGTAGTATGCTAGCATTTGTTCCGTACTGAAAAGAATAACAGCTGAGGTTGACGGGAATGTTATTGATTTTGGAAGCACTGTGCAAAATGTATTCACCCTTAAGGATTGAGTGTCTGAACCAAATTTATTGGCAATCATAAATCCAATCCAATTTGGTCCAGATATTTCATTCTGGACTGAGGTGGACCGAGTTACCAACATTGCCATAGAGCTCCTAAGTATCGCTAAAAAAAAAAGGTAGCTGACATTGTTAGTTGCTGCCCTCAGGACGTTAATCAATTTTTGTTGTGATTACTTAGATGATTACTTGTGGCCGATGTCCTCCTCGGCCTTAACAGAGAGAGCGAAGCAGGCAGTAAAGTAATTAACACATAACATGTCTTTGCTGCTGACACCTAAAACAGAGAATGTGTTTGAATGCATGAATCACCCCTTAGACAGGTGCTTAACAGATGGCAGACACTATGCGTGTCTGTCTCACTGGTTACACACATTGTGGAGGGCATGTTTGATGCCTCTGGCCTAGCCTTTACTTAAAGTGAGCAATGCCTTAGTCACATTTAGGGATTGGCTACAAGAATAAAGCCCCTTTGTGCAGTTTGAGTCATCGTATTGTTACTGTGGTAGATAAACTCTGTTGTGTCCGTCAGAACCACATAGAGTACAAGCTAGACAAAAAAAGAGTCTTTCCTGTTTTCCTGAACTTCACCACATTTTATGTCAAATTAGGAATGAAGAAGATGGAAAGCCCACATTTGACCAGTTAGACGTCACTAAGAGAGTCAGAGGCACTGAGTTAGCTGAATAAATGAATAAGTATGGATTGGATTGATTGGGTCCGATCCCTATGGGATAAAGTAGTTTTCCAAGTATTTATTCCCTTTTCTACAGTCTCAGAGGTACCATACTTTTCACACCACAGTTAATTATACCCTGTTCTTCCTTGTGAGGGGGAATGTGGGGTCAATACTTCATTTGTACTCCCCTGTCGTAGGTCAAGTAGCAGGCCAGGAAACAGAATATGGGTTAGATGTATGGAGGCAGATCTGTGAATAAAATGGAAGTGCAGAATAGCCAGGAGTGGAGTCTATTTTTGGTAAAGGAATCCAACGTAATTGCCTGTCTTTAGTCTGTTTACCCTCAAACCATAGAGACAGAAAATTGTAAACCTCCATTTCCCAAAGAGGCAATGCAAACACTCATTTAAGAAGGAGAGTATTTTTTTTTCCATTTCCCCACTTTGACTCATGGATGTCTCATTTATTTTACCCACTTTGTCCAAGTATCTTATTTCTGCATCAAGAGCTCTGATGGTAAGTTAAGTGTGGAATTGGGCGCCTCTGTCTCCGGGAGAATTAGATCAGGGTCAGTGTGCAGCTCTGGGAGAGAAACTTAGTCCCTCTGTTAGCCACTCAAACACATGTGGCCGTGCGGCCAGACGGTGAGGACAGGTGAAGGTGCCGTAAAAGGCAGCTGAAGATCAGGTCAGAGGAGGACGAGTGTCAGCTGTGCACACGCATTGGTCCGTCACGACTGGCCCATAGTCTACTCATGACTTGGTGACATGAAAAACACGTGCTCTTGTAAAGGGTTAGTTTGTTTCTTCTTGTATATGTTTCTTTGAGACTGCCTGCAGTTTCTCTAGTGTGTTAATGTCCTGTCAGCCTATAGGCCAAGACCTGTCTTTGCTGTCTGCCTCAAGTAATGCAGGGAATTCAGGGTAAATATATTATGTTGCACCCCTACCCAAATTCCACATTCTTAATACCCCTATAAGTTTAATTTGAAGGTTTTAAGAGTAGGCTTGTATGTTTTGCCAAAGAGAGAAAGTGTTTGAATTGAAGACATTTCACAGTTTTCCTTTTGTTGTCTCTACAGCAGTGGGCTAAAATATATATATATATATAAAATAGCGCTTGTGATTGTGAGTATTAACAGAGTCAGTGGCTTTTCTGTTATGAATTCATAAATTAGAAGTGCGTGTTTAGTGATCAATACTAATAAGAATTTATTTGAAGGAGTCAAATGTGCTTTTCTGGGCTTTTTTGGAAGCCTTGCAGAAACACACTGCCAAAGGTACGTTGGCATAGTAATAAGCAAAATGTCACTCCTGTCATTACCGTAAAATGACAAACCAGTAATTGGGCTGCATGAAATTATGTCTGAGGAAAAATGTGTGCATGCCTCAGTTTTTATAAAGCTGACTGAAGCTGAACAATGATCTCCATTTTGAGGCCCTCAGCTGTAGTTGTGGAAACTGAGTAGGATTTAGTGTTTGGGTGGAGGGCGACACAGTGTGACTCCAGTTTTGCTTTGCTTCCCAGACTCATTCCATCTGGTCAGCAGCAGTTGGGTGGGCTCTTTCATGATAGGATCTGGTTTCCACAACAGCAGGGGGTACAGACCCAAAGGAGAGGGGGGGGGAGGGAGGGTCAACATTTGGAGAAATCCCCGGAGTCTCGCAGCAGCCAGTGTTCTGTTGCTTCAGATAAAGACGCTAAGCTACAAGTTGCTGGTTGATTTCAAGAAACAACACTCCACCATTCTGCCGATAGTTGCTCCACCTCCAGAAAACCTATTTTTACCCTCCAAGAGGAGATTGTAGTCATCACCTCGTTGACCGGCCCTCCTGTGATGAGAAAGAGAATAAAATTCAGCAGCAACAGCAAATCACAAACAAAACCTGGGGAGAAAGGGCTTTGAGTCAGGGGTTTACCACATCTATCCTGCACACTAAGGTTGTGAAAGTGCTCTGGAATAAGGCGTCTCACATCGGAACGTCCGTCCAGTTCACCATTAGACAGAGTGGCCGAATGTATTTTGAGCCTCTCATTCCAAAATGCAACCCGTTCAAAGCATAACAGAAGGTCTCAGGAATTCACAAAGTGAGCTTCATTTCAGAGTGAGCTGAAGGAGGCTATAAACAGGACAGAAGACATGCTCTATACCCATATTTGTGTATGAAGATCAGCAAGAGCCAATGGCCTTATATAGGAATGTTTGAAAAAAGTTTGATGGAAGAACTGTGCGGAGCCGACTAATATTTTGAGACTATTATGAAATGCCATGAAGAATATAATAATAATATTGGAGTGCAAATATGAGCAATGTGTGTCAGATGCATTTACAAATATGATAGGTGCAGATAATGATATCTGCATTTATGCTTTATCCCTTTCCTCACCTCTTATAAGAGCAAAGAACATTATTGAGACCATCTATCCTCCACCGCTTCTTTACCTGACGCCTTCATGCACGTTATTATTATCATTATAAGTCACATATTCTCTTTTCTCTTTTAACTTATTTCACCCTTTATGCATGTGCATGTTCTTTTTTTCTCTAAGAGGAACAAAATGTCACAGAAAACTGGAAGGAAAAGTGAAAGCCGAGAGTTCTGCTCTTTTCCAAAGGGCGCATGGAAACAAAGGTACTCTTTGATCAAGCAGCATTATTTTTGCTTTCTGGGTCTGGACCAGTCTGAGCCCCTCAGATGTTGTTCTCCCACACCTGATAAGCCAGATACCTTATAAGTGTCTGTGCCATGGGCTTGCTGGGTGTCTTGCTGGGTAACTGTGACCCGACTGTACACCAGAATATTACAGAAAGTTTTGTTCATGGGTTCCAGGGTTTTTAATCTCACATTCCAGCTATTGCTTGAAATGGCTCACAAGTTGACATCCCTAGTGGCAGATGAATCAAAATGATTAAATATGAGTTACTGTCAGGCTTACTTAAACCTACCAACAGAATGAAAACACCAAGCGCAAAGGCTCCATGATAATCCAAACACTGACCACAATCATTTGTCTGCTTCGTGTTGTGGCTTTCGTTTGAAAATAAATCACCTCAGAAAAAAACCAAATCTAAATCCATGTGAAAGCAAAGAGGGGATAAACTTATTTTTTTCTTGGCGGTGTCTGAGCTGTTCTGCTATCCGGCATCTGAAAAAAGGATTGATTGTTGCTATGAAAGACACAAACTTCATTACTATCTCCGAGCCCTAATGTCGACGCTGGACTCCCTGCTTATAAGCACCATTACGTGGGTCTTTTTGGAAGGAAACCAGAGAGCTTGTGACAAACACAACTAAAGACAAGTATGTCACCTTTAAAAGTGAAGCAGAATGGAGGATTAGTAATTACAGAGTGATTATATATGGAGCCAAACCTTTGGGAGGTGAAGCATATTGCTGTACTGCTAGTGATATATCACTCTCATCTACTTATCTCCTACCCTGCCAGCTAAGACTTGATTATTTATGAAGGTGCCATAATAGTGACTGTCCTGATAGCGCTACTCTGATGTTGCAGCTTTGTTGGCATTCCCCTCAGGGCAACTCCCTTTCCTGTTCTCTATCTCTCTGATAGAAGACTTAAGTGCAGGAAAATTGAAGGTATGGCTTTCATTAGAATTTGATAGAAGAGTATCTCAAATTGAATTTGGCTCTCTCGCAAGACACGCACTTGTTGTTATTATTTCAGGGCAATATTACACAAATGAAAGGAGATTCAGCTGATTTCTTCTCACAACAGCGTCGTTTCAGTGGCTGGCTCAACTGTTCCGACAACGTGATGGCAAATTAGGAGTTGATTTATTTCCCCCAACATCGCTGAATCTCTGTGAGAGCTGCTGGTTCAGGACGGTGAGTCCTCTCAAGCTGTTCTGCTCAACATGTTTCAGCCTGACCGTGATGGGCTTCGCCAGCTGACGTTTGAAGATAACCACAGAGTAAGTGGCTGGCCGCAGTAGTTTTTTGTTTTTTTTTCCAAACAGAGAGCTCTCAGCCCTCTCATGATGGATGCCGAATGGTTCGACAAGTGCAAACAGGGAGATAATAGAAGTAGAGAAGTCACGAGCACTCGGGCCTCCTGATAACATGGTGCAGACTGCCAGTCACATAATTAAGTGGACAAAGCGTAGGGTGTACTGTTTTGATTGCCTGTTTGATTTCTGATTTTTGATTTGAAGTAATACCGACATCTTTCTCTCACTGTCGACTGGCCCAGAAATTAAATGCTGCACAGTATTGTTTTTCCCTGCATCTGCTCTCTGATGTGAGGTGGCAATTATAGAGATAGGTGATTTTGACCTTTGTCATTCAATAATTACACTGCACGCCACCTATGAGCAACAGTGACATCAAGGTTAGACTGTAAACCATCTAGTAGACTTACCCAGGTTATATGCACAGACTGTCAATAAGAGCAGAGACAGCTGAGGAGTGTACGGAGACCCTGCAATACCCTGCTGGGTTTTGGCCACTATATGTCCATTATTATCTCAGCCTCTTCCCCTCCAGCCTCCACTTTGTCTGGAGCTCTCAAATCATTTAGCCTCCATTTCCTTGGGCAAATACAGTTGAAGATGAGTCATCCATTATTTTGCCTGTCAAAAAAGCCAAGACACAGCTAAATAGAACGTGGACTAACTGGCTGTTGATCTGTGCTCCAGCATATGAGCAAGATTTTATTAAGTATCTTGGCAGCATGCAACCTGCATGATTAGACCAAATGTTGGACCAGACTGCAAAGCAAGAGCTGAACCTCTTAATGGAATTCGTGTGACTGCTAAACTGGTGCATCTGTCTGTACAAAGAATTTCAGTCAGTATGATTGTTGAATATTAATGCAAAGCGCCCAGAAAGGAGCCCTTGATCGTACATTTATTGGCCGGGAACCAAATCCGGTATTTTCATGACTGAAGACTCCACAATCAGGGTAACTGACCTCATTCTACATTCACATGTTGTCTGCACATGTCAGCTATTATCTGGATTTTTTTTTTTAAAGATGACACCGTCTAAACAGAACTGAAAATAGCAGTACTTTTGAACTGTTGAGTGGACATTCCTTTCTAACCAGCAATCACGTAACTGTAAGGAATTAATATAACAATGCATGCTTTGACGAGAGAGGAAAAACAGCAGAGGCAAATAATCCGAAATGAAATGTCAGAGGTTTCAAACAGGACAGCTTATTATTTTAACGGACTGCATTCCCCAGGGTTTGGAGCTTCCATGTGCCAGTGTGGCTTTCACACTCTCTGCCTCTTGTTCGGGCTCCCAACTCATAAAAAAAGAAAAGCACACTAAAGAAAAATGGCAAATATAAAGTTACTGGTCAATCCACAGTGTTGGTACCCTGCTCTCCAGAGACACTTACAGTGAGAGTCTTTAGAGGATCTGAGGTTGATTTTTTTTATTTTATTTTTTTGGAGCAGTTGTCAGCCAGCTACTGGCAACTGGTACATGGAGATTTCCCCAGTGGCATGCATTCACTTTGAAAGACGCCGAACATAAACCACCTCAAGTGATAAAGGCACTGTTTTTTTTTACAATTACTTTCAGCAGAGTCACTGTGAAATACCTTTTTCTGCTGAATGTGCGATAGAGTGTCAATAAAGCCCAAACCCGTGTGTTTGGATAAGAACACTTGTTACAAAAATGAGATGAAGTTACTGGGTTCTGGTTTTCATAAACTTCTTTCGGCAAGTTTATGAAAAAAAGAGTTTGATTGCCTTTATAGAGAAAACTGTTCCTTTTATGAAATCTAGCCTGAAGCTCCACTGGGTTTTCCCAAACATCCTCTTTTTTGGTAAGCAACTAAACAAAACAACAATTCAAAGCAGAGCTATTCAGAGATATCATCAGGATTTAAATGTTGGTTGTTGTTGAGCCAAAGAATTCAAGCAGTCATCCTCCCAACTTCTTATTGATGGGTTCTCAGCTGGGTGTCGCTGTGTCTGGAGGACACCTGCCCTCAGCCACAACAAGCTGTAATCATGATAAAAGCTCAAATCCATTTGCTTGGACCCTGGTCGTGTCCTTGCCCACAGCTTTGTCACTTTGAGTGTACTCTTCTCCACTTGGCAAGCCCTGCGGGCAAGAAGGGCTTTCTAAGGTGTGAGTGGAAGTTGTGGAGACTGACACAAGCATGGCCCAGGCATTTGGCAGAGGCGTCTGCTAGGGATGGGCATTTCAAGCAAAAATAGTACTCGATCGACTACTATTGATTACTGTAGGTGTGTTACTGCCACCTTCTGGTGGTAGAACTGCATTACCACCAGGTGCACGTAAAAACCCGGGAATAACATTTTTTTATAACAACACAATAGTCGTGTATACGATTTGATTTTTTTTTTATAATTTAATGACTGTTCGAATATTTTAAAATCAATGCCCATCCCTAGTGTCTGCAGGATTTATTGATCTGTGGTCACTTGGGATGATGTGCAACTTTCTGATGCTGCTGACTAGTCTGGATGTGCTTTATAAGGTTTTTCCTCTTTTTAAGAAATCTTCACACTGCCCCTTCACACTGGACAAAATAACCTAGCCACTAGCCACTTTCAGACAGGCATTGCTCAACGGTACCAAAACAAATTCCCTTCTCTGTGACCCCTTCGGCGTGTTCAAACTGGACCAGCCAAGGAGTCACAATGCCACCTCAGTGTGTGCGTCCACAGTGTAAGCCGGCGTTCTGCAACGTTTAGAGGCATGACGTATGATGCAACAGCGAGCATAAAAGCTGATATATTTCACTACCTCCCCAGTTAGCTGTCATCTTCTGTGCTTGTTCTTCAAATAACGGACTTCCTGTTACGACCGCAACGTTAAATCCCCCGGGGTAGGACGCACAGCTGAACATATTACAACAATGTCACACCCGATCCGCAACATCGGGGCACTCCATTCATACAGACGCCTGTTTCAGAGCTATATCACAGAGGTGAAACAAACTGACACCCTATTACAAACGTCAGGGCAGAATAAAGGCGCAACAGGCCCGGGAAAAAAACGCTGTCTGATTGGGTCTACTCATTACTTCTCCAGTTTCTAGCACGTTTGTGATGTTGAACGTAACACACTACAACAAAATAACAGAAAAGCACACTTGTCTACTGGCGATGGGACAGTGGTAATCATCTTTCTTCAGTGACTTTACCTGCTTTAAAAAAAATGCATATACAAGATAATTCTTTTGTAAAAATGGTGAAATCTGCATTCTTCACACACATTTGTTGTACCTCTGACAACCAGCCATTGACCTTCTTTTTTCAAAAACCCACCCAATGATTTATTCTGCACTGTGCATCCAGCAACAAAGGAACCCCCCCCCCTCACCTAAACATATCACCCTCTAACATCTTCCTCTATCTTACTGCCTTGTGATAATTACCCCGTTGTTAGACCTTGAGCTTGAGAAGTAACACCCAAGCAAGGGCAATGTCTCGTGTGCAGAGCCAGCTGTGATTTATTGGCATGTATATGGATGACTATACATCTTCAGGAAGCTGTAATCGGTGGAGGTGGTGAAGTGAACATGGGGAAAATGGGCTGCTGTCACTTTAGAGGCTGTTAATATTTCCAACATGAACATGAAACAATTGGAGAAGTGATCTATTATTATTAAGTTATAGTGGCCCAAACAATACAAATGAAAAACCTAAAGCCATTCATAGGTTTTTCATTATCAATATTTAAATGCAATTCATGTTCCACAGCCCAAGGTGGGACCTTCAAAATGCTCTGTTCAGCTAACAGCCCAAGGATTTTCAATTAAAAATGATATAAAAAGAGAAAGCTGGCAAATCCTCACATTTCAAAAGCTGGAACGAATGAATCTCTGGCATGTTTGCTCAATAAATGATTCATTACATTTTTATTTAATCTTGCTTGAATAACAGTTATTTGACTATTTCAGCAGTAGATAGATATATATCTTTAATTCATACGAAAGTTTTAAATATCTCTAAAACTGCATCACATGTTAGCTGCTCCTCTTTTAAAGTACATAGCAATGCTCCAACCTCTCTCCACCATCCCATTACTTTCTGCTGTGGCATGTCAACTGTGATCTAGACCTAATATACCAGCCCAATAGTGAGGTCCCTGCAGGGAGCCTGGGGGCCCCTGGCCCAGCACCACTGCCTCATCTGTCTTCAAGACAGCCTGCAGGCCGAGGACAGCCTTACAACGGTCCTGTTGTGCTTGCATATGCAGAGCTACGACAGCATGCTGAACCCTGAGGGCTTCCTCCGGTCATAAGGTGGGCATAAGAGCAGTGGCCTGTCAGTTCCCCCAAGCTCTGTCCGTGAGCGTGGAAATGAAACTGAGTGGAGATGGATAGTTTTCCATGCAGGGAGTCTCCAGCCCCCTCAGAGGCCACAAGCAGGCGTGACCGTTCTCACACACAGAGGTGATGATGGGACGTTAGCTTCACTGCTCCGCTGTTTGTGCAGTTTCCTGTTTTTGCTTCAGTTTCCGTCTTCTTTTGGAAGATGCTCACGTATCACACATAACTGTTTGCCGAAACAACATTCAAGATTTTTTTTTTTTTTTCATGATGTGAATTTCTTTTTCACGCTTCCATGTTAGAAACAAACAATCAGTCTTGCAGTTACGCAAACATGCACATGGTGCAGAGGAAGCCCAAAGATGCTCCCTGCCATAGTGTTTGTTCTCCATTATGCTGAGAATGAGAGACAAAGACCTGTTTGCATGTCATTCATGTGCTTTTTGATTGTGTTGTGTCACACAATGCACTCATCTGACTGTAATTCAGAAGCTGTACAGTCTGTACAGTTTTAGTAGCGTTTTGTGGATATTTTAAACCCACGTTGAAGACAATGTTTTTCGACTTCACTTCACTTTACTGTATCCGTTTTAAACTAAATTCAATCAATAGAGCACAACTATACAATCTTACTGATCACTCACTGTTTACTGCATTTAGTAGTTCAACATGTACCATTAAAGCTCTGCCATACTTCAGCCTTATGTCGAGTTATTGACTCTGGCGAGTACACGAAGAAAGTCTTACAAGTGTGACAAAGTGAATAACATGTTGGCCCTGACAAAGCTGCTGGAGGCCGAGCTCCTTGTTTGTTCTCCTCGAGAGGAAGTTAAATACAGCTTCTACAAACTTCAACTCAACACCACAGTGACAGAGATAAATGACCTTTTTCAGCTGAAGCAGACACTGATTAATCATCACATTATACATTTTTAACGTTTTGTTTCCCAGCAGAAGAAATAACTCATGAAATGAGGGATTCCAGACAGCAGCTCACCTTTAACCACCTTCTTTCATCTCTCTACACCAGCACACAGAGTAAAGAGCACTTAAAATGTTAACAAAATAAGGGCATTTAAGGGATGATTTGTTAACTTGTCTGTTACAATAATTTTTTCTCTCTATTGAGAGTTATGTTCTCGTTCTTATAGTGGAAATTGCTTGTTTCTGCACTGTTGAAAATGTTTGTGATGTCAGACAATTTTATTTTGATATAAATAGCAACATATGTTGCATTTTCTTGTTCTGTGCCTATAAATCAACATTTGGAGGCTTCTTTTGTTCCAAAAATGACTTCCTCTTTTCTTTTCTTTTTTAATCTTTCCACATTTCCTGTGGAATGAAGTTACATGAAATGAAACAGATGCCACCTACACTTGCTTTATTTATAGCTACAAATCCTTGGAAACCATGCACACATCTATATTGAGGTGAAAGGAGATTGAGACATGTAAGTCAGTGGGTAAAGACATTTTTAATCAGTCTCATCTACCTCTGTATACCAAAACCTCAGCGCTGTTACCTCCATTCTTCTCACCTCCTTTTCAGCGGCTGCTGAAGGTTGATGGGAACTAAGGCTGGGGGAGGGTTGTGGAAGGAAGGAGGCTGGGGAGGACGGCCGTGGAATCTTTGCATACCACCAGTGAAAGTGGGAGGGATTTTTTACACCTCCACAGACTCCAGACTCCCCCTACTCTCAGTGCCTCCCAGGCAGCATCATAAAATGTGCTGCAGCAGCTGATGTCAGAGAGAGAGAGAGAGAGAGAGAAAGAGGTGACACCCTACTATCTCACTTACCATCTTTTTAAAATAAAGGCCAGTAAGCAGAGTGGGGGGAGATTACACATAAGAGCGGAAGATGTGGCACCCATCCCTACAGCAAATCGCCAGATGGAGCAGATCTAAATCAAGTTCCCCCTGCTATAAATACAACGGAAAGCAGGCAGACACGGAGAATAATAAGCAGCAGCATATGCTGTGGTCAGCCTCTGTGGGTAGAAAGGAGTGCAATTCCTTCATGCTTTGCATTTCTCCTCTGAATTCGGCCATGAAGGCGCTCGGTTTAGCACACACCACAACAGAGGAAGTGCTGGCAGCAGAGCATGCCAATCGGACCAGTGGCCCTTTTTCTATGCTTTCTCTGCTGAGGAAAAACAAGTTGTCCCCAAATAAAATGATGTGATGGTGATAAAACGCTGCATTCACCTTCATGGTCCAGCAACTGCTCGATACAACAAGAGACCCAGTGCCTTATAGGTATGTAATTAAATGTTGAGCATGGGGCTAGTTGGGTGAAGAGCTGCTGTGGCTGGTTTTTTTCCCCCCCTCCTATCAGGTATCATAATCTGTGGATGGATGGAGGAAGGATTTCTTTGTTGGCCCATAAGTATCAATTAAGTCATCAGGAGGGAGAAGCAGTAATGAGACATGTAATGGAGGGTCCCTGTTCCTCAGGGAACAGTGTTAAATTCATCACTGCATCGTGTTCACATTTATCAGTGGCACATTACAACTTGTAATCAGTCACAGATATCAGGGCTGGTGCTGACTCTCTGCCATTCCTTATGTCTTGACACTGGTATCAATAGAGATCACGCAATAGTGGTGCAGCGAAGACTCTTCTCTACATTGCCTTTATCCATTTACACTGGCCAAAACCAATGGCGGCACATCACCGCCCCAGTATGTCATTTTAGGTAGTGTGCCAGCATTTCACAAGCAAAAGAGGCGTGACGTGTAACGCAGCAGTGTCGGCATCTAGTGCGACATTTTACGTGCAGTATGCATCAAGCCATGGTTCGTAAGCGAGGAAATAACATGGCAAAACAATCATTTACCTACGCTGTTGATCATTTCCTCTCCTTGGAGAGTAAAAACTAAACGTAAGCATCTCAGGTGAGATGAAATGAATTGAAAATCAATTATAATATCACAAAATAATCGAAATAATCGTTGATTCTTAGACGTGAGATTTTTTACCACAAATTTGGTGAAAGCAGCTCAGTTTCCATCTAACATGGTGTCTGTGCAGAGGAGAGAGAGAGAAGTAACCATTTCCCATTTGAAATGAGCTTCCAGTTGAGACGAGCACACCGAGCACATGAAGTGTGATCTCTGTGAGTGTTTCATTTTCACAGTATAACACACACTCCTCGGGCCTTTCTGTCACCAGAGGTGTGTAAATCTGTGTGCAGCTCTCTCTCCAGATGTGGTTTCACACTTCCTTCACCATGCTGCTTACATTTTAACAATGCCGGTGCAAAAATGGGAGAAAATGTGTTCGTCAGAATAAACATTCTAGGACAAAAACTTCCACCGACATCCTTGATGTTTATATTCCTCCTAGCCAATCACAATACTTCCCAACTCCCAAGCATTGCCTCTGTTACCAAGGTCAATGGCAGAGGTACTTTCAATTCAACAGAATTAAGTGACCAAAATACTGCTGCACTGCAACATGGGATTTCTCTTTCTGAGTAAATTGGTTGGCTCCCACAGCCAACTTGGAAATTTCACTCTTTGTGGTCTTGCAAGAATATCAGCATTGCTATAAAGCATCCATCAGTCGTGCATCATTATAAACCCTCTCTGCACCTGACTGCATGAACACACCACTCACTCGGCTGTCATTGGTCCATCCATGTGATGACAAGATGTAGTTATTATGAGCATTGTTTCCTTTCCCTTAATTATCCAGCAAGACTGGCCAGCAATGACCAATGCAGCTACAGAATCGCACCCTACCCATTCACTAGGGTTTGGAGCAGAGTGAGTTTTGACCCATGTCATCATCTAAGTAGTATGTAATATAATTTGGTGACGGGTTTTCCAGCTGTCAGGCTCAGTCTATTCTCAGTAAAGGAGTTTACAAGCTGTATGCTGAAGTAAGGATCAGGATTTCAGGGCTATTTCCCTCCCCAAAAAATAATCATCTCCTGAGGAATGCAAGTTTTTTTCAAGTATGACCTCATGATACACAATTAGTCAAAAGTAAGACCTCAGATTTTCCTCCTCTGGTCCTCTTATCAGGCAAACTAATGTTTCCTTTCGTAGGTCCTGTCTCTCGTTAAGTGATATCCTGCTGGCGTACAGTTCAGAATGAGCACTTATTTTATGCTGTCAACATTTTATTGTGTGTCTCTCACTCCCAGTATCTTGTTTCAGTAGAAAACAGATATTCAGGAAGTTAGCGCGCAATTTGATTATAATAAATCTCACACAACATATTTATTTACTATTCATTTCTCCTGTTTGTAATGCAATATACGTGTTCAATACAGCTTTACGTTTTAGTTTTCTCTACTCTGCAGTCTGCTCGTCTATAACTGGTGTAGCCGATCTTTCAAAGAAAACATGGGGAGCGGAGACGCCACGAGTCCTGCCGCATGCTGCTTCCCTAGTTGGCCTTGCCATATGGTGTTGGTGAAGGAGCCGACACCTGGGGACGATGCAGCCGTATGGTGGCAGGAAATACACAGACAAAGCAGTGTGGCAAAACGAGACAGAAGAGGAATGCAAAGCTCATTGTTGCAATGCAGAAACAACAGACCTAACATGAGCACGTGCACTATGACAGAGACAAATGAATGAGAGGAGAAGGGTGGAGAGGGTCAGACATGACCTTCAGACTTAATGACAAGATGCACAGAGATTCACTTGTTTTCTGCATGGCCATAAAGACTAATGTGTTTGATACATCACTCTGCATCTGCGTCTTTTCCTTCTTGCTTCCTGTGCCGTAAACATAACAAAGCAGCTCTGATAAAATCAGTTTTCCCTTAAAGCGCCACAAGCTTCTTATTGAATCCTGCCACCTCGAGTCAGGTCTGCTGCTGTTTGACATTTTAATAGTATTTCTGTTCTGCTCTCTGTTGTACACTAGAAAAAAGAAAAAAAAAAACACGATAGTGGAGCTTTCAGACGATGGATGAGGGACCGGAAGCCGAGGCAGATACAAACCTGAGGAATCTGTTAGCAGCAGTGAATGGGTGGGTGAGAAGGTGGGGGGTGGCTCACCTGTATTTTTTGTGACCTTTTCAGAATGACTAAGGATTTTGATGCCATCTGTGCCCTCCGGGAACCACTAATCCCATTTGCTGCTGCGCTCAGCAGTAATGGCTACCTTAAACCTTTGCAGCAAGCCCCTGATCTTGGTCACATACATACTCCTATACACAACAGCACTCCTTTCTTTATGGCTGTTTTCACCGTAATGCATTTCATGTCTCTTCCAATGCATTTTTTTTTACCACTTAGATTAGTGTCATTGTGTTCCGGTGTGATTTATCATTAATGCTTACTCTCTAGTTTAGTCCAGTTAATTTGCAAGAAATAATATGCTGTACAGCAATTTGCTGTTTTGTAGTGCTTACTGCTCAAATACCCGAACTGCCGCACAGATACGCAACTTTAATTAACATTACGATTCAGGCTTTTGGAAAACATCCGACAGGTTTTTCCTCGTGAACTTTAATACGCTAATGATGTATTTATTGTAGCTTTTGTTGCTGCTGTATCAGTTTCTCTCCATCTGAAGAGAATGGAGAGCGAGTGCAGGTTCTTCATTGTGCTTTTGTATTCTCTCTTAACCCCAGCGGCTGAACTTTGAAGCACTCCATACTTCCTAAATGAAAGTGCGCTGCCTGAGTATTGACCCACTTGTGGTGTCACGTTCAAGCTAATGTGCCAGGGCTCCAAAAGAAGAAAAAAAAAACAACACATCTTTTGAGACAGAATACTTTACTCCCCACTGAGAGGAAGTCTATGTTACCTTTTGCTCCATGATAAAAGCTGAAAATAGTGCTAAAAAGGATTTCCAATCCTGTTTTGGATGAAGAAACCACAAATCAAGGATTTGTGAATTCTCTGATGTGAGCTGATTCTTTGAAAGTCCACCCATACATAAACACATTCCCACTACTGTCAAAGTCAGCATTATTCTTCAAGTTGGTGAGCTGTGCTTGGCATTCTCCGTCTCCAGCAGCTTCATTTCCCCTCTTGTCCTGACAATCTGGAGACCACACTGAGTGTCAGAAAGAGGTTAAGCAATTTGTTTTGTTTGACACTTGCTACAGCAGCTTAGTTTCTTGTCAAGTGTATTGCAGCTGCTGAAGGTTTACTGCTTTTCTTTTAATGACTATTCACCTCATGTTCTTCTGCGCTGTTTTCCCCTGTGTGGGAAACTTTTATGCCCTGACTTTGTTTTCCTCTTTGTGAGTGAGATATAGCTGCTGATCAAAGTCTTTCTTCCTCCTTATGTTGGAAGAGAACTGAAAGAAGCTTTGGGATGTGGCACAGATTTCTCTCTGGGTCTATGTGCTGTGTATCGCCAGAACCGCTCTTCATATCATTCTCCTTTGTTTTTGTTATTACTAATTTATTTTTATTTTTTTATTTTTTTTGCAAAACACCTTAAAATTGGTGTAGGAAAAAGATTTTCCACAGGCATCAAAAGACCACTTGAAGCGAAACTGAGGATCTTAAATTATGAAATTAATTTAAATTGTTCCTGTCATCATTCTCTTATAATCTGAAACCTCTTTCAGAGGTAGGACTTGATGTACTAAGACATTTGAATGTGGAGCTAAAAGTCAACTGGAAAGATGATCCCATCATAAAATGGGGCTGTCTTTACTGTAGAAATTGGTGGTACAGTACATGAACAGAAAAAGGGCTCTGATATTCTCTGTTGCTCAAAAAACCTAGAAACCTGAGTGCACAGCACCAGTCCAATAAAGTCTCGTACTGGCCTGGTTTTGGCTCGACCGTTTTGAAACAGGAAACAGAAAGGCAGCTGGCAGGTAACAAACAATCTGGTATTACAACAAAACAGTGCACTAAAATATGTTTTCTAAATCATTTAAGGCAAGTAAGTTGAATTTGAACAGAACAGCCTTGTTGCAGCTCTCTCTAGCTCTCTCTAGCTCTCTCAATCTAAGAGAGCTATAGAAAGGCAGCTCTCTCAGCCCCACTTCTTTACACTTTGTCTGTGGAGGTGGGCGTACAAAAATGCAGAAGTACAATCTGCAGTTGGAATAACAGCCCTGAAACACATCATCTGGAGGACGTTTGTCAGGGGGGCTCTGGGTGCAGGCAAAATGGAGAGAAGTTCATTTGCACACACTATCCACACTGTAGTGATTCAAAGCTGGTTGAAAATAGACAAAGTTTCCCTTTGAGCTAAAATCTATTGGGTCTGTACACCATGGCTGCATTTTGTCCTGCCTGTGATTTATTGTTGTGAAGCTTTCTTGCAGGACAGGGTTGTTGTTTTTTTTGTGGTATTTTTCATGAAACTGCCAGAAGTATCAAAGTGGTTTCTTGAGGAATGAATCATCACTGGTTTGCCAGGACACAACCAAGGTTCACCTCTCAAATGTACGAACCAGCAGCCACAGGAGTTTTCTACCCGCTGCCCCTGGTTTCTGCTTTTCATTCATCTCAACATTGATTTTAATAGTTTCAGGGAGACGCACTATATTTTAATGCAGCACAAAAAGTCCCCCCTGAATAATGAATTTTGCATGATTGTCTGTTAGGATAATGAAGAAAAAAGGTCACTTTCACCTTTTTCTCAGGCTCAATAAGGATCATTGCCTGCTTGCAGCAACACAACATGGTCAAATAAATATCTTAACACAGAAACCCACAACGGGTGTTTTCCCATGATCATCAGATCAGTTGCAGACTAAGGACATGGTGACCTTCAGGCTGGGGGATGGGGCGTTTCTTTCTCTGTACGGACAACCCTGTGGGCTTAGCTCAACCTCCTCTCTATCAAGAGTTCCCATGTTCCCAGACACCAGCGATTGTGTCTTAATGAATTCACTGAATACTAATCAGGCCGCTTAAGTCCAGGGGGTTTGGCCACGGCCTGACACAGGCAAGGTCCTGTATAAATATGCAGAGGAATTTTTCCCACACCGTCATCATATCCCTTCTGACTGAGAAAACAGCAAAAATTTAATTGCCTTTGAGATATCTCTTTCATTCTAGTCTTTCCCTCGTCTGCTTCATCTGCCCGATGAATACTCTTGTTTGTCTCATTATGGAGCTGTGACAATTCTGTTTTGATTTAGCTGGCGTCCTGGGGATACCCTGTGATTGCTTTATCTTCGCTGACTTCAAATGGCTGTAATTTCTGTGTCATATATTTCGCCGCTGATGCCCTGTTTATAAAAACCATTTTCAGCATCACCACCAGAGGTTATATCTCCTAACATTAATCAAGACTCAACAGACTCCTATTCTTTTATCTGTATCCTGTTAGCCCCATGAACAAACTCTTTATGGCTCAATCAATCAGACTGACTAGCTCTGAAACCTGAAACAGTCCTTGGCAGGCTGTTCAGTCGCTGTGGGGATACTATAACAGTGCTACAGTAATCAGCATTCCAAAAAAAAAAAAGAAATTCAACCATGAATAGCGAGTTCGCACGTGCAATGACCTATGATCTTGAACAATTCAGTCGTAATTTGTGAGGGAGAACAAGTCCTTCTTCGAGCCACAGGCACTCCAATTGATTCAATAAGGAGGCGTATTGTAGAGCAGCTCTTTTAAAAATGAATGGCAGCCTTTGTGGACCCACGACATAACAGAGGAACATTTTTGCCCCATCACAGCACCATAACGACACAAGGTTAATTTTGCCGTGAATTCTCATAGTTTCATCCAACAAAGTTGTTCAATTCATCATCAGCGCAGCAGACCCAAAAAGTGTTATCTCTCATTTTAAGCTTCTGAGGAGAATCATTCATGTTCATGAATATTGATGAAAATTTTTTAAGCTCTGTTTGCACAAAACTAAAATAACCTGAGGCTGGGAAGTGATTTGTATAATTGAGGGATAGAGTTGATGATTTTAATCCTGACATGAATCTGCCACGGTTATAATTTAAGTGAAATTCCAGTGCATATTCACCTGCCACATCTTGATGAAGTCAGAATTCCCCATGTAATACATACTAATCCCATGTAAATTGAATTTATTTTGGCATCCAGTGTTGTCTGCTTCTTTTCGTTGTAAAAGTTTGCTCTTTGTTATGAAGCCGGAGGCAGCAGGAGAAATTGTAGAGATAGGCAGTGAATGCTTTTCGGGGTAAATTTGGCAAGGCTGAATGTAAACAAAAAATTGACTTAACACGCTGGTATCCAACATGTTGAATTTCATTTTCTGGTTGTAATGTGTTTTTTTTTAATGTTTTCCATTAAACACAGATGCAATCGGAAATTGAATTGCATGCAGCCTGAACATACTATTAGTCACATGTAAATTGAGCATAAGGCAATAAAAGTGGAAATTAATTCTAACCAGCCTGACTGTTAGAGGAAAGCGCTGTTTGTCTTTTTACTTTATTTACTCTGAAACATCTCAGGGAGAGTCAGTTTTGGAAAGACTCTGGAAACTATTGATTTTTACTTGCACTTGCTCCCATGCTATAATCTGTGGGTTTATACCATCCACTGACTGTCATGACAGGAATGCCTGCAGTTTGACTGAAGCCATATGATTGTGAGTGGCACTAGTGTATTAGAGATGTTGAATCTGCTTTATCTGCATCATAGTGAAAACTTCATTAGGGCACCAGTTTTAAATACCTTATTAGAAACACATCACACTAAATAACTGCATTTATCCTGCATTACATCATGTTTTTCATATTTTCCTAAATGGACAGAGGAGTAAATAAAGAAAAGCTATGGATTTATTTCTCATAATTATGAACATTATCTGTTTTCTGTATTATTACTCATATAAATGGATTCATTTTCAGCTCAACCCATTGGTTTTTAATTCGTCTGGGTTCATATACTCATTCAGCTGGTATTTTTTTCCTTAAATGTTTTCGATTTAGTTTTTGCCTCAGGGCCTAACAGACAAGTTATGAACTGTTTATGAGGAGGAAGATTCAAATCAGTTATATATTTTAATGAATTTACTGTCATTCAAAACAAAACCCAAGTCATCACATCCAGCCATGTGCTCTGGCTGAGAAGCAGAAATAGTGTTGTGGGAAAAGCCCCCAAGCTTTCTGCATATTTCATCATGCTTCACAACAACAGACTTCTTAACACCAAAGTGAAATAAACAAGTGTGGCTGTCATGTTTCTTTTTTACCACATAGTCAGTGTAACAGAAACTGCAGTTTATTCTAGATCCTATTTTATTACCCATGGGTTCAAAGGCCTCACTAATGTGTTATTAAGAAGACAGGAGCTCACCCAGAGACTGCAGTTTCATCAGCAACATTTGACATTTGTCTTGACATGATAGCATCCGCTTCGATGTACTGCAGCACTTTTTACTATCCCGCCAGACAGACATGGCAACATAAAAAGCATGATAATGGTAAATCCTCATTTGAAAGGGAATTGGTAGTCTTCTCTTGTCATCTGTCTGTCTCAAATCTCTGGAATCATCAGTGCAGAAATAGCTTTTCATCCTTGAGCAGACAGGATAAACCAGATATTATATGATTATGTAGGATCACAATACCAATTCAATATCATACAAAATGTCAAGAGCATACAGTGTCCCGCATAATCTGCTCTCTTCCACTCCTTTGTATTGCCCTATTGTATTTGCTCAAAGAAAATCTGACATGTTACATAAGGTGTTCTCATTTCAGCCGTTATTCTCTTTGTCAAGGGCTCTCAAATGACAACCAGAGCACCGTCGTGTAACCTTTATCTGTCGACTGAACAGAAGTGTGGAAAAAAACGTTAAAAAGGTAGCGTCAGGCTTTAACGTTTTGAAGTGTCCTAAAACCTTCTCTTAATGTAATTTGACATTTTGAAAAAAAATACTCTTTCTGCAGGGAGTCAGATGAGAGGATTGATATCGCTCTACAGACAGCAGCCAGTTAGCTTAGCTGAGCATGAAGACAGGGCACAGGTGGAAACACGTTGTCTGTGTCCTGTTGACAAAATCCACAAATCACTGGACATTGGTTTTTCTACAGGTTAACAGAAGCTGTAACGTGTCAATCCTTCAGAGAGGCTATAGGAGCTGGATTTTGTTACCATTGAAAAGAACCAGGACATCTGTTTCTATGCAGCCTTTGCACTGCAAAACCACAGCTAACCATATTTATAATACAGAAATGAGAATGGTGTTGATCTTCCCATCTAACTCTCAGCAAGAATATATAAGCGTATTTCTCTAAAGTGTCTTCCAATCACGAAAATCGTGGCTATCACAGTATAAACAATTGAATAAATAAATTTCATAAAGCTATGAAATCGTATTTTCTCAATGAACCCATGTTAATTGTAAAAATGGTCAAATCTACTTTTGGTGTTATTCTTTCTTTTGAACATATGTGCTGTAATGTAACGAGTTATATTCTGGTGTTATCACAACCCTTCTGCAGCTTTAGAATGAGCCTCTTGTCCTCAGAGATTTCCACCCTTGCAGAACGGTTTTCACATTATACACACACATGCATACACTACACCTACACACACACGTACACGTATGCATACACACCCACAATGAAATTGGAGCAAAAGTGACCTGTTTGAAGAGTATTAGATTTTTGGCACTTAGGTAAGGCTGCTTTAACTCTGTGCTCAGGCGTAATAAGCTAGCCTCCCCAGCATGAGCGCAGTGGGCCGCTACTTTAAACACATGCTATGGAGGGCTTTGTACACTTGGCAGTGAGAGTCAGTTCTTCCTTGATCCCTGAAGCGTTGCATTGTCTTTTGAAAGGAGGCTCTTTGTGTTCGCAGTACGGAGCTGCTCACATGATGAGCCCCGGTTCTGTCAGAGAGGCATTTGATGTCTAATGTCTGTATGTTGCATACTTAAACATTCATTATTTGGATACTATTAACATGAATATTACAGCATATGTTTATTGCTGTGTCTTTGCTTTCCCTCTCCCTGGAAGGCCTTGCTTTAGTATGTTTACTGCTCATTGTACAGGGTAATTAAGGCAGGAATGCATTGCTGCAGGTATTTGCTGACTTTCAGACTTGTGGTTTACTGTCAGGCTCTGTCAGTAGGAGGAGGTTGCTGCTTAACACATCAGACATGACCCAGTTAGAGAGCTATACACTTGTGGGACCCTGTGAGGTGGATCTTAACCTGAGGAGGGTTTCCATATGTACCTTTCGGCCTCACTGTTTCCCTCGCACATTTTGTTCTTCACTCAATTCTCAGCCATCTCTGATCAAATTGAAATTCCAGACTTGTTTAACAGTTTGAAGAAAATGTTCCTGTTATTTTTTTTTCTTCTTACAAATACTTTGTTTTTCGAAATAAATGATTTGTCTCTTTAATGAAATTGGAGAACGGTGGCCCAGAATCTACTATAAGTTGGCTTTGACTGTATTTTTCTCACGTGCAAGTAAAGTAGCTTATCGTCACCACCCTGCCACCCTCACAATGATAATAAGTCATTAAAATTTTGCAAGATATATTCCAAAAGCGCAGTGCAGCATGGAAGGAGTCAGGTGATTGTATGTTTTCTCACCCAGACTCATTGTTCTACATGTTCTACATGCTTTAGATTCCAACATTAGCACAGCACAGGAGTGACTGCATCAAGAGAGGTCAAATTGTTGTCACGTTTTGGAAAGAATTTCTCTCTGATGCTGCTGAAGTCCTCTCCTTTTTGCCTGCCTCTTATTCGACTGCAACTCTTAAATGAAAGTAGATGCAAGAATGTCCAAGGTGCAATATGAGATCAGAGGAGACATGGTTGAGGTCATAAGGAGGAATATAGGAAAATCTGAGACATACAGAAATATCTGCGCCCTCATGTGAAAAGCTCAGTCTCTCCACATATCCAGAGGATGTTTTCTTTTAAAATGTGTTTTCTATCGATTTGGCACAACCTATAGTTTCATTTTTAAGTACTGAGTTGTAATTCCTGAGCTGTAGAACTTTTTTTTCCCCCTGCTTAATACTCACCCCCTGTTTGATGAACCAGGAGTTAATTTGGCTCTTGTAATTGGTTTGTTATTAATTACCTCCGCCGACGAGAGTTGGAGGAGGTTACGGGATGGGGGCCGTTTTGTTTGTGTGTGTGTGTGTTTGTAAGCAGGCTAAATCAAAAAGTTTTCAATGAATTTAAATGAAACTTTCCGGAAAGGTGGGCCCCGGAGAGGGCAACAGATGATTGTGAGGCTTAATCCAGAAGATGGTTTAAGAATCCTACTATCGCAACTCCATGACATTTCTCATGCAGTCAAAGTTCTCTCCATGTAGGGCTATGTGAGAAACGTCCCTGTCATGTCAAGCCAATCAGAGGAGTACAGTAAGTGCGAGTCGGACGCGTTGTGCTGTCGCCGTACTGGGATTTGTAGATTTGCTTGGCGGAGGTAGCTCTCTCTGAGTGCCCTCTAGTTACAAGCTGTACTCGGAAACTGTGACAAACGAATGGTGTGATTAGATAAGACCAGCTCTTGACTGAATGCCTGTAGCAGAACTGAAACTGATCAAGAAAACCCAAGCTGTGCTCTCTGCACGGTGACTTATTGGTGGGCATGGAAATAAATTAGACTTGTTACAGGAGAGTGAAACCAAGCCAACAAATTACTCACTACTACTACTACTACTTATTGTCAGTTTTGATCTGATCCGTAAGAATCAAAACTGATCAAATAAAATCTTAAGTAGTGCCAATCTTCTTTGCATTTCTATTGTGTTGTACAAACTGGGATGATGGTCAGCATAGCATGATGTCATATATCGCAGTTTGCTCTGCTACACTGCACCTTTGCCCTGCAATGAGTTGCTGTGTGGAACATCCCAACTCTTTGGTACACTTCTGCAATGAATTATGCACAAATTGTTCTCCCTGCTTATGCATATGAATGTGACCATATGCATATGTCCACAAAAATGTACATCTCTGTGCAGACATCTGCATACCTCTAACTAATTTATTATGACAATGGCAACACTGTGCATGAGCTGGAAAAGCAAAATGCAGGCTGAATTTGAAGAAAGGCGCTGTCATGTTGCCAGGGTGAAATGACAGTATAAGCATGCAGACTTCACATGAACACAGCCTAACAATGAGGCTCGATAAGTCGTTTGATCATTGGTGAAAGGAAGGGGTGTTTGTAACTGTTTGACTCGTTCTAGACTGGCAGTAGCAAATACCAGAGGGATGAGGGGGACGTTTGTTATGGAGAGGATGTTAGAGCTGATTTGTCACAGAGCTCCGTTCCTATACTGGCCCGGTCTGTAATGCAGTTTTCTGTGTTTGATACTCAAGTTGCAAAGCCAGTGAAACATGGAGAAACATCTATAGCAGTCAACAAGAGGCGGCAGACTGAAAGATCTTGTGTGTAGGATGCAGTATATCACAACATATGACAAACAGTAAGAGGAAATATATGACTTGCTGTGCAGAACAAGAAAAAAAAACCAAGATGGTGTAAGACTACCGGATAAAAAGCTTGATTAACTCGTTCAGAAGTCCAGAGCCAATGAGTGAATAACATATACACAAGCTTCACTCTACGCATCACATATCACATGTACTTAACACACTCCATTTCAATCCCTCGCCTCTCTCCATCCCCGTCCTGCTCCATCGCTCAGCTCCACAATCTAACGTTTCAAATGCTCAGATAGGAGCAAACCCTACTGAAAACGCACATTTATCCGACGTCATAAGGAAAGCAGGCATACAAGTTGTTCATGTTGATGAGTGCTTTGTGTTTGAAGTGAAAGGAGAAACATGCCTCAGCATGCCAGGGTGGCTCATTAGTCGCAAGGACGGTGACAACGTGGTTTAGAACTGCCACACATGAACATGTTTACAATATAATATTAATCACATTGATTGATGACAGGTGAGGAACCATTTATATTGAAAATTAAACACATTCAGCATAATATTGCACACGTGACCAGCTATCATTTGCTGAAAGGCAACACCGCACAAAATGCCTTCATTTTAAAAAGTGTAATCCATTCTGATTGAAAGGTTCATCGACTCAGATGCAATTCTGACACTCATGGCTAATGTGGTATCACCAAGAGTGGTTTAATACCGCAGCAACCACTCTTCAACAGAAGAGAAATGTTATAAATGTTCACAGTGCAGCCAAACAAACACACACAGTAATAGAAGTCAGTGTAAAACCATTGAAACCGAGCAAGGAGGGTTTTTTTCCACAGCGGCAGGGGACAGTAAAGTTGGTTACCTTGTTTAAAAGTTGGAAGTGGGTCGTTTGTCATGTGCAGCTCTTCATCTAACAGCCAGCAATGGCTGCTCTTGTTGTTGTGCATCCCCCTTACAATACTTAGAACGGACCATTCTTTGAGGAATAATCACTGTCAGCACCAACATAAGTGGTAAAAACATTGTGTTTCTTGTGGCTGCTTCTCAGTAAATGTAAATCAGAAATGTTGGGTTTGGATTAGCAGCACTGCACCTCAGCATATAGCTCTGTTTCATCTGTAGGAGAGTGAACAGTATAAACCACGAGGCTGATAAATGAGATAAAAGTAAAAACAGTAGCACTGGATTACATGCTGCGTTGCTTCCTGTGACTCCCGCATCCCTGCTAACAATGAATATTAATGCATATATAGGGATAAATGCAGAAAGTGAGTACCATTGCTGAGAAATGTAAACGATAAGTAGAGTTAAAAAGCAGGGTTTGATTCCATGAAAACGGAGAACAGCATTGAAATTGGAATTTTTCATCCGTAAAGTAAGAAAATGAAGATTTTAGACATAAAAATATGCCAATGGACAGGTATACATGGATAATATTTTGGCACTGCACAGGCCTGCCTTCTGTGGTTACTCTTACATTTCCATCCCTCTTTAGGATGATCCCCCAAAGCCCAAAAGGGAGTGTCTCCCATTAAACTAGCCCACTCAGGCACATCCCCACTCCAATTCCCTGGCCACCAAAAATCTCTCCAGCTTAGCAGCAGCCTTTTCTCCCCGTCCTCTTTGGCCTTTTGAATGATAACCTTGAATGGTATTGTGTCCGGGCATGAAGGAGGCTAAAGAAATTCCTTGATTCCTGACACAGAGCAAGAAGGCTTAACAAAAGGCATCAGCACTCGCTTAATCAGAGAATGTGGGGATATGAAAGGGACATTTTTTCACTGAGGTAAAAAGCATTACCAGAAAAAAAAGGGGGAAGAATAGAGTTTCTCTTATGGAATAAAGGACTTCTTTGTGTGCTTTTTAAAACACTGAAATGTGATTTCAAAAGTGAGCTCAGATATGATGATGAAATCAGAGGCAAGTGTACACACACATACACACACACACACACACACACACACACACACTGTATTTGTCCATTAGTCCATTTAACTGAACGCTGCCGGTTCATAGAATAGGCTTTCAGAGAAGCCATTAGGCCTGAGATAGTCGTTTGGGTAACAATTGCATGGAGATCAATTGAAACTCTATCTCTGAATGAGTTGTCTGTTTTAGATTGTGAACTGCACAACCTCTCTGGCCCTCTCCTCTTTCTCTGCACCTCGTCCAGAAAAGACTCTCCGGCATCAGCTGGCTGCCAAAGAAAACTGAAAGAAGACTCCGAAATGGGCTGAGGTTTTACCAACAGTGGTTGTTGACACAAAAAAAAAAAAAGCAGTGGAGGAAATAAACACACCTTCCTGACCTATGTTGATAGAACGAGACTTGAACCTCTCCTCATCTCCCAGAAACTTTAGGGCATCTTTAAGTTTCACCTGAAACCCCTAGAAATGTTTTTAGGCCCGGTGGCAAGAGCTTTGCAGAAAGAAATCACTTTCACCAAAGATCTTTGTTGGAGCCGACATGGATGCTTTATTTTGGGTGGTTATTTGGGCATTTGCTGACTCCCAAGCCAGTAGAGGACAACAATGATCCACAGGTATGATGACACTATTATACAGAGAACTAGTCAAAACTTTTGACTGGTAATGTAATTTGATGAACCTTTGCTCTTGGTTGGCATGTTTTCCATAGCTTGGGGCCCAACAGTTATTACAATAGGAAACACATACTATAAAGATAATCCCTATTTAGAAAGCCTGTAAATCATCCTTCAAGCCCACTGCATCCCCACACCGTCGACAGTCATCTGCTGCAGGTTAGTATTTGTCATGGTAAAGGACACACTCAAGCCATTCATTTACCACCGGGCCACTACAGTAGTTTAGCCACTAAACAGATAAGCTGCATTTCCCCCAAAGTCCTCTCAGTAGAGTACCCTTGGAAACCAGATATAACCTATGATAAATGTGCCTAAAACCACAGATCTGTTTCAACCACATGCCCTGGTCAGACCTGATATCACCATGTCTCCTGAGTGATCTGGTCACAAGTGTACAGCTCTAATTACAGATCTGAACACACTCAAGACACACTGAGGATGCATTAGAGGTCTGATCACTCAGACCACATTCAGAGGTGTTCCAGGCCACGTGTGGCCACATTCCCTCAGCAGTGTGAATGCTGATATGCTGCATGGGCCACATTAAAAGACCACCGACTCAAAGGGCGTCCACTGTGAAACAAGATGCCACAACAGCAGGCATAATGGATTAGAGAACCATTTCCATTTGGTTTACTTTAATACAATATGAGCTAAGCAGCAAATCTTTTGTTAATGCACCCTGTTTCAATCAACTGATTTTACCACTAAGCTGTTAACCACAATATAACTATACTCCCTTAAAAAATGTCCAAATTTAATAAACTTTACAAAACAGTAAAGGTAAATTCTAAATCATTCCTGCCTTCTTGTAAATTAAATGGCTACATTTAATTGGACGCAAGCGGCAGATTGAACACAATGTTTCAGCTGATTTTGCGTTTACACCAAATCAATGAAAGGAGACAACATTGTACTGATGGTAACCATGTCATATTTTACAAATACAGTAAACAGTAAACAGTTTGAGCTTATTTTTTGTCACCCCGTGGGGAATGTCCCCAGTCTGCAGTGTTTTAACTCTGCCTTTGAGTCTTGGTTCAGTATGCTAGGTCCCCAAAAAGAGGGCAATGAACAAACGGGATGGAGTGGCGTTGTTCAAGTGGTACCATCCACAGCTTTTGAGACCGGAAACACCAAATTAAGTAGTCTAATGTGTAACAAACTGAATTGAGCTGAACTGAACCAGACTGCTTGATGGAAACAAAGCTACAGAGTGCTCCTACAATCTCATCATTTAATATTGAAGTGTCTCAAAAGCCACTGAAGGTTTCTGTATTTTGTGCCACAATGGACGTAAAAAAGATGTTTTCACTGCAGTCCATGTTTGATTGCCCCGAAATTGCTGTTTATTTGTATCTCTGTTATCTGCCACAAGAAATCAAATTTTCCCAAGGGGATCATTACATTTTATCTTATCTTTATGAAGTCTAGCATATGGTATAGACCTTGGGATCGTTGCACATCCACTAGCTTAGTGGTTCTCAAGACGGATGCCAGGACTTCAGATTTAGCTCAAGAAACTTTGGGGGAATTCAGTAAATTATATTTAGAAGAAGAAAAAAAAAAGCACATTACATAAGATAAAATGTCTGTGCAGGCTGTGATGGGAGGTCCCAAGAAGGGATTCCTTCAGTCTAAGAGGTCACAAGACAAAAAAGGTTGAGAGGCGCTGTTGTAGCTGACAACTACATGTCAAATGATACAAACCCTGACTGTCCTTCTGTGCAGATTGGGATGCATTGGTGTCATTTAAGGAAATAAGAAGGACAGGAAGTCTGCATGGAGAATCAGAGCCTGAGGTAGTTGCCACTCATAAGTCATCAATTCTCCCCAGCAGCTTGCCTCATAAAAATTATGTGAAAGAACATTCTTCATTCTGTGTAATCTTTTTCCCACATCCCAGTAACCAGCCTCCCTACCTCTGCTTCTCAATAACCCACGTAATGAGTGTAGAGGATGGGATTTGATGGAATTATCTATAGTGGTAAAAAAAATAATAATAATAAATAAATAAATAGAGATGTGGGGCCATATATGATACAGAATTTAATTATAGCTCGGCAATGTGTTTATATTTTTGTTAATTTTCTCCCATGGTGATACATGTATGTGTTTTGCGGTATCTGTCTCAACGGTGTCATGGTAACATGAATGCTCACATTGATTCATTTACTGTAGTGTTACAGACTCACTAAGCTTATCGCCCCAAAACAGCAGAAAACACCAATGGTTCACTTAGAAACCGTTTTGTATTTAGTGGTTGCTCAGTGGAACTGAGTTCTTTGTTGTGGCAATAATCTCCTGACTGTCTGTGTCCTACAATCTTTTTTTTTTTTCCAGCATTCCATGTCATCATCATCATCATCATCATCATCTGACCTGATATGGAAACTATGCACTGTAGCCGTTCTTTGCCCATTCTTTTCTACGAGATGTCTGTGACGGAGCAGAATCTCTGCATGACTTTGACCATTTCAACAAATGTGTTATCAAAGAACGGCTTAAAATAACCATGAATCTTAATTTATCAAATAGCTATATTAGTTTGTCGTATAGAATGACAATGTCTTCGGGAAACAGCGCTTCCTTCCTTGTGCTGCAAGGAAATTCAATTTGATGACATGCTGCTATATCTCTCTGCTTTGCCCAACACTTGAAAGAGAATTTTTGATTTTTGATAAATATTAATGATGAATACATTATCAGGCTCTCATGCTTTGTAGTCTTTACAGTTACAAATTTGAATCAAAACACATTCGATAACATTATATTTCTGAGAATATTCTAGCGTCTTCTCACTTCCTCACCTTGTGTTGATCGGAGTCCACAGTGGCTGCTTGAGCATGGATTTATTCTAAATGCTCCTGTCTTAAGATGCACTGTTCAGCTAGAGGTGGCAAGTCAAAAGTCTGATGCAGAAATTTGTCTGAAGTTCTCTTAAGGGTCTGAAGAAGAAACAGCCGAGTTGCTATGTGTGACAATCCCCTCTGATCCTGAGCTGTGATGCTCCTTTTTTATATCTCCTCATTCTCACCAACATGCCAGAGTTTCACTGAATTGATTTCCCACTGCAGGTTCCATAATCAGCCAGTCTATTCTCTCCCACAACTGAGATGATGATATTCGCCGGCTGCAACTGGCAAAAACACAGATGTCTTTTTCACTTTTCATACTCCCCTTCCGAAGTTATAGCCTGTTTGTCAAGCCCGTGTGCATTGGCATGTGGATTAATTCATGCTTGTTATCTGGCCCAGATATAGTGCAGCAGGCCTGGATGGCAGGGGTAATCAGGTTGGAAGGCAGAGCTTTCATTCCCTTCCTCTGCTGCCATCCTCACATCCCAAAAATGATTGCAGAGTAGATACATTGGAAGGGATTAAGCTAATGTGGCCCACCAGGGGCCCCCACAAGGTATGTTCAAAAGAGCTTGGCATCCAGGGGATAACTTGTCAAGACCTGGTTGCAGGCTAATATTTAGGATATTAATCCTTAATGTAATGGCCTTGACTAAATTTTACTCTTGTCTCTCTGTGCAGCTTTAAGCACAGTCATAAGTCTCTTTAATCACTGACATAAAGCAGTCCCTCGAGGATTTTCCAGAGTTTAACAATAATTATTGCGTACCAAAAAAAAAAAAAAAATCTTTTTTTCAGTGTGAGAAATTGCCAAGCTATTCGCAGGTGTTCATTGTTCATTTGCAGCGGCTTTATGAGCTGCTGGCAGAGGAGGGCTTTGTTTTGTTGCAGTGAAAACATTATGAAGTGTTCAAATCACAATGCGTGTCATTTTACAAAAGGATGTGAGGCCTGCTGAGAGGTAAAACAGCTACAACAGGTCAGAGCCTTTCACGTCCATATCTGGTGGAAACAGTTGATAAGTTGAGGTCACACGCATCACTCCGTTGGAGACCAGCAGCTCATGGGTTTTTTGATCATTTTGATTAAAACACAAACCAAAGAATGAGAGAGAATCCACACAAAGAGCTGAGTTTAAACTCACCTTGCTTAATATCTGGATGCAGCTTAGAAAAAAAAAGAAAACACTGCATTTTCTTCCTCTTTAATGAATGTTTAACTCATGAAAACCCACCCTTGTTGCTGTGGTGTACAGTATAGTCAGTCTCCAGCCATGCTATATGATATTTTTTGAAACCCCCAGTCATCAATCAAGTTACTACGATCTTTCCATCACTAACAGACTCTCTTTGTCTTTTTCTCAGGTCTGCTCATAGGATCTGGCTGTGCACTCTATCCATTGGGATGGGACAGTGAGGAGGTACAACAGACCTGCAACAACAGCTCAGACCAATTTCAACTAGGTAAGATGTCTACCAGCTCAATGCAACATGCACGCACGCCGTCAGCCTGCACACAGCACCTATATTACAAACTAAGTTTGACAACAGACTTTAATATTTGGCCCTTGACGTTCAGCCTTTTTTGGAAACCAAGTAGACACAACTCACCGGTACTGTCATATGTACCAAAGAGACACACAACACACTCCCTTACTATTTAAAATGTATCATGACATGAGAGCAGAATTAATGTTTCCCTCAATTATGGCAAGTCGTCATGCAGAGGATTTTTGAACTTGAATACTGTTTTATTTAGGGTACAGTTTACATTACACCTCATAATACAAATGTATTGATTAAATACATACATAATCAATGATGACCCAGGGTTCTCATCTGAATACAGTCTATAGAATGCGTATAGTATCAAGAATCCCAAGGGAAGTGCTAATTAAATAGCAATGTTTGAAATTAAAAGGTTTGTCCTGTTGGAAGCATTAAGGTTGTTATTGTAATATGGCCATTTGATCTTAAGATTTATTGTGTACCTTTGAAATATTTGGGCCTGAGGGTGTGGTTGAATGGTCCACCATTGGAATCCTTCACTCTGGACTCGGAATATCAAAAGCTAATTACCAGGAAATCCAGCCAGCTTTAGCTTCTGGCATGAGTCCATTAAGTGTCTTTTTTTTTTTTTTTTTACCTTAAACTGTCATTAGACCAACATAACATAATGACTGTTACCACATTAATGATGATCTGATCAGATGCAACCACGCCCTCACACATACTTTTTTTCTCATTTCCTTTTTATGTCTAGTATTGATGGTGTGAAATAAATAAATAAAAAACAAAAAACAAATATTTATTGAGCTATTATTCTGGATGGATGAATGAGCAAACTCAGAGCAAATCAACGTCGCATCGGCATCAAGGTAAAAGTAGCAGTTGCTCTACTGTAGGTTAGTTCTAATTGTTACCAAGCTACTGTAAGAAAGGCAGGTTGATAAATGTTACTCCGTTACGACATTTGTAAATCTATTCAAATTAAAGAATAAACAGAAGTCTTTTATTTTGATTCATGCATATTACTGACAGCATTTAGATTTAAAGCGTGCCCATAGAATCCAGACAGATGTACTTCTGGCTGATTTAAATTCTGAAACATAGCAATATGATTACTGAAATGTCAGATCATGGTATTATGTTGGATAAGGTTTCATGGTGCAATTTCCACACTGGCTCGTTGTACACATGCATTATTGTTAAGCAAGTGCGTTTGCATGAGTGTGCTGTTCAGTGCCTCAGGCATATTAAATTTGCCCGTTGAAGACGACTGCGCCATAGTTATTTCAGTTTCAACTCATTCTCAGTAGCACCCTCAACTGTTACGTTCTCCCATGAGAGCAGTGAGTGTCACACAAATGATGTGTTCGCCACGAGTACTTTGTATCTCTGCTTCATGGACTCATTCATTAATCGTGAAGAGAGCAGTCAATACTGTAGTAACCCAGAGATAACTTTGAATATGGCCGCAGGACAAATTCATTGGATGGATGCTCAATATGAAAAGACAGAATTATGTTATTTAAGTCCACAGAACGAATCCATGATAAATGGAAGTCATTGCTTTCACCTGACACGTTTGTTAAATGGAATGTTCCATCATCCTGTTTATAGCTGAACTACAACAGCATTTAAAAAGAGCTGAATTTCATTAAGGCTGACATTGACACAGAAGGAAATTTGCACCATAAAATGAAATAAGTCTTTTCAAATTTTGGCTGTTGACTGAGGTTTCCAGAGTGAGAGGATGATTTGTCAAAGAGGCTTATCAGGCTGGAAACTAGACATTAAATCAGATATTCTCCCAGCTTTCGATGTTTTTAATGAGATGTGTTGAGGGTCATCACAACATTTTCCAAATGTAGAATCAGATATAGGCCGTATCATTCTAAGATGATAAGATTATAAAAGATGTCTTTTATTTATTTATTTTTTTATGGATGCTTTTGGATTTTGCCTCAGTTTCATCATTTTTCATCATCGCTGTTCTTTCCTAAAGTCTCTGTTGTGACGATGCATTTCTCACATAGCAGACTGCCTGTTAGCAAATGAAGTCAAACTATGTTCAGTGCATTTGTTTCAACAGTGCTAACTCATTTTCACACGAGGAAGGGAAATGCCGTGACTTGAAAAGAAATGTTAAGCAGTTCACAGCATTTTATGCTCTCAACGCTATGTGTAGGATTTAAGGCAAGAACAGAGGTATAGTGTAGTATTCTTATAATACACTACAAAATATTATACTTCAAATGTATACATATTTTCAAGTAACTGCACCTGACCTAACAGTGATATTATGAGTAGGCTGCTGCCTTCACATTCCTGGTTACATTAGGAGGAGAGCATGGGGAGGAAGGGGGGCTGCCTGCAGCATCTGCATGAGACTGACTGACACTCTGTCATACACTCCTCCTGGCTCTGATTCAGGCGTGGTGGATTCTTGCAAATAGCATTAGGGGCACTAGATAGGTCAGATTTTGACACAGATCATCTGTCTCAAAAACTACACGTGAGGACATTATAAAAGTTGCCTACTGCAGCTTTAATCCCATAACCATTAACATTCCAGATACAGGTCCTGAGTATAGACAGGTTTACATGCTCCATACTCATATGGCCTCCTCCGCAGCTAACCCTGGGTTATATTCCTGCTGCACAGAGCAATCCAATTTTGACTTCATTCATAGAGAGGATACTTATCACTTTAAAGGCACAATGATGTTAACAGAGCACTTTAGAACATGATGGAGGTGCCATGCAGTCGATTTTAAACTGTTTAAAACTGTGCTTTTTAACATTATGCACTGTAAAGTGTCACAATTGTTGTCAAGTGGCTGATTCTGCCATGCTTGTGTTAGCTAATCTGACTCCTGATTACTCATTGTCACAGCGTGCAGGATTTCATGATCTCTGTTACTGTGAAAGGACCATCTGCCCACTTAACGTAGATTGTTAAACAACTGTACTGTCCCTGCCAGAGGAGGCATATAGGGTTAGCCTATAGTCTGTCTGTATGTGCGTATGTGCAAAATGGGGCACAGTCTGTCTGGGAAATGAAATTGACTGGTACCGCATGTTTTAATTAGCTTCAGTTTTGAGAAGGCTCTTTCAAGGCTTGCAACAGTCACAGGTAGAAATACTGTAGTTGAATACATGGCTGCATCAAGGACACTTGGTTGCATGGAGTGGTGCTTTATGGAAGAGTGTGCCCCAAATCTTGAACTGAGCCGTGCTTGATTACCGTTGTGATGGAGATTAACGTGCATCTACATAAACCTAGACTAAACAGTGCGAGTCTCTTCCTATATACTCAGACATTCTGGTTTAAGCTAAATCCAACCAGTTGTTCCGTGGCCAAAAGGCTGTTCAAAGTGGATTCATGGCTTTTTGGAGAGATCCTGCAGAGAGGAGAGATGCACAGATAAAATAAAGTGAGAGATATCATCCTGAATCCTCTGCTTTGCTTTGCAGGTTCCTGTCAGATTGGCTGGGCGTATTACTGCACGGGGGCAGGGGCGGCGGCTGCCATGCTGCTGTGCACCTGGCTGTCCTGTTTCGCCGGGAAGAAACAGAAGCAGTACCCATACTGAAGAGAGCATCAGAGAGACGGGGGACAGCCCGGCGGTGTGGCGAAAGGGAGAGGAGTATGGCTCTGTGGAATCACACACAAGTACAGCACATCAGGCACCAAAGACACCAAGTCATTGTGGTGCTCTGCACATCATGGGACACTACTCATCTGACAACTGCAGGGACTGATTAATTATGCAGCAAACACACACATGACTTTGAAAACTGATTCTTCACTTAAAAGCTGTTCTTAAATTTAAAAAAAAAATATATGGACCAATCCTGTTTGTAAAATTGTTACATAGCTATATCTTTAACAAAAGGAGCATTCTCTTTTTTTGTCTTCCTCCTCCTCAGTCATTGATGTTAATGTAATAGTGTGCCCCGTGATGAAGAGAAAAGTAATATTGCTTCATTGTTAGGTGAAGTGTTTCTGTCTCATGGCTCATTCTTGCCTTAAACACAGACTGAAATGCAATAATGCCTATAAAGTAAAGCAATCCAACAATGGCTGCCTGCTTCCTCGAGACTCCAAGCATAGTTTATTTAACACTATCATAAGATATACATTGTGTTTGATAATGTGCTTTTATCATATTACCACATGTTTTGTATTCACTCTACAAATTATCCTTTGTCGTTATTTTTGTTTTGTAAATAAATGTTTATTGAAATGCTGGTGTTCAAGTGTTATTTCAGTCACAGAATACGCCCTGAGGCCTGCACTCACATTCCTAAAAACGCTTTTCCCATGACCTCTTGGTCTTGGGAGAGCTCACAACATGAGGGAGTCTTTTTTTTTTTTTTAACTCCAGTCGATAAAGAGGATAAGGATGGGCAGTAATGTGAGTTTAACCTTTTCCTATACTTGATAATCCCACAACCTCCAGTCAGATTATTTGCCTTTTGATCCAATTACTCAACTCAGACCTTCTGACTCCTCCAGACAAAGCCTGAGATGCAATCATACCCTTGGACACTGGGAAGCCGTGCATCCATCAGCTTAATGCCAACTGTATCTATATGTTCCTCAACCTGCCTTCATAGTGTGAATAACAATGATGGTAACCTTTTCATAACAATTACCACAGCTGTATGTGTCATCAGAGGTGCAAGATGTGCCTCGCTTACCAGTCACTATTTTTATTCATTTCTCCCTCTACATTTTCCCCCTTTGATAAACAAATAACGCTTCAGAGATCCATCCGAGCCTAAGTGTACAAAGTCAGCTCATTTACATTGCAGCTGTTTCCATGTATTTGGCCCTCATTAGCATCCCAATTTTCTCACAATTTTCTTCACATCCCCCCAGATAACAGCAACTCCCCCCTCTCCCATCCATCCTCACTTGAGAAATCTCTCTCTCTGTACTTGCTCTGTTTAATATGCTGGTATGGCTCCTCTGCATTCTGCTGTCTCTGATCTGCTGCGCTGATTGATATCACCGACGACTGTTACAGAGCGCCAACCAGATGCCTCATCAGCAGAGGCTGACACATTGAGGTTGAGTTGGAGGATTCCTCAGACTGACAGGGTGCACCTTGCAATCTGAGGTCTTGTTAGTTGTTGGCAGCTTATTGTGTTTTAAACATTTGTGGTAACTGGTAACGTCAGCGTTCAGCAGCCGCTGAGTAAAAGGGCTATTACAATCACATCACTGTTGTTGATATGTACCATTTTTTAATTCCCTGAGCCCCACGAATTGGTGTATAATAACCTCCATCGTATTTGGAAATACATCGTATTCAGAAAACTCCTTTAAAACGTTTAAATTAGAAAAGCACTACCTGTGAGGATCAATACTATTAGAGAAAGAACATTATGTCCCTGTTCTCTGCCCCACCGTGGTCGTCCCTGGCTGATGACCCTGCAGCCAATCGAACTGGTGGATGTGCGGCAGGCCCAGAGTCGAGCAGGTATAACACCTACCTGTACAAATTAAATGGACTTTGTTGAATTGACCTTTTAAGAGCACCTTATGGACCTAAAGGGATCGAGCATTTAATGCAATTTAGAGGGAATATACCTTTAATGGGTTGAACCAAGAAACAAGCCACAACTTGAAATGCATAATATAGTATTTTAATTAAGCTAGCTTACAATAATTAGCAAGAGTGCTCGGGATGGATCTAAAAAAATTGTTCTTTTTTATTTCCTAATTAACTTTTGTAAACTATAAAGTAAAGTTTGATGTGAAGAAAACCCCTAAGGAAAAATCACAATTACAGCAAAAGTAAATGGTACTGAAATCACAGGGAACACAATCATTTTACATCATTTTAAATGCCTAAATTGCACATCGCCTTTTTAATATTGTTGGAGTGGGAACTATTTAAGGTGGAAAGCAAGAGTTTAACCTTGCTACCTTATTATTCTTCTACATCAATTGACTGTTTCTAATTATTTTTTCCCTAACAGTACCCTGGCGAGATAATTACTATCTTTAAGAGCAACTTAAAGGTTTTGTTCTAACACCAATATCCATAAAAATCTTGCTTAATTAATATTACTGTAGGATAGCAAGAAAGTGAGCCATCACATTCTGTCAAATGTAGCAAAATAGTGGTTTCGTCACCCTCATCGTGCCTCAGCAGGGCTTGTTTTATTGTGAATATACACAAGTGGTTCATATTAACTAGAACACAAACAGTGTGTCCTGGTTCAGGCCAAAATCTTCAAAGTCACTCCCATCCACATATTATGCTGTTTGTTTCCAACAGTGCTTTACAGGGCCTCACTGCACTTAAAGGGTCTTGTAATTAGCTGTATATGCCTGCGTTTAGAGATGTGGGGAGCGGACTGGTGTGAATGTGTTTCTGCACATAGATGGGTGGTGACATCAATATTCTTCTCAGGAGAGAGACTTTCCATATTTATACTCTTGGCTCTTTTTTTTCCTATTGTGTTGATATTTTAATTGTGTTCCTTTATATGTTTTGAATCTGTATATTATAACTCCCATATGGTTGCCATCTTATGTTTTTTTCCCCTCCTGCTGCCTGTTTAGCAACAGGTGACAATGATTGAGTTGATTGCTGCCTTCATTAGGAGAGGCTTGCTCTCTCTGGTATATGCGTGAGGAATATCTATCGGATCAGAATTTCGCTTTTGTCTTAAGAGAGACTAAAAATGATTTCTGGGAGCCTAACAGTGTACAGATCTCATTCTTTTGAACTTTGCCTTTGGAGATCTGACAGTAAATATGGACAGAAAAATGAAGGAAAATCATGAAAACATACACTTGACAAACTTCATCAGCATAGAGGTTCAGAAACTGCTCTTCAAAACTCATTCGGTGTCTGAATGATCAGTTTTTAGGTCATCTCCATACTGGAAGGTCATATTTGATTAAGAATGAAATGCCAGAATCTGGACAGCAGGCATTTTTATTAGTCATAGGAAATGCAAAGGTGATAGTAATAATAACCATGACATGTGAGCCATCATACAATATATACAATGCAGCTATTATTCATTTTATTATTTAAACCTGTTCCCTTTTCCACATCACAAGGTATGATTTTTTTCCCAACCCAACAAAGCTAAGAGGACAGTCAGAGCTGTCAATCAAGCATTATCTATAGGCTACTCACTCTTATCCATTTGATTTTTATTCATCTCTCCATTTAAAAGGGGCATAAAGGCACACAGAGCAGAATAACACTTCTGTGTTTTGCCGTCTTGTTTTATGACGTTTTAAACATGTCGCTGTTTACTATTTGCTTTCAAAAGCAAATCTGACCCACCTTCTCCTACATCAGTAAAGAAGCAGTGATTGGCCCACTTCATCAATAGCACATGTACATTTTTCATGATGAAGTCATCCCAAATGGCCTCCTCCTCGTCCGCTTATTCATCCTCTTCACTTAATTCCATCATCTCCTCCAGGCTATTTCCTGCTAAAAGGAGAGAGGCACAGAGGGATGGGAGGAAAGAAGCACGAGTTTTGATATCCTCCCATAGATCTATTCCTAGTGTGCAGCTGGCGTCAATGAAAAACCTGTGGGATTCAAACTGGCATCACCTTTCAAGCTATTTCAGTTTAAGTTAGCGGTAACATGTCCTTGGCTGGGTGATGCTTGAATACCGTAACTTTAAAGTTTCTAAAAACCCAAAGCAGGAAAGAAAATATCTGGGCACAGTCTCAAAGATGAAATTTATTGAGAGCTACTCAAAGCTTGGAGAGATGGAACAGTTTCCATTCAGTGCGGAATAAAGTCCCTGAATGGAGTAGTATTTAAATTGTAAAAAACAACAACTTCTCTGCCCTCTCTTCACCCTATATGAATAAAACAGACAACTGAGTGCAAATATCTCCCAACCCTATGGAAGACCGACTGTAGTGTGAGATATATGCAGAGAAGATGCAAGAGCAGCATTCTCTGAGCTCCTATCTCCAAACTGCCACAGCGCTGCTCAGTGTAATCTACTCTGCTAGCAACCCTCTGCAGTACAGAAGCCCAGGAGCTCCCAGGTGAAATATGCTGGTATACTTTATCCCTCACCAAATGCTGTGTTATTTTTTTAAACCTATTTTAATATCATGTTTTAGAGAGATGTTGGTCATATGAAGTGCATTACCTGTTCCAGGAGGTCTTTGATTGTTAATGCCAGTGTCTTATCAGTGTTTTCAAGCAAGCAGTAATTCATCTGCTATTAAAGAATTCACCCTTGATCCCTTAATCCTCAGTAACTATAGACCTAGGTTTGAGCCAACCGGCCTTGATATTGAGAAATTCTGTGTATTATAGACTTACTAAACTCAGATAGTCCATCACAAAGTCACAAGTAACAAAGTCAGTGTTTGTTTGACTGCAGATGACGATAGCTCCACAACTTTATGTCAAATTATAATTATTTAAGTATTCAAAGCTGCAACATGTTTCATAATAGCATTAATTAAAAAGATTGCTCATAGTGAAAAGCTCACGGGGAATTGTCACTAACTCAGACAAGCACTGATAAACACTAGACTCTACCTGCCCAGCTGTACTTGGGGGAAGAAAATAAAATAAAATTAAGCTTTTAAAGAGCTGGATCTTATTTCAAAAGCAAATGTAACCAGAATACCCTTTTAAAAAATCCCATTGGTAAAATACCACATGCTCTGTGTGATTGGTACCCTTATGTTTTCAAGGTAACTTCCTCTTGTGCTTTTTGCGTTCCTGTGACATTTCCCTCTGGAATTTCCTTGGCACTCAGAGACTTGTGTGGAATTTTGAGACAATTACCGCAAGATTGTACCACAGTTTAAGCGGTAAATTACCACATGTAACAGCATGTGGTACAGTCTTGAGGTAGATGTCCCAAAATACTACACATGCCTCAGAGTACAGGAATTTACCCCAGGAAATATCACATGAAAACAGGAAGCATTCTCTGAATTGTGGCACCAGCATATGGTGCTTCATACTGTAACAGTTTTTTTAGGGGAGGATGTAAAATGCATGATAGTTACAATCATCAGAAATATCACTGCCATGACATGATGCCCATTCCATCTAAATTAAGTGAAGGCTGTGTGTCTGTCTGCTTGGCCTTCTTCTGCCTTCCAGTGGCCAAATTTAATTAATGCAGCTTTCAAGTATACCTCTCACCTTAGAATTTAAAAAAAAAGTATTTTATCCATTATTTTGTATAATCTTGTTACGATTCTCTCAAATAATGCTTAACCTTAACCTCAAACATAAAAATTTCAATGAACCCTAAAATTGACAAGAGCTGTGACAGAGGAAAAAAATGACAAAATGACAAAAGCTTATATGACACACGCTCTACGACATCACAATAAGGCATTCATGTAGAGAATGTCCTCATTTTTGGCACTTGGCCATGTTTTGTGGTCCCAAACTTCTCATGGTATCAAGCTACCCCGTAAATAAGACATATCTTCAAATCTCTGTTATTATCTCGTGAAGTGAGAGTATCTTTAAAACCTGGCTTGATTCAAGTCAAAACCAATAAATTCACCTAAGTCTAATGACCCAATCAAGCAGACCCACATGGTGGTCTAACCCCAAGGTTGAGAAACATCTACAATAGAGGCTCTTAATGTCATTCACTTTGAATTTTTATTGCCCCAGAGCTGCTTCGTGTCAGTCTTCTGTCATAGCGTCACAGCGTCTGACTGTCACCATATGGTATGATTGTGCATCACAGACACCTAGAGCAATGGCCATTATTGATCATTACACATGATCATTACATACGAACTTACATGTTTCTTTACTACAATTGAAAATCACCAGCTGGATACATAGATGGCCCAGTTAACCTCTACACTGGGATCACATTCTATAAAGTGAAGTGATTATTTACGCTTGTTTGTAGGAATATTTCACCCAAATTATATGGAAATACAATCATCATCCATTTCTCAGTAAAAGCTCAACAGATTTCTCCGAATAGCTTGTGCAGCACAATCCAGGAATTATAGTTAAAGTGTTGCAACATTCCCCATATTTACCTCATTATTGCCTTTATTTCCCTCCTGTAGATGAGTATTTGCTGATAGGGGCAACTAGAGCACCACCAGAGAGCAAAGAACAAGAGGTAATGAGAACACAGTGCAATAAGTTGGGAATGAAGCAGATGATGTTAGGGGGATTCTGCTGAACTTTTAAGGACCACATCCCTTATTTTAATAGTCCCCAGCTGACAGATGACGTGGCTAACTCTGTAAGACACACCAGCTGCACTGGCTCGCACACAGTCGATATATGTGTGCGTCATCACTCTTGTTTTCTTTGATCGACACCAGATTCTGAGGGACTTTAAGGTGGAGAGATTGTCTCTCCCCTCTGAGAACAGCATTTACAAGTGAGAAAGTTATTGTGAGAATTTTTCTTTCAGTATATTATGAATAATTTAAAGATAATAGTCAAAATACAAGCATATTTTACAAACTGAGCAAAACGTTTGGGGGAGTTTGGACCCAGTAGGCTATTGTTCTGAGTATAGCTCTGCATCCACACATTGTTATCTCTAAAAAAGAAGTATGGTTTGAGTTTTGATGTAACATTCAATATGACTGTTATGGACCCTTGGTTTCTGTAAAATGTAAAGGTTTCATCAACTTTCACTGATTCCTGTGTCAGACCAGGGTGAAGTCTTTGCATCAGCTTCACCCACAGATGCTTTTTTACCTGCTTGAGGATCAGAGGATGTTTTACACACACACACACATGATATCTGGTACTGTATATCTTGCTTCATATTCTGCAGCCCAAGTTGGGATCAACATCTCAAGAGACCAGGTCAGAAGGCAGAGCAAAGAATAGTGAGTTGTCCTAAGTGTTGTTATTATGAGTGTAACTTAATTTACTAAACAGGTTAGTCAAAGTGAAAGGCAACTATGGAGGGTAAAAAGCAGCAACATTATGAACTGAGCATAGGGTGGAGATATAAGATTGCAAAATGAATTGGAAAAACATGAAAATAAAGAGGAACATTAAATATATTATATAAGCACTTCCAAAACAAAATGCTCGAAAATGAAACAATTCTACTGGGGCAAATTGTTATGGCATGATCGTTAGGGAAACATATAAATCTGAATCAAGGATTTCGAGATTATGTTCGGGCATCTTTTAATGGCCACACTGCACATCACATTGTGTCTCACCCATGAGCATCTAATGAGGAAGTAGCAGCCGAACAAACAAACAGCATGAGTGCAGGTAGATTTTTCCCCCCTGATATTCCAGTCCGTTAGCAGACTCTTGAGAGTTGCTTAAGTTGTGTAATCCATCACAGTGAATATCAAGTCTGCATTGTTTTTGTCAGCATTCAATTATCATTTCACTGTATGGGAGCATATGGCTGCCACAGTACAAAAAGAAATACAGATCCATGTCACGTTTTTGCGTGAAAATGTTGTCATAACATCATATTTTTCATGTTATTACAAGATATTTTCATGTCAAATCTGTACAGAACACAAAGAGCACAAACGTCCACCGAGGCAGCTCAGTTTCTCCTGTTTCTCATTTCTAAATGCAATTTGTGGCCACGCTTCCATCTCCCTGTGGCACACCGTCCTCTTTTAAACAGATCTGTAATGGAGCTCACTCCCACAGAGCCTGGTACCCTTGCCTGGAAGGAGAATTGGAGGACACATTTCATCTCCAGACTTCAGTTACTCCTCCATTACTTTTCCACCATGGCCAATATTTGAGACATGACTCAGCAGGAGAACACAATTTATCCTATTCTGGCTTTTAAGGGTATTTCTTATTGACAGTATATTCATTTCTCTGAACTTCCCTTTCAGAGGGTCAAATCAGGGGGGCAAGTCAAAGAACCCACACTTGTCAGTCGATATGCATATGATTTTAATTTAACTTTGAACAGGTTAATTGAGGAACAAGGGCATACAAATATACATGGAGGGAAAAGAGCAACATTTTGAATGGAGCTGATTGGTGTAGACTTCGTAACATTAGCTTAACTAATGAATTAGCATGAAAATAAAGAGGAAGGGTAAAATGTATTACAAAAGCTCTTCAAATACAGGATACTCCAATATGAAATGATGAGACTACATGGGGCAAATTATTATAACATCACTGTTGTTGCTAATAAGCTTCCAAATCACAGCCTAGGATTTAGAGCTTATGGTTATATTCACATCACATTGACTCTGATCTTTTTAGCTCTGAGTCTGGCCACTTTCATGTGTGGTCCTAAATCAGATCTGCATCTGATTCCTGCAGTGTGAACAGGAGGTTGCAATTTTATTGGATAAATTGGAAAACTGCTTCAATAAAATCGTGTTCTGACCCTCTTGTCCTGAGCTTAAAAAGCTGACAGACGGACTGTCACCACACTACTGTTGCATCACTGTTTTATTCATTTGAAAGTGAACTGGCATACCAATTACATGTTCTGTTGTTTATCAGCATGCGTGTTTTGTTGTGTACGTGGGCCTATGGAACACGTCACTTTAGCCTTATCGAAATGAGCGGACGCCATCTAGCGGCCCACAATGCACAGCACAGGGGCGCCTACGTCATACAATAATAAGGAAGTGAGAGCCAAATAAACAGCGCGAGCCCGGCTAGATTTGTTTAGGTGCATAATTACTTTATTACACGCTGTAAATGTCTCAGTCTCAGCCCTGAAGACTAAAAAAAGAAAGTTTACAGTATAGTTCCGCCTCCACCGGCTCAGTTTGTTGTAGCTGTATGTTATTTTTCCGTTGTGGTCTCCTCCTGTGGCTGTTTCAGGAACTCAATGGAGAGCTACTCCATCCAGAAAGTCATCGGTGAGGGGTCCTTCGGTCGGGCTTTCTTAGTTATGTGTAAAAGCAGTCAGGAGAAGTATGTGATCAAGGAAATACAGCTGCCAAAGGTAATTGCAAACTAAGACAGTGATACACACTTGTAGCTTGACTTGATCTAGATCCTTCCAATGCAGCCAGTATATCTGGTAAACAATCATATTGGCAGAAACATAGTGAATTAAACATGAAGACATTTTTGGATTTGCATCATCCACTAAACTGCGTTGCCGCATGCTTTATTTAAATTCAGACTGTTTATAACCATGGGATCACATATGGAAATGTGTGCTGATAACCCACCAGATCGCCTGCACAGAGACATGGAGGCTGTTTGTTTAAGCAAGGTGTATTTGCATTTTTATAGAATCGGTCCAAATCGAAGAATTCGAGGAGCGAAGCCGTCCTGCTCTCCAGAATGAAACATCCTAACATTGTGGCATTCAGGGAGGCATTTGAAGGTATCCACACATACGTAACACTCCCAGTAAAACTTATTACAAGGCATACAGTTTGAAGTTTGGACAGCGGAATAGATCATGTGTTTGTGTTTATTCAGCGGATGATCTCCTGTATATTGTTATGGAGTACTGCAGCGGAGGAGACCTGCTCCAGAGGATCCAGCAACAGAAAAATACACATTTCTCCATTGATGACGTAGGCCTCAACTCCCTACATCTATTCTCACAATTTAATTTCTCTGTATTGCTCCTGTTTTCAAACTTTGTTTGATTGAAATCTGTTTTTTTTTCCAGGTCATGAGGTGGTTTGCTCAAATGTGCGCTGCTACGCTCCATATCCATAATAAACGGGTTTTGCACAGAGATTTGAAGTCCAAGGTACGCTAGTCCCTAAACATATACAGCACATATATTTATGATTACTGATCACATCTAAATAAACAGATTTTATTTTGTTTTATTTCTTAAAACAGTTAACTGTAGTGATATAAGTAGAACAGATATTTTGAAATATTTAGGAAAATCTGATTTTCTTAATCTGAATCAGAAAAAGAAGAAGTCAATCCTTTATTTTATTGGTTGGGGGCATCTTCTCATCAGTGTGAGCGCTGTGGAGTGTAATGAACAATGATTGCTGATTGAGATAAGATCTCAACATTGTCTCTCACTGATGCATAATCTCATCACTTTGAAAAGGTTGGCTGGTCTTTTTTTGTTTCATATTAAATCATAATTTGTCTTTCATTTCCTGACACAGAACATTTTCCTGTCAGATAATGGGACAATCAAGCTCGGGGACTTTGGCTCAGCTTGTATTCTGAACAGGTACAGGAAGAGATAGGCATCAATTTATAGTTTGCTTTTTGAAGTTAATACTCAGAGCTTGCTTTGTTGCTGTTTTATCGCAACTATTTTATTGTGATTATGTTGCAGCTCAAAGTCCTATGCTCATGCATATGTTGGGACGCCATATTATGTGGCTCCGGAAATCTGGGACAATAAGCCGTACAACAATAAAAGGTATGTTACCATGTTTGTTCAACTGGCTCCTCCATTATATAGCTCAAGATCAAATGAATGATTTAGAGGCAATCTGCGATTCTAGGTTCCATCCCAATTGCAGTCAACACACCTCGAATGACAGATCAAAAAAAATCCTCTCATTAGTACTTTATAGTGAAACTCTTTGGGACTTGACTGTCATTGGCCAAATAGACAACAGACAGACTTTTTAAGGTAATAGATTTTTTTTTTTTTTAATCCAAGGATCTTTCCTAAATCTTTATGTTTCTCAGCTGAGCAACAATTATGTAACTCGTGTATGGGTTAACCAGTCTTGTATCTTTGTGAGTGTGCCAGTACATAATGAATGATGAACTGTCTCTGTTTCTGTGTTCTGCAGTGATGTGTGGTCTCTGGGCTGCGTTCTCTACGAGCTCTGTACGCTTCGACACCCGGTATTTACCCTCCCTCCACTCCCCTTGCACCAAAAGTTTGACTGTGGCCTTCTATTCAAATGTTCTATCATTGTATGAAATAGCTCTGCTGCCATCTTACTGCACAGTGAGATACTGCAAACCATAGTTGTAGAACGATGACGGCCCAGGATTCTCAGTTCAGTGACATTATCTGCTGTGTATTGTTTGCATTGGGGTGTGGTTTGTTGTCCCGGCGATCTTCACCCCTCATCATTGTGTACAGTTCCAGGCATCTAGCTGGAAGAGCCTGATTTTTAAGGTGTGTCGGGGTGCGTACCCTCCCCTCCCAAACCACCTGCCCTATGAGCTGCAGTATTTGGTCAAGCAGATGTTTAAGACAAACCCAAAAGACAGACCATCCCTGCACACCATCCTGACCTCTCATCGGGTTTGCAGACTCCTGCGCACACATCTGCCGTCCCAGGTAAAACAGTCATCGCCCGAGCTTCCTGCATGGTAAAAGTCACTCAAGCAATTGAACCTGAAGTAATTTTATGGCTGCCCATCCATCATAACATACTGTCACAACATGGTGTCGAAATGAGAATTTAAGCTCTTACACAACTTTCCCAGCTGTGGTGAGTCCATGTGGAATCTGACCTTTGACATGCTGCTGTTAGTTCAGATGGCTGCAGAGATCATGTTATGTGTTTGACTTTCTGTGCCGCTTTGAAACTTTACAGGCAATAGAGAGGGAGGAACAGGGGAGGCGTACGGGTCGATGGAACAGAGAAGAGGGAATAAAGGTTGCTCATCTCCTGGGAGAGAAGAGTTTATTAAAAGCATCAACATTTGAAGGTAGAGTCCAAGTCAGAGTCACTTAGTTTAATGTCCTCCTTTAATGGCCCTCTTGAAGTCAAGAATTAAATAATAAATAACAAAAAAATAAAGTAAGATTTTACCTCAGGTGTGGAATTACCTGAAGGCCATTGTGAAAGCAGAGAGCTGGGTCCTCGAAAGGAGTGGGCCCCTGAGCCATCGGACACTGTGATTCAGATGTTGGCCAATGCCAGCCTCATCTCATCTGACAGCATGGCATCAACCAGCCAGACCCTCATGGGTTCTACTCATGCGAGTATGATAGCAGTATTAGCATGTTTACAAAAAAAAAAAAAAAAAAAAGCTTGGGGATGTCTGATACAATATCAGAACGTCTCAGTTGTGTTCCTGTTTTTTTCAGGTGTGTCAGAGGAGCCAGAGGGCAGCAGGCAGAGGAGACGATGGGACAAGGATCCTCCTGAGAGGCTTCTGAATATGTTGGAGAAGGCCCCGCTGAGCAGAGCCTTCAGCACCTTTTTAATAAAAAGAGGAGGTCTGTTGATATCTTAATACTTAGTTACATATACTGTAATTTAGTTGACGCAAATTTCCTGTCGTACAAAAGTTACAGAGTGTTAATGTTTTTGCTAAATATCCGTCATTGCATTGATAGGAATATTAGTGAGGTGGATGATGCTGTGGTTTCCATTTTTAGGTGACGACCCTCTGGTGGGACCACTTTCCCAGTCGCTGGGTGATGACAATGATGGCCCTGAGCCGGGATTGGCTGTAGATGAGGACCGGCTTCAGCCTCGCTCTGATGACGAGGACACGTAAGTAACCCTGACTTATCGCTGTATTTAGCTTGATATTAACATGGCTGAGCATATTGTATCCAGTCTGACTGGTCAAACAGTACACAAGCAGGACAAAAAGGGAAACACATCTTGAAAAGATGCTGAGGGCTGATGTGTTGGTTTAGCCAAAATGTGTATTGGGGCAGGAAGGCTCAAGTTTTCTTTCTTCACAGTCAAAATATTTTTGCAAATAATGATAATAATAATAATGACAATGAAATAATACTACTTTACAACTCACCTTCTTTCACTGCCAAACATTAGAATGTGGGCTGTAAAGGAAATGTAAAAGGAAAATGTCAATGTAAAAAAATAAAAATATAATAATAAAAAAAAAAAAAAGACAAATATAAAGATTATTAACAGTAATTATTTATGTTTGAAGAGAGCATTGAATGAATCTTGGTTTGAGTGTATGACATCTATATGAGACAGCCACTATGACAACAAAGTTAATTGTGTTGCACTGTTTGTCCTCTCTTCACAGAGACTTTGAGGAAGAATATTCATGTGACTGGATGGATGAAGTTGAGAAAATCTTGTCGGAACACTAAGCCTCATATCGTCTTACCTGTATAATGTGCAAGGTCACTATTAATGTTTACATTCACTGAGAACACAAACTTTTTGCAAATGGCAAATTCAATTGATTGAACTCACTTGATGCACATAAGACCAGGCATTGCACCTATGAAGGACCAATTTTAAATGATTAAATAGAAATTTTAAAAAAAAACATTTAAGCTCAGTAGAAGTGTTTTATATTACATGTTTCAAGATTGCACAGATTTTTGTGAGCTCACATTGAATATTGCTCAGTTTGTTGTCATAAAGCCTTTTCTTACATAGAGGTGTGTTTGTGTCTCTCCCTGTCTTTGATTTGGACATCTGCTATGTATTGTTCACATTATCAATGATAACATTCCCCGTAGATTGAAACTGTCTGGCGGCTCCTGTTTGTCTTGTAGGGGAAGCAGGAAACATTAGAGCACCAGCAGCTGGGTCTCTGAGGGGGTCACACCATTTCGGGCCTGCCCACAGCTTTTGATGTCCATTTCCTCTGCAATATCAAAAGTAGACTAAACATGTTTGGCTATTGGTATCCTTTGTATTTTACTCTCTTGGCGACACATTAAGAAACCATACGTCTGGACACTTGGGCAACTTTTAATTTGCTGTGACCACAATAGTGCCAACCCAGACGTGACAGTGCTGGTGTGTGTGGATTTCTTTTACCACTAGGTGGAGTCGAAATGATTTATGTGAACCTTTTGTTAAAATCCTTCGCACCATCCTTATATGTGAATTTAAGAGACTATATTCTTATTTTCACCCTGGAGATCATGAGAACAGAGCATTTTACTCATTGTTTTGCCCAAATTTACAGCTTAAATGTATGGAGTAAAAGCAGACAATAGCTTAACCACATGTTTGGCAACAGTAAAACAAAAGCCAAGCCTCACCCATGACAGTTTGGGCTTAACAGGATGTACTGTTACAGCCCCTTGAGTCAACAAAACTATAATGATGCTGATTCACCAACAGTCACACCAGGGATGGATTATCCTGCTGCCAAGATCTGCAGATGACTGAAGCCTCCCATTGGCTGACAGAAGGACTCTGCTGTATGAGAGTCTCTTGCCAGATATCTGCTCGTAATGTGTTTTATAGAGGAAGCCTGGGCCTACAGTTTGCCCTTTATCTTAAAGTCACACTGAATCCCCCTCAAGGACACAGACTCTAGCCCCCAGTATTTTTTATTCTTACCCCTTGTACCCCCACAGACGTCCGTGTTTAGCGAAGATACAGATAAAGTGGTGTAGCATAGCCGCGCTAGAACACCGCTGTGCTGTGCGTCCTGCAGATATAGGATGGTCTCCCATCAGTGTCAGTGATGAACTTGACAGCATCTTTATAGCTCAGCCATGTAATGTAAAACTGAGGGGTCTGGGGGACTTGAGTGGCATAATAATGATTGTGATATTAAAGCTTGTAATATTTTTTGTGGGGTTTCATTTATTGAAACTTTGAGTATCAACTGAAATCTTTTAATTAGTTTATCTGTGAGATAGTCTTGACTTTCAAAATGTGTCCGTTTTGTTAGCTCTTCCTTTGATGAGATATTTTCTGATTTATATCTTGAGACAATTTTATTCAAGTAGTTTTTTTAGTTGGCACCGATGCTTTGGGCAAATTGTCATATTGTGTTACATCTAAAAAAAAAGAGAGTTAAAGCATATTCATTCAACCTTTATTTTAACTCGGAAATACTTTGAGGTAGAGACCTCATTTACAACATAGCTGAGTGTCAAACAATAAATTAAAACCAAAACAGCAACAAACACAAACAGACAGCCTTTAGATATATATTTGAAATAATATTTATAAATAATATACAGGTGTGTGTTCCGACCACACTAATGTCAAACAAAGTAAACCCAGCCTTAATGCAAGGTATCAGCTCCAAAGAGTCTGGTCTGAATGTAATAATGGCTTTTAAAGACTGTTAGAATACTTCTTCTCCTAGAACGAATAAGCCAGTGGACGCTTTTTGGTATGTTTTATTCCAATTTCCTCATTTTCATTCAGATTCTTCTTATTCTATCAATTATTACATAATTCTCAGTATCAATAATATAGCAATTGAAGGTCTTTTTTTCATTTGTTTGGTAGATTGTACTGTTTTGATTTTTTGGAAACCATCGGATATACAAAAATAAAAAAATAGAATAAAAAATAGCCTCACAACACTGCAGTTTAATTAAGCAACCCCATAAAATATTGAGCTGCTGGGTCATGGATGCAAATCCTCACCTGAAACAAATTAAAGAAATTGGATTCTGTATACCACTGTGCTTTGCGTTTTATTACTGGCTGCAGTTATCGTGTACATCATTGTTCCTTATATGCCGTTGCACATTGTCCATCTTTGTATGTCCGCAGACTCTCTCACTGGCTGACTTTTATTTATAAATCCATTCTTGGACTTCTGCCTACATATTTGTGTTTACATACGTGTAGAAACCTCAGCCGACATGGCCTGCGTTCTCAGGACATCATACAGATGCAGGTCTCGAGAGTCAAAACTGAACTGGGCAAAAAGTCTTTTAAATTTTCCGCCCTGTCTACCTGGAACGATGTGCAGAAGGACTTGAAATTGACACACCTCATAGCTCTGGGGGAATTCAAGTCAATTATAAAAGCCAGAGAAATGAGTTTAATTGGTTCTTGTGATTGCACTGTGTGATCGTGAAATCCCACTCTTGTTTTCCTGTAGTGTGTGATCATATTTTACTTGTGTCTTATGTGTTTGGTGTAACTATTCTGCGTTTGTGCTGCCGTCTTGGCCAGGTCACTCTTGGAAAAGAGGTTTTAAATCTCAATGAGTTTTTTTTTTACCTGGTTAAATAAAGAAAATGAAAAAAAAATGAAATGTATAGCAGAAAATTCAGAGAAAAACAAACAGATGAACTGAGGCTTCCTGTTACAGGAAGGATGTGAAGTACTCTCTGTATTTCATCGCCTATAAACGGGTCAAGAAAGACGTTTCTCTTTGAATGAGTAGCTCATCTGTGCAGAACTCCTACACTGATGTTAGAATGGGTGAAAATGCAACTTTCATTTTGAATCAGTTTGAATATAGGCCTACACTGATGAGAAAGGACAATGAATGGTGAAATGTGCCACAACACTTATGTGTCACTTTCTGAGGTGTCAAAACCTCTGTGGCGTTGCTGCTGTGTGCTCATAAGTATGCAAGCAAAACCACAACCTTCTCATGTTGAGATTTGCATCTGAGGTGAGCAGTGTTCGGTGGAACATTGTAATGTGGAATTTCCTCTGTCTCTGTTGGTGTTACATCAGCATTTCATGATACATGCTACATCCTGTATTTCAGTATCTGCTCATAGTCAGTATGGCTGCATCTCTAGTCACTGCTGGGATGTCTTATCTGAGGTAATTTGTTGGTTTTCTTCCTGCTCATCCTGGTGTCCTGACAACAAACAATCAAGTAACTTCCTCTTTTATCAAATGATGTACTTTTTGGAAGATTGTCTGCACACCTCGACCCTCAGTCTCTGTCATCACCCTAGATGAAATACTGACACTTATTATCTGCAGCAATCTCTGCTCCCCCTTTGTCTCCCTGTCACAGCGCCTGTTTTTGTGGCCTGCTTTCTGAGTGGCCCCAGCTTCACTCAGGAAGAGCTCTGCAGATGCAAGATGACCCAGTGATCTCTGGCTGCTAATGCTTAGAAAGACCTTTTCTACCAAACTCAGTTTTTCGTGTTTTAAAATTTTTTTTTTTATTTTTCACTTTTTAAGATGTTCAGCTACCTTAGCTTCTGGACTGGATTTGAAGTTTCAGCAGACATTAATGGCTGCACCGGTATCAAACACAGTGGAGGAAACAATGAAACCTGCTACCATGACTCACTCAGTAAGGAGAAGTGCTGTTTATTCTTCACAGGGAACAGCTCTTCCTGTTAATAACAAAGCACTTAGGCACTGCAGTTGGGAGTCTCTTTGCAACTATAAATATGGGAGCTGTCATTGTTATGATTATTTCAAGGCCTCTGTAGTTGACCCTCCATTGTCTCCTGTCAGTGTTTTTTTTTTGCACTGTCTCAGACAATAGAGGCTGGTGTGGCTGAGCAGGGTTTGTCGAGCTCCACAATTCATCAGACGCTCAAAGCGAAAAGGTCAAGAGCAGTTAAATGTGGCTGCCGGCTGAGGTGAAGTAAGAAAAGCTTCGGTTCTGTTGCCGGGCTATTTGCTCTTCTAAATGCTATTGTTGTTTGTGGCTCACATGCTTGTTGACTCCTGATGGGTCCTGATGTACCTTTAGTCTGGGTCATAGGCCCTGCTGGCCGATCACTTTGCCATCCTTCCTTTGAGCCAATAATAGATCAATACAGACAAGACTATAGACAGAGTATATATATACAGTCATATAGTCACTAATTTGAATTCTGGCTTGCTTATCACTTCCCTGATCTACACCCAGATGTAAACACGAATATGATGTCACTCCCCACATCCGCACCTGAAACTTCAGCTGCTCTTTTATTGTTTCTGTGAAACACGTGCTGCCTGCAAAAATGTGATGCAGAGAAACACCTGCAAAGAACACAGCGACAGTGAAGGGGGCTGCAGGCCCCTGTTTGGCTGTACTGGGCTCAGATTAATTCAACATTTAATCTGTTGGCTATGCAGTTTTTGTGGTCCAGGACTCCATCCTAAATCAAATTGATTTTCATATCTTGTGGATCATACTGCACAAGTTCAAACAAGTCAGAATGAGCAACGATGAGATAATGGTTAAAGTGTTTATCAGTCATTCCACTTGGACTTTCCAAGTACACATAACATTGTTTATTACGGGAAATGCCTCACACTGTGAATACCAAAGAGTGTACTGATAGCCTGTGTTGAAAATCTGTGTTTAAAATGTTTTGAAGTAACTACAAATGATTTGATTTCATGTCGTAGCCCATTAAATCACCTGCTGTGTGTGATAATATTATTGCCAATAATATTTTAAACAATGATCCAGTGTTTCTGCTATATTTCGGCTGTATTTCGTGTGTGTATTTTGCCATCAGCTTCCATTCATTTCCTCATTTCAGTGACTAAGTTGACTTTAAAGTTGTGCAATCCATTACAGTGAGCATCATGTTTGCGGTGATTTCAAACCACATCATCATTGTTAGGAAACAATAAAACAGCTGAAATAAAAGTTAATGCGTTGTAAATGTTCAGTGTAATGATGGATTAGACAACTCCAGCGAGGAATTTTTTTTTTTACAATAAGCTGACGTAAATGGGAAAGGTGAATGAAAGACGGGGTAAAATATTTACATAAAAGAAAATCTGAAAAACCTCATGATTGCAAAGTATATCTGTAATAATAAGACACACACTTCTATTGAGGGGCTTGCAAAATGTTCCCTTGATGTGGTATTAATGTGAAACATGAGAAATAACACAATAATTCTATGATGAACAGATACCACTTATGGGTTATTGTGCCTCTCTTGTTTGATGGTACCTCTGTGTCCTGTGGAATTATCTTGGCCTTATCTGTGTTTTACATATGGGGCTAAAATTGTGTGTTTTCTTTTCGGATTCTGATAACCTTGAGGGTATCAATGAGACGTACCCCTCCCACCATGAAGCCACAGTCTCAATAAATACGTGTCTCTCCAGAGGACTGGTTCAAAAGATGAGGAGATCGTATTTTAAGCATGTAATCTTAAAGTTTGACTACAGATGTTTAAATCTTAGTAAGGGCTGCGGCTTTCAGACAAGAAATGGTTGAGCAGATGAGGACATCGCCTTACTTGAAAAACAATAGGGGTTCTCTGTGGTTAAAGGAGACAGAATTGGGAGAAAAGGACAGTGTTGTGGGCTCTGAGAGGCTCTGTTGAAATTCCTCATGGGGAACATGCTGACCTCAAGGCTGACCTGTAAGCACAACTTTTATGTATGGCTGTGCTGTGGAGTGTGTTATGGGCATTTGTTTATGAGTCTGTGATTTAGTATTAGTGGGGCCTGGGTATCACTAATCCTGCCATGTGCTTGGTGGAGCCGCTGTGTGAAACATGAGGCGGATTCTAGCCTACAGTACAAGTCTTGTTGATCAGATATGTATCGTTCATTTTTACGCTTTAACACAACATCCTGTACGATAAACACACAGATAAGGATTCAGCATGGCTGAAGAGCTGCAGTAACAGCCAGCACATATTAAATAGGCAGTAAAAGGTGACCCCTCAATGTAATACATAAAACCAAATGATTACATTTATTTTCCCTAAATTCCTCTTCAAAATGGGCTTATTAACTAATATATCTTCACAGAATATTGACGAATAAAATTTTTTTTAGAATCTACTTCCAATAAGTGTTCACATTGATAGACAATATAGAATTTTTTTACATGATCGATTAAAGTAGTAATAATGAAACTACAAACACTCGAAGGAATAATGTGATGCCATATGCAGCAGTTTCTTACATAAACATATTACATCTTCTAAACTACTTTTCGTCACTGATGTGGGGGTTTCACTTGTCCTTTCTATCATGAACGTGTCAGTCACACCCATGGGCTGTCCTCTCTGCAGCTACAAGAGAGGATTAATGTGTTCACATTGGCTGGTCAGACCTTGCTGAAGTCCCCAGGAGTTCCCAGAGGAAGGACTCCCAAACCCAGCCTGTCCCATCAAGCGAACACTCAGACCGAAGAAGAAGGCAGACAATTTGATGTTCCAGGAAATTAGTCCAAAAACATTACGGCTACAGGATGTGTTCGAGCACTCGTTATAAATTAGTGAGTTTGTATGGGAAATCCCAGCTGGAGTCACCAAACTGTTCACCCCTTCTTCCCACAAGTCATATTTCGCGCTGTCACTTGTGGCCTGTGTGATTTCACTTCTGAGAAATTTCAGCATTTTTTAAATGGCATCCTCATTGCCACACACATGCACACAAAGTGAAAGAAGTAAGTTGCCAAATCTCCTCTTTGTTGTTATTTCATATCAACACCACATCTGAGTAGTTTCGTTCACTGAATCATCTTCTGATTCACAGGAAGTTCTTGGCTTCTTAACTGATATCGCGCATCATGCTCCATCCACCAACTTCAAGCACAGACAGGCTTCCGATTTCTTGCCTGAAGGTAAAGACACATCTGGCCACTGAAAAGAACAATCCCCATAATTGTGCACACAGTCTTGTCAAATATGGTTGAAATCTCCCAATTTAATTTCCTGGCAGCATTGCTTAAATACAATGACCCAAGCATGAGCTTTCCTGTCTTTAACAGGATGGAAATTTTAGTGTTGCACGCATGTTCTTGTGAGCATCATGGTACCCACATGAAGGGGGTGTTTTATCAACATTCTGCTTATGCTTTCTGTTTCATTCCTAAGACGTTATGCAACCAAGAGCTCATCTGGTCAAATTACTCCTCCAGGGATTGATAAAGCCTGTTTATGGTCAGAGGCGACAGGGAGTTAGGGAGGATTACGCGACTGGTTGGTGCAGTTATTTAACCTACCTCCCCTCCTTGCAGTCTCAATCCATTCCACCACTGGTTGTTAGCTCAGTGCTGCATCTGATTTTTAGAATGAGTGAGGCTGTTGTGCCAGGACAAGCAAGATCCTTATTTTTGTCAAACCACATCCTGACAGTTGATTACTTAACACAATGTTCTGTCTCCAGCAATGCACGTTTCATTGCCTTCTCCTTCCTACAGTCAGGAAAGTTGTCTAATCTGTCCCCCCAGAGGGTGAGAAACTTTTTATGGAGGAATAATAAAAACCTTCTCGCCTGAAAACCAAGGGGGGACTGTAAACGTGGAATGTGGTTATGGAGTCATTGTGGGAAAATAGTGGCGATATTAGCAGAGATATGGTGGAAATGTATAGACTGGAACATATTAGTGTAATAAGAAACCATTTCCTCACAAACATATCCTGTGAATAATGCAGGGAAAATGGTTGATTATCTTCTGCAGGGAGTCTCCCCATAAATCCATTCAGTGGTCCAGGCACTTCCCTTGTCATGTGATCCAGAGCTGTGGAAGTGAATCTGAGGACAAGGACCTCAGCCCAATCTCATCTGGCACGCACACACACATTGAGGTCACTGTTAATGCCCCAGTAGAAATAACTCCTGACAGAAGTTCTCAACACACCAGAGGATCTCCAGCCGGTTGAGACTGACAGAACTTCAAAGCAGCCATTAAGAGGTTCAGTGGAGAAAACATGCGGGATGTACCACAGGAGAATACTAACCTCAGGTTTTAAGTTATCCAGACTTGTTTTTGTCTCCACCGCTGACTGTCCTTACCCTGATATAGACAGTTACTCAATCCAAACATTGTTTTGTGTGACCCTGGAGGATGACAGCAGTCACTTAAAAAATTACTTGTAAGTAACGTGGTTATTTACTTTTTTCTTTTTCTAAAAACATATTTATGTTTTTTTCTTTGCATCCGTTGCACTGTAACATGCCACAGATCCACAGTGCATCTTGTGCTGTAAGAACACTTTGATGCATGCACTGATCTATAATTACCAGAGCAATGCAGAACAGAACGTATGTGATGGTAAACAGTGTGGGTGTCTGTGCTTTCTCACTCTGCAGGCTCCTGGGACAGGGAGGTCAGGCTGATTAGATAACTGTTGTGTACGAAGAAAGGGCTGCTGGCCTCACATGAGGGGTCCGATCCCTTGTACAGAGCTTACTGTATACAACTATAAGACTTTAGTTTACACACATCTTTTGTTCTTGACATTAAGCAAAACGCTTATTGTCAAATGGGACCTCCTAGAATCCATTATATTACATGAGGAACATGTTCCTTCATTTTCAGAAGAGATGTGAAAATATTCTGTTACAACCTCTATTTATTTGCTCTTGGTGCAAACTTTTAGTTAAAATATAGATAATGAATATAGGTACACATCTTATCTGCATTTAAAGTGTGATTTCCTGTTTGTTCCTCTCTGTCCCTGATGTGATCTTTGGCCTAGATGATAAGAAGCCATCAAGACCAAGTGGTCAGATAACAGTACAGTATGTGCTTACACCGCCTGACTGAATGTTTAACATAAAAATTAACCAATGATGTTGTCTTGAAATGTTCATGATGATCAGTTAGCATGTGGCTGCTACTCAGATGAAGCTTCCTCCTGCTCAGACTCCTTCAGTGTCTCATCATACTTGTTTTCATAACAGCCCCGGTCTTTAGCGCCGTCCTTAGATCACATGGCCTCAGAGTTAGAGGTGGGGTATGAAGACACTTACGCTGACATGACCTTCAGGCTATGTCAATAAAGTTGGCGCACCATGTGCTTTCTGTTATTTGCTCTCATGCTGTGCTGACTCCACGCTGGCATATCACTTGTAAATTTGTCCACAGCAATGAAATATTTCACATTTTTCCACTTAACTGCAGGAACAAACATGATTTTATTTCAGCTGAGCAAAAGCTTCCTGAATTACTGTGCTGACTGTACTGTTCTGGTGCAGAGGACCAACCTTGATGATATTAAAAACACCATGTCCTTGTGGAGAAGGAAAACAACATGTTGCTGGATGATAACATTTAATTCCTATCTGGTTTATGTTAAACATATAAGACATTACACCGCTTTATTTCAAATCTACCACCAACTGATCCCCTTTATGTTTAAGCAGACATCACTGTGGCAGACAATAGATTTACGCTGGTCTCGTCTTTGTGCTTCTTAACACATATTTACATATATATTGTTCCCTAAAATGTGAATAGCCCGTTTTTGTCAGTTGGCATTAATGAAGACTTCCTCTCCTCTGCCAGTGATTGTGACACAGGAAGCTGACACTCCCTGGGGGGAGACTTCCACTTCTACACCTCCTCATTTACATGCAGGACTTACATTAGAGAGGTTTCACGTGGTAAATAAACTGTACTGGCATGTTTTTTTTAGTTTTGGTCAATTATGCTCGGTTCAAGCTCAACATTTATAATTGTCTATATAGAAGTGAATATATGACAAAAGGTTCCAGGTGCAACTGTTTGTTTTAACAGTGCATGACTTTTATTCATTACTGTGGCATGAGGACAGTATACTGAGTTCTGTGTCAGTGCATTTAAGAAGAGTCTACAATGAAGATGCTGCTAGAATGAAAAAGGAACATCTGTGACCTATTTGTTATTCACAAAAAAAAACACCAACAAAAAACAAAGCCCTGTACAATCTATAGCTTCATATAAATTTATGTTAAATTATTACATACTGCTATGAAGTTAGCACCACAACTTACCATGGAAATGTACAGATACACAGGCACATGTAGCATTCAACATTATAACTGTCCTTCTGTTCAGTGATCACATTCCCTTCCAGGTCACTGACAGAGTAATTGTGCTTAACTCAATTACAGTAGAGTTTCCGCAGGAGATGGAAATTAGCAAGCAGTAATAATGGATCCACAGATGTGAACAAAAGCTCATGTAGCGGTAATACTGCAGCCAGAGGCTGTCAATGACACTTCCAAACATTTGTCCTGAGATGAAGACTGACATCACAACATTAAGCACTACAAATCCATTTTCACTGTCTCAAGAATCCTTTCTTTTCCTATGGAACGATTGATTTTAAGCGCTCTCATATTGAGAGTCACACTGAAGACTCATTGTGGAAGACTTTAGCTTTGAGATTCCTCAGGCTACACTGCAGGTTGGAGCTGGTCTCTGACGGCAGGGCCTCGGAGAACTTGGCGTCATAAGAACGTCTGACCTGTGACTTCCGCATGATGGAGTTCTGGATGGTCTCTGATGTAAAGTAGTAAACAATGGGATCAAAGCAGCAGTTGGACACAGCAATGCATAGGGCTATTGGGTAGATTGTTCGGACCACTGATTCCACAAAGCAGCCTTTTAAAGCGTTTGAGCGGACCAGAGCATAGAAAACCAAGTTTACATTGTAGGGGATGAAGCAAAAACAAAAAATAAAGAGGTGGACGATTATCATTCGAAGGATCTTTGTTTTGTTCAGCTTCCCCCCATGACTGACGGTTTGAGGGCGACGCAGGGTCTGCAACACCATGATGGAGCAACATACGTTGAGTAGAAGAGGAATGATGAAGCCTACTATCTCTATGAAGATCACCACCTTAAACAGATGAGACTTCCACTGCTTGGAGGAGAAGTTCTCGAAGCAGAAAGTGGCATTTCCTTTATTGTTATTGAGCGAGGTGGTCTCCAACATGAACCCTGTGGGGAGACTCCCTGAGAGCACCAGCACCCATACGGCAATGCAAACTATCCTGGCATTGCGCTTGGTCCTGAGCGCCCTTGAGCGAAAAGGGTGCACAATGGCTAAAAAGCGATCCACGCTAATGCAGGTGAGAAAGAACATGCTGCCATACATGTTGGTGTAGAACAACGAGACAGAAAACTTGCAGAGCATGCTTCCAAAGGGCCAGTGCCGGTTGATGAAGTAGAAAACCCTCAGAGGCAGCGTGAAGACAAACAGCAGGTCGGACACCACCAAGTTCATCATGTAGGTCGTGGTCTCGTTCCTCAGCTTAAGGGAGCAGGTGAATATGTACATGGCCACAACATTGGTGACCAGTCCCACCACAAACACAATGCTGAAGATGGTGCTGTACAATGGGTATTTGAAGTCATCATTCCTGCAGGTAGAGCTGTTTTCAACCCCCTGCGAGGTTAAATTGTCGGCGGAGATAGTGGTGTTGAACATTTTGAGAGACAAAGAGTGGAGGGATGGGGGTGCCTGTTATGTAATAGCTGTATAATGAAAGGGCTTCCTGGAACAATGTATTCACCATGAATGTAGGCTAAAGCAGCATGAAAACAGCCCTACACCACCTGCTTCAGGCAGTTAGCGCAGATGTTTCTAACACAACGGTATAGAGGACTGCTGCACATAGTCAACACGGTTCCCTCCTGTCTTGATGGAGTTATTTTGGGGGTTACCTCATGTTGGAGGGACGCCTCCCAGAGGACAGGAGATTCAAGCCAGAGTGTCCTCCCCTCCCCCTGCCCGGTCTCTCAACCCCACAAGTTACCGACTGAGCTTTACTTACTCAGATAAATCAGTCACACAAATGTGTCTCCTTTTCACTCAAGTAATCCTCAACCGCCACAAGCTGCTGAGTCGACAAATGGATGGCATATCCACATTCAGGTCTGTTGAGATGCCCTCATGGTACAATCCCTTCTCTTTGTCTTAGTCAGTCCAGTGTGTTTGTCCTTTTTAGTCCCAAAGCGGAGTTCTTGTCATTGGCTTTCAATCTCTCACAAGGTCGAGGTCACAAAACACCGGGCCTCTCCTCTGGAGTAAACCTGAACAACGTGACTGATCCTCTGTTTGTTCTCAGGGTCTAACACTGCTACTCCCCACCCCACACACTTCTCCTTCTCTTAAAAGCTGGTTGAGTCACTCAGTTTCTACTTCTCGCTTTCTCAATCTGTCTCTCCCTCAGACATCCTCATGGGCTTCAGGCATCACACATAGACAGTTCCACTTCTCCTTTGTGCCGGTATCTCAGACAGTTTTTGTACTGTGTGGAAGAGAGTGCAGCTGTAGTAACTCCTCCCATCTAACTCCTCCTACTCCTTTGTCTGCCCCCACAGCTAAAGGAGGAATCACCCTATACAAACTCCTCATTGAGTGGGAACTGAGCAAAATTACAGCAGCTGCTCAAAATTGTCTTGATACATAGAATTATGTTTACTATAAATGGTTTGAGCTTTTATTATTTGGGCAGTGAGTGAGCAAAAGTTGAAAATGCAATTTTAAGCGTTACACAACCAAATAATTGGGCTATTATGGATCAATTTTCCATATTAACTAATGTTCCTTTATCAGGCCAAGAATCAAAAATGGTTCAATCATTTTTAGTTTACTACAAATACAGTTTTAGATATGAAAGCATTAAGTGCTTTAAGCTGCATTATGACTTGAAACATACTGTATCTATACTGTGATCTGATGAGTGATGTTTAAAGGTTTAAACATGTACTTTTTTGTATTTTTTGTATGTACAATCAGCAAGATTATAACTTAAATTATATTTACAATAAAGCAGATAAAAAATAAATACAAAAAAATAAAAATAGATCAAATTAACATGAAATAAACACTATTTAAAGACTATTTGACATAAATTCCAAGATGATGGACTTGTGTATGTCCTTCTTAGATAATAGATGTTGGTAACCTGACTGTTTTGTATTTTTGGTACTTTTCAAACCCCTATTTACAGCATCAGTTGTGGACTGATACTAAGTACATTTAAGCAAGTACTGTGTTTATAGCACCTTCTAAACTTCCATTGCACTTTTATTTTACTTTTTTGCATTTTTTCAGCTGCTTTTGTCACTTTGAAGATCAAATTATTATATGCATGATCTATGATGAGCTGATACAGTATGATATATTGCCAGAAATTAAAATGAACTTCCCCTTCAACCAGCTCCTTATGCATTTATGCATGATTAATAATTGTCTAATGATGAGATACTTGGTAATAATATCAAACTGACAGGGGACATTCAGCATTGACAGTTTAAGTATATTTTAACGCTATTACTTTCATTTAAATAACGTTTTTGAATACAGGACTTGGAGTCATATTTAAAAAATTCAGTAATATTGTTCTTAATGTCCTATTAAATGGAACATTTAATATGTATTCTGCAAGGGACAATGGAAATGAGACAGAACTGAACACTTTCTCTATTGTTGGTCTATGCCCACAGCTTTCTCTTCTCCATGCTCTGTGAAACCGCATTCAATTTCTCCTAATAGAAACTCCCCAATTGGCAGTCAGTACAAACATCAGGGCCTCTGTTGTGAGGGAAGTAGCGTAGCAGGGAGGAATGTGAAGTTTATGAATAATTAGTCTCAGATAATTTAAAAGCGTTCTCTCTTCATGATCAGTAGCGTGGTGAATGAATATTTGATTGTATTTGTGTTGACATCAGTAAAACAAACGCCTTTCTGGCAAATAAGATATTTCTGCTAAATTGACACTTTGTTGTTCACATCTGAATAAAACCACACAGAGATAAGAGAGCTGCTGATTTTTATTGGTTACAATAATATTTCCCTCTTTGGAATTGATTCTGGTGATGCGATTATGTGTTCTAGCTTATAGGAGCATGACACTAATCCAAATACGATTCATTTTGACTTCACAGAGTTGTCAACAATAGTCAAACAAATGAAGGAAAATCTGCAGAGAATCAAAGAGACAGCAGGCGTTTCATAGCCAGTGCGCCTCCCTTTGTCAGTCCACCACAAAATAAACATCATCAAGGCAAGGGTGAAATGCTCAAGAAAATAGAAAAACCTGTGCTATTGTCTTTCACTCGCAAAATAAATCCATTCAGCACATAAAAACAAGCTCTTCACATGCAAGTATGTAGTCGCTAAACAAAAACATGTGCTTGAAACCCTTGGATTGTTAATTTTCTCACAATGCCAGGAAACTGTCTGGCACCCCAAGGCTAAAACTGAGGGCTTTCAGACACAAGAGAGAAATGCACGAGAAAGGTACCAGGTGGCACATTGTTATGTAATGATCATCACTGCCATACAAAAGTCTATTCAAATATAACTGAGAATTCAAATTTCATAAATGAATAAAGAGAAGTTGCAACAGGAACTTCACACTAAAGGTTTTTACATAGTAATCATGCATTGTAACCGTTGGACACAGCCAGGCTGACTTGAGGTTAGAAGTATCTTAAGGAACTCAACCTCCTGCATGAAAAAGCCTTTTGTGTTTGATACAAATACAACGTGAAAAACTAGAAGTTGAAAAGAAAACTGCTGAGCAAATGTCTAATTAGCCTTAAAGAGATTCTGGACCGCTGACAGCTTCATTGTGGCCGAAAGGGCTTCAGGCTCATTCTGTCTTTTCTCACCTTGGAAACAGACATTGCACAAATGCTGTACTGCTGGCCACAAACAAACAAACAAACAAACAAAGAACAAGTGAAACTGGTTCAACCATGTCCCAGGACTTGGCCTGATTTACTAAAGCTACAAGTAGAATGCAAGAAAGAAGTGAGTGCGCACCAGAGCTCTGAAATGAATCTCAAACATCTTTCTGCAAGGATAGGAATGTAAACATATCATATCATAATTTACCAAAGACGTAAACATTTAAAGTACATGACAGATTGTGGATAGTTGAAACACAACTGATTGAAACTGTTAAGAGTAAAAAAAAAAAGAAAAAATGTCCAGAGAAGGCACAAAAGGGAAAAGATTGTTCCATCACTGAGATTATACTATTACTTCCACCAAGGGGCTAATGCTTTTGCAAGCGTTGGTTTGTTTGTTCTCTTGTCTGCTGCACATTTTGATGACATTTTTTTTTTGGAGAAGTAAAAAGGAACAGTCCATTAGATTTTGGTGGTGATCTGATCACCAACTGGATCCAGAATGTTTTAAAAATGTAATTTTTTAAACGATGACTCTAACTTCATAGATAATGCCCACAATGCTTGGAAAAAAATGACAATGGCATCTGCTTTAGATCTACTGTACCACACATCAGAGTCTGATCTGGATCCAAGTAATATTCCAGATCTGGTGATCCAGAATGTTTAAATAAAGTAAAAGTTGGGATAACAAATAATAATGGTGCAGACGTGTACCTAAGATCAAATTGTAGCTGAAGCTTTGCTGATTCAGATTACAGATCTAGATCCTGTAGAAGCTACCATAAGTATTGTTTTTCATGAATAACTATCAAACTAACCATGATACCAACGTGATTCCAAATTCCAGGGGTAGGTTTTCATGGTCAAGGAGTCATGTTATGTAGACTATCATGGGACTGTTGCTTTTAGGTGCAGTGACATAATGGGGGAACTGAGCTGCCTTGGTAGAGGTTTGCGCTCCCGGCTGTCCAGTACTTGCCTGTTATGCATAAACCATTAGCTACGACACAGAGAAACAGAACTTTATTATTTTACTCTTGGAAAAAATGTTTTAGTTACACTTACAGTTTAATTTAATACAACATGGAAACCAGACCAGCAGCACTGTGCTCCCACACACTTTTTTTTATCTACTTAGCGCTCTTGACTGCTTTGTAAAACAAATACTCCCCACCACCAAATACTTCATCCTCCCACACTTCAATGACTGATTGTATGTGCAGGATTATAAAAAGCTCTTTTACTGCATGTCTGACCAACTCAGCTCTTTTCAACTGGCATTTTCTGTTACACTTTAGGCCCAGCACTCTCTCCAGTAAAGTAAGATGGACATCAACCATTGGCTGTTTGGGCACACTTAGACACACACATGCACACAACTCTAGGACTACACTGAAGAAAATAAAGCACTTGAGACCACACTGGTTACGATCCAGTATCTAATGATTTGGATCCTTGCTGTAAACTGTACGCATCTTAAAAGTTAAGCTCTGATTTGTTGTAAACCAACTTGAAAGCTACCCCTTGCACCACTAGCCCTAACACCATGTTTGGAGTTTAAAAACAATGGCTGTCTTTTTTCTTTTTTGGGGGGATAAATCCTATAGTTTGATATTAATTGAGGAATTTATTACTGACCAAAACTAGCCACGCAGATGGATCCATTTTCCTGCTTCACCACTCATTTACATGTTCCACAGCATAATGCTATCCTGAGAGAGCGGACTGTCAGACCACTGATTTTAATTTGGTCTCAGGGGTAAGACAAGTTGTTCTGCATGCTCTGAATAGCTATGCAGAGAGGAATTTATGTCATTTCCACAGGAAAGACTAGCCATTTTATGTTTGTTTACTGGTCTCACAGACACTGGAGCATGAAACCTAAAAAGAAAATGGAGCAAGTGCTGTATATTATTTTAACCAGAAAAGGGTGTGCAAGCAGGATGTGGTTTTATCATCCTGTACTGATCTCAGATCAGTTAAGTGAGGGAGACCGCCACACTGGAGGCATAAGGTTGTGGTGAGAAAAGCCAAAGTAACCAAAGTGTACCAGCAAACCATAACCCAGATGAAGAGCAGCTCCCTTCTGTCAAAACAACCATCGACGCACGAAACCCCTCAATTAATACAGAAAATAAAGTTGATGAAAAATATAGAAAGCACATTTACTCATGACCACAGTAAAGTATACACTTTTGAGGTACTTGTACTATATTTGAACATTCCTATTTAATGCTAATTTAATAATTAAATGTCAGCCTTTATTTCTCCATCACATTTGTCTGACGACTGATTATGATCCACGACCAAACACGGTGTTCAGTGGTAACTTGAGCAGGTACAGCTAACAAATGGAACTCACGAATGAATTAATGTTGCTGTGAATACTAGACCTCAGCTTAAACCTCGAACACAGACCTTGTAATGAAGTATTTTTACAGTCATACTGCTGTTTTTAATTAAGGATAACAATACTTCTTTTACTACATATTTTGTAGGAAAATCAAATGGCTTTATTGTGACTGATTAAAAATATAACATATTCAATTTATATAACATTTTTGCCACAGTGAAGGAGGGGTTTTGTATTTGGCTGAGTGTCAGGTACCGTTGGCAGCTGCGTGTACTTCATTTTGTGTTGAGTCATTCTGTGTGACATATACACTGAAGGTTTTGTCTTTGGTTTAATTTATATAACATATTTTTAACTCCTTGTCCAAAGAGAAACCCAATGATGTGCAATTGAATGACAATTTTTTTAAAAAGGCATCTGTAAGCAATTTTATGTTTTGACTAGATACGACCAATAAATGTGAAAGATGTTGCAATCTCCACATCTAGTTTGGCAGCTTAATGACCAAAAAAATAGTTATACTGTCTACCACAGCGAGCATTTATCCTCCAAACTAAATGTAGTTTGTAAATATAAATTAATCATGTGAGCTGCTTCTCTGGCTTTCACCACAATTTGTCATGCCATACTGTGAGGGCTCAGCATACATTATGAGCTCACACTGTTTCATTTTAGCTGAGACTGTATCAACACAAAATTGATAGTCTCCAAAAAAACATGTTATTTTAATTATATTAGATTGCCGTATCTTGGAAGGTGTCCTTTATCTTGATTGGTCGATGTGATGTAAAGTTGCACTTCAGGAAATAAACATGTGTACATGTAGAATACCGGGGCCTCCTCTTGCAGGAGGACACTGACAATGTGTCAGTTACATCTCAATGTGTGAAACAGTAACTGTGTTACATCTTACCCTTCAAATCCTCCACATTCTGTGTAAGTTACACATTAGCAATATCTAATATATTCGGTAGAACATGTCTAATGATTTTGCAAGTTTCATTTACTTGCATTTCATTCAGTGGACATGAGCACATTGCTTCATATCAAATATTTATGTTATAAAATGACTTGATGGCAGAGTGAGGAAGGAATGAAAACCTCAGCTTGTACTATGGGTTGTCAGGTTTTAGGAAAGCTCAACACACTGCTCCCTAGTGGCTTAGAGCTGCGCTGTTGGTGAAACAGTTGTCATGGTGTGCGTCTGCAGCTTCCGACTAGTTGTACTTTTGACAATCAATGGTGGTGTGTGAGCAGAATATTTTCTTGAGAATTTTAGTGTGCGCATACATATATATTAAGACTATTAATTATGTCATAACAAACCGCAAATCACATCATAACACATACATCAAATTATGTAGTTATTCATTTTAATACATTTGAAATTGTAAAATGTTACCATTAATGCCACCGTCAGCAACATATTCCATACAAAATGAGAACACAGGCATTTTAGTTATTGTCAAAATATTCATGCGTAACTGGCTTGTTTGAGTAAAATATTTTTGTAACACTCAATTTAGACTATTATAGGAATTTAATGTCAGCTGGTAACTACACTAAGCCAGCATTATCTCATTATCACAAGGTGCTACCGGGGGAATGATAGAGAGAAACACTTGTAAAAAAAAGAAAAGAAAAAAAGAAAGAAAAAAGAACCGGAAGATTGCCGCAAACAAATTTTATAAAACAAAATAAACGAGCAAACTCTTGTAAACATACCAAATAACAATGACACAGGACTGTAAAATCAGCTGCACTTAGTGTAACATCACCGACAGGCTACACCGATATCAATATGCTTGAGCAAGTCGGTTTCCAGCTTCTCAGTGTTAATCTGAATACAAGTAAACATGCAGTAGGATGATCTTATCTGTCATAAAGTGACATCACAGTAACCATAAGTTTGGATGGCAAACTAACAAAGAAAAGCAAGACATGGAGAAGGGCCAATTCCCGGCAGACTACTTATCAAACATCAAGTACTGCAATACTATATATACTGTACATTGGGTCTTTGTTAAACTAACTGATAAAGGGCAGGGTGATTTAAAAATATGATATAGTGTTATAGCCCCTGCATCCCATGCAGATGTCTTCTAACTTGAACAAACTAATCAGACACCAAATTAGCCAGGCATGTTGCCAGCAACACACACACGACTACTGTACTGTGGCACATCTGTCTATTCAGCCTCTATACTTTCTGCTTTGACTGAACAAGTCGTGTAACCCAATATTTATGCCCCCCACACAAGCCCCGTGTTTGACTAGGTTTAGAGGAGTAACACATAAGCGCCAGTTAGCGGCTGAAACCTTAAACCGCTTGCCTCTCCAGCGTTCACATCCCCAGCGACGAGGCTTTGAAGAAGTGATCAGTCTGGTGTTTACTTTGGTCTAGGGTGGACTCTCTGGACCTCGGTGGACTCAAACCTCATCATGTTGAAAACATCACTACGGGGGCACTCCAGTCAGTTCCTGAAGGCCCCGTGGCGGCTGGCTTTACTAATGAAGTTCTTAAGCAGGCCGTGGTCCATGTCAGCAAAGGCCTGGGTCTGTGTCACAGCTGTTAGGTGGTTGACACAAAACTTGAAGCAGAACTCTTCCAGGTCCTAAAAATGAAGAGGGCTGTCTGGTCAGTTCTGAGGAGTACTACTGACTAACTACTGAGAAGGTCTCCATCACCTATACCAGGCTATAAGCTTACCCGCGCCTCATACTTGAAAGCAGCAGAGAGCAGTGTGATGGCGTTCTCCTCAGAAATGCCTCTCTTGATCGTCTCCTGGCACAATCTCTTCAGCCTTGTCTCCCGGTAGAATGTAGCCAAATCTAGCAACCCTGCTCACAAGAACAATACACAGAGGAGTGTATTGGGACTCATTTCAAAGTTTAGTGCCAAGTGTACTTTCAGTGTGTAAAGGGATGTGACATATACGGTATCTATGCTTACCAATAGCATCCTCTGGTGGCAGGTTAATAGTGTCTGTATAGAGGTACTCCAGAAAGGCTCTGTACACCAGGTATGAGAACTGGTGAATTTCTATAGCATCATCATCCATTTCATTCAGCAGCGCACGAAAATGCTCACATCTGGAAAGGGAAGAAAAGGTGCAGACTACTCACATGACATGGTAAAAGATTAATTGCTAAAAAAAAAAAGTATAGCATGTGTTATATCCTATTTAATGTAATTAAAGTTTTACCATCAGGGCAAAACACACAATCTGTTAAAAAATAAAAAAAAATTTTTTAAATCACTGCTTGAAACACATTTTTACAGGAAGGCCTTTAAAATGATCTGTAAACTTCAATGTTGTTGTATTTATTTTATTAATAAATGTTTTATATGGTTTGCAATCTTCTTATTTTTTTGTTTGTTTTACTTTTTGAGATGTGCTTTGTTTAGATACAGACTATATAAATACATTTCATACTAATTATTATTATCATTTTTATTATCATCATCATCCATCCATCCATCTATGCATTTTCTATAATTATCCTTTGCAGGGTCAGGGGGATGGAGTCTATCCAAGCTGACATTGAGGTGAGAGTTGGGCTCACCTTGGACAAGTCACCAGTTCATCAATTCTCCTATAATGCATGTTTAATGCATACGAGGCAATAGTGGTAACTAATGCTACAGTATGCTGTCAGATTATCATGATCATTATCATGATCATGATCATGATAATCATCCTCCTCATAATCATCATCATCATTACGAAGGGACGCGGCGCAAATCAGCGCTTCCAGCAAATTGAATTCCCACCCAATTAAAATGAAATTTGCAAATAGGAAAATAATGAGACTAGATGTTCACTGTGTTGGATCACACAAGTCAAGTAAGTTTCAAAAGCCTGCTAACGAATTTTAAAACCGGATGGAAAACAATGTAAACAACGATATAAACCATAAAGACGGATAAATCACCGCAAAGATCTGCAACATTCCAGCATAACTTAAGACATTCAGCAGTAATATGAGGTATACATTATAGTAAAGAGGAGGTAAAACTCGTTGGTATGTTCTTCTAAAAATGCAAATAGGCGCAGTGGTAAATATTGCTTGATTATTATTCATTTGTAATTTGTACTTTGTAAGTGTATGTTGTTTGTGATCATCAGTGGTTACAAATTATCTGAGAATGATGTGCATCAGGTTTTGTTATCCGACTCCCACCACTAAGTTAGATTACAGCTCTGAACGAGATCTTTGTAATGAATTGTCAGTGTTAATGTCAGATTGTGTCAAAGTGAAAATTAAACATTTATATATTCTTGGGATCTAAACTAAACACTTTTAATGCCATAATAGACTTCCTGAGGCACAGCAGTGACACTTTGCAAACAACGATAACCGATAGTACGTGTCCATACTTGGCCCTCTGCATTATAGATACTCACAAAGTTCTCTCATAGCTGCTCTCTACTAGCTGAAAACACTGCCCTCTATCATTTCTTCTCAGGTTGTAGTTGAACAGAGAACAAAGTTTTTATTCTCTGTGTACAAATGCAATTATTCGTATGCGATCTTGCCAAAGGCGTTTTGCACTGTTGCATATGCGTGCAAGCATGTGCACCGAGGGACATGTTGCAGACAGTCTGGCTCCTTCCTACTGAAGGAGCAAGGGACTGGAAAGCAGATAGTCTGTGTCCAAATGTGGTTATAAAAAGAAAAGCGGAAAACAATAGGTCTGTCTGTGCTTCCCAATGACATTCACAGGAATGATGAGGAAACACCGGATAACAAATGGGGTTTAAACATAGGCGACAGACAGATGGCTCAGTGTGTTTGTTGTCATGACAGCTGACCAATTATCAAAATTATTTGTTTGTGTTCGTTTCAAGTTTCAATAATTAGTAATCGCACAATTCTGCAACCTCAAATTGTGTTTTTGTTCCTCTTTCACAACCTCTGAATGTGAAAAATACACTCATGTGACCAAAATGAATGTCAGCATGATGAAGCAGGCTGCTCTAGTGAGAAGAGGAAAATCAGCTCTTAAAAACGGAGTCAAGCAAAGCAGAAAAGAGTGCAGTGTGCTTGACATCAGAGACACGAAGTTAAAAGTAAATATGAAGTTGCAAAAAAAGATGGTGAGAAAATAACCTCTTTGGACTTCTCTGTACCTGATTTTCAGCAGGGCTTTGTGAACGTGGATACACTTCCCATCCACCAAGAACTTCAAGTCTGAAATCTCTGGGCTGTCAAACTCCTTCTTTAAAGACTGCGCGACAGTCAGGTAGTCATCGCAATCTGGCAGAAATGAATAAAAAGAAAATGGAATACAGAACTAAATGTTTATTGTAAAATGATTCCTGGATAAGTGCTAAATTATGTCTATTTTAGAGCCCAGTAACAGCTGTATTTCCATTTAAATATATAGCAAGCCTATGTACACGATTCATTCTTTTATTAAAATGACATACATCACGTTTAAAAGTGATGCCTTTAGACCCAAAAGATATAACTCTATTACACTTCACAAAGAGGAAATTGTAAGAAATCACACATTTAAATGGAGTCACTATTTATGTCTCCAAAAGTACAGTTGAACAGGTAACAGACCAAACAGATTGTAATTAGTGAAGCACTGATAATTTCAGTGGCTTGTTAGATAACCGATTTCTCAGAGGGACGTAATTACTTTCTCAAAATGGAGCATAAACAAAAAAACAAACTAAAGGTCTAAAAGGACCTAAAAGTGTCAAGTTTATGCTCCTCAGTTTGAGTTGACTTCGAATGGGATCAATCGGTACACATTCTATGGTTTGAAGTAGACAGGAAGCAGAAAATCCTGTTTATTTCTTAGACCACTTCCAGGAATGTGTACCGATGACACACACACACATTCCACTGCAATTTCCTCTGAATGCAGACTGACCCTAAATGGGAAATATTGGCTCCTCCTCCTGTTTTAGAAACTTTTATATTACTATAACACTCTTACCTACTGAGAGAAGGTGCCATGTGACTGCTGGCGTGGCGAAGCAAGCAAACACATCATCTGTGCTGCTGAAATGGGTGAGGTAGGGGCTGGCAACAGCCTGACCTCGACACTGACCCCACATCAGAACCTGACCACTCTGTGTCTTGGCAGCTGACGTATGACTGGTGTGACATGCGGCCACCTCCACCATCCTAGTGACAAAAACAGAACTCAAGTCTTAAAGCACTACTAATAAATTATTCCTTTCTTATGCAGACAGTTGTATTGAAATAATGCTTAATATAGTTAAGAGGCAAAGGTCTTATATCGCTGATAAATAAAAGCATTTCTGCAGTGAGCACTACTTCTCTCAATCAGTCTTTTATTATATGAGGTTGAACCTATATGCCTTTGAGATGCTAACTAAAAAACTCAGGATTTTGTCATGCAGCCCTCAGTACCCTGTTGCGGTTGAGAAGTGTTGCTACTAATTGAGAGTGGGGGTAAGAACATTACAAACCTCTCTTTGTCTGTGTTTATTAGAGTGGGGAGAGCTTGGTTACTCTTATTGCCTGTTCCCAACTGGCCATACGAGTTGGCTCCCCAGGCGTAAACAAACCCCTCATCTGTGAGTGCTAATGTATGAGCATATCCACAGGCAACCTGTAAATAAAAAAAAAAGGAGTGTATTTAAGCTGAACATTCTAAAACAGAGCTTTATGAGATTCCTTTCAGTCTGGGCTCCTACCTGGACAATGTTGACACCTTGGAGAGCAGCAATTCTGCATGGGGTCTGCTGATTCCCATTGTTGCCCAAACCTAGCTGTCCATTGCAATTGTAGCCCCACCCATAGATCTATAAACAAGGGACAATTTCAAACTATGCACACGCTATATCAAGGCATTGTTGAAGGATTTTGTTGTTGTTTTCCAGCTCATATTAGCTTTTATCCCCAAATATTTCATACCGTAATACTGTAAATATTTTCATTTGAGTTCGCATTTTCTCTCAATTGGTTTTCTCCACCTTTATTTAGTGGTTCTATGTTGATCCTGTGATTTCATTTACTGTAAAATGCAATGAAACAATGACATAAACTAAAGTATGCACGCAGGAAAGGTGGGATGTGTTTTATGTGTTTTCCTGCCAGTCAGGAAAAAAACAGCAACTTCTGGAACATGGGGGAAATTTATGTCTGAAATTCTAAAAAAGCAAAAACAAAAACAACACAATTAGCAGTGTCTTTCATGTACAAACCGCTTAATTCATGACCATTTTGTTTTTAGGTATGAAAGACATGCATTAGCCATGGCAGCTGACTGCCAAAAAGTTGACGTACTGAAAACACCATTTCACTCTCTCATGCTAAATATGTGCAGACTTGTGTGAACCTTTACCTCTCCATTGTCTAGTACAGCCATAGAACAGAGCTGACCACAAGCTATGTTAACCACCACTTTGTTCTGAATGCAGCTGCTGACCCGGCGGGGTGTTGGCTGGTTGGCAGTGGAGCCCGAGCCTACTTGGCCCGAGTTGTTGTAACCCCATGCGTACACCTGAGCGTAGAGATAAATCTTCACTGTGTAAATATATAGAGGCTAAAAAGACAGAAACGCAAAAAAAAGACACAACTGATGACAGGTTACCTCTCCATCAGTTGTGAGGGCAATAGTGTGGTGGGAACCACAGGCCACATCTGTCACTCTCTTGTTGAGGAGGTTGGTGGACACCAGGGCAGGGGTCAGTCCGTGGTTGGTGGTTCCATTACCCAGCTGGCTGTAGCCATTGTGGCCCCAAGAAAACACCTCTCCATCTATATAGCAAACAGCAAACTTTCATTCAGGTTGTCTCAGTGGTTAATATTTTATTAACAGATAAGAAAGAGTCAATGTCACATGATTACAACAGTGTAAAGACATCTAGGTAAAAGGCACGATCCACAATCCAAATGTGAATAGAAGAAAAATCTGAAATAAACTGGCAGGTCTTTAAATAAAAAAAAGTGTCATGAGACAATGAGTGAAGCAAGGTTTAGAATCTTTATTTATGCTGTTAAATTGACCCAGTTGAAAGTGCCGTATCTTCACTTCCATCTGTTAGAGTGTCACTGTCATACTGCCGCGTTTTCTGACATATATTAAATTTATATACTTACACTTATTGAAAAAAAAACAAACAAGCTTTGGCTAAAAGTCTTGTTAATTCATCGAACTTTTAGTACATTAAGATCATACTAACCTGAATACAATTAATTTGACTCTAATAAGTATTCAATTGTTTTCAATATTTTATTTTCACCTTGGCTATTTTTGATAGTGTTATGGGCAGCAATGACAAAGTATCACCATAAAACCTGATTCTTTTTACACTTGCATGCATCTTCTTGTTGTTTCTGATGTCATCTCTATGCCAGAAATTTCACCTCAGGAAAAAAAAAAACATTTCCTCAACTGGATCACCTGCAGTTACGATAGCAACATGCGGTCCTGTTCCATAGCTTAGGGACACAATCTTCTTTCCACACAAGACATCAATCCTGCGCGGCTCAATAGTGCTTTGAAGGTCCCCGAGGCCTAAACAGCCGCTGCAGTTGGTGCCCAGGGCAAAGACCTGCAAAGACCAAACATCATTGATGAAATGGTGCTGGTATAAAAGCACAATGCTAAATTCTGATGTTTACTGATAAATACCAACAGTCTATATGAAATCAGTTCTTTTCCTTTTATATTTCACTGTCCCTATGCCCTGATGATATTTTAATCATTGCTAATCTGTCTGTTTTTTTTTTTAATCAACTGTCTATGAAGTCAGAAAATACATAAAATTTCAGAAAATATGGAAGAATGCCCCTAACAATGTCCAATTGCATAGGCGCTTTTGACAATCAAGTGCTCTTCACACTAAAATTTGGTCAAAATGTAACCTTTTGTGAAATTTTAATAATACATTTGTATATAATTTCCCAGAATGTCAGCTATATAATTTCTCAGAATGTGAGCTGTATGAAATAATAGCATAAACTAAAGTATGCATGTATGCAAGGTGGAATGCAATGTGCCCTGTCATTTTAGGTGAAATACAACAAAATATTTTTACAGTTGACTGCTGCTAAATCTAAACTGTTTTGAGTCACAGGGACAAACACGTGAGCAAGAGCGGCAAAATAAACCACGCTCTACACCTTCCCACAGGATAAAAATGGAGCTTGCTTGGGTATTAGCTAAAGATAGCCTCATTTTATCTGCTTATCCCTGTGCAGGGAACTTCACCGTGTATCAGCCAGAGAATGATAGGCCTGAAACCTTTTTCTGTCCACTTCTAAATACAACATAACATACCACTCAATCAAGTCTTGCCACACATCTTAATGTACAAAAGGATTAAAAGGAGAATTAAAACCACCTTGGTGAAAGTCTTAACATTACCTCATCATTAACTGTGACATAGAAGGCTTCATTTGCAGCACTGCCAAAGACACAAGCCTGCCGGATAAGCCTTAGGTCCTCAGGAGGAAGGAGTGCAAACACTGGCCATTTCCCCACGTCCAGCATGTTACTCAGCTGTGACATGAAGAGAAAATACAGTTAAAACAGATGGGAATAGATGTCACACAGAGATTTTGATATATATAAATACACCTTTGACTATTCTTTCAAAGATGGAATAACTCAAGGTAAGGTAAAGTAAAATGCTGAGTCAGAGTCAAGCAGCAATATAGTGAAGTTGTCATGTTGTTGGTTGTGTTTTTACTATAATATGTCATTAACAAATGGAGATTCAAACCAAAATTAAAAAAGAAGCACAGCCTGCTGTGAGTTGTAAAGTAAGCATAGTTTTTGCAACACATGCATTTAACATAAACTTGAGAGGATAAATTATGCACAAGGTTTCCCAGTCTGATACAGACAGCAACTTGGCACAGCTTTGTAGACAGATTAAAAGTGTATTCGAGTTTACTGAGGTAAACCCATTAACGTGTGTTGACTGAGAGAGTGAATGACGTCCAGGATATGCCCCTTCTATATGTGTCTTTAGGATACCATATATTAATCCTGACACAATATTTCAAGCAAAATGGCCAATCAATGTTTGTACTCTGCTTTTTAACTTACACCATCGTGTTCACAGGATGCTATCACCATCCCACATAAACTAGCTTGAAATGAACTACTCGGGCCCCTGTATTTAATGGAGATTAAATATTAGCTTGACTCTGTATGATCAATATGCCAATTAAACCTACTTGTCCCCTTGTGTAAAACTACCAACCTCCAAACGAGTATAATATGACAGATATTTCATTCTCAGCTGTGTCAATACGGCCTGAAATTGCTTTTTAAAATACTGTTTTGAAAATTCACTTTACTGTTATATCTGTAAAGACTAGTTGTATGACTTAATGAGCGCCATCCTGCCTCAACTGCACAGCTGCTGATACGCCGAGATGTCCAACACTTCACAAAGGCCAACGAGGAAACAAATAAAGAATGCAGAAGAAACATGTCATGTTGCATTGCGAGACTCACAGCCTGGATTCACAAGCTAGTAACAAAACGGGCCGATATAGAATCTAGCATCAGCGATAGCTTCACTGTCAAACTCTCAAACATTACACATTTATGCTATTTTATGCTTATTGTTGACGTTACCTTCTGTTGCTCTAGCTAACGTTAGGGTTTCGTCCCCGATGTCGCTGTCTTATCTGTGAACACTGAAACACTGAACATTTGTCAGACAACATATTTGGCGAATTAAATTGCTGATGGAATCATTTTGGCGGTCTGGTGTGGGCTTCTCATAAGTAGCTGTAACTAGCTTTCATCGCGCGAAACCGACTGAGAACACACACAAGCAATTTACTTCCTGTAATCACATGGTGCGTTCGTTAATCGTCGGAAATAGAAGGTTCTGATGTTTATTCTTGGCAAAAAATGCCTTTACCAGCATTTCCATTCACATTTAGCAAACTATGCGTGGTAAACTGTATTTTGTGAAGCAGTTCTCTGCATAGAAAAGATGGTGAATAAATAAACATGCTATTTTAGTTTTTCATAAAACAATGCAGTAATATATCTCTATTAATTTTAATTTTAAACACAAAAAACGTATCCAATCTACGAAAGAAATAATAAAATTGCAAATAAGTAAAGTGATTGTAATAGGTATGTCCATCCATCAAGTCCCATTAACGATTGACTTCTTGTACAGGAAGTAAATAAGGCAAGGCTTATTACCCATATAATAAATTAATTGGATAATTGGATAAATTATATGCTACTTGATTAATTTGTATAAATATAGCTCGATTACAACATTATGGAACGTAGAGTCTTAGACGATTAGATAGCCTATTTTGCTTCCTGTTTTTTGTTTGTCTGTTTATTTGTGTGTTTGTTTTACACCGTTAAATATTGTATTACACATCTGTATAATGACCTTTTCTTATAAACATTGAACTCCTGAGACTAGATTTCCTTTGCACTTTCTTGATCTGTTATTTTATAATGGACTATTATTACTGCAATCTGTACAGAAAAATGTTAAAATAAATGTTTCAAAAGAGAAATACACAGATCGACAGAAATCACGCTCAAAAGTCATCAGGAAATGGTGCTGTGTTTACCATTTTTAGTGGAGGACAACATATTTTTTCACCTCAACATTCAAAGGGTGCTTTAACACCAACAGCACAGTATGTCTTTATAAAGTCCAGCAGGTGGAGCCATGGGTATCCTCGTCTTGGTATATGACATGTTATTTCACTTTTTATTGTCAATAAAGCTTTACAGATCCTCATTTGACGTGATTATATTTTATTTCAAAATAAAAGCATGTGTGTGTAATGTGTGCCTTAGAATATAAACTGTGGTAATTTATTAATTCTCAAATACATACAGTACATTACATACAAATTACATACAATGGTAGCTCAAAATATTACAGACTTATTAACCACAGTTGTTTGTTTGATTTTGTGTTTGTCGACAAGATATCTCAAAAACTTGTCAACAGATTTTAATTAAGTTTTGTGTGAGGGTGGATCTTGGGCCAAGGTAGAATTTATTATTAAATATTAAAATTGATCTGGGTACGGATGCAGATTCTGGATAATTTTTTTTCACTTTCTTCAACACCGTCAGATAGGGCAATTTTCAAAATTTTTTCCAATATAATGAAAATAATAAAAGGCAAATCAAAAATACATATATCCAGGCATGGACAACTCATGATATTCTACCACTTTGCACAATTTGAGCCACCTTGAAGACATAGATATACATTTTTGGCGGGGAGGCAATATGTATTGTTTGAAAGTGGTAGAAACATTACCCTGCCAACAAATCTGTAGCTGAGACAATGCAGTTTCAAAGTCATACAAGAGGATTTCATTTATCTGTGAAACGTAAGAAGTTATATATTGATGAAAAATAGGTCAGGATCCCCTATTATATAAAAATCTGGTTTTTGTTCATATATCAACTATAGGAATGATAAATGCATGATTGCAAACATTGGGTGTAGGTTTCCAGGTTCAAAGAATGAGGTGTAATTTGGCACGAAGCACATCAGAGTAAAGAAACGTCATCATAGTGACATCACATAGTGTGTGACATGCCATGGGTGATACGACTAATTAGTGGTGTTGGCGGAGGTATGTGCTCTCTAAGTACTTTCTTGTCAGAATTGCGATTCTTTCTCGGGTGAGACAAGAGCATGTAAGTGAAACATGGAATCTGTTAATTTAATCATACCAATCTTAATTCTGTGCCTTAACCCATCGTTGTGCTGTTCACGTACTGTGTGTGTGCACATACTAAAGTATTTAAAGACTGGTTTTAAAAAGTGTATTTTAGTCTAAATTAGAGTTTGGCTCTGCAGAACATCATGACTTAGCAAAGATGCAAACGTGAAAGAAATGCGTTGGTCTTGTCCACCACATGCAAATGATTCTCTGCAATTGACATGGTAGACAAACCGATTATAGACACGTCAACCTAAACCCTTCCTCAATATAAAGGGAATGTGGGTAGATAGATAATATTGATTTTACCTGTACTGGATATGGATCACATCCACGTTAATGAAAAAACAAACAATGTGACAATATTATAAACATTTCTATAAGCTATCTTGGAATTTGGGATTCGTCATGATTTCCTGTTTTACGCATGCGCACAGAGCCGTGTAAGCGATGGCGAAATTCCTGACTTTTCAGCGAGGAGCTGGGTTTGGTGGAAAGTTATTTCGATAAAATTGGCAATTAGGCTAACGTTATCGATACTTGACATCGTCACTGTCGCTCTAGCTGCTTACTTCGATCTGCTTTAGGTATAGTCAGTGCGAGCGATCATATAACGAGGAAAGCACATCATCTTGCTAACTATTAGCTAGGTATCATAAGGTAGCTAACGCTAGCATGTCACATTATGCACAGTCTTGTGTTTATTTAGGTAGTTAGCAAGTTATCCGTCTCAGGTGTTGCAGAAAGTACATTGCTTACGTTAAACATTTTGGGAAGAACTTGTGAAGAATCATCACTGATCAGCGTGCCAATCAAGACTGCTACTGTGTCGACTGACTGAGTGAGTAACGTAAGCTGCGCTATTGGTAATAGCGGTAAACGCACTTGTGTTCATGACAGTCTAGCGTTACCGTGTTTTAACTATGCCTCTTAGGGGAAATCCAAAGGTGTCTTTCGTTTTCAGATGCTATGTAGCAGCTAGATTAAAAACAGCTATGGCAATGCCAAGCACACACACCTGTAGCTAACGTTTGCCTAAACATTTGACTGCAAGGTAGCTATTTCACTTTACTAACCCACTTAACGGGGCTGTGATATGTTAATATGAGTTCGTATCTTTTGTTGATCTTTAACATTAATGTTTTGTAACCTTACGGCAACGATAGGGTTAGCTCAATGTGGGTAACGTTTACCAGCTGTTGCACCGTGTAAAACTGGCTGCCATAGGAAAATATTAAGGTTTTCAAGCTAAACCCTCACGTTAGGCTAAAATCTGGAAGAGTTTTAGTGCAAAACTGACCAATCGATCAAAATTTCCCTGATCATTACAAAGTTAAGCCTTACTTTTCTTTTCATGATTTAATCTATGCCTTTGTTTAATACTACTACTAAAAATGAAGAAAAAAACAGAAGTGTTGACAAGGCACAGCAATCTATTTTATTGCAGCCATTCAGGGTGTTATCCCATTCTCACCAAAGCTGTGACTGAAACACAGCTGCTGTCCCTTATCAAACTGCTCTGTTAGCCACAGTCAAATATTTTGTACACCAGATGTTACGACAATTTCGATGTACTAGTAATGCTTATTGTGCCATGCAAATTCAAAAGAAGTTGAACAACAGGATCGGACGGTGTTTTTCGCTAGATGTTAATTGTAGGCTGCGGTGATTTCTGATGATATGTCAGCGTCTTTTATGACGACGTATTTTCACAAAGAAGGGAAAGGGGGAAGTACAATGTGTTCTGATTAACATGCATCATCCACAGGTAGCACCACGTATGTAATAACGGGTATACAAGGCACTTTAAATCATCCATTCACCCTTTCAAATGACATAATATCTTAAAATTGAATAACTCACTACTAATTCTTGATTCCTTGTGTGAGACCAGAATGCCATCAATGCTTGGGCTTCTTTAAGTGTGTGAAACACGTAGTAGGATGTAAAGAAGTGATCAGGTAACACTCCATTGTTGCCCCTCCTTTGACTGAGGCCTGGATGTAGCTGCTATGGATTTGCTTGAAATTGTCTTGTGTTGCAGAGTAATATGTGGCTGGATGTAAGTGACGGCAGTAGTTGACTTGAGGGCCTAATGTAGGAGCCTGCTAGTGATTCCAGGCTAATCTAGTCTCGGTCTTCTGCTTTAGGAACAAGTCTCTGAAAAGCGGTTCATTGACCATCACACTGTAAACTGACTGTGTTGTTTAAGCTGAGGGAGAGGAGGGGCTAAAGATAACAGATTAGCCAGATCACTGTGAGGTCTGGGGGCGCATGCGCTAGAGTATAATAAGGTTCAAGGACACATGTTACATTTCTCTCATGGTGTTCTGTTGTTTTTAGATAGGGATTTTGATAGCCATGTAATTTTCTCCAGCTTTTTTCACATGAAGTCAGTCCTCAGTGAGGTCCTTTGACTTTTCAGTCTTAATTAATTTCAGTCTCTTTAAAGGAACTGTTTCTTCCATGGATACCCTAACACTTGACATAAATTACTGTATAATCTCTGATTTGTGTTGGTCGATTACTAGAATTTAGTTGTTTGAAATTCACCCCTGCCAAGAAGGTTATGTTTTCACTTGTCTCCGTATGTCTGTTGTTTGGTTTGGTTGGTTTTTCAGCACGATTACGCAAAAACTGCTAAACAAATTTCCATGAAACTTGGTGGGAGGATGGGTCGTAGTCCAGAATAGACTTGATTAAATGTTGGTGCTGATCTGGATAAAAGGGCAGATCCAGGATTTTTTAAACTTTCTTTAACATTACAAAATAGGGTGTTATTGACATTTTCTTTTACTTCTCAGGGAATAATTCATGGATCTCGATGAAAAGAATCTGGCATATTTAGGGGGTTAGCGTCTATAAGTGTATGCAATTTGGTGCAGCTCTAAATAAAAATCCACATCCACCAGATTTAAATGGTTGTCTCTCCTAAATCCAGTCACAGTAAATTGTGGATAAGGCTTAGCCCCATTCAGACAGCGTTTTCATTGTGGGCCTGGTGCGCAATGAGGGTGTGATGGGGTGTCCGTTTGTTCCAGCTCTGTGATGCATGTGGAGGTAGTAACGGCGCCTAAACAGACTGTGTATGAACGGAGTGCACCAGCGTGGCAGAACAGGTGTCACGTTGTAGTAACGTGTTCAGGCGTGCAACCTACCCCAGAGGATTTGAATATGTCGTAGCAACAGGAAGTCCACAACTTGAAGAACAAGCACGGAAGATGATAGCTAACAGGGGACATGAAATGTATCAGCTTTTATGCTCACGTTGCGGAATGCTGACGTGTGCTGTGAACGCACACACTGAGGTGGTGGTGTGACTCCTTGTGTTTGTCCCGTTCTGAACAAACCAAAGGGGTTTTAGCGCTCTTGCACAATGCCCGTTTGAAAGAGGCTCTTGATTGAATTAAAGGGGACTTTTCAGTCTTGGCAGAGCCATGGGCTGTACTTTGTGCCATTCTAGTTGATATATTTTTTTGCATGTGATGGATTTGGAAACACTTTGGATAGCAGTGGGTGCCGGTACTTGTTATGGGGTAAGAGAAAACCATTCTTTTCATTTGATGAAGTCAAATGACTTCATTCCTCCATTGTGTCTTATTCCTTCTTCATAATTGATGTCTTAGTTGCTTCTCCTCCTTCCATAATACTGATCTTGATTTTTACGCGTATAAATTGTTGTATAAGAAATAGACCTTTGGAATATTACAATCCTTGGTTATCTTTTGTCCTATTATAGATTCAGATTAGATATGTTTTTACTAGGGTTATATAAAGCACACTTAAATAGAATGGTTATGTAGATATACATGTAGATGATAAAGCTTGCAATTTTAGACCCTTTTGTGTTTGCTGGGCGCAAGCAGCCTTGGCCCGCCCTTCTAGGTAAACTGTAACATACCCTGCCCCTGTTACTTATTTTTGTCACAATTTTTTGATAATCACATCTGAGGGACATCATCAGTCCATAAAAATTAGTATCACTTGGCTGTATGTTGGGTTTCTTATTTTTTTGTTGTCTATTTAACTTTAAAAGTAGCCATATCCAGCATGTGTGAATGTAGGCGATGATGTACTCATTCCGTTCACTAGGAGAGGGCTCAGAGAATTAGCATCCTGTGGACATTCTGCGAAGATATGGTTTTCATGTTGTGTCATGCTTTGTAGATTTCCATTGATTGCTCTGTCTTTGTTGCAGGAGAACCTCTTCAGTGGTGTGAATGAGGGAGACATGGCAGACCATACCCCACCTCTGGAGTCCGGCCAGCTTCTCAGCCCTGATCTCCCAATGCTGGCTTCTCCACCACCCCCTGCCATGGTCAATGGGGAGGGCCCCCAGCAGGTACTCTTGGACCCCTCTATAGCCACATTTCCATTGCGTAGTACTGCCTCTACTTGACTCGACTCCACATGGTATCCTGTAGTTTTCTGCAGGTCGTTTCCCTTCACAGGATAGTATCTCCTCAGGGTAGGTGGGCACGGCGAGATTTTGGGAAAACAACACGTTTCTTAATAAACCTTTCTACCATTTCCAATAGTGTTCAAATGTATGCTTAATCTATGCGGTGAGATCTAAACTGACTAAAAAGATAGACACACTTCTCTTGTAGCTCAGTCATGGAAAATGAGATACCATGAGAGTTTCCATTGTTGTTAAAAAAAAAAAAAAAAAAAAATGTTAGTAACTTGCCTTACTTGACATAGCATGTCCAGCAATGTGACTGTTGCACATGGGCACGTTGCGATATCGATGGTGAAATGATATATTGTACAGTCCTACTGCATGCTGCCACCTACTGTATCAGTGGTAGATGCTGTACTTATTGAGTCAGTGAAAGCAATGTGGCTTCATACTATTGGTTGGCTAGGAACGATCAGATAATAGCCAATAAAATACATTTCTCAATATCAGGCCTGATATATATCACGTATCCCTATTCCATATACACACACACACATTGACAACAGCATACAGTGTCTACCTGTCGTGACACCTCATGTGTTCTGTTGCTTGTTTTAGGAGCTAAACAAAGCAGATATGGTTTTCTCTCTTATGTATTAAAACAACTTAAACGTATTCGTTATTCTTTCTTAAGCCGCTCGGGGATTTTATTTCATAGGCAACAGGTGCTTGCTAGTTACCAACCAAATCTCTCTTGGTTTTGATGGCAGCCTTTTGCTTTATGGGTGCAGGATATGAGATGATATTACCTACCAACTCTTGTGCGTATGAGAGTGAGATTGAAATCACTCGGGCTCTGACAAGCCCGAGTGATTTCCCTGTCATTTTGATGGTCATCAGTTCGATTTGCTTAACTTTCCATGACTTTGTGGGGGATAGCATGGAACCCACACTGATATCTTTTGCGTCATTTCCTGAGTCTTAGGCAGTTTGTCTAGATAAGACTTGCTAATATTAGCGCTGCCCTATAAACATGCCTTTCCAGCCATCTTGTCATTTTCCACAGTGGAAAAACCCTCAACTGCTTTGTTCACATAGAGATCAAATTTTGCCGGTTGTCTAGGGCTGTGAGGGTGTTGTTCTCATGGAATTCAGTTACCTTACCACCTCCCACAAAGGTTACCTGATTACCTGTACATGAGAGGAATGAAATGCTGTTGTTCCTTCCTGGCTCACATCATTACCACCCTGCTGCTCACACCAATTTGAGACACTGCATGCTCATGATGGCTGAAATTTCCCGAAATGTGTTCTATGGGGTGGAATAACAAGTATCACATAACACAGGGCAGTCCCTGTGCTTTTTGAATCAGAGCTTGATGATTGTTTTTGCCTTAGAGACGTTTATGTATCCCTCTCAGACATATCAATACTCGGATCCATGGTCTACAAATATGCATAGAAAAGAAATTGCTATTGAGCTATGATTTTATATGTTTGACTTTTACATATATACAATATACTTTTACTTTTTAATATATACAATAGGGAACAATGAGCAGTGATAAACAAGACAACATCACGTGTGTATGTGTATTCACCAAAATGACTAAATTGTGCATTAATTAACACATTTCTTGATCCCCGATGTAAAAAAAGAAAAAAAAAAAAAGAAGAAAAAAAGATCCATTTGACATTATTTGATATAGGGCTCCTCCAGGACTGTTGTTAAAGTATTGCAGCGAATAAGATGAAGCTTGTGTGCGTTGTGTGTCTGAGGAGGTGTGTAAATATCATGACAGCTGCAGAGTTAGGAGCAGGAACCACTGGAGGGGTCTGGGCCCTGACAGAGCGAGGCAGGAATGTGGTGACAGTGAAGACGATTCACAATGATGGCGTTTCTGACCTTTAGTGGAAGTAGCTGCAAGGAATCATGCTTTGTTCCTGGTTTTTTTATCCCACTTTTGGCCCGGTATTAATGCTCTGTTTGACCAATTATTCTGAGTCAGAGAGGAAGCGATTGTCTTGGGGGTCATTACCTGAGATTATTCCTTTTTAGAGATGACTTTGACTAGAGTATGATTCATTGCTTCCGTCCATTTCAGCCCCCTCCCCTTCAAGCTTTTCCTGCTCTTGTCGTTTGATTTCGAACTGAATTGGTGACGGATGAATCAATCTGTCAAAATTTAAGCTTGGCCTTGTGTACTTCGCTGTCGTCTGTGCTGATGGGTATGTATATTTATGATTTATCTGTACATGTGCTTTCAAATGAACTCTGTCCCGATCTGCATGTAACTGGTCTCAGTGTCCAGAAGACACTCTAAACCTGGAACTGTGAATTTCTCAAAGACCATTTCTGACTGAATTTGCTACCACACCCATATTGGTAGCTAAAAAAATCAATTAAAAAAAATCAATGGGGTGATGATTATTTTTTTCTTTCTATTTTTTGTTTTCTTTTTTCTTGAAATTGATAGTTACTTCTAATACTTAGAATATTAGTATTAATATATATATATTCTAATATATATATTAGAATAGTTTGTCTAATTTTCTCAGTCCTGTTTAAAGTGAACATGTGTAAAAAATAGTGTGAGTATTGTGAGACTAGACTATGTAAACAATGCTGAAAAATATAAACTGGATGAGAAGGGTCAAAACAGGCCACATGCTTATTTCACAGAAGGAAAATGTATTTAAAGATACCTTTTATACAAACCATTCTGTATGAAGAATGTATCGTTCATTATGAATGACGCACATCTATGGTGACGTCTTGGTAGGATTTGCATATTCGCTTGCTGGAGGTACGCACTCCTTGACTGCCAGCTAATTAAATGAGTTCTTCACAACAATCTATGATTATTTTGTTTTCAGCCAATTAATATGTTGAATAACCTGATATGGCGGTGATTTGGGCTACTCAAACTATTTCCCCCCGGTTGGGAGATCTGAAAATAACAACACAAATGTAGAGATCAATAGCTTTAGCTCCAAACAACCATATTTTGACATAATTCTAATTCTTTTGGAAGTATATTCAGACATGTAGTGGTTGCTGTTGTATTTTTGAGTTTCAGAGAAGATTGGACTTTTGTCCTCGGCAGAGGTATGCGCTCTCCGAGTGCTCTTCTTTATTAACGGCATTCAGACAAAAAAAAACTGTCACTAATGGAAAAAATGTTTAATTGGATCTGATAATTGGCCAGGCAAATAATGGATTTATTCTAAATTTCTACAAGATCTTTTAAGACAGTGTACCACTTCTTAGGGATAGCTTAGAATGAAATTTAAACGGAGGAATGGGGATCTTGGTCTTCAATCCCTTTGATTTCCTTTATGTTCTAGCATGTTATTCAATAATAATTATTCAATAATAATTCAAAACAGATACTCATTGTTGGCTGTAGTTTAGCGAAAGAACACAACATTAAGTAGTCACTTCACAAATTGAACGGGACGCACACAGACATGAGTGTGTGGTCTGATTGTGGCTACGTTCCAATGCGTAGGCTAATGTTACCGTTGGATATTGAGACCTAGCTCCCTACTCAGCCGTCTTCGGTGTTGGCCTTGCATGCTTTAGCCAGACACTGGAGGCAGGGCCTTGGACATGTGCCCCTCATAAGGTGCCAGAAGGCTTGAGGTGCTGCGACAAAAAAATGCAACCCACTCTGCTTGTCTCCTGGTCGGCCTCTAAATCATCTGTGAAGATAGAGGTAAGCCCACTATTTGTCTTCTGTTGTGAGGAGTTGGACAGTGTGTGACTCAGCAGTATTTACCACACTATTTCATAGTGAGTGAGACAAACCATACTTTCATTGCCGCATCAATATTCCGAACCAACACCGGTCCCGAATGTTTCATCAAGTAAGTACTGCAGCTGATCAAGATATTCACTTCAAGCTTTTAAACGAATTCTCGTACAATTTCTAGGCAGACGCACAACCAAAACAGTGACACCCTGGAGCCCTAAATTTGTTGCTGACACTCTCTGGCTGGTTTGAGGGAGTCCCCCTGGTGGGAAAAAAAAAAAAGATGTCTTTGGAGCATAAAACTTAAATATCAGGTTAATTCAGGCAGAACACAATAGAGTCCATCTTTAAAAGTGGTCAAATTTATGATTTTATTTTATTTTTGGTGGGGGGGTTTTTCTAGAGCAAAGCATAGCTGACTTAAAGACTTCATAACTAACCACCATAATGATTTATGCTCTCAACTAGCGATTAAATACACCCAAATACCAGCCTTCATCTCAACCAGCAATCCTACTGAAATACCAGTACATTCACTGTTCATCATGTGGACTGGATGCCTTTTGCTACCATGCTGTTAGCATTGACGTACTGTGGTATAGTCGGCTCGTTCAAGTCAACAATAGAAATTGAAATCTGTGACATGTCATTTTACCTGGCCTGTCGTTCCTCTTTTGCCTCTTGCTGTTTTCTCTCAACTCGTCCATTTTGCAAGCCATGCCATCACTTTGCATCCTGTGTCCACAGAATTGTGCATCAGTGATAATCATCCATGTGAAACACAGTGTATATTGTTACAGGGATTAAACAAAGCAAAACATTTTCATTGTTATGGGCTCAATTTTTGATAGTTAATAAATGCCTTGATTGTCTGTGGAGGACAGTCTGAGGGGTCTGTCTGTCATATTTGGTGTCAAATTGAGCAACAATGTGGGAGGAGATGGATTTCCTTTCTTTCTTTTTCTCTCCTGCTTTCGTGTCATGAAATGTTTCCAGGACAGTCGAGGATCATCGCATTGCCTTCAGCTATCCTTGCACGTGTAAGCAGATGCCATCAGCTGCAGGGAAACTGTGTTGGTTCTTGGCTTGTTCAGACGCTGGCAGGATTTTCCCTTTGTCATTTGGCTCCTGTTCTCTGTACACCCAGCTGCTATGTTACATCAACGCACAGTAAACAATTAAGAGGAACAAATACGTATGAGAAACCTGAACAGTGAGTCACCAATGGCTGAGAAACGTCAGAGCTAACAGCCATGAACACACAGTGCAGGCCCAATCTCCTGGGTTACAAAATGTACTAATGGCCACATGTGTGACACTCCTTTTGGACAAATCTCTGCAATGATGACAGTAAACTCTTATCTGTTATATTTTGGGATAAACTGTTCTGCAAATTTGTAGCAGTGCATCTTATTTTTTTTATTGCTCCTTTTCCTCCATCCTCCTCTCTGTTAAAAACAAAAGACTATCCCTGTTGTGAATGTGACCAGGAAGCCATTGCACACTACAGTGCTTAGTCATCTGTGTGAAAAGTAACCTTTGCGGTATCCCAGCACTGTTCCAGAGTCCATACCCTTCCAAGGGAAGTCATTTGCAATGTATCGCTTAATGTGTAGCTACACTTTATATGATACATGCGGCAAAGGCTGAATGCATTTTAGAGTACCACTGTAAATTCAGACTTTGTGAGTTTGTGAAGTATCACAGCTGAGCTTCAGGGGCACATAAAGTCTTGGTTTGTGTCTGTATTATTATGATTGACAGTGGCCTTAAGGAAATGGAGTTACCAGAGGAGGATCTTGACTGATCTAAAAATGCATTCTCTTTTACAGTATCCCCCTTTTCCTGGCAATTATGCATATGTGTTTTGCTATTTTTCCAAATGATTTTCTTTCTTTTTTTTTGTAAATATATTCTAGACAATGCTAGTGGGGGGAGGAAAAAAAAAACAAGAGCCGTTGTTTAATGTCTGATATTAGGGTAACATTATGAGACAATCTTTTAAAAGCTAATGGTGAAGAGAATATGACTAGGCTTAATCTAAATTCAAGAAAATGTCTTACTAAATACTCTATAATCGAAACTGAAGAACACTAAATGCTAACAAAAATAAATCTTAACATTTCATCAGCCTCCATTTTGTTTTTGCAGTGAATGTATCAGAGAGAGCAACAAGAAAACGGGGCTTGTTGCAATCTGTCCATCTGTCTATCTGTAAGCATTTTCTGTCCAGGGCATAACTCAAAAAACTCGATTCAGACATATGCTTGACTGGTGCCTTTTGGTATTTAGGGATTTAAAAAAAAAATCTTCTTCTTTTGGGGAAAAATATTCAACTTGGGCTATTCTGAGAGTTTGTCTGGATTGCATTTCCTTGGCAACAACTTATACCCATACGTAAGAAAAGAGTGGGGCTTGTTTTTGAAGCACATCTTGTTAAAATTGCACACGTTTACCAGGAATGATGCAAAATTTATCTTGGGCTAATTACCGAAGAGGATGGTCAGATCACAAGCTTGATGTGCAACCTTGTCATCCAACACTAGTCTTTTCTACGGGGCCAGGAAAATGATCATGCAGGACCTTTCAGCTTCATGAGGTCTAGATGGATGTCTTCACTCTCAACATCTAGAGCCATTTATTGCATGGTACCATGCATTAACGTAGATGGTGGCCACCTTCTGCTGGCGTTGTTGCGGTAAAGTTGTTGATCTCGACAATGGTTGTATTTTCTTCGCCAGACAACTTGGTGGTTTTTCTCTGCATTTGACCCATCCCTGAGGAGCAGTGGGCTGCCACTACATGCGGCGCCCGGGGAGCAAACTGGGGTTCAGTATCTTTGCTCAAGGATACTTCAACTTGTAGACTTGCAGGGGCTGGAACCACCGACCTTTCGTTCCTTGAACGACAGCTCTACCCCCTAAGCCACAGCCGTTAATGTACTGCATTCACCTGTGAATGATCAAAAAACAGATAACACATCAAGGCTACCTATGCTTGCTTCTATTCCTCTGTCATAGACATTAAATTGGTGCAGTTTTGCTATTTAAACTATGGTATATCCCATGATGTTAATGCTCAAAGTTGGTTAAAGAAAAAAATCTTGCTAAACAAAAAAGAGACTGTGGTTGCAGTTTTGAACAGAGCTCAAATGTGTTTTTCCTCATAAGGAGGGCTCAAAACATGAAAAGTCTTCATAGTATGAAGGTAAAATTTTGCCAGGCATCATTAAATATACTTAAGTTATTGTAAAAAAAAATAAAATAAAAAAAAAATTAGCGAATTCTCAGGGGGTCAGGTGCGAGGCACTGATTGATTTTTCGCGTAACGACCCTTGCAGGCTACATTTTTTGCTGCTGTACAAATAGTCTTTTGTTTTGTCAGCGCGCTGCTTTGTAATCTTATTAAAGACAGTAGAGAACCCGAGGGTGCGTTTGTCATCAGTGCTGGAGCTCCGCAATTGAACTCCCACCACCTCATCCCCTTTCACATCGATTTGAGTATTAAGAGAGGGTTTATGGCATGTCGTTCGCTGAATGGGCGAGAGAGAGCCATGGAGAGTATGAGAGGGAGGCAGAGAAGGGAGGGAGGGAGGGAGCGGGACTGTAGCGTAGTCGTATGTGTCAGCCTCAGAAGCTGCGTGGGTCGCTCAGCTCCCTCACGCCATTGTTATTGTGAAAAAAAAAAAAGAGAGGCAGAACAAAGGACTCCACATGCTATGGAACCTTTATACCTTTGCCGGCTCAGCTGTGCTAGGATCACACCCTGGTGGAATGCTATTGAAATGAACCATTTTAAGGAACACAGCAGGCATTAACTGAACTGGCACACAGTCACTGGCAGAGGCAAGGAGGAAACTGAATAGCAAACAGATGTGAGGCATCATCCAGTCTCTCTCTCATAATTTTGCTCCTGTTTTCATGGGTTCAGCCGCCTGCTTTTGCAGTGAGTGGCCACTGCTGATAAGGTTTCAGTCTCTTCTCTGAAGGTTTGGCGCAGACGTCGCTGTGGCTTATTTGTTGAAGGGGTTGCTGTGGATACTGACGGTAGGGAGGCTGCACTGGAGCCAGAGGCAAGAGTGAACAAGCCGTCTTCTGCAGTGAGTGCCTCCATGGACCATATGAGGCTGAACCAGGCTAAGCAAATAGGAGATTCACGCCACACTTTCTGTGACGGTTGCATCCAGCGCAAGAGACTAAGCCCCATCTGTCTACATAGCTGCTACTCGCTCTTCACCCCTCTCTAGTTTCTTTGTAGATTTTTATGCAGGAGGTGATGGAAGTGGAGGGTGTAAAGGATCAGCGCAGCCAGATGTGTTAGCATCTCAGGTTGGGACGCATGGGATTTGTCATAAGAGTTGGGTGAAGTAGTGGAGGGTCTGGTAGACCCTGGAGCATCAGTGACCGCGTGAATAGCGACGCCTGAATGAGAAATAGCAATGCGGGCAACAGTAAGTAGCAGTCAGATGCTTTGCAACCAAAATTTGTTTCCTTTTTGATTCTATGCGATGAATGTCTCAGTATTTGTTTAGAAATGTAAATTCTAATGGCAAAATGAATTTGGAAAAGGGAGAGATCATGCCCAGAGGTGTGTTTGCTTGACACAGAAGGGGTGGACAACAAACATACACATGCACCTGACTTATATTTGTCTAGACTTTGAATTCATTTAGAAACACCCCCCACCCCCTTCTTCACTATCGACACTCGTTGCTGACGCTGCCTCCTGTGTGGGTGTGTATGAACATATGAGCTTCTGTGTGTGGCAGTCAAAGGGCTCTTTCCTCTCCCTGCTGAGCACATCAATGGGAGCAGTGTCAGAGATGGAGATGCTGATGTTTTCTGTGCTTGAAGAGAACGATAGCCAAAGACCTTTGCCAGGGGAGTGTATATTCTACGACTTCCACAAGAGTGAGGTAACTAGCGCCCACACACATTGCTGGGCAACAAAAACCTAGTCATATGTATTCTTTGGGAGTTTATAATAACCAACTAATGAAGAGAATGATGAATTTGATATGATTTTGAGAAACTTCAGAGTATTTTGATTGTAATCAACGTTTTATCTGACCTGTTGATTTAGCAAATGGAAAAAAAAAAATCTCTTCAGTTTTTTTTCTGTTTGTATAAAGAGTGAGGACATGGTCAGAATCGGTTTCAAAAGTTTGGTTCCTTTTACAAAATTCACCTTTTTTTTATAGATTTTTTGCTAGTTCAGTTCGGATTCACAAATCCTTTAATGACCAAAGCAACATGAGTCAGCGTAGGTTAACAGTGTGTACCTGTGGTAATAAACTCCAATAAAATTGGGATGGGCTGGTAACAGTTGACAGTTTTATGTTTTATGTAAATAAAAAAAAAAGTCATTTAAGGCCTGAACTTAAGAAAAGTTAAGTTCCTTTTTCGCACATTAAAATAGAGAAAAATAGTTCAGTTACAAATCATGATTCCCATGTCAAATTCAGATTTTAGATGTTGACAAAATCGCTGTGTAACAAGTGGGTAAAAATAATAATTAGTTCTTTTGCTTCCTTTGTGTTCGACATGTAGACAACATTTGTTGGAAGTTGATGTCATGAACAGTTTTACACATCAAAGTAAATGTACACTGTTTTAAGACATACCTTGAAAATTGTGAAGCACAAGTTATAAATTCAGCCATTTCACTGATTTACAGAAACAATCATTTTTTTTCATTACCTGCACTGCTTCTTAGAAAGTGCAAAATCCCCCCCCCCCCAAAAAAGCTAAATTTAGGACACATTCAACATTGGAAAAAGACTCAACACCACATTAACTCCTACTGTCTGTCAGTCTTGCTCTCATTTTTTTCTCCTATTGATTTTGTAGCTAATGTCTGTTTTGGTGAGTTTTTCTTGACAGCAATATTGGTCACCTGCCAAAAGTTTGTTTCGACTGCACATATCCTCAGCCGTTTGCAGCACTTTGTATGCTTTGATTCGTATTGATGCTACTGTACGCTATTTGTGTTGCTTGTACCTTCCTCTGACACTGTTGCCTAAATGTAGGCACCGTAAAAATGCTGAAAATGGGGAGATGGGATAACATTTTTCCCTACTATGACTTGCGGTTTGATATTCAAATGAAATGACTTTCAGAATTTATATAGTCAAATACGATTTTGCTTTGTCTCTCCACAGGTAATCCTGGTGCAGGTAAACCCAGGTGAGGCCTTTACTATTCGGCGAGAGGACGGTCAGTTTCAGTGTATCACAGGTAAGGAAATTGTCCTGTTCTCACATCTGTCTCTTTGCTGTGTGAGTCTAGGTTTGAATCCATACGTTGAGCACAAAATATAAAATTTTAGTTTGTACCTCATCAAAAATCTAGCTCTGTTAATCAGATTATGCTTCCACTGTTGATAATATTAGACTTTTTAAGATGATTGGACACCTACATGAAATTTTTGGGGTTTTTTGATTACGATTTTTGGCAGAAATCATTGATTGATAGAAGCAGTATCTGCCACTCGAAGTGTGTTTTCCTTACCTTATCATAAAAACACTATTAAAATGTTGGGGAAATAAATAATTATATCTCTTTTGCTTCACTCCAGAAATCTGTGTAAAACAGTCAGTGAATAGCTGTGTGTGACAGAAGTAAGAAAAATAAGAATGCAGAGGATTTAGCAACATAGAATTTAGCTGAAGTTCTGCATCTCAGTCTTTATTCTGAGGATCACATGCCCTGGAGCCACTACCCCACCACTTGGTCACTGCTTGCGTCTGGTTACTTTAATCTCTGGCAGAAGATTTGCAAAATGTACACTGATTTAATGTTTATGTAACTCCAAGTAACTCCTGTACTCAGTTGAATTTCCTCAGCCATTTATTTGCTCTTGTCCAAAGTGCATTGTCCAGTATGCCATGGCATTTTAGTGGTGCTTCATCTGATCGACTTTCCTCATCTGCCTTTATTTACAGACCACCAATCAAACAATTTAGAACAAATATTGGCCAGTAACGATCAGTGGTCAAGCAATCAGAGCATGCCTAATTTAAACCTATTTATTTCCAGTAATAACCTACACCTATTAAGCTTATTTCAGTGTGTGTGGTGAAAAGGCATGGGGCTATCTGAGATGCATTAATGCATTTTTTAAATTTTTTTTTTTTTAGAAATGACACCAGGACAACTGTACTGTTCACAGTTACAATTGCAATTTAATGGTCCCAGCCACTAAGGAGAAATTTTCAGATTGATAGAATGAGTTATGGAAATGTATACCAGTGTTTATAGACTCACTGTTTTAAGATACTGCTACCTCTTGGGTTAGCCTTTGACTTACAACTTATGTCAATGGGACAAAAGACCTCAGGCGTCCAAGTTTAGATGACAGAGGAGCAAAAGCAGCCATCTAATTAAGCCCTAATTCTGTGATTCTGGTTTCAAACCCATTTGTGCTCAACAGAAGGATGCAGCTCGATCGGCCAAAATCAAAGCAGCAAGCAGACTGTTTGTTCAGGAGATAGCGCAGGATGACATCTTAAGTTATGACCAAATATATGAGGATGGGACACGCCCACTTTTACCAGTAAAGATGACACTTCAGAATTTTGGTTAGCACTTGTCCTGAGAGCGTGCACACAAAAACAGGTGAAATTCTGCCCACTAGGTTTGGAGGTATTTTGCTATTTGTAGTCCCCTGTATGGGGCTGATTTTGTTTTCCTTGGCCTCTTCTCAAACACAGCTTGAAGATATGGGCCCGGATGTATTATGACTAGCGCAGTACCCGTTCTGAATGTGCCTCAATACATGACAGTAACGTCATATCCCACGTCCAGCAGCAAAAGTAACGTTTCATTTATAAAACAGATGCGCCCGCATCAAACGCTGTGGCAGTGGAATGTCAAAAGTTTCATCAACAACAAATATGGTGGCAGTAGAACAGGTTGTGACAATATGCCTAGTAAATACAACGCAGCAAAAACGGAGGTAATGATGTACTTGTCGGTGCATGAGGACGCATTTCGCTTCGCTTTTTTTCCTCTTCGTAGTTTCCATACACGTACCATTGGCGATATTGTCAAAACTTGAGGGCACTCGCAGAGCGCATACCCCCACCAAGCGAATTTTATGAATCCTACTAAGGCGTCATCCATCCACCCACCCTGCTCCCCCTCTGATTGACTTGGTATGATGCGTCTCAAGTAGCCCCTCTCTGAAAGAACTTTGAGACTACATGAGAAGCATCGTTGTTATATCAAGCCAATCGGAAGCAGAGTAGAGCAGGTCATGGTGTCACTTGAATGGGGTTTGTAAAAAAGAATCTTAGATCCATACCATCTTCCAGATAAGCCTCAAAATCTTATCACCCGTTCCCCTCCCCAGGGCCCACCTTTTCACAACATTTCATTGAAATCCATTCTAATCTTTTTGAGTCAACCTGCTTACACAATCACACACACATGCATACAAACAAACAAACGACACAGATCACATAGCCTCTTTCAACCCTTGATGGCAGAAGTAACGAAAAAAAGGGGATGACACATGACTGTTTTTATTTGTTTGTTTGTTTATGCAAATTATCATAAGTCCATTATGGAAGACTTATGGTCCAAGAGGCTTGTTGTAGAGCACATTATGCTGGACTTTTGCATCCAGTTTCAAAGCCAATTGGACTTAGGGTATGTACCAGGACTTTTTTTTTTACAGCCCCACCGTCTTGTCGATTGCCTCATATTTCTTGGGAAATGCATTTCCAATTATAGGCCTCAGTTACATGTTTGTAGTTCATTCCAGCTCATGGTAATTTGAGCAGCTGTGGCAGAAAAATGATAATAATTTGGTGCAATCTCGGCACCACCTCTTCGGGGTTTGGCCCCTGTAAATTGTGTTGCCCAGGCAGGAAGCCATCAGTGTGCTCAGAGGGGTCTCTTCTCCCTACCCCTTTCTGACTTAGCCTCCCACATTGGCCCCCATTACAAGCTGAGTAAACCTTCCTAATAGGGAGTGAGCATGCACAGTCTCTATCAGAGGAGAAACAAAGAGCTGAGAGGTGCCACATAGATCAGTGTGACTGCTACTAACTGGCCTGTCACAGGGTGCACTCATCTCTCAGTGACGTGAATAGAGGGATGACTCACCACTTGCAGTGGAGGGAGGAAGACGAGTGTGTGTGTGTGTGCATGCATGCATGCATGTATGCACATGTGTTTGGTTTGGTTCGTTATGTGTTCACAAAAACAGATTATCCCTGTTCACTTAAGTGTCTGTTGTGCATATGCAAGTTTTCACCTTTAGCCCGCGTATGTACTGAAAGGGACAGCGTGACACAGTTACAAAGCCAGAATGATCTGGTTCACACGTGTTTTTCAGAATTTGCTCCATCCCACACCATTTCTTTAAAAATTTGATTGTATTTTTAGTTGCTCGATGTGTGTAATTGCTGCGCCTGACAGCCAGATTAATAGGAACAGACAGTCTTGTAAAATGCAGTTTATAGAAGGCATTTATCTCTTAATATCTGCCCTGGAAGAGAGGCCTTCAGTGTGAGAAGCTAATTAGAGTAGCCCGTAAGCATCTTCTTTCTTGCTATGGTTCCTTGCCATAATGGAGTTCTACTGGCTAGACATTCCCTCATAGTGTCAGTGAAAAACCACAGCACTGGCCCTTTCACGACGACTACCACTGCATGTCGGAAGGTCGTATCAATGGCCTCAAGAGATAGGCCAACTATTAAGGTTGATGATTGATGTGACATATCAGCATCAGTACAATTGGGTTAAGTGGATTCCCTTCTTTTTTGTAACACTGATTCTCATCACTTTGGGCGATTCAGTCTAGTCGAATGCTCAAAGAATCATCTAGTTCCATAGGGATGTGCCGTCTCACACACGAGCCACCCTGGCATCGTAATAGAGAGCCAAAGACACTATTTGCGTGTGTCTTTGCATGTTTGTATGTGCATGCACCCTGTTCAGTTTGTAGCCTTGTTTCGCTTCTGTTTGGTCAGTCAAGCCCGTCTGTTTGCTTTCCCCTCATCTCTAAAGCCATACGTAGCTACAAAAAAACAACAACCCTCATCTCGTTCCTGATGGTGCTGCAAATGTGTTTAGTGTATTTTCTATCACAATCTCTTGAGGCAGTCATGTCCCCTTTGCCTGATAGTGAGCAGCAAGGATGTGCACTGTTGAACATCTGACAGCGTGGTGATGGTGCATCTTATTGTGGGTTGGTTGCATGTTTCCTCACTGAAAACAACCTACCAAACAAAACCCGTCACATATGGTTCAAATAATTGGACTGCAAACATGGAACAGATTAACCATATTAGCGCATTATTTTTTTGTGTGCTCATCACATCCAGCCAACACCAAGTACGTGCACACAAGCAAGAGTGTGCAGGTGAGGCAGGGTTCATTCACAGCATCTGCAGTGAGTGACTCATTCTCTAATTGCTTCGTTGAGAACAAGAGGGAGGGGGAAGGGTTAAAGGGATTATAGAAGATGATGAGAGGGAGGGGTATTTGGAAAAAATACCTCCAAGTTTAGTCGAGGGTGGGATGTCCGGTTCAGGCCAATTCCATGCCCACTCAACTGTTACTGGACTAAATCACCAACATCACTGGTGAGGTTGGAAATGGAAGGAGACAGTCATTTTTGAGTGGGATCTTTAATTCCTGAAAAGTGAAATAATACTTACATTTTTCCAGTTATATATCCTGTAATGGGCATAAGCATGAGGGCTACTGATTCACTCCCCTCCTTCCAAAACGTCCTTCATGTTGGTTGGGACTACAAGAACCACGTAGATGCCTTTTTAAAAATAACAGTAAGTCAGACAAAGCTTACTCCGGCCAAAAAACCCCCGGCTATTGTTATTAAATTGTTCCGTTGTTTACTGAACAGCTTCCTCCCTCAGGCTTTCGTTTGCACACAGATCAACAGTGAATGCCCACGTTCCTCTTTTTCCACTTGCTCAGCTTCTCCAATTGCCTGGATTGGCAGTGGATAGATGCTAACCAGCATGTTGTGGAGAAGTAGCTAAGCTGTGGATAAGCGTACGCAGCCTTGGCTTCCTAATCGGCCACTAGAATGTTATGGTTATTGCAAATGACTACTCTCGTAATTGATGAAAGCTTTTTTCGAGCAAATAAAACAATGCGCCATGCCATGCATACAGAGAACCATTACCACAGTGTCATCACCAAAAATGCAGGGTAAGAATTAGTACTTTTTTGTTTTCTTTTAGGACTGAGACACTTGGATTTGCTTGGCTTTAATGATTAATCTCTGTCAGTTAGTCTTCTTTCCTTCCCTTGCCTGCCCTCTCTAACCTCGTTATTTGTGCATGGAGACAGTTTATTAGCTCTAATTAATAATCGAGTCCGCCTCATCTTTATGGGCTCTCAGTTCATCATGTTGCCATTGAGAGCTTATTGAGAGCTCTCCGTGTGTCTTGCTGTATTTTCACACCACTCTGTTAACCCAGCCAGCCTGTCTCTAGCTTGTGTTCTCTGCTTCTTTTTTATTCAGCCCATCTAATCGAGGGTTCATTTGGACGTGTTGGATTTGTTGCTGTTGTTTCACAGCCATGTCTGCTAAGTTTCCCACTGTTTGCATCGTGCCTGGCATGAAACACCTGCACTTGAGTTTAATTATGATCGCTGTACATTTTTTAGATGAGAGGAAACGGGTGGATGCTCAAAGGGGCCTTACTAATGTGAGCATCTGTGAATGTATACGTTTGTTTGTTGGACATGTGTCTGGACAGATAATTCTCTCCCTCTGTTGTTTTCACCTAATGGGAACAATTATCCCCACCTCTCCCTGCAATAACCTCCAGCCCCATCTGGACTCAGACACACCACACCAGTTGATCCTGTCATCCTGCCCTAGGTAGACGGGGGGAGGTGAAAATAGTTTATGTGATGTTGATGGGAGATGAATGTTGTTCCAAAGTGTTGCCTCGACTCTGTTTACATTGCCAGAGCGAGCAGCTTGTTTGTTGCTATACTTGGCTCAGTGGCAGCCAGCCGTTTTGTGGAGGACGACTAATGTTTTTCCTGTGGCTGCTTCCTCTGGAAGGCTGGCACTCCATGGCCACGTCAGCACAACCACTGCTCCAGCTGACTCAGGGGGGAGGGGAGGGGAGGGAAGGGTAAGGGGGATGTGGCCTTTTCTATCTGATCTCTGTCAGCCCTTGTGCGTCAGTCTGATGTAAAAGAGTAGGTGTTTTTTTTTCTTTTTTTTCCTCGTTCTCCACCCTACCTCATCTCCTTTTCTCTCTTTCCCTCTCTCTTACATATGTGTGTCTCCCCCCCCAGTCTATGCTTTTTGCTAGTCCTCCTCTCCCTATGCTCTGCAAGTCGCTACACACAAAGCATTCGGTCTAAGCGGACAAACAATGCCATAATGAATACTAATGTGATTCATCAGATTTCTTGTCTGTCAGCATTGGCGGCAATGACTAGAGTTGCCTTAATCAGTGATCAGCTGCAGCTGACACAAACGCATCTTAATTTATTTGTCTTGAAAGTAAGTGAGCGGCATTAACAGTACACGCTTTTAACTCCCACTCAAATGATATTATAATCTGAAATCAATGAGTACAGAGACAGTGTGACTTCCTTGATCCAGGCTGAGCTCTCCCATGCTCCCTGACATTGAGATGTTTGTCCTTCCGGACCTTGCGTTCTTAGGTAGGGAAATGACTCACTGCGAAATGTGCCTATCTATCCGCTGCCTCTTAGCACCGAGAAGGGCTTCAAAGCTTTTTGCCCTTTTGATTTCAGTTAAAGAGGTTCTACCTGCTATCTTGTCTTGTCCAATTAAGTTTTACGAACGGGTAGACAAAAGCCCGATTTACACAGCCTCTTCAAGGTGGGTCGTTGTGCCTTTATTGTGCCTCACCGTTCTGTATAAATTTGACAAAGGTAGGAAGGGCTAATGGTTGTCAAACTCCCGAGACAGCAGCAGAGGTAGTAACGGCACCGAATCAACGTCAGGCCGGCGAGGTGGTAGGACGGGACGGCGTGGGATGTTTTGACTATGTATCATGTGTGCCGTCCATAACGGGAAGCTTATAGCAGTTAGCAGATAAATCCAAGAAGAAGAATATCAACCAAATATGTAGAGAGAGGCGGTGTAGAGAAGGATACACGTTGTGGTGGTATAGTAGGAATTTTCCCAACATTTTTCTACCTTCATCGTAACAAATTTCGAATCGTACACAAGTGCCTGTGTGTGTTATTATTATGTCACCCATGATGCATTTAGAGGCAGGCTATGTAAGTCAGTCTTACATGAGTCAGTCAGAAGGAAGCGAATACAAATTTGACTTAAAGTTATATTTGAATCAGTCTAGGTCTATTTTTAATGCAGCTTGTTCCTCGTCTTTTCTGTCCTGTAGCTTCAGCCACGCTTTGACGGTCTATAGTACGCTATTGTAGAGAAAATGCGTATCACAGCAGTCTAACAATATCAAGATGGTATTTAAGCCATGTTGCCCTGCCCTCTGCAGGAGTGGAGGAAACCTGCAATTACAGACACTCCAAAGGGGAAAGCGTTATATTGACAAATCTCACTAATATTTATTTTACCTTTAGTATAACACAATGCAACCCTAAAGCACTACAACACCCTCTAAACAGACCATAAAGTTGATGTAGTACCTCTTTGTAACAGAACATTATATCCTTCATGAAGGTAGGGTTTGTTGCATTGCTTCTGTACTAAACAACCAGGCGAATCCATAGCCTATACAAACCCTTGCTTGCTGTAACTCTCTCAAAGAGGTAGAGCCTGAAATTCAGCACTTGAGGCTGGTGCCTGAGGTTAGAAGTAGGAGGTTTTAATGTATCATTTGAAGCCAGTATCTGTAGTCATGGGCCCATGACTACTCATTTTTGAAGTGCCTTCTCTCTGCTTATGGCAGCTTTGAACGAATGAAGGGAAACCCTTCCTCAAACAGGCTGCTGGGAGGTCAGTGTTGTCGTTGTGGATGCCTTTTTCTCTCTCGAGCATGACATCTGCCGTCGGGGCCCTAGTGTTTATGTCATAGGTTTGTAAGAAGAGTAATGTGCGAATGTGCAAACCTGGCATAGAGGCTATCTGCTGAGCTGTCACTTCTCTGAGCTGAGCTAAGCCACTGCACTTGCCACTACAACAGAGCCACGCGGGAAGCTTAATTTCTCAGCATTTGACAATATTTTACCGATAGGTATATTAAAAATGAGAAAAGAAATATGATTATAATGCAGCTGCAAAACATCTGCTATTTGTAGTCATTTGGAAAGTGTATAATCGTCATTCATTTCCTTGTCAAATGGTTAATCCAAGCGTATCCATTGGCCCCAGCACCAATCGACTGTGATGTAAACATGACACCCAGGTAGACACGCTAAGTTTTGCCCCTTTTCTGCTCCGATGCTATGATGCACAGTAAAGTTAAGGATGCTGCACCATTCAAGCACAGCTCATACATTTTTTTTTCAGTTGGTATTGACTTTGATAGAGAGACTGAAGTAAAAGACGTCAAAAAGTAACCACTGTAAGTGACTGGTTTCAGCACCTGTTCAGTACTGCGCATATCCGACTCTCAGCAGAGATGGTTCAGGAAATTAGATGGTTCACTCTTGGTACGAGCAACAGCTCAAGCGGAAAGGGGTAGATTGACTTTTTTTCCCTTTTTTTTTGCAGGTTTGCCTGCATTGAAAACACCTTCATTTATGTGCTAAGCTTGGTGTAAAGATGGTCAAGGCTTTCTTTGACAGCAGGATTTTTGAAGTGGCAACAGAAGTAGGCCTACATACTGTATGCGGACAGCTGCACCACAATCAATACATGAACTCTCTCCGTCACTCTCCTCTCTGCGCTCACACCGAACGCAACGCAGAGTTTACGATTGCATACTAAGTCAATGCAAAGTCGTTAGTAGACTCTGATTCCCATCGGGCAAGCAGATGAGACAACTGCACGTTATTCATGGCATTCACGCTACTTGAAACGTTTAAAACTCGGATGAGAAATTCGTGTTATGTTTTGATGCGACAGCCTATCTGCATTCTCCAGGCGTCCCATGTATCCCATGATATAGATCTATATAGATATATATATATAGATAGATATATATCTATATAGATAGATATAGATATAGATTAAACAGCTATTGCCCTGAGGATCTCACTCCTTCTTTCTCAGGTCCTGCTCAGGTTCCCATGATGTCTCCAAATGGTTCAGTGCCTCCAATTTATGTGCCTCCTGGATACGTTTCACAGGTACTAATTCTGTTCTTTTTCCAGTGCAGTGTTCTGACTGACAATATTGTAGAGCTCAGAACAGCCTTGATATCTGCCTTCAGAGTTCTTGTTTGCTTTCCCTTAGATAATAGAAGAGAACGGAGTGCGGCGGGTTCTGGTTTTACCTCAGCAACCAGAGTTCCACCCTGGTGGGCACTCCCCTCTCCATCACCCTCCACCTCCACCCCATGCCCACCTGTCTGCCTTCATCCCACACCCTGCTATGATGCCCCCGCCACCCCACTTGTACACCGGCATAGCGGGGGGTGTTGGCGACATGAGTTCTCAGTACATCTCCCAGTACCATCCAGCTCACATCTACTCAGAGCAGGGTGAGTTGAAACCAGCAGTGTCTCGGCTTTGATGATATTTATTTGCGCCACCAAGTTATATAATCAAGGCTTGAGTCAAACTGTTAAATCTTTCAGTTTCCCGCTACCACCCTATTAATTGTATGCCCTTTCATATTAACTTGCAAGTTTGCTACTTTTGACTTGCTTCTCTGGCTGCCACACTCCTGTCTATGTCTTTCCAAACTTACAAGTGTTGCCTTTATGTTCCCTCAGTCTCTACAGAATCTCACCCCCAGCATGGACGCCCCCCGTTTGTTCACAGAGACGACAGAACTAGCAAAACATACGAGCGTCTACAGAAGAAACTGAAGGAGCGTCAGGGAGGTGGAGGAGGAGGAGGGTATGTGAAGGACAGTCCTCCCCCTTCGCCACAGAAGACTTGCAGCAGCCCCCCAACGGTGGACATTCACAATGGCGTTGGAGGGAAAGGGCTGGAGGCGGAGCAGGGACAGCTCACCCACGCATTAGCCAGCCCAAACAAGCATTCAGGCCGGGGCAAAAATAGAGAGTCAGGAGGTAAGGAGGTTAAAGAGTAGAGGTTTGTTGAGGTTTACGACAGGGCTAACACAGTATTTTGTGGATATTAGGAGTGAATTGTTTTTAGGAGCAGTGCCTCATTAGCTGAGGCTGCTGGTGGCAGTGAGGGGATCAGCAACACTGGCAGCATTACTCTTGATTACATGAACTCTGGCTGCTCATTAATCATCGAGTTTAGCACTGCGGCTTTGTGACCCCAGTGTATAATTAGGGAATTACTGTCTAAGTGGAGGGAAAAATTATTTAACGTTTTGCCGCCAAAACTGAAATGTAATGTGGTGTTAAAAAAAAATCATGCCGATTTATACTTTTCTTACCATTTGTTAATCCCATGGGAGAGGGATATATATTTAGTTTTTATATATATAGTTTTTATGCTACTTTATACTTCCGCTGCACTGCATTTTGGAGGCAAATACTGTACTATTTAACTCCACTACATTTATTCAATAACTTTAAGTTACTAGTGCCTACAGGCAGAGACGTGGCCACACCAAAGCCAAAGTAACACATTTTTAAGTTAATCAGTTTTATTGGCAATCGGACAATATAAAACACACATTCTGAAAACTGGAAAAATGCTGAATATCTCCTCTGATAATCGTCCAGGCGGATAATCAGTCTATCCCTAGCATAGTTACACCTATTACTGTCCAAAAGCACATGATGATCAGAAATGTAACATGAGACTGATGCCACCTTGCAGATAAAATTCAGCAGAAAGAACTGCAGGCAGGAAATAAGATGGTATCACCTATTAAAATAACAAGTGGTACATGACCTCCCATGTGCAAATTTTTGTTTTCATGAAGACGGTGGTGTTTTGTTGTTGTTGTTTTTTTATTCATATTCACCTCTGTTTCTCTCCTCAGAGCTGGATAAGGAAGCTCAAGCCCTGCAAGCACTATTAAGTACCATCAGTAAACCAGTGGTTAGTATTTACTTCTGCTCTGTTGTTTTTCTTTATATAATTAATGCACTTCGCACGTGACTATTAGTGCTGTGTTCATGAAAACTCAAGATGATGCAAATGTGTTGCACCATTAAACATTCTAATAACATCCATGATGAATTCTTGCTGACATCTCACTAATGGAATCAGGCCTGCTGACTTGCGTACTTGGGGGTATTTCTACTCCCAAACGTGCCTCTAAACAAACGTGTCAGCACTTATGGAAAGGTTTGAACATTGCTTTGAAAGAAGTACAGAGTTTTAACTAAATTAGCCATGCTCTCACTTCCTCGTGGAAATGGACAATCACTTAGTTTGTCACAAAATTGAGGATTACATCTTAGACTTAGGGAAATTGTCGGATAGAAATATACATATGTACAAAAGCCACAGTTTTTTTTTCTCAATTCTTTTAAATAAACCAGGAAAAACCTGGTTTAATTGGGCTGAAATCACAGCAGTAATGTGTGTAAATACAGAGGTGAATAGCTGTTATAAGAGGAGCTGAATGGGAGTCAGATCTAACATAGAATTTACTTGACCTCATATAAGATGGCATTTGTTGGTCTGAAATCCCTGTAAAACGAGCCAAATCAGTGTGTTTGAAAGACAATGGATATAGTTAAAGGGAGTTAGCCTAGTACAGGGAAGGTTCAGCTTCAACTGAGAGTGTATTTTCCTCGCCTTTGCTGCCATACTAGATTGCTAAAGACCTGAAAATGTGACTGGGAACTAAAGGAGTAAGGTGGCTCCCCTGTGGGCATAGGGGTGGAGGAAGTACAGACTTCACCTGATGGAATTCTTCCACGTATGAATCCTCCCAACAGTGTAGCTCATGCTATTTTTAAACCTCCTCAAAACAGAATGAAAAACAGAACCTCCCTGCCAGAGTGGCGTCAACTTTATTTGATTCTTGTCTCTTTTCTGCTACCAAACAATCTGATTTTATGTGGGGGTTTTTTGGTTTTGGAATGAATAAAAATGTCTTTTGGATGAATGTATTAGACCTGGAAACATGTTACAGGACAAATTACCAGACGTGACTATTTTTTACTGACCGTTAAAGTGACTCTATTTTGAGATTTTGCATGTGCTGTTGTTAGAGGAGCAAAAGCTCCCATTCCATGTCCATGTTTGATAGTGTTATGGAGACTTGATGGTGACCATTGAAACTTTCATATGATAGGTGTCAGACATCCAGGCAAGAGGAGCAGTGGTGAGCTGGAATGCACTCACCAAGCCAGAGAGTGAGAACGGAAGTGTGGAGGATGACTGCAGCCCTCCGGAGCCCTTCAGCTATGAGGTTTCCATTTCATTTAGTGGCAAAGATGGGAAGTACAAGAGCTTATACTGGTGAGCACTAGCTGCAAGATGCTACAAGGCTGTGGACCAATGGTTGTTCAGGATTTTATATAGACAGTTATTGTGAAACAACACTGGATGTTTTTCCTGTCTTCCTTTGATGCAGTGGGGAAGAACTAAGTGCTACTTTAGAGGACCTTCGACCAGCAACGGACTATCACATAAGGTAACCCTCCACCTGCTTTTGTTTTAACTCGAGCGTCAATGGGCTGAGGAACATTCTCTAAGCACTTTGCGCTTCTCTCCTTAGGGTCCAGGCCATGTGTAACTTTTTACAGGGAAGCCTGTCAGAGGCTGTGAGCTTTACCACCTTAAGCTGTGAGCCAGATCCACCGAATCCTCCCAGGAAGGCCAGCGGGACCAAGAACACACTTGTACTCCAGTGGAAGGTAAAAATAACAGGATGATTGATTTAAAACCACAGTTTTAAGGGTGGAGCACAAGCAGCAATATCAACACTGTTACAGAAAGCATGTAAAACGTGGATTAAAATTTAGACCACGGTATCAGTAGCCATAGCATCTTCTTGATATACATGGTTATTTGTCCTCTTAAGTAGCCTTAGCGACAGTTATAGGAAATGTTTTGCAGTAGATTTTGAATGAAGATTGGTGGTGATTAAGCCATTTTAAGCCACGTCTCGTCTATGAAATGTTATCGTATATGTATGTGTATTATTTATCTTCAGATATTAAACTCATAATACGTGATTTATTCACAGGCTCCATGTGACAATGGTTCCAAAATCCAAAACTACATTCTTCAATGGGATGAGGTATTTATTTTTAATCCCAATTCCTAAAAAGTTGTGACACTGTGTAAATGAATAAATGCAATAATTTGCATATGAACTGTTTACTTACAGTGGTTTTATTAAGTGTCCCTGAGCCCATGTAGTAACATTGTTTATGAAATGTTTTCATTTTTTAAGTGGGGAACCTCACCCCATCCTTGCTTGTGACATCCTTTCAAGGTGTTTTTTGAGCAGCTCGGACAACTGTCCCAGTCTTCAGTGCCCCTGTCCCAACGTTTTTAAAACCGATGCTGCTGTCAAAATAAATGTATATTAGACAAAAAATGAATGAAGTCGATGAGGTGAAACTTTATTTACGTCAAAATTATTTACGTTACATTACATTATTTATCTTTAAAAAAGAGTCCCAACTGGAATCAGGTTAGCTTGATGAAAGAAATGAGAAACACTGCATTGTACACCCATGCTGTATGTGTAAGTGCGATTTTGAGTGACTTCTTCTAGTAACTTAAAGAGTTTATTGTTCTCTGAAGGGGAAGGGCACTGAGATTTATGAGCAGTGCTACTACGGACCTCAGAAGCAGTACAGAGTGACCAAGCTTTCACCAGCTTCAAGATACTCATTCCGCCTTGCCGCCAAAAATGACATGGGTGTAAGGTAGGCGCCTTCACAGATTAGATTATTTCCTGGATGCACCCTCCCTGTTGTCCTTTTTTATGTTACTATTTCTTCCATTCACTGTCACCATCTGTGTGTGCATGTGTGTCCCTCACACTGTCTCCTGTCTTCTCTCTCTCTCTCTCTCCCATTCTCTCCCATCCTCTGTCTCTCTCTCTGCCCTCCCCAGCGAGTTCAGTGAAGTGGTGGACCTGTTCACCTCATGCAGTGTGCCATTGCCACCCTTCCCTCCAGAGCTGGAGATGGCGGGGGTGACCTGGCTGTGTCTGAAGTGGCAGAGGCCCTCTAGCTCTCCAAAGGAAGACGACATCTACTACATTTTGGAGATGGAGGAGGAAGGCTCGGTATGTCTCTCGCCGCCCGTTATACCATAATAATAGAATTCCATAACAGTGGAATTCCATTTTCATGATTGATGTGCATTCTTGTCCAGCTGTTTAGTGTATTCAGGTACGGTTGTCCATTTTAAAGCCAGCCAAAGGAAAATGTCAAATTCGCATCTTTTTCCTTTGTGACATTTCATAAGTTTTCTTTTCTTACATACTTTAACCTCTGTCTACATCCCAACCAGCTACCTGTTAGTAGACATAGTGCCCATCAGGGAAAACGTAAAACGTTCCCCCCCCCATTCCCTGAAGCTGTTTGTCTCCTGCAGACCATTTTGTTTCCTGTTACGATAGTTGTCTGGTAAGTCATAGCTCACCTGGTATTTTTCTCTGTCTCTTTGTCATTTGTCTTTGTCCAAGGGATATGGCTTTAAGCCAAGCTACGACGGCGAAGAACTCTCTTGCAACGTCAGGAATCTCCACAGGAATACCAAGTACAAGTTTAGGGTAAGGCATCCTTGTGATGTTTGCAATGTTTGAAGCTGGTCATCCAATGGTTTTATTTAGACTGCTGTGGAGTGTGTTTGTGTGGAGGGGACAGGATTCAGGCTGGGAGGGTGCTGAGGCCCACAGTGGCCCTATGACTCATCCGTTTGCAGGATTCTGCCAGCAAAGGCGGTGGGAAACTGAATGTGTAAACAGGAGGATTTCGATGCTCATCATATGTGGAGCCCCAGTGAGAAGCGAGACTATCAATGATTTCTAGCCTCAATGTTTTTTTTTTTGACTGGCAGTAATGTGATCAAGGTTGCTCTCTTGACTGTTTGACCATTGACTTCTTAATAAATTACTTGTAGGTGGGAACCAATATGAAGCTGTTCAAAAATCAGTCACCTTTTTTTTTAAACATTTCATTTTTTTTCTAATCCTGTCAGTTTTGTTCCAGCTATGTTCAAACAAATATCACCTGATTTCGAAAGCTTTGCACCATACTTTAGTTTTTAAGTCAGTCATGGGAGCTGCTCCAGGTAGTTCAATCAATGTGTTGAACATCATACAGAAATTTGGCTTTATGTAAGCTGCTGATGACCTCTGTGTAAAAGCACAACACATCATGATGGAGCAGTTAATGATTTTGGAAGCCTGAGCTTTTCAAGCTTTGGCGTCTCGCTTCTAACACTCTCTCATAGCGTTCTCTCTCAGACACCTCTGCTCTCGGCTTCTTCCTTTTGACGCATTCTTACTCTTGGTACTACCCATTTTGGTTTAGGTGAGAGTAGAGTGTCCAGGCAGAACGTTTTGAGGCTACTGACTCATCCGTGATGATGATGATTACCATTATCATCAAAAGAGAGGAAAGCAATATACAATCGAGTACAATCAATACAGACAATGGTATGGAGCACCCACACGCTATGCAGTGTCAACATGTTCTATCAGAATCTCCATTATTGGTCAGTCATGTGCAGATGCAGTTGTACACACTAACAGGCATACAGCAGAAAACGAACAACAGAGCCTAGCAAAGTAAAGCCAAATCTGATTTTGTATGGAAGAACAGCCTGCTTCAGTCTTGTGAGTCCAGTTTACATTCTCATCTGTTTGGACCCCTAGGTACTTGCATGAGTTCCCATTCTTTATTTTCTCTTGCTGGATGACAACCAGCCTCCTTTTCCTCTGGTAGTCCACCATGTGCTCATTGATTTTTTCTGATATTGATTATTGTTGCACAATGTGACAAGGCTCTCTATCAGTCCTCTGTACTCCTGTAGAAATAATCTCTGAACGAAAACAGCATCTTTCCCACTGGACATTTTTCCACTGGAATCAAAACTATTTTTGCCAAAAAGAAACACTTCTGTCTGGACATACAGGGATGTAATCTGCAACTTGGCATCCTAATTATGTTCCTGCAGCAAGAGACAAGAGCAAGTGCTCTCTCTCTCTCTCTCTCTTTGTCCAGTGCTTAAGAAACTGAAACCATATCCATGCATAGACAGAAGCTTTATACGCATAGCTAGAAAAGTAAATCACCCAAGCAAACCACCATATGCCATATTAGTCGCTCTCAAGACTTCCTCCCTCATCTCCAATTATCCAGCCGAGCAGTGTGAATGTAGCCTGGTTACCGTGCACATTTGTCTTGGTTCATTTTATGGATTAACTGTGCTTGGCTGGCTCGCAGAGATTTCATATAATTGCAGATGCGCAACACCGAAATGCAAATGCCACTAAAGCGTATTGTCTGCTTGATTGCAGTGCTTTTGCAGTGTCCAAACAGTTTGGTTGGAATGTGTTTGAAGGTGCCTGCAGCTGAATTGTTTTGATAATGTGGTATTTGTCTGCGGCCCTTAACGTTACTAGCACAGAGTGTTACAGTCACTGTCTCGGATCACTTCGTTCCCCTTGTCTGAGTCCAGTCATGGTTTGCTATTAGGAAACAGGATGACATTTATAGACTTGCCCTCATTGACTGTCTGTGCAAACAGTAGCCAATATTCTGTCCGGGAATAATATGTCTTTTCGTTGCCTGTATTCATGCACTTTGTCCAGGTGGCTGCATACAACTCAGAGGGCAAGAGTAACCCTAGCCAGGTAGTTGAGTTCATCACTAACCCAGACATACCCAGCAGTCCCAGCAGGCCTGTCATCAGAGGGAGAGTCCTGCCCACCAGCTTCAAGATGGCCTGGGGTGAGACTTTGCTATAAATTACCCTTTCTCTTAATTGAAAACCTTTTAGTCTCTTATGTTGTCGACATTCTAGAAAGGCCAATTCACAATTTTACTTTTCTCATTGAGCTTTGCCTGACCGTAGATGAAATAGATGACATTCCAAGTCATCTGTGCAGTAGACGAATGACTGTCCCTGCCCTCATTCAGACATCGGCATCAATCCTTCCTAAACCTCGCTAGGCAAACATGTCACTCACAGCTTGTTCTCTGCTTGTAGTTTCCAACATGAAAGCTCTAAAAAAATGTTGACAAATATCTCTGCAGTCTGTAAATGTCCCTCTCTCTTTCCTCTACAATTAGTTTCTGAAGAGGTTTGAGGGGTGAAAAAGGCCACGTCATGGGGAAGCAAGCTTCCTCTACATTTACGTGTGTTACATATGACACTTATGAATGAGCCTCTAGCGTTTTCACAGGCAGCAAGTTCACTTTTATCAAATCACTCCCCAAATCTCATACTTCCTGGAAATAATAACTTCTTGAGTAGATTTCCTGACACAGTAAAACTTGTCTTGTTGCCATTGTCTGGCTACCTAGTAGTACAGTTTATGATGATTAATATTTGTTGTTGTTTTTTTTTTGCTTGTTTGTTTGTTTCTTGTTTGTGTTTTGTCATTTAGAGCCCCCGAAAGATAATGGTGGAGCAGAAGTCACCAAGTATTTTGTGGAGGTGTCTGAGGGCCTGAGCGGTATGTTCAAAATCATAATAATACAAATGTCTAATAAGTTAAGTTTGAAGTTATATTTTGAGCATGAAAACATTTGTTTATTGAAATGAATAACATATATTTGCAATTTGTTTGTATTTAGGCTTGTCATGGGAGCCTGTTTACTCAGGGCCAGCTAAGGAGCATGTATGCGAAGGCTTGAAGCCTGGCTGCTCCTACCAGGCGCGCGTTTACTGCGAGAGCGAGGGTGGACAGAGCCCGGTGAGTCATTCAGTAGCGCCACAGGAATTCAAGGAGTTCTGATCATTTACGGTTTTATCAGAAGTTCAAAGGGATTACAAAACTGCACCTGTTCTAATTTCTATATTATACGTAAACAAGTGCCAAGATTACTAATAAAACTAGACAGGCACTCAGTTCCTTTTAATTAAATGAAACCCTAATTTAAAGTCCAAATAAAAAGCTTTATCTCTCAATGTTAAATGGTGCGAAATATGTTCTTCCTTGCTTCAACCCTCCTACCATGTTTCAGCAATGTCTGTCTGGTAGTTTATGCACAACAGATGGAAATATTTAAGAAAGCAAGCGAGAGACTACCAAATTGTTTTTTGCACTGGGTCCCTTAATTGGTGTGTTGTTTTCCCTTGCAAGCTGTCGGAGATCCTGCAGGTCCAGACTCCCGCAGTGCCCCCAGGGCTATGCCAGCCCCCTCGACTAGTGGGCAAGCCCAAAGCCAGGGAGGTACAACTGCGCTGGGGTGAGTCATTCCTCTCCGGCTAAGATCTGTGTGGGATGTATTCTCTCTTCTGGTGATGCAATTTTATGTCTAGTGAACTACTTCACAGGAGTGAGCTTTGATTATGCAGTGTTTTGCTTTTCCAAAAAAAAAAAAAATTTGTCTTTGGATATATAATGTACTATTTGTTCTAGGAAAACCCTTTTTAAAGTATACTGATTTATAAACACTGGTTCCAAAAATTACACAGGGCCCCCTCAGGTAGATGGAGGCAGCCCAGTGTCCTGCTACAGTGTAGAAATGAGTGGGCCGCAGTCTGAGGAGAGCAGGGAGGTTTACCAGGGTCCAGAGCTGGACTGCTCTGTGGGAGGTTTAATGCCTGGCAAAACCTACAGCTTCCGGCTCAAGGCAGCGAACAAGGCTGGGGTGAGTAGAGAGTCAAAACTGATCCGTCGATAAAGAAAAAAGAGATTTCTGCTACCTTGCTGCTGCTTTCAAGCCTCTCTCAATAAACAAGGTATAAAAAAACTAAAATCTTGTGTTAAATTGTTTTTGTTTTGCCTATAGTTTGGACCCCTTTCGGAGCGCTGTGAGGTTACAACTGGCCCTGGGGCTCCTGATCAGTGCAAGGCTCCCTCCACCACATGCAAATCCCCCAGCTGTGTTGTTGTGAGCTGGGAGGTAAGGCAAAGCCCACTTCTATTCACCCATTAATTGTGCACAAAAGTGTTGTTGAACATTCTCATTGGTTTTTCCCTTTAGGCCCCTCCTTGTAATGGAGCTCAGGTGACAGAGTTTCGTCTAGAGTGGGGAGCTGCAGAGGGCTGCATGCAGGTGTGTTACAATGGTTCAGGGCTCAGCCATGAAATGAAGGGGCTGCTGCCTGCAACCAACTACTTCTGCCGGGTACAGGTGAGCAATAATAAACGATTACATGAAGCCTCGGTTATTTTCATCTTTTCCCCATTTTTAAAAAAACACCACAAGAAAGAGTCAGATCTCCCTTTAACAATAAAATAAGACCTTGACAAACCCTGTGTGAGTAATCTCTGTATGATTATTTTTATGAAGACTTTATGAAGGATCCAGGTTGCTCCCATTAAAATGAAGAATAGTTTGATTCCACAGTAATTTGATTAGTATATATATATATATATATTATGTCAACTAGAGTCTGCTCGATAAAAACAGCACAGATAAGCAGTGGATATTTGCGGCAATGTCGGGAAAAGAATGATCAAAATGTCACCTGGCTTCTTCTCAACATTATGTGCTGGAGATCGCTCTGTGCCGTTGTGGCTCAAATAAATAAAAGTGTGTCATGGTTTGGCGTCCAATCTGTCTAAGGCATCATAATGTTTAAGAAGCTCTAGGGATTGCTCCCGGTTCTGTGCTTGTGTTAGTAGAAGATGTAGAAAATATTTTATCTGGAGTAGCGCTTCCTCACTTGTCCTGTCAACTGAGGCACCAGTTTGATCTTCAAGAAGTCTGTATCGCAGACCTGTCTTCAGCCCAAGTAGGAAATGCATTACTCATAAATGCAAATGTCACAGCTTGACTGTGAGGATTTGCTCACTTATGCTTACCGAGAGCTACATTACCACCATTTATACTTCATGTACAGTTCACTACATACTACATAACGGTGAGCAGGCTCATATAGCAGCGGGTTATACCGTGTCACCCTTGTGCTGTGGCACCGAATGCATTTTCAGACTGTGACCTGTGGAGCCAGCATTTGTGCCAGCATTTGTGTAAAAAAAGGGATCATTTCTGGAACTAAAGCAGCGGTTTTGTCCTTTGGGTCTGGTTCTTCTTTTGTGGTCCAACAAAGGAGAAGGGAGGGGTTGCTGCATGTTTTAGAATACAAGTGGTGTGTGTGTGTTTTTTCCCCCTCACTGCCAATATTGGTCCACAGGCCAAATGATTACAATCTTTTTAGGTTTAAAAACAAATTTTAATTGTAATAGCTCACTAGAAACCTAACACACATATGGCCCCGTTTTTTCCTTCTTCTTTTTTCCAAATATGTCATTTTATTTATTTATTTTTAACCCAGAGGCTTGGCTGCAAAATTAAAACCCACACACGGTCGGGCTTGTTGAAACTCCTGCCAATTATGATTACATTGGAAGTCCACCTTGTGGCCAAGCGTAGACGTTGCATGTGTCCTGACAACATCACAAGTGAGACTTGGGATGTCGACTTGATCAGCTGACTCTTGTGCTTTGCCGTTGTGCAGGCTGTGAATGTGGCTGGCGTGGGGCCCTTCAGCGAGGCGATGTTGTGCCAGACACCCTGCTCCGTGCCTGCGGGTGTCAGCAACATATATGCGCTGAAGGAGTCAGAGCTGCAAAGGTACGAGACTAAAGAAGACGCAGATGAAGACGAGGAAGACGAGGATAGCGGCTCCCAGCCACCACCGTTCTATTCTTCCTCTACCTGCCTGGGTATTTGCTGGGACCCTCCGTGTGATCACGGCTCTGAGATCACCTCCTACTTGATTGATCTCGGAGAGCGCCAGCCCATCGCTGTCGGTCCCGTCACCAAACACATCATCCAGCACCTGCAGCCTGACACCAGCTACAGGTTGGTGCTTCCTCATCCTACCAGCACAATGTTGTATCACACCTGTACTAAACGACTTTGCACCTTTCAGATGTCAACAAGAGCTGATAGTTGAAACGGTTTGTTCTCAGCATCCACGAGTCATAAAATATGATACAAATCAGATACTCGCACTCCACGTCCTATATTTACTTACTGGGGTCTATGATGTCAAAGGGGAAAACTAAAGTAAAATGTAATTAGTTACATTTGTTAATCCAAGTTAATTTCCATAGGGCTGGCAGCTGTTTATGAAACAGTTTGGATGTTACAACGTAACACAATAATCTTTGTTTTCACAAACCTACCAAAGCGGCACTACACTACTATCCTTTAAAACTGTCAGATAGGGCTTTTTTCAGCATTAGGTCAGGTTAATAATGATTAGAATATATAATATTTGGGTTCAATATTATTAAAAGGGCCTGATGGGCCCTGGTGGAGGCATGTGCTCTATTTGGTGCCGTTCTTATTTGTCTTTTTTTTTTAGTTCTATTTGTTTAAGTAGCTTGCTATCCTTTCTTTGCAGTGCATAGTATCAGGTGACAAGCTTGAGTTAAAAATACTTATTAAAAAAAAGACTTTGTTTGTGGAAATGAATGGAACCAGTAAGTCTTATAATTCAAATGTTAACTGTACATCATGTATTTTTACACTTTGGTTTAATTGTGTGCTCTTTATCTTACGCTTACATAGAACTGTGACATTTATTTCTTTTGATTTATTGCAGCCTGGAAGCCGTAGTAACAATGACATATTTTTTTTATGGTATTCTGTTCACACATTGGCTGTGTACTGAAACAAAGACTGAGGTTGAATTGAAGTGCTGACTTTGGGCGAGTGTGTTCAGAACAAGACACGGCGCCAAATCGCACAAAATATGTCACTGTCAAGACTACTTTCAGGTTATTACCAGAGGCTGAACATCAGCATTTGCTGATGAGATCAAATACTGTCAATGCCACTTCGACAGTCACCGCAGTGTTTCTGCTTAGGTCAGTTAAGTCCTTTCGACTCTGATGTGGAAATCTCTCTCCTCCTCCTTCAGGATTCGGATCCAAGCCCTGAACAGCCTGGGAGCAGGCCCCTTTAGTCACTCTTTTAAGCTGAAGACGAAGCCCCTGCCTCCGCAGCCGCCCCGTTTGGAGTGCACCGCCTTCAGCCACCAGACCCTCAGGCTCAAGTGGGGTGACGGCCCGACCAAAGCCTCCACCTCAGATGCCCTCCAGTATCAGCTGCAGATGGAGGACAAGAGTGGCAGGTCAGTGAACCATTAGTCAAGTCGAGGAGAAATTTATAACCTGACAAAAGATAAACCATCGAGGGGCGAGAGAGAGGTGTGGAAGCAAAAGCTTCAGATAACTGCATCAAGGATGGGGAAGTACATAGAAAGTAATGCACCAGAGAGCTTCTATAAGGAGACAGAAACTAATGATCTACTTTAAGTCACTGTTTCCTGACAGAGGAGTCTCTCGCCTTGTTTGCATTTTGTCATCTTCTCTCTTTTACTCATTAAATTCTTTCTCTTTTTTTCCATGTTCGTGTCATTGCAGATTTATATCCTTATATAAAGGACCATGCCACACACACAAAGTCCAGAGGCTTAATGAGTCTACCTCTTACACGTTCCGCATCCAGGCCTTTAATGAGGCGGGCGAAGGGCCCTTCTCCAATGTTTACACATTCACCACCCCACGCTCTCCTCCAGCCCCTGTGAAAGGTACAGTGGCAGCTCTGTCTTTCTGTCTCTTTCTATCTCTATCTCTATCCACTCAACGTGGATCAGCTGTTATTATCTTTACCGACACTCACTGCCGACATGCTCGGCTTTAACCCTCAGTTGGCCTGAGTTTGCGTTTGATTAAGACCCAGCAGTCTGAGATTCACTTGTCGACTGTCATCATGAGTCAGGTTGTAGAGCACTTTGGTCTGCTATCAGCCATCCTCTACAAAGTCTCTCTTGATCCTACAAGTTGAAGTCGCTAATGAGGATGTGGGTTTTATTCTCAGTGCTGCGGCTCATAAGGCTGTTATGTGCCAGTTTGTCAGCGTTACTTAAAACCGCATGCCTCCCCACACAGTGAAGTGCACACCATTAACTGATTTAAATCCAGACTAGCCACCTCAACATGAAGTTTAAGTTTAAATAATGCCACATGGGATTATACGCCAGTCATTTTGAATAGTTTTTTATTTTACATGCCACCTACCTAAAAAGTGCATGACTCATAATTATGGCCCTCTAATGGGGGGGGAAGTTGCATCTGCTTTTCCTAGAATTGACTCTGAATTCATCAGATGAGTCACTCTACGTGCGTAAAGCAAGAAGCGATCTTGTTTTAAAGCAAATGGTTCCTGTAACAGCGCACCTTTGGAAAAATCCCTCTGAGTTTTGAGCCAAGTGGAAGTGTCACAGCTCAGGAAAATTATATTGGAGGTTTGAGGCCTATGTTGTCTTATACTGTGCCTTTTTATGCATCATTTGCATCATTTTATGCATCAACCAGCTTTAGCAAATGTGGTTTGTTCTCACCTTGAGGTTTTGTGCGTTACATTGCATTAGTTTCAAACCCAATAGTGCTGTGGGAATTTTTTCCTAAGTGGTCATACGCACATCTCAATGGCCGTAATGTGGGACTGTGCCTCACAAAGAAACTCTCATAAATGGTAGGGTTTCCTTGTGTGTAAGGTCTACAGGTCATTCTAACTATGGGTAAAATCACTTATACCATGTCAAACATTTCACATGGTGTCATCCATGCCTAACAAAAGCTGCTATTCAGAGCTGTTGATGTTATTTGCACATCCACTTCAATATTGTGATGCGTAATGTGTATAACTTTAAATTTGTGATCCAGTGGCAGACGTATAGTTACCACAGTGTGTACCTGACAGTGATCTTCTCTCTTCATCCACCCTCCCAGCCCCTAAAGTGGAGCGTCTGGATGACAACTCCTGCGAAGTCACATGGGAGGCCCTGCTGCCGATGAAGGGGGATCCAATCCTCTACACTTTGCAGTGCATGATGGGAAACTCTGAGTTTAAACAGGTACTGACGTCGTTGATTGAAGGTCTGGCACTCGCTATTCACATCTTGTGTCCTTATGTGTGACTCGCATTCATCACAGTGGCCTCTTTTATGCAGATCAAGATGGATCCAAGGCTGTAATGTTTTTCGCTGCGGCTTTGCAGCATTCTGTATGAGTCACCGCTGTCTTTAAATTGCCCATTATGCAAAGGTCATTAATCTATGAAGTATCCCAGGTGTCTAGTCCCTGCCAACACATTCATTCCACTCAGTGGCCTCCAGCCATGTTAATGTGGAGTAATGGCCACTGCAGGATTATGCTAATCCTGCCACATCATACAGTACATAGCAATTGAATTAGGGCGTTGAAATACGTGGCTGCTATCCTTCTTGACTTTGTTTCTTTCCCTATTGTCAGTCTCAGTGGTAATGAGTAAAAGACTCTTTGCTAAGGAGAGGAATTTGACCCAATTCCCTTCTGTCAGTTTGAACCAACCACACTATTGGAGTTCAGCTGGTGTGTAATGGACAATATTTTTAATGTTTGTTTGCCACCCTGTATAAAAAAAATGCTCATGCCCGCTCCAACAGTTGTTCTAATAGTTTTTTTCATTATATTTCCAACTTTAAAGAAGAAAACCCTGGCGTGTCATGAATTGAATTATAGGCTTACTTTCACAATATAAATGAAAAGTTAGGTCAGTCAGTAAATACAATCAATAAGTGTCACATTATTACCCAAACAGGTCAAGTTCACGAGGTTCTCTAAAAGCTTGTCCCTGAAATCCCTGAAACTGAAAGGCAACTTCATCTAGTTGATCAGAAGCTGTAACATGGCAAAGCTTTCGTCAGCGAAACTGTTTAATACAAGTTGAATAGAACAAATACCTAATTTCACTCAGTATTGGTCACCAGATACGGGCTTTGATTAGATTTCTTAAAGCAACTGAATTACAGTAAACAAACCTTTGGAGCTTTTACTCACACTTGTAATCTTCTCCTCTTTCCTCCTTATTTCCAGGCCTACAAAGGCTCTGCTACATCCTTCCATGTCCAGAACCTGCAGCCCAACAGTGACTACCGTTTCCGGGTGTGCGCTATCAGGCAGTGCCAGGACGCTCCTGAACTTAGCGGTCCTTACAGCCCCACCGTGACCCTCTCCCCCCAGCGGAACGATCCGGCGGTGGGCGGCGGTACAGCCGGCTCAGGGTCCAAATCCACCACAGAGTCCAGCCGAGCCAGACGAAGCCTGACAGATGAGCAGTGTGCTTTCCTCCTCCTCATGGTTTTTGCCGTCATTGCTATTCTGATCGCTTTTGTCATCCAGTACTTTGTCATTAAATGAGCAGTGTGCGCCACCCAGCTGCAGGGTTATAGCTTTATTCTTTTCTTCTGTCTCTGTTGTTTTGTATTCTTCGTTTTGTACCTTCTTTTTTTTCTTTCTGTTGTCGATGAGTAATCACATTTGGCGCGTCGAGGTGCAGCGGGAGGGAGGGCTGAGGAGTAATAGCAGAATGAATAGCAGTTAAAGATTGAGGAACACCTGTTTGACACCCCTGACGGCTTCCCGACTCTCCTGCCTTTGTTACCATGTCCCAAATTGGTGGTATCCATTGTTTAGTTCAGATTTCTGTTCCATCATGATCAGCTTCCTGCGCAAAAGGACTTGTGTACTTGTTGAGTATATATATATAAATATGTGGATAAAAATAGTCATTATTTATATTTCCATTGATGTGTCCAGTATGAAACTGTTTTTGATAGATGTGTTCTGAAAATAGTATGTAGGTGTGTCATTAACCTATGTGCTATTTGATCCTGGGACCTGGTGGGCCAGTGTTTGCACAGTGGGGTGTGTGTGTGTGTGTGTCCAGATGTGTATACTGTATGTAGTTAGTGCCACAGAGGTACACGGCTGGGATAGCTTCAGGGCCAGATGAAGGGACTTAACCCCCTGCCGGAGTTTAAGGGGTCTCGTAAAAGAGGATATGGAAATGAAAATCTTGCTCACATTATATAGAACGCTCATTTAGCACTTTCCAACCTTTTTTGATGTTCAGAATGTTTAAGGATGCAAAAATGACTGGAGAAATGTTAGTATATTTTTGTACAGTGAAGACACAAGGACCTGTAAGTTTGAGGAAAAAATGCTCGGTATAAAGAAAGCAAAAACCAAACTAACAGTGAATTCTAATTATTTTTACTATTATATAGTTATACTGCTGCTTTACTCCAAAATATTGTTGTTCAGCACAAACAATGTATGCTTACCTGTATGTTTTATTTTGTTTTGTGTTTTGTTTTTCCCCAGTAATTGATTTTGCACCTTAGTGAAAGAAAACCTCGACTAACTGCGTCTTGGTCTTGTGATGCATTTTATAGAATACACTTTGAGATTGTGCAAGCCCTACTTGTGTTTTGGGTGTTTTAAAAGTTGTAGTACCACATAATGTGTCACTGAAACAGCTGATGTTAAACAAGAGAAGGAAAAAAAAAACAAGTAAAAAAGTATGAACCAGTTGTTTCAGAGGCCTTAATTGGAGAGGAAAAAAATCTCGGGAGAATTCTCTTAATTTTTCTTAAGTTTTGATGATTTTTTTTTCCCTTCCACTTAAATGTGTTTTATTTACTTTTATTTCTGCAGCATTTATTTAGTGTTAGTAATAAAATGTAATAGGGAGACTTATGGAAAGTAGTTCTATGTATTACTTATGATTAATTTTGATTTCCTTTGTCAAGTTATACATGTGTGAAGTATATTTTTTTATAATATTGAAGTAATATAAGTTAATACTCTTCAGAGAAAATAATAAATCCTGAGTACTCATGAATCATGGAACGCAAATGACAGATACAAATTGTGTTATATCATGTACTTCCTGTGAATCTAAATTTGCCTTTTCTTTGTGTGTTAAGTATTTGTAACAGATTGCTTAAACTGAGTTTTCAGTGGTAATCTGGCTGTAGGGTCTAGTGTGTTTGGTTTTGGGCAGATAATTGCTTTTTCAACCATAAAAATGAAATACAGGTACCTTGCAAAACGTCTTGGATAATTACATGATTGGGTCTCTCAGACATTCTGCAAATGTCTTCTTCTTTGTCATTTAAAGAATTCAAATTCCTATTTTTGATAGCGATTGCAGCGTGTGCCATTTTAACTTCTCTCCGCTCTTGGCTTACTACCTTTGGTTGGAGAGATTAACAAAATGCTACAAAAATTAGTCAAATATGCACAGAAATAGACCATTTTTATGTAATTTTAATGTTTGCAGTTACCTCATACACCGTACATTCCAAAATGAAAATTTGTTATACTATACATACTACCAGACATATCACTTAAAAATGTTCGTTATGGGAAAAATGTATAATCATAGATATGTATCGAAAGTGTATCTGTATAGCCATGATATTTACAAAGGATCCATGCACAATAAAAGATTTATAATTCTTAATCGTGTTTGAAGTTTTGTTTTTGTTCACTCATTAACGATATAACAAAGAAATTGTGCTTTTGAGATTTTATTCCAGGAAACGTCAAACATAGTCACAACTCCATTCTACATTCTGAAATAATCATCAGATATTGTGATAATCCATTCATTGCTATCCCTGGATATAGCTATCACTCAGTCCGTCTGTCTAAATATTTTTTGTGCCGGGCATAACTCAGAAAAAGGTTAAATATTTTTTAATGATTCTTGGCTTTTTTGTTATTAAGGCATTTTTAGCAATTTAACTTTTCTCATTTTAGAGTAAAATATTCAACTTGGCCTATTTCGAGTGTCGTTTTTTTTGTCTTTAGCGTAACTTTTAAACTATTTCATATATCTTCAATATATTTTTTAATTTTTTGCATTTCCATGGCAACAACTTAAACCTGTTCATAGGGTAATTGCGAGGTTCCTTTTTGAAGCACATATACATTTTGTATTCTCTCCGACAAATTGTATGTACATACCAGGAATGAGAGAGAGAGAGAGAGAGAGATAAAGAATGTTAAGACAACACAAGGTTTTAATTCCATTACTTGACTGCATGTCTGTCTTGCACTTGTATTAAGAAGAAGCTGAAGGAGTATGACGATTTTTAAAAGTGGGGAAAGTTCCCCAGTTTCATTTTTCAAGGCTCAAGGTTTGAACAAAGGCCATGTCCCAAATGCCAAAAATAGCTGAATATGAATGGACCAATCAGGACAGAGAAATCAACTGATTGTAGGTTTGAATATCAAATCGACATCAATAGTAGATAAGACTTAAAAATAAGATACATTTCCTGTTCACGGTTCAGAGAACCATGATTAATGAGGGTGAAAAGTGGGCGTACTCATCTCGGTCACATTCTTCGCTCTCATTGAGAGACAGAATGGATCTCCTTTTTAAAAAAAAAAAAAAAAAAGGCCAAACAAGCTTTCCCTGTCGTGTTTCTTTGACAGGAGTAAACAGTGATGGAGGAGGGACATTCCTGCTGCCCCTCAAGGTTCCAGTGGTGCATCTGGCTGTGGGTCAGCTCAGTGTAAACACACAAATAAAACCTGATGTCAGTGTGACATTTGTTACAAAGGTTCATTTAGATCTAATGGATATGGTGGCTCTGAACCAACAGAGCATGCTGCCGCTCATCCATCAGGTGGTAATTAATGCTACTTTGAGCATGAAATAGGAAAACCTGTAGAGCAGGAAGTGATACCTGAGCATGTCCATGCTCATATGATGTAAGCCTTTTATTTGCAACACATTAGTTAGGGAATGACATTTAATTCACACAGAGGTAACAGCTATCCAATTGTCATATTAATGTGCAGAGCTCCCAATCCTATTCATCACCCAAATACTGTGAATCAGGCTGAAAGCTCTAATCTGTGGATTAGTGGAATTTGAAGTCATGAACAATGTGCACTGGTTTATTGGAGGTCACACCAAACCAAAACTTGTGCTTGTGTAGATTCTCATTCATTCAGGTCATGGCAACCTTGAAAGTTGAATCAGAAGCAACTATTTAGCTCTCTACCCTAAATAAGAGTCCAGTTGCCTCTGATTCAACTTTCAAGTAAACCAAAACTTGTATTTGCAGAGAGAAAACCAGACTAAACCCTGAGCAGGTGGGAAAATTCTCAAACAAACAAACAAACAAACAACAACAACAACAACAATAACACAATAGATCAAAGTTTAGGTCAGCGTTAAATCCAGCACTCCAGATTTTCCATTCAAGTGACATAAAGATCTTTGTAGTATTTTTAGGTCTTTATCATTCCTCGAACTACAACAACACTAGAATTTATGCAATTTCTTAACACGGCATTCCTCATTAACCAGCACTGTTGATGTTAGGTTTATTACAACAAGCATGGAAGGTGACCTGACGGTAATGAGGAAGAGATGAGCTGGTGGTGGTGTTGAGTGATTGAGTCAAACAGAGAAGACCGACTGGACTGATCGATAGAACTCGTTTTTCAGGGACCGCATCCAGGCAGCTTAGCAAACAAGCTGCCTTTACAGTGATTGATGCACTGATTAATAAAGTTATATCCATTTACATATTTATGCTTAATCCACATTCGTATCATCCTCAGGCTGCGTTTATTCTCTTCGAGGAGCAACAGTGGTGGGGGGTTCCCTCAAATGTCATTCCCTCCATATGCCCTTCCCGTCATCAGTCCCGTCATCATCTGATTATGAAGATTACTAGACACAAGCAGACAATCTCCCTTTTGCTCCCTTGCTCCTTGGGGTACTGTGGAGGAGGTGCTCCTTTCTTCCTCTCTCACCAGAGCTCGACTGCTTGTTGAGCATCAGCGACTGGCTCTGCCACTTTCATGAGATTCTCTTGCTGCTGCTGCTCCCCTTCAACTCATAGTAACACAACCGAGGCGAAGAAAAAGTTAAAGGATTGAGAGACCAGCTCCTTTTGACAGGTAAAGTCTCCTCCAAAGGTTGTTTACACAAGGATGTGTCTCTACTCTTAGAGCAGATGTTAATATTAGTTATTTTGTTTAGTTTTTTTTAAACATGCTGATTTGAGAATGTATTTTTTTTAAGGCACCCACTTGTTTCCATAGCTTTGTGTATGATATGAAAATGAATTAGCAGACAAGTTGTCTTATTCTTATGTATGCCTTTTGAGTTTACACAGTCGTTACAAGGAAATGCAGTGAAATAATTTTTAATCACTGAGAACATTACCTTTCATCAATAGTTAAACCGATCAAAAACAATACAGGCTTTTAATGCTAGTTAAAAGATACTGCTTGCAGGGGGTCACATTGTACATAAATGTATAGAAACCAGCTGCTGCCTTGAATTAATAGAAAAGATAACAAATACATAAAATAAATAAAATAGATTTTTTTTCGTCAAATTTTACATAACTTATCAAATTCACCTTTTTAAGGTACTTAATGTAACCTGATACTGTATTTTATGTCCAGATTTAAAGCACAATCTCCACTTTCTGTCAAACGAGGTATACCCAACTGACCTAGAGCAATGTATTAAAGAGATACTTTGGCCTAAAAGGGGAAAATTTGAATTCCGATTTTTGAAATTCTTTAAATCTCTTGTGAAACATAACATTACTCATGTGGACAAACTGATTTGGTGCTTAAATGCGTTGAAATTAAAGTCCTAGGATCACAATAGCAGTAGGATATAGGAATAAAATAGTAGATACATGTGTAATAATTGTCTAAATGTAATCCTTCTCATTACTTTCACGAAGCGTTTGAGGGTAATTCGAGGTCTCTTCTCTGAGTCCTATAGATTGCTGTAAGTCATGTGTGATATTGCAAAAATATGGACAAGAGGAGAGGCTACAGGTTTCAGCAACATTTAAACCACATTTCTTCACAGTTTTATGACAAACAACAACATCTCAAAAATGCATCCATCAACCTCAGAGGGTTAAGAGAGATAAAACTTAAAAAAAAAAAAAAACACAGAGTCTGTCCTGTATTGTTCTATTTTTCTCTCCTCAGCCACTTTTTGAGTCTTGATTTCACACCACTGTGCTAGCACTTGGTGGAGCTTGGCATGCCCTGGACCAGACCCCAGGTGGACCTTCATGCTGGTGGAGCAGAGGCCATGGACCAGTACAACACAGACGACCACCACTATGAGGGCTCCCTGTTCCCCACCTCAACCCTCATCCCTGTCACCGTCATCTGCCTCCTCATCTTCATTATCGGGGTGACGGGCAACACCATGACCATCCTCATTATCCAGCATTTCAAGGACATGAAGACCACCACCAACCTCTACTTGTCCAGCATGGCAGTGTCTGACCTTATCATCTTCCTGTGCCTGCCCTTTGACCTCTACCGCCTGTGGAAGTACGTGCCCTGGCTATTTGGCGAGGCGGTTTGCCGCTTCTATCACTACATATTTGAGGGCTGCACCTCGGCTACGATCCTTCACATCACAGCACTGAGCATTGAGCGCTACCTGGCCATCAGCTTCCCCCTCAAGAGCAAGGTGGTGGTGACCAGACGCAGGGTCCAGTACATCATTTTTGCCTTATGGGTTTTTGCCCTGGTTTCTGCAGCCCCCACACTCTTCCTGGTTGGGGTGGAGTACGACAATGACACATACCCAGATGACAACACCAGGCAGTGCAAGCACACCAGCTACGCCATCAGTTCCGGGCAGCTGCACATCATGCTCTGGGTGTCCACCACTTACTTTTTCTGCCCAATGCTCTGCCTTATCTTCCTCTATGGCTCCATTGGGTGCAAACTGTGGAAAAGCAAAAATGATCTGCAAGGCCCCTGTGCTTTGGCCCGTGAAAGGTCCCACCGGCAAACAGTCAAGATCCTGGGTGAGTGAGTTATTCTTTATGTCTGGAGACATGTTGTGTTAGGTTTGTTTTCACATTTCTTTTGTTTGTACTCCATATTTCCTAAAGTGGTTTCACCATTCTGTTAAATACAGTCTTGACAGGGCTTTGCACTGCCAGCAAGTTGAGGAAGATAAAGCTGGTAACATGCTGTTCTTGATATCAGCTGGTTAATCATTCTATTTGGTCTGAAGCTATAATCATGCTCTGCCACTGCACGTACTGATTGGCTTAATATGCAGCTCTGGCATATTGCGCAGGAAACCCTGTATTGCAGTAAAAGACCGTAGCCAGGCCAATCTGTATTACCAAATATTTAATCATGATGCATCCGTTAGTATATTAATGCTGTTCATTAGCTGAACACACATTGCGCAGAGCTCATGTTGTCAGACTTGCTGCCATTTGTATCCACAATTGTTGAATCCCAAATTGGATTGTCATCAGAGGCCTCCATGAATCAGCCTTAATAGAAATTTGCATGCTCCCACAGTCATGGGGTCCTTTTTAATCGGCATGTGTCCCACATCCCAGCAGTCACGCAATGATCGCTGAGTACGACGATCAGTTCCATACAAAACTTTTGTATCTGTTCTCTCTCTATCCATACTATTAGGGCTTCAATCTATGCATAACTGTAATGATTCATTCATAAACAATTAGGATCATGTAGGCCAAATACACCTCTCTTTTAATTATTTGAGTTCATATTTATCATGATTTCAGAAATTACAGCCCCTCCTGAGACAAACTCATTGTGATTTTATCTGCAGGGGCTTTTTGATCAATATTAGTGACCCAGTGATTCCCTGAACAAGCACTAAAATGTCCGGCTATCAAAAGCTCAATAAATCTTTGTTCTTTTTAGAAAATTATTTGTGAGGTGTTTTCTCCTCAGTGGCATTTCTGCTGCACATGTTGTATGCTCTACTTTCCTTGCATGTATTGTGAAATTGTGACTTCAATTACAGGCTGCCATCACTTCAGGGAACAAAAGATGTTGTGCCCGTGAATCGTGCATGGGCTTATGGAGAATTTCGTTGCATATTAATTGTTGCTGATCAGTTATAAATGTCATGGGTGATACAGACCATAGATTTTATAGATTGCATAAAGATCTTGTGAACTTGTTTTCTCGTGATAAACATGCCCAAATGAATACACTATTATCTGTTAAAGTTAAAATAGTCGAGGTTATATCACATGTGAGATCTTTATGTGATTTGATCTTCTCACTGGTTTAAAGCGGTTGTGGTTCAGTTGGAAAAAAGCCAGATGTTTCTGCACATAGATCTGAATTTAACATTTTCAGAAACAGACCTGTTTCTTGCTCGATATTCTGTCAATCAAATCTGATCAGACCACTCCCACACAATCCTAATGAAGCAATACTCAAGAGGTCTATTCACCCAGAGAACAAAGAAATGTATATTAACTGACAGGCATAGAGGAAATAATTCCCCCCCCCCCCCACTTCATTTTATTTCTCTCCCAGTGGTGGTGGTGCTGGCCTTCATCATCTGCTGGCTGCCTTACCACATTGGCAGAAACCTCTTTGCCCAGGTGGACGACTACGACACGGCCATGCTGAGCCAGAACTTCAACATGGCCTCCATGGTGCTCTGCTACCTCAGCGCTTCCATCAACCCCGTTGTCTACAACCTCATGTCACGGAAGTACAGGGCTGCAGCCAGGCGCCTCTTCCTGCTGCACCACAGGCCCAGACAAGCCCACCGTGGTCAGAGACAGCTCTGTGTGAGCGACCACATCTCCACCTTGAATGAAAGTCTGACGGGGGTCTGAGGTGCCGTGAACTGTAGAGGCTTTGTTTGACTTAATTTGCGGGGTTCAGTAGCTGAAGCTAAAGAGGAAACCTGTTGAAGATGTGTAGAGGAGGAATGTTTGTTACATCTTATCTTTATGGAGCAGAGCTGGGAGCTCCGCTGTACTTCAATGCAAAATTAGATTTATTCCAGAGACTGGTTAAGGATATCCAGCCATGTCAGATTCATTTTTGTTGTTGTCAAGAAAATAGAAATTCAGTAAAAACCTGGATAAAATTGTATCATTTCCATTTGCCTGTTTCAGCGTTGCAGCTCATACAAAAGCTTTTACTGTACCTCTTGTGTTCTGCTACATGTTTTTCTTGCTCGGTGTCAGTGCTTAATGAACACATGCACCATTTCACTTAACAATTAGCATCAATCAGCAGCAAGTGATCCATCTTGGTTAGTGACAAATGATGTTTGCCACATTTGAAATGACTGTTCATTTATAATGTTAATTGTAGTCTCAGCAGTTGTAAAATTGAATTTAGTTAATGTATGGTGAACAATTGTTATCATACTTGTTGTTGTTCATTCTCTTAATCAAGAAAAACAAAGCAAGTAAACCTATTAGCTGTGGACCATTAATTGATCAGATGTCTGTGTGTGTCAGAGTTTGTGTGTGTGTGTGTGTTTGCAAGGCTGTTTACCATCTCTCCAACAGATGGAACATAAACTTAAAAACACAAAACAAACAAACAAATGACTATGAAAATAGAGCTGTTGTCTGTGTGTGTGATGCAGAGACCACCTGCGCCCTGATGTGTTGGGGCTGCATACGTGTTGGCTGTCACATTTAATCTGTCACAGCTATTACATTATGTGGGCTCTGTGTGTGATTTACACTGGCAGCCAATGTCCCCGCATCACCATATTCAAAGTAATGGCTGCTCTGAGTGCATTTTAAAAAGCAAAAAAGATATCAGGTTGTCAGCAGTGGCAGATTTTATTGTTTTTATTGCTTCCACTTGCATAATATAGTACAATTCTTCTTTGATGCCGCATTTCACATTAGAAATTGCACACTTCTTTGTGCTTTGTGCACTGTGGCAAGAAAGGTAACGTCAGAGTTATGCTTTTTAACCCAATGTCTAATCACAAAATATGCATGGAGTTTTCCATGTTCCGTCTGCCTTACATCTTGTTCTTTAAAAGAGATGGCCTTGATATTTACCTATGACTCACCAGGCCTTGGTTTGCACAAATACAAAGAGACAAAGTCGCTCTCGGCTGACTCATCCTCGTGACACTTTTTTCACCAAGCCATTCATCTCTGTCAGAGGAGCTGAAGCAGTGGGTTAAAGCTTATATCTCACAGACTATCCTTCCATCACCTGGGGAAAGATCAGCAAGCTGCACGCTCCTCTGTTGCTTATTTTCTTTCCTGATAATGGTGGTGTCTGCAAGCAGCTCATGCAGAGCTGTCAACACCTCCCTCGGGCCTTCTTCACACCACCTCAAATAGTTTAGATTTGAAATATACAGTTTGTTTGTTTAAACTCTACTTTTCAGGCCATGACTTCTACTCTATCAGCAAACCTCTCACATACTGCACACAGCTATTTACAGATCTGTAATATATAGGTAGTCATTTATTTTAATTATGATGCAAATGCTAAATAGATCTAAAATATGATGACATATATTGCAAAAAGTTGGATTAGTCAATGAGGACTGAAACTTCTAGGCAAAATGACAAGCAATCAAATAATTACTACAGTGATATTATATTACTGCTGCTGCTCTGCTGCTGCTTATTTATTGCGATCAACGTGTTCCTCATCAAAAGGCTCTATACACAAATGTGTCAAATCTGAGGCCTGCTGTTAAAAAACTGAGATGAAAAAAAAAATTAATATTTTATGCGCCAAACATACTTAAACAGTTTGCAAGCAAAGTGTTTCAGTATTAGGCAAGGCTTGAGAGATAAACTAACCTAATGTAATACTAAACCACAAAGAAGATTTACACCTAAAATATATTTGCTGTAATACCATGCATTGTGACTTTGCAGTAGGATTTTCATTTGCATTCATCTATGAGTGAAAATTGCTGCAATTAGGCGTAACTATGTTTTTCTGCCAAAGGGGGGAGCCAGCTAACATATATGTATATGTGTTGTGTGTATACACACACGCACACACACACACACACACACACACACACACACACACACACACACACACACACACACACACACACACACACACACTAGCATCAACATTTCCTGCGATTTAAAATGGTCAAAATTGCTTATAAACTACATAAACGCTGCACTTTTAGGTAAAAGCTTCCGTCTGTAAGAAATATTTATCAGCTTCCCCTGTCAGCCCATTTTTCCGCAAATGATCAGCAACACATATCCACTTCCTGTTTGGTTCCGTGTGGCCACAAGAATGTACAGTAAAATGGATGTTATTTAGGACAGTGGTCTGCAGAACAGCTCACTCTAAAACGACTGCAAGGGTTTCATAGCATATACTGGTTTCTGTTGAAGCCAGGTTGCTCTTCTCGTGACCGATGATCAATCATTTTGTTCTCTCCTCCAATGCAAACCCAAAACCTTTCCACCTGTTAGATCAAATGTTCACTGTCGCAGTCGCTGTATTGAGGGCATTTGTTGTCCATCTACTCAGAGGCACAAGGTATTTCATTTTGTCCAACATAAAAGCCTGAAATGGTCAATGAAATTCACCTGTTGGCAATTATGTCTGAGTAATAATGATAATAAGCTTTATTTATAAGGCACTAATCGCCTCATTTTCTAAAGCCTTCAGTGAACAGCTTCCATTATTTAATTAAAATGTTACACGTAATAAAGTCATTGGCTTGTTTCTCTATCCAAACATGAAGGGTTCATGTAATTTGGAGGCTAATTTCTTCTACTTGGTATCCCCGAGATGTTTGCTCATGAAAACTGCTTAGAGGAAAATGTAAACCGTCTAAACAAGAACGTGTTTTGTCAAACCTGATCGCAACTCACTGCTTGTTTTACAAGTAGATAATAAAAATGAGAGTGATCTAAAACAAATATTTCGATCACAGTAGACTTTTCATGTGAACAGATTCAGCAGCTCATTCACCAAACTGAAAGATTATAACAGTAAAATTGTTTGTCTCCACCATGAGTGTGGACTAAGATAATTTTGTGACTATTGTGCAATCAATATCCCAGCAGGAGACGCAGCTTTTCCTGCAGCTGTGTGAGGTGTTGATGATGAGTTAGAAACCAATCCATTAAATGCTTTCTCTGTATTCCAACTCCACAAACCACTTAAGAGACCGACTCTCCTGCCTCCATCCTCCAAGCAGGACGGCAGAGAATAACAAAAGAAATAAGCTATATATGCTCGACAGCAATGAGTGTCCTGGACTTCAATCATAGAAATCCCACTGAGAACATGCATAGTGCAGTATATTCAGAAAAGAAAAGACAGCATTAGAAATGTGCACAGATGACAGTCAGCTTTTGCAGGAGGAGGCGAGGCTTTAATATGCAGGCATTTCAGACATGCACATTTAGGCCTGGACCTAATGAAAATCATGCACCATATGGTCCATGCATGAAGTGTAATTCAGTATCCGGTCATTTTCCACGTTTACATTTGAATAGTTTTGTTACAATACATCATACTTAATGTATATGCTGTTATGTTTTTAAGTTAACTTGAACTTTTTTATATTAAGGGAGTTTTCGAGACCTTGCAATAATATTAGGATGGTTATACTGATTCCAAAGAATATGAAAGATAGAGTGTTATGAACTAACCATTACATTCCACTGATACACAAGAGTATATACAGTGGGACTACTAAGGATATTTTGGTACAGGCCAGCCTTATAAAAGGTGTATGCATGGTTTACAATTGGGGGCGGAGTGTTTGTGGGGAGTACAAACAAAAGAATACAGAAAATAAGGAATATTAAATATTAAATATTCAATTTAGCAATAATTATTCCAGGTAGTAACATAGATTGTTTTTGTTCTCTTTCCCTGAGCTCCTGTGTCCTATTCAGATATCCCTCTTTTGTCTCCTCTGTAGCACCATTACAAACATTGCTATGACGAGGCAGAAAGACGGGTCTATGAGTGCATGTATGGCTCCTCACAGCCAGCACAGGTACCTGCACTGTCTCACAACTTCAGTTCAGTATCTTCTGCAAGAGGCTGTCACTCCCTCAGAGCAAGATTGCTCCAACCAACCATTACTCAGGCCTAATTTGGAGCCAATTTTCAAAATCCATCCTTTTTTCACCAAATCAGATTATCGGATATTCTTGACGTTGCCAGATTTGTAAAAAAAAAGCCAGACTTGCACTTTTTTTAGATTTTAAATCCTGATGCAATATTTTTACTCTGTACATAAACACTGTGGTGAAATGTTGATGGGGAGGACACGATTTGGATAATGATGCTACAGTTACATTAACTCTGTAGAGTCTTAACATTTATAGTAAAGGTAGAATTTACCTTGACTTCTGTTCCTTTTCTTGAAGGCTACACCATTCTGCAAGACATTGCTCTGACCTGAGAGACCATGCAGAAATCTTTAGCAGGAGTAAGTGCTACAGTATATGCTGTATCTGCCTCTTATCTTACATTTTCCACTGTTCGTATTACCTGTGCAACCAAGGTCCCACTTTACCTCGTTAGGATGTTGCTTAAGAATGTCCATGATAATAGGAAATGTGTTTACATATAATTTACGTAATTCCATGAATCGTGATTACAAAAAACAGACAACTGTATATTGTTGCTGTGAAAGGATGTAAGGGGGGGAAATTCTACATTTTTTAAACCTGGATTCAACAGTATTATCCTATGTTTTTGTGACTAATGGGACAACAATTTTTGAAATTGGTCCATTATTGACTGAGAGAGCTGCAGCCGGCATCCATGGATAGAGCTGTAATTTAATCCCTGCTGTGAATTGTCTGACAACATTTTGTGAAATTATCCATACAGAGAGATACCTTTTTATGCTCCCCCCTCAAGGTCTGCGTCTCATAATTGCTTTCTTCACTTTGCTCATTTTTACATTTTCAGGCACATTTGAATGTAGGCAATGTTCGTGTAAGTAGCCGGGGGCATCTGTGTCCTTGGACACAAATATTCTAGTTTTTCACTGTTGCCTTGGCCACCAGATATTTTATTGTCGTAAAACACAATTCATTCAAACTGGACTAAAAAATTACATTGCAATAAAGACACGATAATATATCACTGGTCACCAATTACCAATGCTTGCAGGACTGTAAGACATGACAACATTTCTGCACAATAAGGACTTTCATTGGGCAAATATGAACTAGTCTTGAATATTGAGAATTAAACTGGTACTGCTCTTAATATGATATTATGATAATTATATATAATGTCAATAATCATATATTAATTAGATATGTATAATAAATCTGTTAACTTTTCTCAATTCAAACGATGATAGAAGGCCACCTCTCGAATTGAACACACAAGGACACATGCTCTGAAAATGTATGGGAGGCGCAGCTCATGGAGTTGAAGATGACAGGAGGCATTAATGTCATCTGAAGTTGTGTCATGTGTGTTCTGATAATTCTAAGGTGAAATCAATCAAATCAATTGTATACCATGTAGCAAAAACATGACCCATGGTTTGGACCTTCAGGTGTGAAATCACTCCGAGACACATAACCAGTTAAACTACACACTACTCTCCCACTGTATTTTGTGTACATAATTAAAATGAATGCAGTCCAACAACAGTCCTGCACTTCTTGAAGGTTATAAAGTTCACTTTCATTATTTGAATTTTGTTACACTGAGTGGTCTTTGGTCCTCTCCATCAAAAGCCCTTCTTTTTTTTTTACAGAGATCGCCTGATAGCATCAAAACAAAGACCCTTCTCTACACTGCCTTGTTTATTTACCAAAAACCCCAACATAACGTCACCACAGTGTGTCATTTTCAGATCGCATGCTGGTGATCCAAAAGCGAGAGGCATGAGTTATGACACAGCAGCGTCAGCGTCTAGCATGGTGTTTTGCATATGCGTCATGCAGCACTTTGTAAACAACAAAAATAACATGGCAACAACTATCATTTTACCATCCCTGTTACATGGTGGCTGATCTCGTCCTCTGCTTGGACAGTAAGAAGCTCCCTGACCTCGCATTGTCTCCCACCTATGAAGGTTGATTTTCTTCTTCTGCTAACTGCTACTAAATGTCTCATTTATGGGTTGCTGCTCGGACATCTGATGGAGGATTATGAGAATGCGCCAATCATGAAGATTTACCTGCCAGGTCTTCTGAATGAGTTCAACAAAAGACTTGACCCCCGATGTCTCAGCCTCCTCTAGTCGCCATAGAGGATTCCCAGTCTTAAAATGAATCACAACTTCTTTTTTGTTGCTGCCAGCAACCCATTTGTTGAGGATTGTTGAGTTTATTTTATTAATTAAATATGTCACTTTACAAAGACATACTGTAATAGTATATGAATAAATCTATAAGAGACTGAATGATTGAAGTGAAGACTTTATTAATTACATTCATTCATACCAGTCACGAAACAGAACAGAATAAAAACAGAATAAAAAGCATGAGTAACTTGTCTTGTCAAATAATGAGCCTGCAGTGATTGTTGAAAAGTGTGTTTTAAAAGTTGTTTATGATTTCTAATGAATGATTTTGAAGTGATTTCAATCTAATTAGTAACATAATTATAAATCATTTATACATCCTTTATAAGGGTAGTGTTATGATAAAGTGGTACAGACATTTTTCACCATAAGTGTGATGGAGGAGCAGCTGACTGACTCAATCCCAATAGATTCCTCATTCTCTGTTCACTGTTGTAGTTGGTGAAGCCCCACCTCACACAGCTGTGTCAAGACAGATGAGAGACAATACTGCCACCTTCAAAATAAAAGTATATATTTATAAGCATGGAGACAAATTCGATTCAAGCGCTAAAAAAAAATGTATCACATACAACTACTGTCCAGATAAAAATATATTGATTAAAGGTTTGTTTGTTATGCACAAGTCAAATTGGATAGAAAACAGCTGCTACACTCATTAGACCACATTCCAGCTGCTGACGTCACAGCAGGTGTTTTCCATCAGCAGGTGAGGACAATAGAAACGGTGAGTTAACTAATTTGGGTGTGGCAAGGACTAAAACGTGCTTAAGGTTTTTGCTCATTTAGAAAGCAGGCTCTTAAATTATTATTATTAATATTATTATTTGCATTTTTTTTGTTTTGTTTACAATACATGTCAGACTCTGGCTGTGGCTTACTGAACGTGGCAATAACATTTTTCCTACATGTTTTCTGGTGTACATTGAGCTTTAAAGCTTCATATGGCCACCAGCATGAATATGAAGACTTTTCATAGATATCTCATGTGTCTTTATTTGGCTATAGTTGTTTGTGGATGCTCTCCATACTCTGCTTGTTGCACCCACTGAATGGTTAAAAAAGCCATCTAACTTATGCTTCTAGATTACATATGCCAAAGATACCAGATATAGGAAAATAAGGAATTTGTACGTAGCCTGAAATATTATTAATGCTTGCTGATCTCCTTCCAGGATTACTTTTTTTCTTTTTTCTTTCTTTTAAACTTTTAATCTGTCTGCATAAATATCTTCCAGGATTACTTAAACAAGCTTTCAAAATGTTATTTTACTTTGAAAATTTTTACCAGAAGAGGTATTTTTAGTCCGACAGGCTTGACAGATCCGAGGAGGCCAAATGCGTGTAAAAGTTGACCACTCCTCCTCCTCGTGAGGCTGATTTGGCTCCAGATATAAACACAGTACTCCTCTCTGTCCTTTGCTGCGCTCCTCAGTCTCCTCTCCTCTCCTCTCAACTAGCAGGCAGTTTGTTCCAACAAACCAAAAAACAGAAAAACAAAACAAAAACAAAAACAGGAGGAGACGGTCTCTGGCACATTCTCCAGGATGGAGGTAAAAAAGCATATGACTCTTACCTTACTCATCTGTTGTTGTCTGTTCTTATCAGCTGTTTTTTAATGTGGTTAAGTGTTAGGTTTAAATTGAACATCACATCATGGGACCTCAGTTAGAGACTTTTCGGTATTTTTAATGGTCTGTGTTATAAGTGTAATATTTCTGGAGGAACTTGGGCTTACAAACAATAACAATAATAGAATTTTGCATTTGCATTAATATACATATGAAACATGATATGCCCGTGAATTTGCATCACTCTAAAAGTTTTTAAAAAAAGAAGTATTTAGCTAATAGTAAATACGTAATATTAATGAGTGCACTTCTCTGTCCTTCCCAAGGGTGTAGTTGTTCTGTTATTAATCGAGACACACACACACACAAAATGCAGTGACCGTGGCTTGTATGTTTGTGCTTCAGGCTGATATGCTTTCAAACTAACGACTTTATAACAAGTGACGCTGTGAGAGGAAGGAAATGGAGCTGACAGAACATCTCTCATGAGGCACTGTTTGTGTGTCGCGATGAATATGTTGAGTAAACGCCATTTAGTTGATTTTCTTTTCACTGCAATCCTGCATATTGCCTTTACGTCTGAATTGCCCTCAGCGGACAAGCCATGCTTTTCCCTTCTCAGGCCAACTGTCCTTTTACCCTCTTGCACTGGAGCTGTAGAATAGCATGCAGAAAACATGTGTGTCTTTATGGCATAGGATGCCTGTCCGAGTCTTTCCTCCAATGTTTTTCCTGCAGGGTTTGCTCGCAGGTTTGTGGCCTCCTCCCTACAAAACAAGGCATTCCCTCAGACCTCTAACTTCGTCTCAAGTATTTAATGTCATGTGGTGAATAGGAAGAGAAACTCCCATTTTCCTCCCCACAAGCACGTGAGTGAGAACATTAGTTAACTACTACAAAAATAGTCCCATATGCTTACACCACTTGAACTTATAGGGCAGATGTGCTATAGGCCAGTTCATCTTAGATTTAAAACCTCCCCCAAACATGGAAAAGATGAAAGAAAGAAATGTTTTTTCCCCCCACTGAAATATTTACTTAAGGATCAGGAAAAAGAACCCTGAACCTGCATATTAGAAACTTAACAGTGAGATGGAAAAGCAGATTCAAATACTGTTGATGGATGAAGCCTCACAATGTCACTGTATGTCTGTGTCTAGCAAGTCATCATTTATGTTTTGCTCTCGCTATGCTGAAGATTTGAGACCTGAAACGGATGTTAGTAGTTTGGGATGGGATGTCTTTATCAGCCACCTGAGGTTTTTTTGTTTCATATTTTGCATGCTGCGTTTCGGTTTAAAGCATCTGTAAACAAGTGTTGAACTACGCTGTGGATTCAGACTCACACCCGTTGTCGTTTAAACTGCTTCAGCTCTGCACTTTGATGACATCACATTAGTTTAAAGTCTAGATGTAGGAAAGATCTGTTCATGTTCACCAACAGTGATTTACACCAACTGCCTCAAAAGCAAGCCTTAAGGGGAGATGAACGCATGGAAAGTCTTTAAGTTTCCTGTTTTCCCATGTTGGAATGACGATCTATTAACTACATAATCTGGAAATTTACTTGAATGTGTGTGCACGCACCTGAGGATTTGTACTGTGCATGTCGGGTTATGGGTTGGGGAGGCGGTTTTTCTTTTGATGGAAAAAGCAAAACCACAGCTAGAGGAGTGAGTATTTGGGATTGCCCTGCCAACCATATGGTGTGCACATTTATTATGTAATCTATAGTAAAGTTAAGAGACCAATAACACAGGACCTCAGGCTGTACCAGCCAGACATTTGCTAATGTGTTAGTTTTTACCCATGAATCTTTCCCTTACTACATATACTACAACTAACACTTGTTCTACAGTCACTGCCTCTAGAATCGGTATACAGTCCAGAGTACTGCAACGTCTTCTGAAGCTTTGTGTGATTATGACACTGTGTAAACGCAGCATAAATGGTTTACTCTGTCTTATATATATTATATATATATATTGATATAAAACAGACCCCCAAGGAAAGTCTGCAAAACTTGTCCCCCACTTTGCTGTTCTGGTTGGATCTCTGTTCAGATCCCATTGCTATAATAGCAAAATGCCCACTGATGCATTGTAATTTGGGATTTTGTGCGATTTAAATACCATTGAAAACAGAATACAATGGCAGAACATGCAAAGTTTTTGCAAAGATCTTCATATTAATTTTAATAGTAGTTACTGCAGTTTGACTTTACTGTTTCATAATATATTCTGTTTCCCCAGTGACAACAGTAACTAGTTTGGGCCATAATTAGCTGTTGTTGCCATGTGACTGTATAGGACCTCATGAGAACTGAAACTGCTAACTCAAAATAAGTAGCTCTCAAACTTTCCTCAAACTGAATCGTTTAAATTGACTGCAGAAGATGTATGATTGCCTGAAGTTACTCTAAAACATGATTATAAAAATGTCATGGTTGTATTGTTGTGTTGAAATGTTTTAGTCTCTGGTTTATTGCATTTATTTACATCCCCATGCTGACTCCTGTAGTAATTGCATGGAAGCTTGGCTCATTGAAGGATATTTGTACCTTTATGACCAATCAAATGGTTCATAAAGCCTCATGGCTGCTTTGGCTGCTTTTAATTTTCAGAGCAGTTGTTGTTCTTTCCTTAAACACTGTTATTATGTGCTGCCATTATAGGCCCCTCAAACGCCACATACACTAATGTGTTTTTCTCTGAGTCCTATTATCTGGGATGAGATTGTGCCAGGCCCTGACTTTCAGTCTGGAGCAGTGTGTGGGCCTGAGAGATAGCCAGGGTGGGAACTGCAGCAAAGATATTGAGGAGGACATTGTAATCTGTAAAAGAAAACAGGCTGTTAGCTTTAAGGAAGTTATGTCATGATACCCAGACTCTGTGGAATTCCTTGAAATATGGAAGCTGATTTCAGGTTTTCACTCAAACTCTTACTCCGTTTAGTTGTTCCAGACATGTTTTTGAAACCTGAGAAGTACTTGAGGAAGTAATTGCCATCAAAGCTGGCTTGGTTTGAACAGAGTTGGGCTTTAAGCTGTCTTGGACATCTGCAAACATGGTGAATTTAGTAAGTATAAAGTTTAAGCATGTGAGTTACATGCCGACTGGTTTTGAGAACAGTGAGACAGAGGATGTGGAAACTTGCACCTCCTCAACCACCTTCTTTTCTGTCTTTGGCACATGATCTGTATTTCTGTTTTTGGCAGAAAGGACTCCAAACTTAAAATGTGCTCCAAACTGCTTGTAATTTTCAAGGGCCAAGTAAATATACAGAAAACAATCTCTGTCTGTCTGTCTTTCTGTCTGTATGTCCTCTTGAGAAAAGTCAATCAGATCTACTTGCAGTTTTGGGGACCGAATGACGAAGAGCGCTCTAAAACAACACTGGGGTGTGGGGTTCAGGGATGCACTCTACCCAGTGAGATAAACACAAGACAAGACAAGACAAGACAAGAGCTAGAATCAAATTTGATAGCTTATCATATATGTAACTTTTATACTGTATATATCGTATGTAAACTCATAATCTGCAAAATACCCAGTAATTCGATATGTTAGATAAATTGAGTAAATGTACGTGGTCACTTTCCACCTCTGAATCTATCAGCAGGCACTACCCCCTGTGTGAAGACCACGACCCTTCGAATACAGTGTGTCACTCCTTATTCCTATAAAGCAGCAGAATATTGCATCCTAAAATATGCAATGCTCCACGTCTGCCATACCCTTTTGGCACTAGATCTCTACAGAAACTACACACTGTAATATTGCAGTGGGGAAGGTGCAGGGCTTCACTGAATGAAATCATCCTACGGTATGTCTGTGCTACTTAGCCTCCACCTCAACCATCTGATCCTCTGTCCAGATGGTCTTTGTTGTTGTGATTGCTGGATCAGAGTGGACGGGAATACCAGAACACCATGTAGAATCCCCAACAGATGCTTTTGGAGGAAATATTGTCTGCAATGAACTTTTTGGAATCATTCACTCCACAACACCATGCTTTCTCATTGCACAACAGCTCAGATTATCTAATCAGGCCACTGGAGTTATCATATTGAAATATCATGGTACATTCCCATGACATCTGTTAACATATCTTCTTAACTTCCATGTCAAATTGCAATTTAATTGCACGCCTTAATAGCTGGGGTCTTGAATCATTAGTTGTGTCATTTATCACATGAAATCATCTGGATATTATTTCCCTTCTCTCTAGATGCTTATTGTGTTATTTAATATTTGTTTCCCCCACCCTACAGCACTAGACTGTGTCTGCAGCACCACCCATTTCCCTTATGACAGGGGTAGCAATTGCTTGTAGATGAGTGTGTCTATTTAGCTCATTGCTCCGATTGAGGGCCTTTCCAGTGTGCTTCTACACACGCAATGCATATGAAGACACATAAACACGCTGCCAGTGAGGGCAGTGGAAAAGTGAGATATTCAGATGATGTCCAGGCCAAAAACACATCATGTTTTCCTGGAAAAGGGCGAGCAAGAAGGTGGCTGTCTGCTCTCTTACCACCAACAAGTGTAGGCAGAAGGGGAGCAGCTCGCTGGGGTTTTCCCCTCCAAGGCAGAACATGCTGACTTATGAAAACAAAGTCTGCAGGCTCAAGCTGAAGCCTTTGCGCTTGGTGATGTTAATAAAAAGATCTTGCTGAACATCTGTGCTTTGGTGGGCTTTACTTGTGGGGCTCACTAGAAAGAGCTTAGGAGGATTGAAAAAAAAACAAACAGAACGAGTTAAAGGCCCTGAGCCAGACATCATCTTAATCAGATCCATGGTAGATTACATGGCCGCTGCTCTCTGACCACCGCTGTTATATCAAGCAGATATATTGGGATTTACTCATGTGCTTCTTCTCCCTTGCCTCTGGAACTAGAAGCATCAGGAACAGACAATAGCAGGCTTTGTGTGATCTGTTTGTCTCCGTGTTCTCATTCCACATCTGTTGATCATACAGTAAACCTCGTGTCTCCATCCACTGCTTGGAAATTAAGACACTGGTGGGGATTAACCTATACTGATCCAAACAAAGCTCACGGAGGATGCGTACACTTTTTCTGCAACACTCTGCCTCACATTCACCCAGAGAAGTCTTCTGTAGGAGACAGCTGCTTACGTCCTTTGACGCTCATTTTATTAGGGCTGGGTGATATGATGATGTATACCACAGGATCATAGAGGATATACCCATACCGAAGTATCAATCTTTGCTTTATGGTAGTATTTTGGTTTATAAAATTGGTCCGTCAGTGTGATATTTAGAGACTAGACTGTCCATGGCACCTTCTGTACAGAGACTCCATGAGTTCTTTAAGGAGGAGAAACTACCTAAGAAAAGATTTGTTATACAAGCGTTGCCACATTGCATGCACTTTTCCCAACCCATGGATTCAAGCAAGAAAATGATTTCATTAATGACAATTGTTTGCTATTTAATAATCAAAAAGCTGTTGACTTTTTGAAGTAAAAATATTTTTGATAATGGGCCGTTGAATGCTGTGGAGTGTAAGTGGGAAGCAAGCATCTGACGGAGTTTCTAGGGAGTCCGTCTAGAAATAGCTTGTTTCTTTTGAGTGTAGACCCAGGCCCGTTTTTGGAAAAAGCTTAATCACATGGGTAAGGCACTGCTTTAAGTAGCTTTTTTTTTTCATCGTTTCCTTGTTTAGTCATGCTCAATTGCACTGTGCGCTAGATCACAGTATGTTTCAGATGTGGTCGAGCATATTCAGGGGCACTCTCTCAGGGGCTGAGGGGTTACAGAGCAGAGCTGTGATCCAGGCTGCCTACACAGCTCTGGGGCTTTTTCCCAGGCGTAGAGCCCCAGAAATAGTTTTCCCTGATCTCTGCTGCAGTGAACCAAAGTTTCCCACTCTTCCACTCAGATTGGGGTCCCTGCTGAGTTAGCTGATAACTAACGGAAGGCCTTGTACGGCTCACTGAAATAATGTTTCTTTTGTCATCTCATTAAAACAGTTGGTGAAATCGTTCGCAGTTTAGCTGAGGGCAGTGCTTTTGCAATGACATTTTCAAAAAGACAGACAGGAAAGTTATTAAATTAAGAGTCAGTTCAAGATCAGTACTTATTTTTTTGTAAAAGGCTGCTGACATTCATTAAAGTCTCTTATTTAAATCATGGCAGATAAAAAGCTTAGAACAAAATATATGTATTTTTAAGAAATAGTGGATGTTTTGATGTTGGTCATATATTCCTATAACAATATTACTGTCACCTCATACTGTATGCAAGGTTAGTATACTTTAATTCAGGGAGGTATTTGCATTGCCTGATTTTCTTTCTATATGAAGAAGCTCATTAACGATAAGAGCTTACTGTGAAAGAAGAAGACACATGGAAGAATATTAATGGATCTGAAATAACCTCTAAAACTATAGCTGTTGAATAGCTAATGCTGCTGAAGCTTCATATAGATCTCACACGTTATTTAAGTCAAATTTTCCAGTAGCTCATCCTTTCTAAAATAATGAAAAATATGGCAAATAGTATTTGTTGAACATGAGCAATTTCTTTCTCAAAATTACCAGTAAAAATGCTGCGGTAATCCTCAACATATAAAGAGAAATTTGACATTTTTACTCCAAATTTACTTTCTAAAGTAATTGTTATGTCTTAGAGTAACTTGGAAGACACAAAAAGAAATGTTTGATTGTGTAGCATGTTTAAAGGGGCTGGCAGACATTCCTCCTGTGTGTCATTTAAATGTGGCACTAAAGATGAACTAAAGCTGAGCTGAAATGTTGATTTTGTTCACTCAAAACATCTCAGCAGTGATTTAAACAAAGACACACTTCCTTTGCCTGCACTGGAGTTTGAGCTGTGAAGGAGGCGTTTGTTTTTGAAAGACAGGAAAGAGTTAAACAATTAGAACTTATACAATAATGGTGTGGAAGGTGGGTGGTCCTTCATGATTACTATTTATCCCGGATGAGAAAAAAGAGCTCAGGAAAAGGGTTGGGATATGGATTGGGACTCAAAGGTGGTGCCGACACAGTGCAGGACTAGCTGATGTTGTAATACATTTGGGTGGAGGGAGCAAAGAGGTGAGGTCATGGTGAGAACAAGGGGAAAAATGAAAATGAAGTGTGTGATTAAAATGTGGAATGTGTGTAAAGCTTGGGAGAACCATGTTTCCATGGGCTACGGCTCAAACTGTGCAAAGAGGGAGGGAACTGAGAGAGCACACCCAGGAAATGTGACAGAACTGGCAGCTGTGAGGAGAGTCATGAGCTTTTTAGTGGTCAATAAAAGTATAATGGAGATGAGATGTAGTATGAAAGCCAAAAACAGAAAGGGAGGAGCACCAGAGGCAATGACCGTACAAGACAAATCTTTAACATGACATGAGGAGTAAAAATGTGCACAGTCCTCCTGCACAGCTCAGGCTGCTTCATGATGTAAACAAATGTCTGGACCCATTCACAGTCCATAGGCTTCGCACAAAAATGACTAGAAACTGAAAACAAAGCAATACTGGTGGGTTGTTTTCAAGTCTTACATTTGAGCACATTCCAGCCCACAGCCATCAGCCAATTTATCACTTAGGCCACAGATACGTGGAGTGAGTTAATGGTCATCAAAAGGAAAGTGCAGAGGAGGGAAGTTTAGCAATCAGCTTGGGACTAGTGGGAGAGTCTGAAAGTAAAGGGGCCAAGAAGTGATAACAGTGTAAGCCTGCAAAGGACAGGTCCCTCCTGTCACAGGCTGCAGCGTGATGTTAAACAGCTGTGGAGAGAGAGGGGCTCACTTTCTGTGTCGTAACACACAAAATAGACTCTTTAGCAGGAGCAAAGATGACCTCCTTCAAGCACAGCAGTGAACTCAACACGCTGGTCGAGTAGTTTTTTTGTTTTTGTTTGCTCATTCGCCCTCAACTCGTCTGCAAGGAAGTGAAACATGTTCTTTATCTTAAAACATCCTCCAAACAGCTCAACCATCATTGGCTCTCTGCAGGTGTCATCATCAATGACAATGTATTGTTGATTTAGCTTGCTTTGTTTGGAAAGTCACTGCCCTAAGTAAAATTATTCAGTGTTCATAAGGTCATAAGGTGGTGATGTCATAGTGCAGGTCCAGTGTGCAAGGATGAAAGTTGGGATGTCAAATATTATGTTAATTTTAAATCCATATAGATGCACAGGTTTTTATCATCGCTTGTTTTGTGTGATAATTGCGGAATGATCACTAATCTTTGGCGTTAATTTTTAGTTCTGTTAGAATCAATAAAAAAACTTCAGCCTCAGTCAGTGCATTAATATTTTTTCAAACCATATGAGCAGAGGCTCTAATTAGATCCCAGGACTCCCAAAGTGTCTCTATGAATGTATGAACTTTGGCAGTTTGAATCAAGGAAGTGAAAAAACCAAAGTCACATAGAATCCTTCAATTTGAAGGCTGGTTCACATTTATATTTTACATATAATGTCTTCAGCAGTAATGCCTTTTACTCACGAGAGGCCATATAGAATTTTAAAAAACATATCGACATTATTAACATAAAGTATTTGTCATTGTTTTGATTCCCACAAGGATTCTCCATCCAAGCTATCTGTGGCTGAGCTGGCTGGAAGGTTCAAAGGTCATATTCTCCCCATGCCCACCTCAAATGATGAGGTATTTGCATTTTATAGCAGTTTCCATGCAAAAATATTCAAAATCAAGTGTTTAGCATGCTATAAGAATAGGACTCTGTATAATGTACAGATTTGTTTTGAGTGAATGCATATGAGCTGCTTGTGATTTCGTTTACAAGTCCTCCAACTTTTGGTTTGTAGCTGCCTTTTCGAAGAAGACCTCCGTGTTCCCTGAAGTTGCAACATCGAAATGATGATGAAGAATCGGATGTAAGTAATTTTGTTCCAACCAACGTGCTACAAATCTGTCTTCTTGACACAGGAGGTAATATACCTGGATTTGTGTCATTTTATTTATTTAATGTTATTTAATATGGATTTATGTTTAGTTTAGTTAATATTTAAAGGGACGGTACACATAATAAAAACATGTCCCATGTTTAAAATTTTCTGAATATGTTTATTAACTTTTGCCTGTCTATGTTCTCTTGCAGAAAACTATTGCCTCCCCAAATCCTTTTAAAATCAAGATGAAAAACTCCCCCATCATTGAGAAACTTCAGGTAAATGCACCTTTTAACAGTTTTTAGTGAGGGAAATGGGAAAATGTGCATCAGCCTCACCAATGCAGGCAGGAGTCATCAGGGATTTGGATTGTCATGAGATTGAGATATTTAAAGCCTTACTGCCACCCACTGTTCATTTGACACTGGTGCCTGAGCTGCCTGCATGCTGAGAAAAAAGGGGGAGGGGCTTGTCCCTGATGCCACAATTGGCTCAGATTAATGAGCTAATGGGATCATGGGCCACCCAGCCACTGGTGAGGCTCTAACTGGCCCCCATCGTTCCTTTAGACACGGCGGGCAGCCATGGGACAAAAGGGCTGTCGTTTCTCCCTCTTCTTCTTCTCCCCAGTGGAGGTAGGATAATGTCATCTAAACTTGAACAGTATCTTAGGGACAAACTTTTTATGTTCTTAGATCTCAGAGGAAATAATGGCAGGTGCTGTTTCTGACCATTAAACAGGAATGGCAGGATGGAAGTATACCGGTATAATATGTATGATAGTGTTCAATATACATTTTTCAAACACAGTCACACATTTGAAGGAGGAATGATCTCTGTTTTCCCTGAATAGTAACCATATACCCATGATGGAAGTAACATCATGTTGTTTCAAGTTTGTGTCAAAAGAAACTCTTAAGTTGAATTTAACCTGTGTCACCCCCTGAAACAATCACTGTTTTTACTCTCATTTTAGGCTTGTAGTATATGGATTTTGAAAAGTGCTACATAAATAAATTAAGACAATTGTTTTACATTAAATTTTCATTAGGACAAAATGTTCTTAAGAGATTCTAGTCTCCAGGCTTCATGATCTTCCTCCCCCCTTGCAGGCCAATCTTGCTCTGTCACCCACTGCTCTACTGCCTTCACCCAAGAGTCCTGAGGTGAAGCTCGAACCGGCACCATTGTCCCCCACCACACCCTGCAGCCCGCTGAGCCCCACCCTGGGGCCCTCACATCTGTCCAGTGAAGAGGAGGATCCTGTCAGCTTCAGCAGTCCTCCTGAAGCCACAACGCTGCCGAGCTTCAACAAGGTAAACATATGAACACATGCAAGGCTGCACAATAACGTGACAATCTCTAGGACAAATACATCTGATCTATCTGTTACAGCATCTCTTCGTAAGGCAGTGTGGTATGACTGAGTGTCATGTTGATGAGTGTGACTTTCAGAGCTACAAATTTCCCCCTAGATCATCTGTAATCTAGATCATCTGTAATCTAGATCATCTTTAATCTAGATAATTGTTATTATATGTGTGAGGGTTTTTATACAAGCGCTCTGAGACATACATGAGCTGCTGTCACATTGAGGACCCTGTGTTTCTCACGCTATTCGCTGAGTGAGCTGTGACGTCACAGTCGGACACGTGGCCCACATCCTTGACGTGTTTCTCAGAGGGTGCATCTTCTGTTTAAGCAGGCCTTGGATAAGCTGGAGTAAGATGCCCCTTTAGTGTATGAGTGCTGCTGCAAGGGGGATTGAAGGTGTAATCCCCTTGGCCTAGTTAGAGTCCCTAGGCACCATTTTATGCAGTGCTCTCACACATATACTAATTAAACTTGGATTGTTACCAGAATGAATGTAGAATGTAGATTCAACATCTTATAAATCTAAATTGCCTAGATTTAAAAAAAAAATTTGTTTAAAAACATGATCTAAATTCCCTGCTGGCTCTTTCCCATGTTTTTCACACAGACTCGTGCACGACTATCCCTCAAGAGGCGCCCGCCTTCAAGACAGCACAGGAGGTCAGCTGGAGAAGAGGTGAGAAGCGCTCTGTCACCATGTGAACAGTACAGCTCAAAAGAAAATTGGGATAAGGACCAGGTGTCGGAAAGCCCAGCAGAGGAGGTCGCATATGGACAGCCAGCCATTCTTAAAGAAGCTGAAGAGAAGGACAGGGACTGTGAAATACCAGAGGATGAGTTAGCAAAGAGTGGCGCTGACAGCCGGAGAGATCCGGAGGAGGAGGAGCAGGAAGCGGAACCAACCCAGAGCTTGGAGACTTCGGAGGAGGAACAGCAGCCTTCGGAGCCTTGCCCTGCCAAGCAGATAGAGGGTGATGTTAAGACAGGAGAGGAGCAAGGGGAGATGGCTCAGGGGAAACATCAAGGAGGAAATGACCAGATGTGAGCTGTGAATATTTATACCTAAAAAAAACAAATATACAAATAAGTTATTCAGTGTTTTTATCAAGAAAACTGTATGAAAAATACTCTGGTTTAAATCCCTCTGTTGCCCTCTCCTGGCCATACATAGAACAGGTCTATAAACACTGGCTGCTGTTTTCTGTGCATGGCGTTACAGTTCATACTGCATCCATTAGAGGGAATTGATGTCATGCTGCGCTGGGTCTGCATGGCCAGAGCACGACCAGACCCACGTTTTTATGATAAACATTATTTTTCCTTTGCTGAGTCATTGTTAAGAGTGCCATGTCAGAGGGAAATACTGAACGTTGGTTTGACAAAGGCAAAAAAAAAAATTAGAATCTCATATATGTTAGCAGGTATAAAACATGCTCTGACGTCTTTCCAAATCACTTACAGCTTAGGCTGACATGATGTCATTTGCTTATTTAGTTTTCTTTTCATGTGTGTTGGGATTCTTCTCTTCATGTGTGTTATTTTGGTATACTACAAAATATCCAAATCACAGGCATACTGTGGAGTGGCTCGGGTCTTCAGCAGTTACGCACAGAAATGTTAATAAACAGCCTCCCTCTTATAGGAGAACAATGTTGACATTGCATCTCTTTGGTCAAATGTTTGGGTTGAAAGAATCTATGCAAATATTTTAATTCTGGTAGGCCTGTCAGTAAATACTCAATACTGTGTATCATCTCCTGACAGTCTTCAGATTAAGCAAAAACAGCAGCTCTTTAAAAATTAAGATTTGACGTTTTGATTTGACAACAGGACACCCACACAGGTGATTTTAGATACTTTCCTTAATTAGACCTCTTCTCTGAATGTTGCTCAGCTCCTGTCCCTGGAGCACCGACAGGGAGAGTTTCCTGTAACCAACACTCATGTCTCATATCCTGACAGGCCACTACAATGAAGCTAGCATAGTAAAGAACAAGGGACAGCCAAAAGCTGCAAAAGCTTAAAACAGTCTTCAAATTGATGATGTCGCCACAGTAGCACGGCTGCCAGCATTGTTTGTGTGCTTGTGTGAATGAATGCGCAGACTCAGTATCGAACACAAACACTTTAAGATGAATGATGTGAAAGATTCCACCTGGTAATAATAATGAGGATGATGATGATCCTGAAGTGCTGCCGTCTCTGCGGGTCACAGTTCTCCTGTCTGGTCAACCTGCAGACAACACACCAACACAAACAACAACAAGCGCTGCCAGATGGAAGAGCCCCGCAGGATGTGTCTTAATACAAAATGTTACTCAGTGTGTTTTAATTAGCCCATATATAAAATACAGAGTGAGTGGAGTTTTTGTTCAAAATTGAATGGATAATATTTGCCATATAATTTGGCTGATGGCAAATTAATTACTCTAATTTGCGTCTCGGTGTTTTTTAATCTTGATTTTGCTTATTCATTTTATTGTTCCTGAAAGTATGATACCTTAAATGAATAAAGTGGAATGAAATAGAATGACTTTCATAAAGCCAACATTGTTTAAATCATGTTTTGATTTGTTTCATCTATGCTACTTGGGGGAAGAGGGTGTCTGTTGTGAAAATAATGGTAATTATACACATTTATATTGAAACATGTATGATCAAAGTGTGACCCCCCAGACTCATTCAAAGATTTCAAGGCTAAGCTGTGGATCTCCACTGACCATGGATCTGCCCCTGCAAACTGTGAATGAATAACCACTTTGTTGCACCTATTTAAGGTAGGAAAATGACAAAAGCCAGGTGATGGACTGATTATTAATTATTATATATTTATTTAAATGAAATATGCCTACTTATAATGTGATCTTTTTAGGACACTGTAGCAGCTCCTGAGGGCAATCATAGCATGATATGAAAGCCTTGCAAAAACATTGTCGACCTCTACTGGTAACCATTTAGAATTGCAGTATGACTGCAATAATTGTCCAACGATTCCAATAATGAATTATTTTTCCATTAATTTTGACATTTTAGCACCAAATTCAAAATTAATTTAAATGTATTGCTTTCGTATTTAAAAAAAAATTCATTAAACTTTTTTATTCACAAGCCCACGCTTCATTTTGTCAGTCCTTTTTAAATGTGTCCTCTCGAGAACAAAGTTAGAAGCAGGCAAGCAGGTGACACCTAGACTTGCGCAATGCAAATACTGCATGTTCCTTCCTGTAGCATGTACACTGCGGTTCTTTGTTGATATGCAATCACCTATTACAAAATAAATGAAATCACTGATCACTCGGATCATCAAAAGCATCTGAGGAATTTCTTTGGGATGTGACCAGCGTTTATCTGCAGGAAACACCTGGATCATATGACGCGCATACTTCCTAAAGGCAATGGAGTAAGAATCAAAGTGTTCACGCTCCCTTTCCGTTAGTCTAACACAATGTCAACAGTAAGACTTGGCTGTGACTCGTTGTCAATAATGTATCATCCAAAGAGGACATTGTGTCATGTTCTCACTAATGTGATCGTTTCCTCCCCCACAGTCTCTTTACTTGACAACGCCTTCCGACGTCAGCTGCACTGAGACCATTCCAATAGGGAACACACCTGGCATAGCTGTAACAAGACAGAGAAGGGCGACACTGGAGTGTTGATATATATATAAAAAAAAAAAAATTCCCCGCGTGCCGTCATGTGTGACGCTTGAACTCGACTGATCTGTTGCCTTTTGAGGAACTGTTGCCTTTTTGAGCGCGGCGTTTATATCCCCGTGGAGCGTAGTTTCATTATTAAATGTTTTGGGGAGTAGGGACTTCCGCGTTGGGACTTGTCATTTATTAACTCCCACTTGACACTGGGAGTTGGAAGGACACCAATATGGACATGGAACTGCAGATGATCACGACGAATAAAAACAATGGTGCGACGTATCCGTCTAATGAACGGGTGAGTTAATGGGGTAAATATTAGATGACTGTTTGTAGTAATTCCTATAATAGTAGGAGAAATGATAACAACAACAACAACAACAATAATAATAATTGATAATAATAATCATCATCATAATAATAATAATAGAAGCATACTATATCCAGGCTATACTATAAGCTACTGCATTTTCTTTGTTCCCACTCAACATTGAAACCATAAGTTTATTAATCAAAACAATCCACAGTTGCTTTGACGATTTAACATTTTTTTTTTTAGCAAAACTGTTTAACTTTTCAAATGTAGGCTTAAACTATACATATCTGCTTTCGGACTGTTGGTAAGATGAAACAAACATCTTGAAGACAACGCCTAATGGCTTTAGACATATTTACCCAAGGATGTTAAATGATCAGTGGCGTTTGTTTGTTTGTCAGGATTACACAAAAACTGGGTTGGTCATGGGCAAGAGAAAATCCTGTTAAATTTTGGAGTGGATTGGATAAACACGCAGAGTCAGGATTGTTTAAAAAAAAAATTTAACATTGCAACGTAAGACTTTTTGACCGTTTTTGTCAATTACTCTTAAACTACTCGATGGATCACCGTGAAACTGTGGAAGAGTGGGCATTGTCTAAAAAGAGGAAACTTTGAATTTAGCTTTTTTTCTCTCACTTTCAGCCATTGGGCTCAAAAAGAAATAGATTTGTAGGAAAGTTAAATCAGACATAGGCATTGGGGATGGGAATGATACATACAGCAGAACAGGAAATGCTGACTCATCTTGAAAGGTTATTTTCCCTACACCAAAACACATTGACGTAACCAAGTTCTAGGTGTATGATTTCCTGTGTATAAATAGGAATGCAACTAGTTCAGAGGAGGGACCCTTTGGAGGGAATGCTCAGGCTTGCCAAGGGTTTGCAATCTCTGAACACTCTTGTTCATGATTTTGGCTGTTTTATAGACTTGACAACTAATCAATTAAGTAATTAAGTGAATAATCAAAAGACTTATTGATAAAAAAAATAGTTGCAGCTACATGTCACATACATTATCATCAGTTTGCACAAAGAGTTCCTTTGCAGTGTTCAGCATTTCATAGTTATCTTCTGTTCCTAGGTGATGGCTGGTAATGCAGATGGTGAGGCCTACAGGATCCCTGATGCAACAGAGAAAGATGTGTTGCTTGATGTACAGGTGAGCTTCCATCAAGGTTGTGCTGATGTGTCTTATTTGTTCAAAAGGTAAGAATTAAACTGAAATTCTGTTTTAATTCTGTTTGTGGCAACAACTTGTGCCAGTCATTCTTTCAGCATTTTTGCAAGTGACCAAATCAACACACTGTCTATAGATGACTTACTCCTTTTACTGTGAAGGGAGTAAAGTGACTTGTATGCTGTGTCTTTTTGTCAGACTTCCGGCCATAATGGGGAGAAGATTTCCATCGGTCATGAAGAAAATCAAAGGAATATTGAGGTATGAAGACTTTTCATTTGTTTCTTGTATCATATCCTCCTAGAATAAAGTGTAATATTTTTGTTAGTATGTGATAACTCACTTTCCCATCAATCCCCTCACACCAGAGTGGATAGTGCAGCATTAAGCACATACCCAATTAGATTCTCTTTTTACTTGTTGCTCGTCAATAATTAAAGTAATCGTAATTCTGTGTCATTTAAGTGATAGTCCATAATATCAAACATGAAAACTAATAGACTGTAGAAATATTTTCATGTTTGTAGATGAGGTCTGTGTACAGGATAAAGAGAGAGCTGAATGAGGTTGCCTTCTGGAAAGTCAGAGTATGGATGGTCATCATCTTCATCTTTCTTCTCATCTTTGCTGTCATTATGATTGTGCTGGTTGTGTGCACAGGTAAGGTTTCAAGTGTTTTAATAATTGATCAATTATGTAACATTAATTAAAGAATACGTGAATATATAGAGTGAGAAGTTGGGTAAAGCTGTTAAATTTCTTAAAATGACTTTGATCCATAATCTGGGAATTTATCATACTTTATAGCACAAATGTTAGAAGGTCATTGCCAGCAAAAGCCCAGTATGTCATTATCTCTACCAAAGAGGTTATGTTTTTTATTCAATGAGTTGTAGAGTATTACAGAAGTATAAGACAATAGAAAGCTCATGACAAAAAACAGAATGTTACTATTTCAATACAGCAGTTACTCTTTCTGTTTTGACCCATTTTGTCTTTGAACAGCGTTCCATGAGGACGTGGATGAGAATTTCGACCCTTCGTTGTTCCAAGTTCCTCTGTATTTCAATGGGAGCTTCCAAATGCCCAATCTGGTCTTCACAGAGGAACTTTTCCTCCTTTCCTCCAATGAAAGCCAAGCACTCGCTGATGTCTGTCAAGAAAAGGTTTGGCAAATTATGACCAATACATTTTAAATGACATACTTATGGCTGTCACAGCATCAGATTTTCACTACATGAGTATGACCAAGAAATTCAGGATGATGATATTATCCCAGTAGAATAATTGAAAAAAGAGTCATATCAGTCAAATTCATCTTTAACTGTATTTATTGTGTGTTTTGTCTCTTTTGTGGTAAATTCACTCAAAATACAAGTGTGGGAGGTGGAGAGACAGTCTGTAACCATAATTGATCAAAAGCTCACAACAAAGAACAATTAAGCTTAATAAATAGTTAAAAGGCAACCAAATGAACAGATAAGCAACTATCCACAAGGCCTAACATCTACATACATCGGTACTGGATTATTCACATTCTATTATAATATTTTGTAACACAATAATAATATCCTCACCTATATTAACATCATGACTAGAGAACTGGCTCGATGCATGCAGTATAATAGCTTAATATACAACAACCAGTGAAGGTATAAGTACATACAGCAAAGTAATTACTTAATGATAATAGTGCAACCCTGATTCCTAAAAAGTTGGGCCACTGTGTTAAAATGTCAATAAAAGCAGGGTGCAGTTTGCAAATGAACTGTGTTTACTGATAAAGGTTTTATAGTTTTGTAATCTTCCTAAGCTCATAGAGTATTATCCTTCATACATTTAGTTGTTGCTCCTGTCCCAACTTGTTTGAAGAGTGTTGCTCACATCAAATACAGAACAAGAAAAAAAAATCAATGAAATTTATGTCATTTCACCTAAAATCAATAGTCCTCATAATATGACTTTTTAACCATGAAAGCCCACCCCTAGAATTTGGAATCACATTGGTGTTATTATTAGTTTGATAGCTATAGTTATTCTTCCACGGCACATGCCCTACCCTTCCACCCAGTTTCGTGGTAATTTCCCAAGTAGTTTGTGCGTAATTAACAAAAAATGGTTTAAAAAAGTCGTATCTTGCAATGTTGAAAAAAGTTCCTAACTCTATCCCTGCTGTAACCTTTACCCAAGTTACTGTAGGTTGAACTTTAACCCCGTGTTAACCGCATTTCACACATTATTACCATATTATCCATATGTTAGTAGAATCACTCAAAAAGTTTTTTTGGAGAGCAATGGATCAAGAAACCATCAGGTTTGGTGGTGATCTGGATCCAAACTGAACTGCCTTGGCAGAGGTTTGCACTCTGAGTGCTGACTAATTACTATTATAATTAATATTAGTAGTAGTAGTATGTAAGCTCCATAATTTACAAACATTTGTAACACATTTTCTTAACTGAGACATTAATGCCGCAAGCATTACAGCACAGAAACCTGTTCATACCTGCTGCTGCCAAGAGCTGAAAGCCCTCTCCAACTGGTTTTATCAGAGAAAATCTACAATGGAAGTCCACTAGCAGTATACAGTGAAGTGAAAGTAGATTAGTATCTGCCGAAACATTTCCCTGTAATTGTTTGCTTTTGCATGTCTCAACCTGCCCCACCCAGCTGGCCGACCTCTACAGGTCCTCCCCTGCTCTGGGAAGATACTTCTCCGAAGCTGAGATATATGCTTTCAGGTAATCACACATCACAACCAGTGGTTCTGTACTACATTTTTCACCTCTGCCACATGAAACCATTGAATTGAGCCATTTGTCATTTTCACATTTAAACAGGAAAAATGTGTTGAAGAACTCTTTTTCCTCTCCCCACAGAAACGGTTCAGTCATCGTTGACTACCAGCTGACATTTCTCATGCCTGAAGACCAGCAGGATCAGCTGAGGAACTTCACACTGAGCCGGGAAATGGTTTACAACGTGTTCAGACAGTTTTTGTACGACCAGGAGGCAGATGAGTCAGAGCCAATGTACGTTGATCCAGTTTCCCTGGACATGTTTTTAAGACACCAATGACAAGTGTTCATTGACAGACTGGAAAATGGGTGTATCCTGTAAACCAGACACCAAGCAGATCTCCAACCTCCTGCTGTGAGGTGTGTGTTTGTAGCATATGATTTGTCAGACCTCTCAAAATCACATGAGTCTGTAGAAATTTTGCACATGATGCAACTTTACCTCAGGAAGATATATGGCCAGTCACACAAACCCAATGTGGCTGGAGGTCATCTGGATGACCTCAATGTGTTCTGTTTAACAGGCTTTCAAGATTTTTCTTAAAATCAATCAACAGTGTGTTGTCTGATAAAATGGACATCCGCCTTTTGTCAAACGGACACTAACTCAAAGGAGAATGCCAGCAAAAGCAGGACTTTATGAAATACAATTTTTCATATTGTGTCAGACTGTATTGTGTATCACTGTGCCTTGTTTATTAAGTGTAAGAGATTTAGCATGTTTGTCAGCGCTATAATTATTTATATTAATTCCTTGACTATCATGCAAGAGTATTTGTACAAAACCTGTGACTGAATAAGTGTCTCTAATGGAAATACAAGTGTTTATATTTGCATTCCGAGGCCATTATTTTCTGTCACCAAACATGATTTGCAAACCAAAACTGGAGCATGTTTTAAACATTTGCCTAGAGAGCGGCAACTGTTGCAGGAAAATCAGCTTTAGAGACCTTTGCAGACAGGAGCAATTATTTTGCGAGTGAGGGAGGGCCACGCATGCCCACAATTAACTTTATATTCTCTGCACAAACAATGCATGCTCTTAGCTAAATGCATCATCATGCATTTAGTTTTGCATCTATCTGATGTTTTATTGGACATACAGGAGGACTCAATTTTCCCCTCATCAACCTGCTGTATTTGAACAGTAGAGGGAGTACATGTCCCACATAAAAGTGATCAGGTACTGTTTTGTTTTTTGTCTGTCTACATCGATATTTTCTTCTTAAGTTGTGTTAGTCGCAAGTTGTTGCATTTAATAGCCCTGCTGATATATACCATGTGTATCAGCTAGATCTGTTTCAGTATGTCAGATTGCAGACTGATCATATCGTTTGTCCTCTAATACGATTACAGCTGTGATTAATGCTGATACCTATCTGGGCACAAACAGCCATTCCTCCACCATATGGGTATTAATGAGTCGTCAGCTCAGCCGGTTGCACTTGGTACCAGTTGATGCTTGAGCCAAAAAAGACACTAATTTCCATGTTGCCAGGAGTCTTTATCAGTTATTTTTTTTAATGATAAGAACATATTTGACAAGGTTTGATTCTCAAAGACTATTTTTACAGATATGTTTGCAAACTGTAGTAAGATCAGATGTGAATTTCAATTACAATACATAATCCTAATTTATGCAATGGACTCTGGAATATTAAGATTATCTTATTTTTTTATTTGACCTTTATTTATACAGGTAATCCCATTGAGACACGAGGTCTCATTCTCAAGAGAGACCTGTTTCACACACATACAACAATAATTAGTTACAGACAGATTAATCAATACATTCAACAACAAATCGGCAATAAAAGCCAAGTTGGGTACATTGCAAAAGTTGGAAGACGTTGGTAAAGCGTTTGTCTAATTACCGATCTGCAGCAGCTCTGCTTCCTCGCATCCACGCCAGGTATACCAAGCCTCTCCATCTCAATAGTGTGCAACATCTATGGTGTGCAGCTGCTACTACCGGTATAAAGCCCTGCGGCTGCTCTGATTGGTTTTGGATTGCACTGCTTAGACAACATTGCCGAGCTTGTGTAAGGACAAAAACACCCAAACACAAGCTCATCGGTGTTGTATATGCAGCTCAATGTATCGAGCAGTGCACTGATATGTAAGTAGGGGAAACCAAACAACTGCTCCACAAACACATGGCACAACACAGGAGGTCAGCTCTACAGGACAAGACTCAGCAGTCCACCTACATCTGAAGGACGAGGGACATTCCTTTAAGACAGCAATGGTGTGAGATAGGAGTAGGTGAAGCCATCTATGTCAAACTGGAAGGACCATTTCTAAACAGGGGTGGGGGTCTACGCCACAAACTATCACCCACTTAAAATGCAGTCTTAGCATCACGGCCGTGTTGTGATTCAACTCATTACTTTTGTGCTGAGTGTGCAGACAGTAAACACATCCAGTACAAAAACATTATGGTTTCTATGATTGAATACAGAGGACTTTCTTTATCACAACTATCAGCATTAACCCAATATTCCAGGTGAAACATTACTCCTGTTATGCTGAGGAGAGTCCTGATAAACAGTTTTAAAGGCTTCTATGTTTCACATCAACAGTGTCAATGTGTGTTTTGATGGTCGGAGAACCACGACTCAAGAGGCAGGAGAAAGGTCAGAGGTCAAGAAGGCCTCATGGTACAAATACATAATCTATGAACAACTAAGACATTCCATATTCAATAAAAATGACATGACATGAAAATGCAAGAATAGGTTCTAAGTAGTCACATGGGAATCTGTGGAGGAAGGAAGGATGGAGAGACAAAGGCCTGAGAGGAGCAGATAAGAATATAAGAAATGACAGACAGCAGAATAAAGAGATACGATACAGACGAGATGGAGCAATACCGCCATAAATAGTTGAGGGCAATGTAGCTACAATTCAAGCAAGGAATCATTCTCATTCTCAAGAGAGACCTGTTTCACACACACACAACAATAATTACAGACAGATTAATCAATACATTCAACAATTTAAAAGTGCAAAGTGGAAGCAGTTGGAAGATCATAATTAGTAAAAATACTAAAAACAGGAACAAATTTCCATAGCTTTTTCCAGTGTCCTTAAAATAAGTTTAAAATCCCTGAGTGGGATTAAGCTGGGCAGCTTCAATCCTGCTGTAATGTATTCCAGGTTGAAGGTGCAGAGTATGAAAAAGCCTTTTTGCCAAGCTCTGTACGGACTGAGGGAACACTGAAGGTTATAAGGGCCTGGGGGCGAAGGCTACGACTACACTGTTTACGTGACATGTAAGAGGATAAATATGAAGGGAGCAGACCAAGGATGGATTTGTAAATGAAGGTATACCAATGCAGTAGTCTACGTGTGGATAATGATGACCAGTTGACCAGAGAGTACAGAGTGCAGTGGTGGGTGAGAGGTTTACATCCTGTTATGAATCTTAGTGCTCCGTGATAAACAGCATCCAACATCTGTAAAGAGCTGGCAGAGGCATTCATGTAAATGTCACCATAATCAAGAAGCGGTAAGAAAGTTTTGGCAACAAGTCGTTTCCTGGTATTTAATGAAAAGCAAGGTTTGTTTCTATAAAAGAACCCTAGTTCTAATTTCAGTTTTTTAAAAAGATTTTCAATATGGGTCCTGAAGGAAAGATTTTCATCAAATATAATGCCGAGGTATTTATAAGAGGCCACAAACTCAATAGGGTTGCCCTGGGTGGATTTAATAGAAAGGAGGTTTTTGTGTGAAAACAACATTTACAACAAGATGATACAAAGATATGGTGTAAACAAGTACTGGGTTAAGGTATTTAGAGTTTTGCAAAACATAAAAAAGAAAGTATATAACGCAGCTAACAGTGTACAGTATATAAAACAGTGTGAACCCAATGCAGAAGAGACACAATCATAATTAGTTAAAAAGGAAACATTATTGTGTAAGCATGAATCTTAACAGTAGTATATGGAAGGAGATATTGATCGTTTTTCCAGATGGAACAACTTTCCTTGTATATTTTCACATGCCATTGCTGCATGACAGACGACAGTCACATGCTGGACAAAAGGTCAAGTTTAAACAGCAGCGCATCTGTGAAATCTAAGAGATTTCAGCAATCCAAAAACCAAATCACACCACCTACTCTTCATGTAGGGATGAATTAGAATAAACCCACGTTTCTGTTTAGACTGGACTTGATTCAGATTGGACAGCTGATTGAACTTCAGCTGTTCTTTACTGTACTTTTGGCCAGTGTCTATGTCTGATCTGTTAAAGCAAACACTTTCCTTAATCTTTTGGCAGCAGTGAAAGATTATGTTCCATGATACGGAGCAGCATGCATCCGTTTTATAAACCTTTTAGGCCAGATAGTTACCTGTGTCGTCTATAGTTACGAATGGTCCATTTTCTCAGTTCTATTCTGAGAAATGTCAATCGTCTAAAGCCAGATTTGCTATAATAAGACCTCCGAGCTTTGATTGTCTGATTGGGTTAAGCTGCATCTCACTACTCTCAAGCCTTTATCGTACCCATAATCCTCAGAGGTCAGTGATGGGTCGCGGTGCAGATTAAGCATTAATCCATTCTAGGGGGTATGCAAGGTATTTAATCTGTATTGACTCTGAAACCTACACTTAAATGCCTTAACAGATTTTCACCACCGTGTTATAAAAGGTAAATATGATAATAATGCTTTTATTGTTTTAGGATTGACATTAAAAGTTTTAGTTTCTCAACATTAACAGAAAAGTGGCAAAAGTCATTTTAAAGATAAATCCTTCTTTAGTTGTCATTGAGATAAATCACATAGAAGATGTTTGAGTTATTTTTTTTTTACAATTGTTAGGCAAGGCAAGGTAGTATATTTTTTATAGAACTATGCAATACATGTAAACCCAATGGCAATAAAAAATACAATACAATGTTAAATACAATACAAGAACAACAGACATCTGACTGCATTGTCAGTAGGCCTATGGGCAGGTAAAAATGTACTGTAAGGGGAAAACTGATACACAAAATTCAATGAAACTCAGAGACAGTATTGCAGTTGAAAAGGTATCATGTATTGTAGAAAGAATAAAAAAGAAAACAAAGCAGTATATGCAAAATTAAACAATGGCCATTCAAATTATACCAGTAATTGACCTTTTAACTTTTATAGTTATATTTGCAGTGCACCTTACATTTTCCCCAGATTTAAACACTCAAAACACACTTAACCCAATATTCATCAAAATTAATTGTCCAATTGAATGAATGATTACATCAACACAGATCTGTTGGCTTCAAGATCTGTAGCTCCAGCACCAGGGAAGGTTTGTTATAGTCCAAAAAGTCATGTAAAGCAGAGTCAGTCAAAAGGGAGAGGATTGGGCTGGGAAATGTGCGATGAGCGAATGGTGACTGAGTGAGTGCAGGGGTCAGTTGCTGTCCTACCACACTGGCAGGGACAGGATGATTTCAGGATTCTTCTGGTTAGCAGGAGATGCTCCTAGGTCACTAGCTCACCATCAACTTTCCCAAAAGCAGACAAAACCTGGCCTGTATAAGCAGACAAGGACAGCTTTTAATATACATGGCTTTGTTTAAACTAAACAAAATACATTCAATTAAAATCACAGCTATGTTCACTAGTTTAAAAATCAAACAATTATTAACCATCAAAAGTGCAACAGATACTGTCCCTTAAAAGAACAGAATTATTCAATATAATCAATGTGATTTATTATTAACGCTTTCGCAATGAAACATTACATTCCGGATAGGAAAGTTCACTTCCGATTAGCAGACTAGCGTTAGCCGCTAGGCTACGTAAGTTAGCGGTAGCCGCTAACAGTTTATGTTCAACATTACGAGTTTTCATTGAACATATCACATACTAACCTCTCGTTTTGTCATGTGTGGCTCACAACAACACACAAATAACAGCAGAAGCAACACACAATCAGAGCAACACAAGTAATAATTTTAGCAGGGTTACCTGAGGCGATAGCGGCACGCTAACAACAATAGCATTAGTGTAACTCACCAATTTGGGAGTTCAGCTCGTTCTCTTAATAGCAATGGGAATGAAGTCACATCTACAAATCGGCAATAAAAGCCAAGTTGGGTACATTGCAAAAGTTGGAAGACGTTGGTAAAGCGTTTGTCTAATTACCGATCTGCAGCAGCTCTGCTTCCTCGCATCCACGCCAGGTATACAAGCCTCTCCATCTCAATAGCGTGCAACATCTATGGTGTGCAGCTACTACTACCGGTATAAAGCCCTGCGGCTGCTCTGATTGGTTTCGGATTGCACTGCTTAGACAACATTGCCGAGCTTGTGTAAGGACAAAAACACCTAAACACAAGCTCATCGGTGTTGTATATGCAGCTCAATGTATCGAGCAGTGCACTGATATGTAAGTAGGGGAAACCAAACAACTGCTCCACAAATACATGGCACAACACAGGAGGTCAGCTCTTCAGGCCAAGACTCAGCAGTCCACCTACATCTGAAGGACGAGGGACATTCCTTTAAGACAGCAATGGTGTGAGATAGGAGTAGGTGAAGCCATCTATGTCAAACTGGAAGGACCATTTCTAAACAGGGGTGGGGGTCTACGCCACAAACTATCACCCACTTAAAATGCAGTCTTAGCATCACGGCCGTGTTGTGATTCAACTCATTACTTTTGTGCTGAGTGTGCAGACAGTAAACACATCCAGTACAAAAACATTATGGTTTCTATGATTGAATACAGAGGACTTTCTTTATCACAACTATCAGCATTAACCCAATATTCCAGGTGAAACATTACTCCTGTTATGCTGAGGAGAGTCCTGATAAACAGTTTTAAAGGCTTCTATGTTTCACATCAACAGTGTCAATGTGTGTTTTGATGGTCGGAGAACCACGACTCAAGAGGCAGGAGAAAGGTCAGAGGTCAAGAAGGCCTCATGGTACAAATACATAGTCTATGAACAACTAAGACATTCCATATTCAATAAAAATGACATGACATGAAAATGCAAGAATAGGTTCTAAGTAGTCACATGGGAATCTGTGGAGGAAGGAAGGATGGAGAGACAAAGGCCTGAGAGGAGCAGATAAGAATATAAGAAATGACAGAGCAGAATAATAGAGATACGGATACAGACGAGATGGACGAAATGGAGCAATACCGCCGTAAATAGTTGAGGGCAATGTAGCTACAATTCAAGCAAGGCACAACGAATATACGGGAAAAACGAAGAAGAAAAAAGTGAAGTGATAAAGTGATGTCTGGATGTTTTTAATGACCTCACAGACCACCACCGAGTACATTGTTACCTCTTCTTTTGCTGCTTTGTATTTACTAGGTATATTTTCACAACCTACGGCCTTCGCCATCCCCCGATTCTCCAAGATACTTGAAAGAGATCGACATCTTTGGCTTTAAGTGAATTAATTTAAGGAATTACAAATTGTTTAGACAAGAAAATATGCAGTACTGTGTATTCGGCAGTCTTAAAATTTTTTTTGATACCATTGATCACAACATATTAAATTGGAAAGGTATTACAGGTGTTGGTTGAATTGGATGAAAAGTTATTTAAGAAAACGGGATCATTTGTACAAATAGGTGAGGTATGGGATTCTTGTTTAGATTAAAAAATACTACTGGGTTGTACATTGAATGGGGATAGGATTTATGAATTAGAGTATATGGATATATTCTGAGTAGAAAACGGGGTAGGAACAAATAAGTTACCTACTGTATGTGAGTCCCCTGCATGTCACACCTGCTTTCAGCCCAGCAGCAGGCTTTTCACATCTGCTGTTATTATTATTAGAAACTAAGGAAATACAAATGTTGAGTTGTCAAAATGAGACATTTTGCTCCTTTTATGCCTTATGTTTGAAAAGCAGAAATCATTCATTAAACACATGGCCACAAAAATAACAGGCTTTCAATTCTCAGAAGTACAAGATTAAAACAAATACATGTTATATCTGTTTATTTAATAGACCCATACAATCTATGACTGTATGTATCATAGATAACAATCAGTTTATGTAATATTTCATACGGGGCTTTATGTGCATTTTGTGGGTTAGAAATATCCCCTACTTTACTCATGTTTAAAAATAGCATAAGTAGGTTCTAAGAGGAATTCCCTAGGTAATTTCCTATGAAATCCCACAGTGGTGTGATAAGCTTGGGAGTGGGTGCACAGCTCTGTGGGCAAATTTAGACTATTTATTTTCATGCATTAAATCATATGAGTGTGCAGATAAAAACACAAAATTATGGAAATACCTCACTTGGGGTCAATGATTAAAAACAGACAATATAAAAACAGAAAATGAAGCAAAAGTGTACTGGAACAGAAATATGAAAATAAATAAATAAATAAAAAATCTCCCCCAGCCAAACCTGAGAGAGCTTCCTTTGTTTCGAGCCAACTCCCTGGATTGGCACACTATCCCACTGCAGTCATAGAGCATGCAATGGGCTGAGATTCTTGGAAGACTTCTGCTGTTATCCCATTAAAGGGTTATCTCTCCTTTTGGATGTCCAAAGACTTAAAGATTAAGGGTGTTGCATGAGGTTTCCAGACTTCAGTGCTACCAGTGCTCTGCAGCATACTGTCCTCTCTCATCTCAACTTCACCACTGACTCTTTGCAGCATTCTGGACAAAAAAACCTCTGGGGGAATAATGGGCACCCACTGCTCCAGCCTGGATGATATCCTGGAGGAGGACATGCACCACTGGTACACCAAATTCATGAGGGAGTCTCCATCAGGGCTCATAACACTCTTTGAGCTCAAGACTATGCTTGAAATGAACGGTATGACGGAGGAGGCCAGCAGCTATGTGGACCAGGTCTTCTTTACTTTTGACATGGATGGGGTAAGAAATCACCTGAAACACATTTACCCTTCCTTACCTAGGAAACAAAATACATTGTGTGAGACAGTAGCTTGGTGAATTCCAGATGCATGGAACTTGTTGAATTAATCTAATAATTTCTCAAGTTTCATCGAACCAAACTTTGCAGGGAAAAATAAGAGGCTCTGTGTCTTATTACAGGTTGTTTTACACAACATGTAACATATTAAAAGGATTGTTAGAAGATTACAAATATCTCTGGGGTTTTAAGAGGGACTGACTGAGTAAAGATCCACTCCTCTCTACTCAGTGAGCTCTGAACTCTTTCACAAAGCTTTGGATGAAAGGTCATAAATTGTACAATAGCAGTGTGTGCATTCCGGTGTAAATATCTGCAATAGTTTTCTCAGACTTGCCCTTGCATGGAATGATAAAATGTAAAATTATACACCTATTTACAGTCCTTCTCCTAACTGTATTTTTCATGTGTTTGTTTGCAGGATGGCTATATAGACTTTGTCGAATACATTGCGGCAATAAGTTTATTATTGAAAGGAGAAATTAACCAGAAATTAAAGTGGTACTTCAAGCTCTTCGATCAAGATGGAAATGGGAAAATTGACAAAGAAGAACTGGAGACTATATTTAAGGTACAAAATATATTTCATAAGTTGCATTTCACAGAATTTAGTTCACAGTTTTGTAAATCACAGTTATTTGCTACTCAAGAGACAAAAAGGGTTTAACTGGTCATGAACAAGACATGACATCTAATCCAGAGGTCTCTTATCTAACCCCAAGCTTTGCCTGTGACCTAATTCACCTATAAGAGAAGTCACGCAAATCACCATACAGATTACACGACACCTTTTCACCTTGTCATCATTATATCAGTAAATGTGAAACTGATTAATTCAGGTTTATGTATGTCATAGTTGTAGAAGTAGAAATCATTTTATGCTCAGTAGTAGATGTAGAGGAACCAGTGTACTGTTGTATATTTAAAGACTATACGTTATACATAGTACTTATTAAGACTTGCAGTTCTTGTGTTCAGCAGCCAAATGAGAAAAGGCCCAGTGTCATTTTAAGATGATTTTAGTGAGTCCGTAGAACCAACAAATAACTGTGTAAACTCTTTGATCAGGCTATTCAAGACATCACCAAAAGTTACGACGTCCCTCCGGAAGAGATCGTCACACTTATATATGAGAAGATCGATGTCCATGGAGAGGGTAAGGACAAATATGATGATATAATAATTCATTAGCCCAGAATAACAGTGTTTTTGGTTAAAAATAATGTCACCATGATCAGTCCAGACATATGAAATATTACATAAATGTGATGAATCAGTAAACATTCTAGTAGTTGTGAAATCTTGTTTAAAATAATCCCCATTATGACAGACCCTAGTATTTAAAATGTATTGAGGTCATTTTTTTAATCTTGTTACTTGAATCCTCAGGTGAGCTGACACTGGAGGAGTTCATCAGTGGAGCCAAGGAGCATCCCGACATCATGGATATGCTCACCAAGATGATGGATCTTACCAATGTCCTTGAAATCATTATCAGAGGGCAGCAGAAGAAGGCTGTTAACTGAATGGGCAGTGAACAACCTACATTTTGTGGAGAGATACTTCTGATGGATTTTCAGGATGCAGCAGTTTTGAGGAAAGAGTTTAAGTGTGTGACTGATGAAGAGCAAAGTCCCATCTCAAACTGCACACAAAGAACTGAATGAACAGACTGAGCAGCCCCATGCAAATATGATTTCTCCATCTGCTGCCTGAGGGAAGCTTGTGCTCTCACGTTTCCACGTCCTGGTTAAAGGTGGTGTGTTTGGAGAGTCTCAGTGAGGGGAGGCCCATCTGTTTAGGGTTCCCATCAGTAGATGACACAAAGCAAAGTGGATAAATCACTGTGATTTGACTTTATTAAGAGCTTATTGAGCTGGAAATATGGCATGGGACTCTTTGTTTGCAAGGTGCCAGGAACAAGCCGAGTGGGTTACTTACTAAGCATTATAATTTATTGATTTATAATTCAACAGTCAATTCACATTTGGATTTTTCATCTTTACATCTTAACACCACGGTATCGTAACAATCTAAAACACAGAGTTTGTTGCTTTTTTTATTTTGTGCTGTTGCTCTTGTAAAGTCAACATAAAATCTACACAGTTGCTTGCATGAATATGGAATGGTGATGAAATATCAATACAATGGCTGAATGTAAAAACCAATAACTAAATGTAAGATTTAACTATGTTTTACAATAATTGAGGTTATAATGTTGCCTTATAAATCAACACGTTTTTGTTAAAACATGTTTTGCCTCTTTTCTTTTAAAGAAAATAATCTTGGCACTGTGATGCAGGAGTACAAGTCTTTGATATGACGGATTAACATTACACAACTGGACCATTTCTCCTGGAATGAAATCGGTTACTACATGGTTGTGCACGGTAGCAAATACTGGAGGCTAGGGATGTTGACAAACTTAAATAAGTTACTAAAATGAACAGAATAGGATACATAAAAATATGTCACATATATAATGTGCAAGGATTTCTATTTGTTTTGACCCTAACAACTGGAAGAACTCAAGTGATCCAAAACTGTGGTAAATTATACTGTACATATGTGCAGGGCACAGATAGAGGAATGCAACTTGAACTCTCATATTTCAAGACTGAGGTAAGGTGAGTTGATTTCATCTATAACTTTATCAACTTTTCGTCTAAAGAGATGGACGGCTTGCTTCAAGAAAATCCGTCCTGTTGAGCAGACCATTGAGGATACAAGGTTTGCAACTGTTGGAGCTGCCGCTGTTTTCATTAACAGTTGAATTCTGAATGAACATAAACTGATTTACTATAAAGTGGAAGCCAGTGTCTCTTTCAAATTGTAAACAAACAGCACCTCACTGCTGATCCCTCACATTGTACACAATAACAGATGAGTTGTTTGGCAACATAAACTTGTATTTCGTGTTCAGTGTGTTAGTTGATGCTTGGTTACTGTCATTTTATTTTGAGAGGAACCAGGCCTATCTGAACTATCTCAGTCCAGAGTTGGAATCCTTGATATTAAAATTATATGATGATAAAGATTGGATTTTGCTTTTTAAGACTAATCATCCAAATTCTTTTTGCCTTTGCAGCAGTCTGAACAGACAACTAAAGTGTGTCTGTTCAGTGTCTGTGTAACTGGGCGTAAATCTATAAAATGACCTTCACATCTTAAAGCTGCAGGCCTTTACATTAAGATTCTGTTTGAGTCAACATGACATCCCTCAGCTCATTTTGTTGACCAAATATCACACCATGTTGTCCCTTCTGGCAGAGGCCTTTCAAACATGATGGTCTGCCTGGTTAATGATTTGAAAACGGTTCCTTTTGGTGCCCACTGACATTATTTTGACCTTTTGTCAAAATATTACAGGTTGTGCAAATCAAACAGAGATAAGAGTTTGACTCCACATAGCACTCAAAATGTTTCTAAATGTATCGGATGATGCATTTACGCAACTACACTGATCAACCCACTTGGGCTCATATAAATTCACCTGTAGCTGTATCCTTTGCACTGCACGCTGCTCCCCACTGTCAGCCACCACAGCACAGGAACGGTGAACCACTTCCAACTGGTACCATGCAGTCCGCCGAGATCAGATTCAACAAAAACAGCCTGCGCTTGGCTCTGAGACGATACAGCTCTGCTGTCAGAAACATGGAGCAGACCATTCTCTTGCCGAGCCTGCTGCGAGATGTGCCCTCTGATGAGTTGGACTGTGACGCAGCAGAGGAGTCCTGCACTGATCTGTATGGCAACTACCAGATGCTCAAGACCATAAGAAACATAGCAGAGAGTGGTTTGGTTCCCCTCGATGACAAAACCAGGAACAGCACCACGCTTAACAAGACCCTGGAGCCTGTCTTGGACACAGATCCTGAAACTCTCTTCCGATTCCACCTGCGAGGACTGTTTTCTGTGATGACTGACCTGACCAAGAAGACTCAGAGCCTTACTGAGAAATACATGGACATCATTGAAGCAGGAAATTAGAGAGACATGGAAGATGTATTAACATCAAGCCAATATCTGATGTTACTTAAAATGCTGTGTGTAACAAAGACATATGCACATCTCAAATGGCTGACCTGTTTACACCCAGTGACCACAAGCTTCTAAGTTAATAATTATGGAATAAAAGTGCATTGCAGAAACTGATCAGTTCTTTGTCTTCATTTTTGAGCTGTAATAACTAAAACTGTGATTTGGCGATATGGCAAAAACATTCATTGATAACATGATCTTAAAACAACAAAGTAGTGACCAAAGCTGTCCAGATATTAAACTTTGTAGAGAATAATGCTTATTACTATGACTTATCAGGAACATTTCAGAAAATGTTGGCTTTTAATATTTTATTATTTACATACCAAAATTTCACACAATAAAAGACAGGAGGTTTTCACAGAATAACACTCAGGACAGATGGAAGTCTGCAAATGTTTTCCCTCTTTCTCCCTCTTCCATTTTCACCAGCCACAGACATTTAGCGCACAGGATAGAAGGGCTCGACGATCTCTGCAAAAGTCTTTTTTTCTGGTGAGATAAGACAAACAGGAACACTTTGCATTGAGCAAATACAGTGGCCACCATGTTTAAAATTTCTCTTTGAAGACAAATAAATGCCCTACTACACTAGAGAAATGATTGTAACAAACAACTAATCAGCATGGGGCTTCATACCCTCATATTGACCAAGATTCTAGTCTGTTGTCAGCATACAATTACTATTTGTTATGGTAATAATATGCAATAATAAACATAAAGAAACCTGAGTAAGGAAATATATTAAAATACACTTAAAAGGAGTAGTACTACATACTTGTATTAAAAACACAATACCAGGACAGTGCAGTTCTTTCTTTGAACAATTATTCCCCTGAGTTGAATGAAAATCCACCTGACAACTATGCAACAAATCTTCATCATAAACCATCAATGATATCCAATTTAATTGTATTAATTGGGCAGAAATTGGACAAATCACTGGCCCTTCTTACAGATTTGATTAGATTATGCATTGCTGGTCTAAAATGGCAGTGCAAAAATGTATAGAAATGTACATCAAACATTATCCATGAGGACAGGCATATTGTTGGGTTCTGTCTGAAATTTCAATTACCTTTTACTGCAAATTCCTCCGGGTGGAGTTTGATATACTCATTCATATCTCGATCAAGTTTGGCATACATGTAATTTTCATTTTTTGTAAGCTGGTAGCCGATGAACCAACCAATAGTTGCCAGCAGGAACTGTCGATGAACACCTACAATAACAAAGTAGAACAGCTTCAGTCGTGTTGTACACAACAGTACAATATGGATTTTGCACTGAAAACATAAATAGAGGCTTTCATTGTGCTTATGCGGAACCACAGGTATAAACTTTACAAATGGGAACATGTTTCAAAGAGTTAAATTTAAGTCATTTCTACTAATGCTACCTGGCACAAAAATTAAGTCTAACACAAAACTGGGATAAAGAAATAAAGCGTCAATAGCCAGATCAGATTAAGTATACAGTTCGGATCTAGAGCTCTGAGGTTAAACAACCATAAAACAGACCCTGGAAATGCTGGTTATAGTCTTTTTTTTTAGTAAATTGGTTTGATGAATACTAACGATATTACTTAAAGTGTTTTATGCATGTCAAAAGTAAATGAGCAAAAATGTACTTAATAGTTAGATCGAGTTAGTTTGGAAATATTTACCTGACCACACACATTGAGCTATCATAACTACTACAATGTCATAACAGACTTCTGCCCCTTGTGACACACTAGCTCTTTTTTTTAACCTTAAATGCACAATTTCATGGTGAATTTTGTTCCTTTGTGATTGACTTTTGCATAACCTAGAGAGTAAAGTGCACCTTCATAGAAAGTTAGTTTGAAAGCCAGGTAGCAACAAGCACGCTAACCTGCTTTTAGCGGCGGCCTGTGGTTAATGGCATTATGAAGCATCGCGGAAAACCAGCCAACGCCGGACAGCCACACCGAATTCCTATTGATGACTCCGGGAGGAGGGAGACACTTTGCCTCGTCTGGTATGAACCCCATGGCGAGAAAATGTCCGTTCAATTCAGAAACCTCAACGACCTCCTGGGAGCCTGTGTTCACTTTTCCGCTATCACCTCTCGTAGGAAGTCAAGGGCATGGTGTGCAACCGAATAAAAGGTCCGGGGACATGTTGTAAGGAGTCGCATCAGTTCCCCATATTGTTTCCTAGCAACCAACGCCAGACGACAAACTTTACATTTAGCATTGAAGGTAATTACTTTTGGAAATTACGTTACTTTTTTGTCATAAAATTATGTATGTATAACCAACACTGTAAGAATTTATGGTAAAGTCGTCACAATAACTAATGATTAGTGAAAGTATTTTTTTCAGTAACTAGATAGTAGCGTTGGCAGTTCCTTGTGCCTCATAAGATTCATTAGAAAAGTTACCGAAAGCTGGTCATTTAGTATTAATTGCTCAACTTAATATCTTATTTTATTAAATTGTTTCCTCACGTCTATCACAACTTTAGTTTTTGGATAATGCACAATACGTTCTATAACAACTGAGCTGATCAATTATGAGCTTATTTGTAATCGCATTGCTTTTAAATTACTCCTGGCTACAGAACCGACAGATACATAAATCTATGGAGCAAAGGGTTGAGATACAGCGGAATAAAAGCATGGCATTTAACAAAGTAGAAGCAGCTCCTCAGAAGTGCAGTAGCCTGCTGAGATACTCTGCTTGTGAGCTGATGACATCATTCAGTGCAGTCTTCCTCCTCCTCCTTTAGCAGACAGGCTGCTGCTGCTGAGGATACACAGCCAGAGGAATTATGCCCTGCCCAGCAGTGCTTTAGCCTGTTTGATGAGGTGACCGATGCATACAAAGTGTTTGTAAGTCCGGGGATACCCCCGTGTTTTTGGTAAGTGCTGATTATTTCCAGGGACGATGCGCAGGGCTGATTTTGATTTTTCTCTCCTGCATCTGCAGACAGAGCCAAAATGGCTAGAGTCAGCTGCTAGCTGCTAGTTGCTATACCGTTACTAGCTTCGCCCTAATGCCTATCAACAGCGTCAAGAAAAAATGTTATAACTCGAATTAAGTCTGTTCCGAATGCTACAGTGTTACTTTGCGCTATAAAATAAGATAAAAAGGGGATAAATATGCGACACTTGGAGGATTTACATTTATATCTTAGCGATTCCAGTTGTAATAAACCTTGATATATGTTCCATGGTACGAGATTGGTTGTCAGTGAATCACGTAAATTGCAGCAAAGATTTTAATTTTTTTTTAATATTTTTTTTTTTCCTTACAGCGAGGTAGTTATTACGCACGTATAGACCCGATTCTCAACGCTGGTAACGGAGTAGATGTAACGGTTCTGTTACTATCCCTGTTGAGGCTGCGCGCATTTCACATGTCGTCCTTTTGTGTCGACACTGACAAAAGAAATAGAGATCCCCATAGCTAGAACTCTGTTCTTAATTTAGCTAATTATTCACCCCGACAGTGTTTGGAGCCTCCATTGTCCCCCTAAAGTGATGCAAGCCCCCAGTAAATATCAGAAATTTCCCATTGTATACAAGTCATATGATGCCAAAATGGGGAAATTCAGTGGAGAAGTGAAATAGAATCATTTCCACTTTGTAACTAAATATTGTTGCTCTTTAGTTAAAACTGTGCTCAGTGTTTGAGGCCATAGCGATGGAACATCGTGGATAAAATACAATATACTGTAGTAAAATCTGTATTTTATCATTCATACTAGTAGAAAACACACTGAACATCCAAACCAGGTCATATTTTGGTAACATTTGATATCTCTGCTGAGGATGCTGACCTGTTTCCCACTTTCACAACAGTTTGGTCATTTATTTACTCATCAGCATCTTCTGCCTGCCCTGAAGACAGAATTGTGGCCACAAAAAAATTGTCAACATGTACTGGAGCCAAATGTCATTACTGTAGTTAAGAGCAGTGATTTAGTTTCATGCATTTACTTCTCACCCATCTCTTTTTTTCCTTTATTTTTCACAGTTTAGCATGAGTATGGAAGATTATGACTACCTGTTCAAAATAGTTCTCATAGGAAATGCTGGAGTTGGGAAGACATGTCTTGTCCGGCGCTTTACTCAGGTTTGTACAAGTATAAACTTATAATTTTGGAAATTATTATCATTATTAGTAGTAGTAGTAGTACCATGCAGCTTCCGTAGTTTCCGCCTCACAGGTTGGATGAGTACTTCGAGCCTGGCTCCACCATGGACCAAAGCAAGCGGTGCTCAACAGAGTGTTGGGTCGGCACAGTGCATTCATTATGAATGATACATTCTTTATACAGACTGGCTTGTATAAGGTTTTTTTAAAATACATTTCTCTTCTGTGAAATAAGCCTATGGCCTGTGTCGACCCCGCCCCTCAAAGAACCAGAATCGAGAACCGTCAAGAGCCGTACCCAGAACCAGATTCAGAATTGTTAAAATCCAAACGATGCCCAACCTTAGTAGTAGTATGTGACTGAATTACAGATTAGACTTTTATTATATTTCTGTTTTTCTTTTAGGGCCTTTTCCCACCTGGACAAGGGGCTACTATTGGAGTAGATTTCATGATTAAAACGGTTGAAATCAACGGGGAGAAGGTCAAGGTACACACAGATGCATTTGTTTTGTGTATGAAATCAAACGCTTTTATTTTTTTTTTTAAATAGATGGGATAGAAAATTGCTCATTTCAAATATTATGTTTTTTTCCAGCTGCAGATATGGGACACAGCTGGACAGGAGAGATTTCGCTCCATTACTCAGAGTTATTACCGTAGTGCCAATGCCCTCATTCTCACGTATGACATTACCTGTGAGGACTCCTTCAGGTGCCTTCCAGAGTGGCTGAGGGAGATTGAGCAGTATGCCAACAACCAAGTGGTGACTATATTAGTCGGTAAGAAGCTTTCCTCTGCGCTTTCATAATTTATGGGCCTCTCTTGCCATCAGACTCATTGGGAGAGAGCTGTAAATATTCGTGTGCACCATATTTGACTGGAGCTGGCTTGCTTTTCCAAGCACACTTAAATATGAGCATGATTCACCAAGCTGATATCAGAGGCGGCCTCTGGATAGATTTCTAAAGAACAAACCCATTTTTGCCAGACATCTTATTATGTGATTTCTTGGAATCTTGGTCACTTCTCAGAGAAGGCATCATTTTGTCTCTGGATTAAATAACTCCCATGCTTGCCTGTGCTTCCATCCACCCCACATCTATAATCCTCCACACCCACACAAGCACCACCGTTGAGATTGTGATGCAAGAAGCCACATTCTTCTTTGCTATGCTGACAGATGAATGCCATCTGTCTTACAGGTAATAAAATAGACCTGGCAGAGAAGAGAGAGGTTCACAGACAGAGGGCTGAAGACTTCGCTGAGGCTCAGAGCATGCTGTATCTGGAGACCTCCGCCAAAGAGTCTGACAATGTGGAGAAACTCTTCCTTGACCTGGCCTGTGAACTCATTCGAGAGGCCAAGCAGAACAAGCTGGATAACAATGACACTGCTCCAATGCCCGGTGAGGGTAAAACCATCAGTTATTTGAGCTGCTGCAGCATCAATTAGTGAGAGCTTAGTCTTGTGGCTGGGGTAACTCAGTAGCCATTGACTGTAGAGGGCAGATGGCTGAGCACTAATTCCTCCATCCCTCTAACATGGCATAGCGCCACTTCTTAGTCATTTCTAGTGTCATGCCTTTTTTTAAGCTGTACAAGGAAGTTAGTCAACTTTCGCTTGGCCTTCCAGGAACATGCATATTAAGATTCTGCCATTATGGGGAACATTGTCCTTAATGGAACAGGATGTACAGTTGTCTTGGAATCGGAGTAGGGCTCCAATTTGTCCTCCTCATGGTGAAATGGCAGATTTTGTTTGGGCTTTATGATCCATTTTCATTCAAGATCAATCCTCACCAGCAGTATTACATAAGTATAGAGTTCTACCAGGTGTTTTGTTACAGATTTTAAAGAACCGACAAATGGCATGATCGTTGTCAGTAAATTGTAACAATATGTTTACATACAGTATGGATTCCAAGCCTGATCCAGTGGCTTGCTTACCCCAAAATCTGTTGCACAGTCATTCATTCTCCACCAAGTACACTGCTCTAAGAATCACATACAGTTTTATTAACTTTCATAATCTGATTTCTGAGCAGTTATTTGCACCTGTCTATACATACTGTGAAATATTTGTTCTCATTGGAAGATTCTTACTTGCTGCTAAAATATGTTTTTTTTTTTTTTGTCAGTAGATGCAACTTTGAAGCAGTATTCTGTGACTACCATTATTTTGTTAAGTTACTTGGAGTGCTTGCAATTAGTCGGTTGATGTAGTATGCAGCAGTTCGGAAGGCCTCTGATATTGTCATTAGTAGAAAACTAAAAAGTCTAATCAATTGACTTATTGACTTTTTTTTTTTTTTGCTGTCAGCTGCTTCTTTTTTCCAGAGACTGGAATATGTCTGCCTTTGTTGTTGCTGCCTAGCCATGAAATTGTATCACTTCTTATTTGTTTGAAGGGGTATGTTCATGTAGTTTCATAATATGACTTCTTATACTTTATATGCTTTTATTGTGAAGGTTTTTAATTATCTAGCATGTTTTGCCATAATTTGTAGCATCTAACTTTTATCTTTCACATATTTACCATAACTGTAATGTACTGTATTGCACAATGCCATATACTGCACACTTATTGTTATTGTAAGATTCTGTCATTTGTTGTACAGACTTGTAGTACATTGTTTTGGCACTTTGCTTTTATCACTTTTTATTTTCAGTAATCCTTTTATACAACTGGCCAGCTTTTTTTGTTGCTTTTTACGTTGGATTTAACGGCAGTTAATTATTGTTAATCATTTGCCTCTTTTTGTCAACACAGTATGAGAAATTCAAAGGAAAACACTATTGGGATAATATGCTTCTTTATGTGTACAAAATAATCATTGAAAATACTCTGTATAACATTAAATAATCCCACTAAATGTCTTGTATGTGTCACATTGTTTATGGATGATCATTGCACTGTTTACGTGAGTTAAAAAGTCGACTAAATTGGACACGGTTTTCTCAGACATGTTGGTTTTTTATGTTGAAATTTTTCATGGAAGTGATAAGTCATTATTATGTAATCCTTGTGGAGTTTATGATCCTCATCAGTGTAAAAATTCTAAAGTTCAGTATTTCAGGTTTTTGAGAGAGTGCGAGTGAAAATTATTGGCCCCCCTCCTGATTTCTTCTATTTTTGTGCATCTCTCTAAACTGTCAGATCTTCAAACTAAATTTAACAAAGGCAACCTAAGTAAACACAAAATAAAAGTTTTAAATGTTAGTTTTATTTAATAAGGCAAAGGGTTGTCTAATATCTGAATCTTCAACTTGCATGTTGTGTCTACTCAGGTTGCCTTTATTTTATGTTAAATTTTGTTTGAAGATTCAACCCAGTTTAGTATGAGATGCACACAAAAACAGAAGAAATCAGGAGAGTCCAATACTTTTTCACACCATTGTATGGCTATATCTTGTAATTACAACTAACTCTAATTAAATAGTTTAAATTTTGAAATAATTTACAGGAAATATGAGTAGGTTATACTGTAACTTCTTTAAAAAAAACAACAACTAATTTATAGAGGGTAGCAACTACTGATGATTTTAAACGCGTTAAGAAAAAAAAATCTTCAATGCATCTCAGCAGATGATCTCAACATAGACAGTAGACTCCAGAGAAATTAGTAATGCTTCAAATAAATAAATAAATAAAAGTTTATTTTATTAACAATAATATGGAATTGACAATGATAATAATGAAGTCTAGTATGAATTAATGTCTGCCCTAAAGCCAACTTGACAAATTTAGCGCTGTCTCGCTGAGACTTCAATTATTTTAGGTAACGGGCTAGCTGTCCTTTCCACCAAGCATACATGCAAGCCAAATGACTTGAGATGGACTGCTATGTTAAAAAAGCAAATTTTATTGCCTCCTTGGCGGAGATAATGAAAACTCCAAACATTAGTTCAAGTTGGTAACTGGGGAATAAACTCTAGTAGTTGCTTAGTTTACCTGAGACTGTTTAGAATCACACATACCTGCCCTCTAGTGGTAATGATGAGGAACTACCAAAATCAAATTAGTCAAATTACCGTCAATACAGACAGGGCAGCATTCTTCCACTTCCTGTACAAGCTTTACAAAATAAAACTTCCAAAGAAGACAGAGTTGAAGTTGGAGGACAAAATAACATTCGAATGGTAACTTTTATCGCCATTAACAAAATCATTACATGTTGTTTTCAGGCACCATACCAGCGCCGGACCGTGACATAATCGCACAGTTACCATTTCCGGTATAGACTATCGTAATAATTTTCATATTGGGAACATGAAGAGGGAATAACACACCAAATACAACATATTTACCCTTGAATCAGGCAAGCCATTGTTGCGACGAGCCCGTGACCTTGCAAAGAGTACATGTCTTATGCTCTGAGAGTTTGTCCTGAGCGTAACACCAACGTGCACATGTAAAACTCAGACTTCCATCAACCCTTGCGAGCATGTTTACAGTAGGACCCATCTGCTGACTGCTAGCAGTAAGATTTAAGTGGAATGAAAGTTGTCAGAATATTGGAAAGAATTTGAAACTGGTGTTTCCTGTAGAACAGCGGGCTGCCTCTGCACTGCTGCTAAATTTAGGCTGGCAACACCTCTCTGGATTTGCTGACAAGTTACTTTCTTGTACGGGACAGGTCTACCCAGTGAGACACAACGAGAGACAAAGCGACCTCGTTATCATGTGCTGAGAATCAGATTGTTGTGAGTTGAGGTTGACAGGAGCAGTGATCAAGGCTGCAGTTAGGATGGAGGTTTTGGACAAAGCTGCAGCTGCCTGCATACTATCGTTGTGTCTGGGCTGTTTGCACGTGATCGCTTTTAAATCACAACTTTTCACCAGAATCGGTGGGTTACCTGACTCCACTGAGATCCCCATCAGCTATGAAACATTTTATTTTGACCAGAAGGTGAGTTTAAAACCTTGCTATCCATATTTTGAACATTGAAAATGTTTAAAACATTTTTTTTTGTGATGGTTTCTTCCTCTTTCACTTTGTCTATCACTTCCCTTTTAAATGTTAGATTTGTACCCTAAGATTTTAATATGTTGGCGCAGAAGAGTTAAAATAAAATAAATAAAAGTCTTTTCCATATTTGGCCTGAAAAAATCTCTTGTCATATAAAATAATAGGCTACAGTAAGTATGATCAGATGACAATATGATGTTTAAAAGCATGAAGCGATGGTTTCTGAAAATACATTGTGATACCGATATGTGATGATTACTTTCTAATTATAATTTGCTCACCTTTTTATCTACCGCGACATTATTTGCCTTCACTGTTTGCTATTTACTCATATTTGAACCACATACTCTTTCTTAAATTTTCCTTGCACTTAATTCTGTAGAAGTTGTTAATGGTTTGTGCAGACAATAGGTGTTTCCCTCTTGCTTCCTGTAGTGAAGAGAAAACCATCACAACTGGCTTTGCTCCTGCCAAAGTAACTATCCCTCCTGGCTCCCTGCCTAAAAAGGTCTCCAAGGGCCCAGTGAACATGAAACACTTTGCCTCTGGGCTGTTCAAGAGATTTTCATTCAGCCTTTACTTTTTCCATTTACAGATTTCATGTTGAGCGCATGTGATGGCATTCAACGCAGCTTCATATTTTGTTAGACGTGAACCTGACTCATACTGTCACAAGATGTTTGTAGCTTATTGCTCTCCTATTTCTGCAGTGTTGTGAAAAGTAAACTTAACCATGTTACTCACATTTAAAGAATGATATTTATTTTATATATTATATATTATATATATTATATTATATTATATATATTTAGTCTAAATTGAAATAGTTGTTTTGTTATGTTCTTAAGTAATTTAGCAACTTTAAGGCTGCATGAAGTTTAAAACGGTGAGAGGAGGTAATTCTTTACCTTTATCATTTTCTAATGAATCAACTGTTTTGGTTCAACTATTGTACTCTACTCACACTTCCCAGTCTATAAGTCTTGACGTCACTCTCTCTCTCTATGCACCCTTAAGCTTCAAACTCTACACTGTAAAATGTAAGATTGAATTTCATTAGAAATGCTGACTTGACCTAACTCAATATTTATCAGCTTGTTAATAAAACTCATTTTGTTTTAGTTACTTGTACTTTGGCATGAAGAAAACGGTCAAACTCAGTTTACTTGAGTTTTATTCATGTAAACAAACCAAGTACTGGGAACTTTTGCTTTTTTCAGTACTTAGTTACATCCCACAATGTAACAAGTACATTACTCTTGTACTTAAGTACCCCACAAATTAGAGCTACTTTACTTGAATAGCCTGTTTTCTGTTCATACCACTTTCTACTTGTACTCCACTACTTTTCATGGGAAACAGCCTTTTTGTTATATGAGAAAAGTTGGATAAATGTTACTTTTGCTTTGTAAAACTCTACTCGGGTATAAGGTATTCTACTCAGCTTCTAAAATCTTTAATCACATTCAGATCGGTCACATGAAATGCTCTTAACAGTCGTGGCAATAGCGCACACCAGTATAGATTCACATACAGTATACCTTTTGTTCTGCAGCTGTCCTATTCAATGTTGGGTAGCTGACCTTTTTTTGCCATTATTAAAATAAATGTGCGATGACATTTGAAACAACCACTGTGGTTTTGCACAATGGGTGAATAGATACTGTAGCGTGTTGGGTATAGGTGGGTGGAGGTTCCCAGCATACCTTGAGACAATGTGTTTGACGCCATAAGCCCAAGTAACCTGTGTTTAAATGTGCTCTGAATAATTATCAGTTAAGCAGTAATTACTCCTTTAGGAATATTTCTTTAGAAAAGGTGAGTTATATAACACCATTACATCGTGAGTTTAGTCTTTCATACGGTTAGAGACGTCCTGCCTGGTGATGTAAGAGTGTGATAAAATAAAGAAGTGTGATGTATTGTAATAAGCACTCCTGAGCAAAAAGCTAATTCATGCAATAAGAAATTTCAGCATGCTACAATACTTTTTAGGATATTGGTAGTTTAGGTTATCACACTAACAGTAAGCAAGCTAATTTAGGTGTTACACACAAAATAAAGACTTTGGTTTAAGTATTGCACACTCAGAATCTGAAGTTTACTTTTCTTAATTTATCTAAGGCAACGAGTTTGCATAATGTTTTTAAGTAACTCAACTTATCAGATTTTACAGTGTATTGAACCTTTAATATCTATCCCCTGCTAAACTTGGAAGATTTGCAAGAACTTTCCAAAATCTGATTGTAGACCATTGAGAAAAGACAATCAAGTATGTAAAAAATAAATACAAACATTTAATTCTTTTGAGACACTACAATTTGTATTTGTATTGTCAGACTCAAATGTGATAAATTTGTTGTGTTTTCTTGTATTACATTATAGTAAATTAAATATCGTTGTGTTTTGGACTATTGGTCAGACAAAACAAGACATCCTATTGTGTCACTCGATGCTCAAGGATATTTTGAAGAGTATTTTTCTTTATTTTCAGATGATTTAAAGACCAAATTGATCAATCAATAAAATATTCAGTGGACTAATCAAAAATGAAACTAACTATTATTTGCAGTCCTCAGTATGATATTCACATGCTGTTAAAAGTGTGTTTATGCTGAACAGAATTGGATCGGAGACAATGCTCCACACCTGGTCCCAACCCACGGCATCCTGCCTAATTAGCAAGGCTAACAAGATGATGAAGACCATTTCCTTCCCCCTGATGTGCATTGTCTTATCTGATGAGTTTATCTTCGGTGGTGATGGGAGAGTCAACATTTATGCTACTCATCAACAAGTATGACAAATAAAATCCCTGTTATCCACTTCTCAGTATGAGTGGCACGTCTGCCATTTTTTACGAATCATCAACTATGCAGCCCTTTTCTGTACTCTCTGGAGGATAAGCCGCTGGGAGGAGAGCCCTGAATGATCTAGCAGTTGTCCAGAGGAAATCCTCTTGACTGTGTTTTGCCTCCAGACAATGAATGGAAGTGTCCTTTAGCATCCTCCAAATGAACTGTTGTAGTTTACTGGAGCTTGTGCTTTGGTTGTTTCCCCCGTGGCTCCATTTGCTGGACTGCAACATAACAGATGTAGTATTTTTTCTTGTAGAACAGTCGGAGTACTGGTTCAGTAGTTATGCAGTGTGTGAATTGAATTTTAATTGAAAAAAAAAAACTGCTCAAGGGCTTCCTGCAGTAACCACAAGGTGGCACTACATATAAGGGTGTGGATTAGTTATGACACCAGTCTCATATCAGGCTTGGGTTGTGCATACAGAGTGTGTGCACGTGATAAATCCTCATAAGGGCTCCTTTTGACAGAGTAATTTATGTATTTAATCTTATGTATATTCATTCTTTAGTTTTGACTACGATCATAGGGTATAGGATTCTTTTGTGTTTTACATTGCAAAAAAAAAAGTTTGGATTTCGAGAGCTGGAGAATTTTAAGACATCCACAATTTTTTAGAATCCTGGTATGAATGAAAAATAACTAATAACACAAGATCTAACCAGTTATTTTACTTTTAGTAGGACATGAAGGAAACTAGATGCTTTTTCCCCCCAAAGTCCTAACACCACTCTTTAGATGGCCGATACCACTGAAACCTATTTTGTCCCTGAAATGGACTTTTCCTTTAAACTGTCCCTTGGTCCCCTCACACTTAAAAGCACTGCCAAGCGCAAAGGAATCAAGGCTTGAATGAACACATTGAGGCCCCAGAATCTTTTTGCTGTCACTGGGTCATAAAATTGCTGCCTCCTTTGTAGCCGCTAAAGAGAGAAGTGAGAGAGGAGGGGGGAAAAAAAACGAAACAAAAACATTTTGTATTAAATGTTAGGGCTGTTTCAAGGGTTTGGACAATCGGAGGCCTCGTGAGGTTGTTTTCTCTGCAAAGTTGTGGTTTGCTCCTGCTTTTGTTTAATAAAGATCACAGGGAATATAGATAAAAAGGGAAGATGCTCCGGAATCTCAAAGGTTTGATGAGAGGATCAGAGCTCATCTAAAGTGGAGCTAATGTGACATCCCTTAAACGGGCTCTAACGATTTGTAATAGAAATTATAGCTTATTACCCCAGAATCCAACCTGGAGATTTTCACTTCCCACCATCAATGGCACAGCGGCAGGTATCTGTCTTGTTATCATCAGTTCATTATTTCCACATTAGGTTTCTGTATCAACAAGACTGACAGAGCTTATTTATCAACTTTACATGTTGCACCTTTAAGTAAGTTTCTGGCACAGATGCACACTTCACTAAGAGCGATTCTGATGTTTGTGAACAGTTTGCATATCTGAACATATTGAAGATATGTGTATATATAATTTTTGTTGCATCCTTTGCTTGTTACAGATTGATCATTTTGGATTCCTAGAGGATGGCACCTTCAAACAGAGATACCTTGTTTCTGACAAACACTGGCACCAGCCTGGAGGACCCATTTTATTCTACACTGGCAATGAAGGCGACATCACCTGGTTCTGCAACAACACTGTAAATAACCCATCTGTCAAATTGTGTTTAAACTTCACATGATCCTCACTCTAATTCAACACTCGTCATTGTTTTCTCTGCAGGGCTTCGTGTGGGAAATTGCAGAGGAGTTGGGCGCCATGCTGATTTTTGCAGAACATCGTTACTATGGAGATTCCCTGCCATTTGGACAATACTCTTACAGTGTATGTGAAGATGGACTGTTGCATTTAGAATATATCCAAGTTTGATTAAAATCTGTCAAAGCATGTTAAAACGTAGGGGGTCTCTAAATAAAACCAAAAACAAAAGACCTAAGACCTATGATCTTGCGCGAGAAATTTGCAGAGATGAGGTAATGTTTTCAAGTTTTAGTCACATTATGTTTAGTCACATTTGCCATCATCCTCACTCTGATCCTCTGCTGGGAGATGTAGGGACAGGTGATCAAATGAAACGCAGTGTTTCACGCCTTGAATAAAATGACAGATTTCTCTTGGTTTGAACACTGCTGGAAACATTTGGGTTAGTGTAAGTAAGAGGATAGTATTTGATATCTAAAGGTGTAGAATATTTGCCAAAATAAATTTCACTCTCAGGGCCAATAAATTAAGTGCCTTGTGAATTTCCAGTCCATTCTTAATTTTACAATAATTCTTGTCATTTGGCTTGCAGGACAGCAAACGCAGGAACTACCTGACCTCAGAGCAGGCCCTGGCAGATTTTGCAGTGCTAATTCAAAACCTGAAGACCACTTTACCTGGAGCTCAGCACAGCCCCGTTATCGCTGTCGGGGGGTCCTATGGAGGGATGCTCTCTGCCTGGTTCAGGATGAAATACCCTAACATAGTTGTTGGGTAAGATATTATTGTGTCGTTGTGGGGACCTTTAGGTTGGATTTCTCCAAAGATCTACAATATCAGGCACCTTTGTATTTTTGTGATCTGTGATCACTTCACTCCAGAGGCGACTGAAGACATGAATGAGGAAACTATCTAATATCTGAGGTTCAGCATGATTTGCACAGAGTGCTTGTTCAGCTATTGCTTCAGCTTTTCCAGTCTGAAAATAAGTATAATAAACATGAGATGCCAACAGGGTGAATTTGTGGGATCTCTTTAACACTCTTGCTTTGGACTCTTGTTCAGGCACAGCAGAAATACGAGACATTAGATAGGCAACCAAAGTTTGAATCAGCAATCTATTTACTTCTGTACTGCCTGTGTCATCCTGATGTTTCCACATACTTGACTCAAGATAAATGATGTGCAGCTTTTGTCATTTTCAGGAAAAAGTTGATACGGTATACATATACTCTTTGGTTTTCTTTCTCTGTGTGTTTTCAGAGCTCTGGCATCCTCTGCACCAATTTGGCAGTTCACTGGTATAGTGCAATGCGGAGACTTCTACAAAATTGTAACACAGGACTTTGCCAAAAGTGGGCACAACTGTGATACAAACATCAGAAAGTCGTGGAAGGCTATTAAAAATGTCTCTTCCACTGGTAAGTCTTACTTCCAGTCAGATGGGCTGATTTGCTCTCATCTGTCATATTGTCAGAAATCTGACTTCATTGAATTATTCAGAATAATAAATGAGGCATCTATAATATTACTCATAAGGAAGATTAGATTTGAAGCATTTCTACATGTTGGTTCATATGCTTAATATGTGAGTTTGATTAACTGTCTACCAAAGCCTGAAACCAGACAGCTGTTACTATTGGATGTGCTGTATAGAGTAATGTATGGAGCCACTCCTCTGATGACAGATCGTAAGGCAGAATATGTGGATCCATAAAATATACATAACCTGCCTCGCTTAGAATGTCGCACTTCTTTAATCTTCTGCTTTGATCTGAATAAGAAAATGTACCTTTACAGGATCCCCTGGTACCCTATCTGTTATCACGGTTCCAAACTGTTGAAATAAGCTTTATTGAACTGAGTGGTCCTTTTTTATTCCTATCACACCATCAGTGGTGATAATGCACCAAAAGAATAGTGGATTCTGATAAGACATCGCCTCAAAAGGATTTGTACGCTATAATCGTTATTAAATCATTTGAATGCTTTATAGAACAGGTACTGTAAAAGTTATTGATAAGGACATTTTTCAGTGTAAGTTTTTTTTTTTTATAGCATTGATGGTTTTATGTTACTGAAGGGGGAACAACCCATATTACTGAAGTAGGCTACAGCTAGTATGAGTGTTATGGAGCCTATGATGTCATAAGTATGGTAATAGTGTTTTGTGTAATTTACTTTCATTACCAGAAAGATGAGACAGACGTTCGGTACTCCAGGTTTAATAAGTTGAATTAAATCAATTGTCAGTAGATGACTTTTGGTGTGGCCAGCAGCACGGTACTTTTGATTTCTATTCTAATTTCAAACTAAAATAGACACGTGTCATGCCAGAGGATGACTGTCTAAAACTTAGCAACACAAAACATGTTCTTCATAATGGCTTGTAACAGGTTAGTTAGGCATTAAAAACAACGAATTAAGTTTGTTCCTTCACTAGAATGAAGTTTGAACGCACAATTAATTCACAATAGAATTTTTATTTTATTATTATATGGGAGCTATAGTTCTTAAATGCTAACAAAATTGTTTTCTTTGTTAAAATGTCCCAGTAGTGTAGTAGATATAGTAGCAGACATGCATGTTAACATGGGCAGCTCACTTCACATGAAAAATGACTAAAATAATCTTTTTTGTCGCTGTCTTTTGATAAGCCTCTGGTCTTCGGTGGCTGTCGGATGAATTCAGTTTGTGCTCCCCTCTCAAGAACAAAAATGACGCTGCGTTTTTCAAGCGCTGGCTTCAGGAGACTTGGGTGAATCTGGCGATGGTGGACTACCCCTATGAAGCAAATTTTCTTCAGCCTCTTCCTCGCTGGCCGATCCAGGTACATGCAGCCACGAGTAAAATACTGTATCTAAAAACTAGTTTTTATAAAGATATATATAAGTATTGGTGTGACCGTGTCTGTTTTTTTGCATGGACAAAAAAAAAAAATGAAGTCCTAGTTAAACTTTAAATGTTTATTGTCAAAGGTTTCCACTTACACGCAACTTTACAATTTATTTGGTTTAGCACCTGATTTGGCCTGATAGCCACTTAATCGACATGAATGCATGACTCAGTTGATTGTGCTACAAAGTGTTTGTTGTGGTCTTCCAGGCTTTTGTTTACAACAGCTGTCAATTAACTTCATTAATATTCATAAGGGGCTTGTTTCTATTTGATTTGTAAGTATTCTTTAGACAAGCAGCAACAAGTAAGCCACCATTCTTTTCTTTTCTTGTTTTTTCTTTTCTTTTCTTTGTTTCTTTTCTTTGCCTCTTTTCTTTTTTTTTAGTTTCTTCCCTTCTTGTATCAGTGCTGCATTCATTTGCACACTCCATCAGATCTGTCAAGTGTTCTTCTTTGGACGCTCAGGACATTTGCTCATAGCAGCTCATGAGGCAGCTCACCACTCTCATTTGAATGAGACTGAAGTGAACACTCCACCAGAACCTTGATGTGGAAATAAAATTGCACTACTTACCAAAACTGCAATCATTTAATGTGGCTAATGCAAATAATGCTTTTAAAAGTCCTCCTTCACTGTTGTCAACGTTACAAAACTTCCTTTATTTTTATGTATAAGTGCTTGTGACAGTACAGCGGCTGTTTTGCGAAGGCTGATTGACTTGGGTGCAGTGTATTCTATCAGTCACCCTGGCACATCACGTGCATAAACCAAGCTCTGCTATTGACCCCTAACTCTTTGTTAGGTGCCTCAACACCCCTCCAAGTGCCCCACACATCAGTCTCTTCATTAAACTTTTACTAGTGTGATACATTTTTGATTCTTTATTTGTTTATCATGGAACCACTGAATAGATCCCGGAGCACCATGTAGGCTGAAATGAGTACTAAATTATCATTTTGTGTTTTTTTGGCTTCTTGCCTTTAATGTATGCGACCCCTATGGGTGGGTTTAAGCGGTTTAGGCAGTGGGTGCAAAGAGGAGCTTTTTTAATGACAAAGCTAATGTGATTATCTGAGTGAGTGTGAGAACGGGGTATTGAAGGTTTAGAGGAGGGAAATCTGTTGGCAGAGATGAATGCATAAGCCTAATCCTATCTGAAAAGTAAGGAGAAGATGCTTTGGAGCAATTGCAGTGCTTTTTGTTCATGGTATAAATCGTTGGTTGGACATGTCTGTGGCCCTCCTCATCCATCGACCACCAACTCCTCCCCAGCCCGCAGACAAAAGCCTTAGTAACAGACTTCACACTTGTGCAGTGCCCCTCCAACTTCTAAACAAGAAAGCCCAGTTTCTCCGCCTCACAAAGAGCGCAGAACAACAGCCACAGCCAACTCTGCTGCTGCAACCATAACAACACGCAGCGAAATTTAACAAAAGCTAAAACTCAAATATTTACTATCCACGCTATTAATACTGAGAAATCAACCGTGGTCAAACAAAATAGTCGTGAGGAAATATTGTATTCAAATCATTTAGATCATTTGCTTTAAGCAAATGATGGATGTTTTTTTTCTTCCTCTCGTGCCAAGATTAGAGCAATAAATTCAAGTTCATTCCAGGAAACTTAAAATGCAAATTAGGCTCCACCACTTTATGTGGAAAAACACTTTATGGCCCTCAAGAAAACAATCTTCAGTCTTATGAACAACATGGATGTGAGAGAATTAGATCATTTTACTGTTTTCTTTTAATGTTTTTAATGTTAATTCTTGTGTTTTGCTTGTAAATGTGCTATATTTTCAAGGTGGTGTGCAAGTATCTTGCTCTCGATTTGAATGTGTCTGACTACCAGCTGCTGCACGGTGTCTCTCAAGCAGCGAAGGTCTACTACAACTACACCGGAAGCTCCTCCTGTCTCAACATATCTCAGACAGCAACCGGCAGCCTGGATTTCCTCGGCTGGTTTTACCAGGTACGCTAACACGCAGCGCAAGGATCGTTCCCTGCCATGGTGAATAAATCACTACACAGATGTGTCAGTTAGCTGTCACAGTGAATACGTGTTCAATCCCTCGTCCCCAGTCCTGTACAGAGATGGTGATGCCCATGTGCGCAGATGGCATCCATGACATGTTTGAATTTGAGGAGTGGAACTTCCAGGCCTTTTCTGATGAGTGTAACGCCATGTTTGGTGTCAGGCCACGAGCTGACTGGGCTGTCATAGCCTACGGAGGGAAGGACATTGCCTCTCACAGCAACATCATCTTCAGGTAGGCATTGCTTAAATCCCAGGCTAATGTAGAAGGTTCCCCTCTGGGTTTGTTATGAGAACAATTTTAGTACAGATTTTGAGTTTTGAGTTTGAGGTTTTTTTCCTTCTTCAGTACCCATTTGGGCAACTGCAGGAGGTAGACAGATGTCTAGTATGTAAAACGTAAATGAAAAAGCACTGAATATAACACAGTCACAAAGACTTAAGTGGGTCATACTAGGTGGAATACCAATAAATATATCCAACTATAAAAAGTTCTGACTGTCAGAAATTTAATGTGAGCTTTGAAATGTGCTATTTAAATAAACAAACTTACTTTTGTTTCATATTTTTTTATAAGGTTGGCGTAGCCCAGTAGATAGAAATAAAATGAATGAATGAATCAGTGATTTAACCTAATTTATATATTTTCCTTTCTGTTCTTAAAATGCCTTTGCATGGAAATATGTAAGACATTAAAAGACATTGACGGTTTACAAGATGTATGCTGTGAATTCACTAGAACCATAGAAATTATTATACCAAAAGTCACCAATGAAGTTTTGTGTTTTGCTGTCGGGCCATGCTCTATCTAATCATATGTTTTACATGCAAACTATCTCTGTTGTTTATCAGTAATGGAGGACTTGACCCGTGGTTGGCTGGTGGAGTGACTCACAACATAACAGATTCTCTGGTTTCTATTATGATTCCTGATGCAGCCCATCACTTGGACCTGCGCTTCAGCAATGACCTTGACCCACCTTCAGTCCGTGCCGCCCGGGCATTAGAGGTGATGTATTTTCGAGATTGGATCAAACAATCTATACAGAAAACTCAAACTGCATCAGCCGGTCCTTAAAAACACGGGACATCCATGAGTTTTGAATGTATGTGACGTGTATCTCAGGGTGCGCTTTCCATCATTATACCAAAGTTTGTTCCTGTTTAATCAGTTTTTGGGGATGATTTTTGTCATCATTGCTTTTGATTTGAATGACAATTACACCAAATTACCTGAAAGTGTAATTTTATTTTCACCATTTAGACTAGAATACATTTCTTTGACCCAATCAGACACAGTCACACACACTTCTTTATGTCAATCTATAAATTTACAAAGACTTGAGGACAGAAAAGACGCAGTTTTTTTAAGCAAAGTTTTAAGGATATTTATATGAATGTTGTCTCTATTTGTTTATTTTTGGAATCAAATTATCAGCATTAAAAGTCTAAAATATCCCAATTTGGGTTTTTTTCTCTCATGTTAAGTGTGGCAAAACCCCCAAAATCCTCCAGCTTGTATTTTCTAATTTCCGCCTGTGAATTAGAGCTATATTTAGAGTTACTCACAACTTTAAATTTCATTTGTGTTATTGAGTTTCAACACTGCAAATCAACATCCCTAATTTCTTTTTTGTCTGCCCTGTCCTTTCTTGTCAATCATGCCCATTTGTTCAAAATAAGTGCATACTGTAAAATGTTTCTCGACACTTGTGCTGTATATGTCTCAGGAGAAAATGTTGGCACCAAATATAAACAGAATCCATTCATTTTACGTGTCCACTGCACTGGGTTTAATATTAAACTTAATTTGTTCACTGCCTTTATTCAATGTGCTGTCATTCCTGAAAAACACATCTTTCATTGGAAGCGATAATCTTACTAATGGTCTTTTAATAATGCATCGGTGTATTGCTCTTTAGAGCACACACTTTGTTTGACTCAGACTTTTAAGTTACTTCTATCTAGCAGGAACAATTGCAGGTGCTCAAGATTTAATAAAAACCTAATCGGAGGAAGCCAATAAAGTGAGTGGTGGGAGGTTATTGCATCTATGCCTGCTGACCTCACCCCCGTGGACCAACCTGTGGGATTCCCCCTGACACGCATTTATTCACTGGCTCCCATTAAAGCTCTAAATTGCAGCACCAAGGCAGCCCATAGACCCTGGTTTGTTCCCCCCTGCCAGTAATATTATTAATACAACTCCTGGGGTGCGAGAGAGGTTGAGAAGGGTTGATGGAAGGTTAAGAGTGAGGTGATGAGTGAATGCAGGCATTGGCAGGGACCCAAGAAACCTTTTGTAATTCCCCACGAAGTCTCATTTTTAAAAATCTTTTTCTAAAGTAAAAATAGCTACAACAATTTGACTGGCAATGAAAAAACAACAACATATTGCTTAGTAATTTTCTTTTAGCTGTTCTGGTTGATTCTTTTTCTCATTTCTTCCTTTGTTTAAAGCAAAAGTTCCTGAAATGACATGAATTTGTGAAGCAGATTGGGAACATGTCCAGCACTGGTATGTAGGTTGATTTTCTACCGGGAGCCACAAAGCCTGACTTCTCAACGTTTTGTCACAGGCATGACTGGATTTCAGACACCCCAGTAGAAAGAAACATAGCTAAACATGGGGGAGGAAAGGGTCTCAGCCACTAAATGCCATCCTTAAACATTTCTCCGGACTTTGAGAGGTCATTAATTTTGTCGGCCTTTTCTAAGTCTCTGACACTGGCCATCAATCAGTGCTGTTATTAGTATTCGCTCGACCCCAAACTCTGAGCATGTCCCTGCTCAGACAGGGACCACACACTAGTAGGAAGAGATTAAGCCCGTGTATGTCACAAAATTTTGCACTCGGCTCCCGGCTCCCTTGGGTTTGGGTGCTGCTGAATAGGTAAATTCAGAGGCTGTGGTGGTAACGTTAACAATATCTCAACAATATGGATGTGACTATTTGACAATTTGCTGGCTGTGGGAAAAGGCAGAGCATATTACGAATGATCATCTCAAAATTAAAAGGTTCAAACCAAACATGTCGAGGTTTTGAAAATTCAGCCAATAGTGTGATCTTGGTGATTAATGGTAAAAGAACTGGTTCATTATTTGAATTTAAAACCATAACAAAATAAAATTAACCTCAGGTCTATAATCTTGAGGGTGGAAACAAGTCGAAAACTCCTCAGTTGTGCTCTATTTTATTTTTTCCTAGCTGGGCTGCCACAGCCCAACCCCTCTCTCCCTCTTAGCCCTTATGCAACAATAGAAACTTGTTTCCGGGGTCTGTGCGTCAGACTCTGTGATGTGAATAACCCACCAGCACAAAAGCCAAAGCTGCTTGACTGGAGAAAAAAAAAAAAAGGGGGGGGATATGGCTGCCATGACTGTAATGATGTCAATATGCCAAAATTGTACTGCTGGCAAGAGAAGGATGCAAAATCATTTTGGGTACCCAGCACTCCTCCACTGGATTCATGAGATGTCAGGATATGGCTTCAGCTGACTTTCATTTTCCTCCTACACTTGTCACCATAAGGAACTAAAACGTTTTCAACTCCTGAATAAATACCCAGCTTTAATGCCAGGTGAACTGAGTACAACTTAATATTCAAAGTCTGTGCTGTTTCTCAATATGACTTATTTAATCTAAGTCATAACAAAATGTCTTTCATTGCCATCTGTATAAACAGAAAGATATTCTGTTTTCTAACCCTTTGTTTTCCTGGATTTCTTTTCAGTCAGACTTGGGCTGGGCCAAAGATAATTAGATCAGTGCTATCAGTTTCACTGTCCCCTTTCTCCCCAGGAATTAGCATAATAAAGAATGTTTTTAACAGCCTCACTCCCTCCCTGCTTCAGACTTTCTTTTTTTCTCCATCCATCCAACTCTGAAAAAAGTCACTGCCTCACCTCAACATGCATTTTTTGCAAGTCTTCTTTAAAGTATTTAGCTGCAGCATCTCCCAACTTAAAATAAGAGTAACAAATGAATGTAACACATTCGGTAAACAACACAAAATAGACACAAATAAGAACACTGAGTTACACATTTTCATTGTACAGTTAACCTATGTTTTACAGTCTCAAAATGTACTCGGAATTCCATTAAATTGGGATAAGCGCTGCCAGCTATTTAGCATTGTATTAACTGCTGGCAAAGAAACGTCCTGTAAATACGTTATTGTTTACAACAGAAGTTTCATACTCAGGATTTCTTAAGGTCAACATTTCTACCGGCACACTGAGTCTGAACTGCACTTTATTCCCCTTTAATTTAACAGCTCCGGCAGCTTTTCTAGTTAAATCGACTGTTCATTATTGAGACCCATTTTACGAAGGGGCTGTGAGGTGCAATTTAATGAATCTCTGGCACAAAGCTCCCTTTCACTGCTGGGCGAAGAATAGAGGCTATTTAGACCCTGTAGGGCTTTATGTCAAAGGCAGCCCATAATAGTTGTCAGGCCAGGGCAGATATTCCCACTGGCCTGGGAATGCACTAGAAATCAACTTTTGCCATGAGCAGATTAAGACACAAGCAAGCAGTTGGGAAGATTCTCCTAAGTAGGGGCATCTGTTTGGCCACAAAGATTTTCCCACAAAAGAGAAGCATTTCCCAAACACTATGTAGCCCCTATTTAATAGCTGCGTTTGTTTAAGCACCTAAATGAACAGTAATTAGATCACAAGTTCATTTCTGTTTGGTAATCTAGACAGAAAAACCAGCAGGAATGACTATCGGAAAGTGGTTAAAATGTTTTGGAAAAACATGCAGGAATAACATGAATAATGAAAATATTACTAAAGTACCTTTGTAGGATATTTGACTTAAACTATTTAAAAAGGTATTTCATTTTAAAATGTATAACTATTATGCCTGGCAGAAATACTCTGTCCATCAGGATTTTAAAGGTTTATATGCTCACTGTTACAGTAATAACCTCCAGGTTCATGAAAGTGGTTTTGGTTCAGAGCACACACAAAACAGTTAAACTAGGGGGAGAGCTGATGGAGGTTATTGTCCACAACTCAGCAGGGACTTTCAGACAAATCCCTCTTAGATGCAGGTGGTCAGGCACAAGCAAAGAGTTAAATCCTGTGGTCTCTTTGCCCCTCCTCTTTGATGTTATGACATCATTAGTCCAGCCCCCTGAAAGATCTCCTTGCTTTGCACGAACCCCATCACTTCTACTCTGGAATGTTTACAGGAAGTTTATGAGCAGTATTACTAAGTGTTTGTCAGATAAAAAAAGACATGCTCTGGAAAACCGTTTGATTCAGGGAATCGCAGCGATTGCCACAGTTGTAGCCGCTGGCCTCAACAGAGTGATGGCTGTTCAGACTGCAATCATGAACCCTCAGTTCATGAATTTCTGCTTCCCTGGTTCAGTGATGGAGTACGACATGGAGAAAAGTCTGGATGGGAGTCTCCTCGGTGAGGCAGATAATGATGAGGACTACAAAGAGACCACAAGGGACTTACTGAGCTTCATAGACTCGGCCTCCAGCAATATCAAGCTGGCTTTGGACAAACCGGTGAAATCCAAGAGGAAAGTCAACCACCGGAAGTATCTACAGAAGCAGATCAAGAGGTGCTCTGGAATTATAACACCTGGAAACGCAGTAGAAGCCCCAGTTCAAAGACAGGGCACCCCCCTGGCTCAGTCCAGCCCTTTGCAGACCAAAACTCCACCTAAGCGTGAAGGGGTCCAGGCAAACTTACAGAGCAAAAGCTTGGCAGCCCTCTTCAGCCCTGTGAAGGATATAAGGGGTGAAAAAACCAAGAAACCACCCCTGAGGCATCGCAATCTGCCCCCCTCTTTCTTTACTGAGCCTGCCAACTGTTCCAAAGTCAGCTCCACCTCTGGGATGACGCTGAAGGACTTAGAACGAGGCAATCCTGAGGCTGCAGATTTCTTTGAGCTCTTGGGGCCTGATTACAGCAACATGGTCAGTGATCAGGACCTTTATCAAAGCCTTCCCCTGCGCGTCCAACCAGAGATGGGTGGTCTGGATCCCGCTTCCTATGATGCTCACTCTTTAGTTGATGGTATCCTCTACTCTGAGCCCTGGACTAACTCTAAGAAACTAGGGGGGAGCCAGCGCCAAGCCCAGCCTGCTGTCTACTGTCCCTCTGAGGCTGCTGGGCCCATAGAGGACCACACACTGTGCACTTTGGCCTTCCCAAACTTCTTTACAGACTGCTCCTCCCCTCAGGTCACTTATGATTTAAGTGGTAGTTATAACAGAGCTAACTATTCATCTCTATGAGAAACTGAGAATTGTGTTATCTGAACTGCTTGTAAAAAAAAAAAAAGAAGACAAAAAATTGCTGTGAGAAGTTTAACATTAGTCTAAGAGTTTGATAGATCTGTATCAATCTGTTGTGGGAGCAATACGACAACTGTGGACATTTAACTTGAAATGTGTACTTTCACAAAAAAAAAAAAAAAGTCCAAAGCTTTTCAAACTGGATTCAGATGGAATCCAGTTTGAAAAGCTTTGGACTTTTTTTTAAAAAAGTGTAGTAAATGTGTAGTAAATGAAACTGGGATGTTGAAAGACAGATGGTCTTTCAACATCCCAGTTTCATTTACTACACTTTTCTATTTAATGTTTTTCTTTTAGACAGAATCTTATTAATGTCATGCAGTTTCACATCATTCTGGATAAAAAGATGTCAGATTTTGGCCACGTTTCAACATCTCACCATTGTATACGAGTCTGTTCATCAGTATATATCTTATTAATTTGGTAATTAGCTAAGGACATTTCATTCAATTATTTTCTTATTTTACTAAAAGAGAGCATACAAGTTGTGGAAATGGTTTTTGCTTTAGTCCACTAAATATCACTTATTGCTAGAAAATGATAATGTAGAATTGTTTGTAAGACATGCTGCAACAATCTCTCAGCGAGGCACTTTTTCGTTCTTGTTAGTAACAGTTCTTGGAAGACGTTGAAGGGGAAACCTCATTTTGCTGTAATGGTGACCATGACTGTGTGACGCCATGTTTGTTTTACAACCTTTTACAGCTCAGAAATTATTTTCACTTTTATCCATTTTGGTTGGAAATGCCTTTAATGTATCTAGCTATTGTAAGAAGGAAGAATAAAGCTGGTCTTTATTACTGTGACAACTGTGTTTTGTGTTTATTGTAAATCATTTCTGTTGAGGTGGGATCATCAGAATACTGTACAAAAACGCTCCATGGAAGAAAGTTATCTCTAAAATACATTTTGAGCAGAATTAAGTAATTTACATGTAATTACAAAAACATAGCAAATGTGTTTGGAAACAAAACTTTTTATTGATGCTTCCAATGTTTGCTTTTGTTTGTTGTATTATTTGTTAAAATGCTTTTGTCATATTTTTGTGAACTGCAAAGCACTTTGTTACCCTGATGCTACATAAATAAAATATCTTTTCTTTCTTGCCATCAGAATACAATGCAACTGTAATAATAATTTAATAACTTCAGTCAACACACAAACAATAAAATACTGCATAGTTTAAGTAGCAATTACAGCTATTTCTTAAAGGTGCATCTAAATGTCTAAATATGGACATTGTTGAAATATTTGTTGAGGATTCATTTCCTGTAGTTTTAAGTTACGTTGACTGGGGATATATCCTTTAAACCTAAAAACCAAATTAAAGCTCTCCCTGGAAACTTTAATGGCCTACCATGACCCTACTAACAGCCTACATTATCACCCCCCCCCCCCCCCCCCCCCCCTGCAAAGACTGTTGAAGGTTGTTCAGTTACCCTCTAACTTGGAGGACTGGCATCATCAAGATGCAGAAATCCTGTATGATTCAAGTATCAATCTAATGTCTGCATGGTGAAAGTAAAGAAGGGGAAATACTCAAATTATACTGGACTGCGGCCAAAAAGAAAATGATTTAGAAAGTCAGTCAAACCAAAGCTGCATGCCTGGGCCTGCAAACATGAGCACATTTTGTGTAAAAGCAATGAAAACATTGTTGTTGTTATTTTCTATAAATATTAGACACATAAAGAGGCTTTTCATGAGATACCAAGCTGTTTCAGCATTTACCAGAAACCATAGGAATGTCGATAAAGTCCTCAAACTCACTCTTTAATAATTTAAAATAATCTATTTTTCAAAAAAAATCTCAGAAATACAAATATTTTAGCTTTATAACTGACCCAACCATACACGGTCTGTCTCAGTGCTATGCATCTTCACATTAGAGAAACACTTGTACACACATATACATACAGAGACCTGACCAGCAGTCTTCAATGAAGACAAGCAGTCTTCAGTTGTTACCCACTTGACAGCTCAGATTGGTTTACCTGGAATTGGAGTACCTTGCCTTGTTATTGAGGAAGATAAGAGCAATTTGAAATTTTGTTTCCATGATTTATTGACCCATAGCTCACTTCCCTCCTCAATTTTTAGATAAAGAAACAACATACAGAGATAGAATGGCTGTCATTGCCGTATCCCCAATGCAGATGGTTTCTCAACAAGCACACTAGATGGCAGTAATGTTCCATTGAAAACCCCATCTCCACTCATATTCAGACACAATGACACTTGTATCTGATGTATGAGATTATGTATGAAATCATAGCCTTGTGTGGTGGTAACTAAGTGGTTCTTCAGGATTTCTTTCCATAAAACTAATCCGTCCAGAATTTACAAAATTGGAGGGGAGTGAATGCTTGTAAACTGTGGGTCTTTTTCTGAGATTGTTTAAATTGTTTTCACCGTTAAGTGGCTTCCTCCTGTGAATATATAAAGATGTACATTTTCTTTGCAATATTGTCTGCTAGGCTTGTTTTTCTTACCTTCTACCAGCTGGCTTTGTTAGCAGATTGGTCAACACTACCTTATGTCATACGCAACACAAACAATATCTGGCAAACTATGCAAACAGAAGGCATATGGATTTTCTGTCCCTGAGTTGACACCAGCTGATACATTCAGATTAGGCCACAGTGAAGGAGCCACAACTGTTTCCTGCTTCGATTTATGCCACTCTGCAGAAGCAATGTTTGTCAAAGCGATTAACAAGATCTGTGTTGGCGCGGTGCTGAATAACAAGAGCCAGATATCTAGGTAAACTAGATAATATACTGCAGTTTTTCTCTGGCATGATGTGGGAAAGGGATGTATAGGCTATACACAGATGATATAATGTGTTGTATTTACACACACACATACTGACTTGAAACTTGGGAGCGTGGTAAAAAATACAACCATTACTGAAATGAACTCTACTGTAGAAAAGTTATATATTTTAGAGTTATTTGCTTCACAGCGCTACCTTGGAAAATAGAGTATCCATCTACACATGGCCTCTCACTGACCTTTCACAGCTAGTCTTCATGTCTTGTTAACACAAGGTGGAAGCACAGTCCCACTTGATATTCACAAACCATTGACATGACATGAAAATGTAGTCTCTGAGCCCAACTCAAAGACAGACGTTTCATGGAGGGCAAATAAATACTATGATAGAAACAATTCACATGTATAGGCTATCAAAGCATGGCGTTTTCATTACTTTCATCTAATTGATTAATGAGAAAAATAATTTACAGCAGGTTCATGCATGGCTTAATAAAAATCAGCTTTGAATTGCTTGTGGTATGTGATGATTATAGTTTATCTGCTTGTTTAGATTTCAATCCCAATTCTAGAAAAGATGGGACGCTGTTTTATAAGCTACATAAAACAGAATATGTTTTATGTAATATGTATGTACTCAATGGAAATCAGTATAAAGACAATATACTTAATGTTTCACCTTATCAGTTTCATTGATTTAATAAGCATATGCTTATTTTTGAATTTGATGGGCAACAAAACTCTGGGAATGTTGGGGAATGCTCAACAAACATGCTATTATATTATAATTGATAACAGGTGACAGTACCATGAGTGAATGTGAATGATCCTCAGAAAGCTGTGTTGTCAAAGGATGGGTTGAGGTTCACCACTTTCACATGCAATTGTTTTGCAAAAGACTGTATTATGGTTTTATTTTTATTTTACACAGTGTCCCAACTTTTTTTTGGAGGTTCTACATCAACTTTGACATAAGATATTCCACATTTTCCAACATATATGCTAATACAATATACCTGTCATAATTCAATATTGGTTGAAGATATCATCCATGTTTCATTGTCCAGATGATGCTTTTTTATTTTATTATAGCACACACAGACATTAACGTAAACCATTGGTTCTTACTGCACACTTCCAAAAATGTCCCATCAAAATCTTCAGATGGGTCCTTTGTCAATACCAGATCACACATTAAATCCTGCTGCTTCATTATAAGGGGCGTTATATGCTGCTTTTCACCTTTCAAGGACCTTCCACTGCAAGATATTTAGGGTCTGTATACAATGTCAGTGCAGAGAGATGACCTCACAGTGCACCCTGCATTTCTCGCACTTTGTATTACAAGATGTCAACCAGTGTTGGCACTAAATGTCAGTGCACATTCATTTTAAATAATGAATTTAATAATGAACCCCTGCCTGATCCTTTTCTTGCAGATGGGAGTGAGATTTACCCCAAAAGACAATTTGCTCATAGTAGAGTATATTTCTTCCCATGCGCATTTCATGTCTCACCGCTTTCCCTTTATGTCTGCATTAATTTTCAGCAGCAATGATGCACTGTTTCCCTCCTCAGGGTGTTGTGGTTATGCTTGCTTACAGTACATCTATGTGTTTTTGTCAGTGTGATAACAATTGCAAGCTGTGCAGGAGACAAAAGTCCTGTCAAGATTAAAGACTATACTCCTGGAGGTTTTTCCTCTCCAGCAAATGGTAGGCCTACCCATATTGACAGACACAACTCTCATTCAAATCACATTAATAAAAATCAATCTAAAAGCCATCCCATATTCAGATTTAATGTGTGGAGTTGATCCTTTTATGACCCGAAGAAAGACTTAAGCCTTTTACCTCAGCATGGTTAGGGTTAGGTTTGAGCTAGGGTTAGAGCTAGGGTTTGAGCTAGGGTTAGAGCTAGGGTTAGGGTTAGGGTTTGAGCTAGGGTTAGGGTTAGGGTATGAGCTAGGGTTAGGGTTAGGGTTAGGGTTTGAGCTAGGGTTAGGGTTAGGGTTGTCTTTACGACCTTCCGTTCCGGAGCTACGTCACTTCCTTTCACTTACATAGCTGTATCTCAGGAACGGAAAGTCGTAGAGACTCGGGGACAAGTCTGGCGTGTTCAGAGACCCCGAAATATGTCTGACGGATCATGGTTCCGAATCTCTACGACCTTCCGTTCCCGAGTTATACTTAAGTTTATTTTCCCATTGAAGTGAATGGGGTTTGGTGCGCCTATAGTGAATGTGTGTATCTCGGCAACGGAAGGTCGTACAGACTCGGGACTAATGTCCGTCTAGGGGTTTATGTGGTCTCTGAGAACGCCAGTCTTTGTCCCGAGTCTCTACGACCTTCCGTTCCCGAGATTTGACATGTCCAGTAGCGGCGTATTTTGAATAGCTGTATCTCTGCAACAGAAGGTCGTAGAGACTCGGGGATAAGTCTGTCGTGTTCAGAGACCCCGAATTATAGCAGACGGACCTTGGTCCCGAGTCTGTACGACCTTCCGTTCCCGAGTTATAGACCGAAATGTGTCCCCCATTGGAATGAATGGGTGCCGGATGGAGTGAAAATTTCAGTGTTGAGGCCAAAATCATGTCTCCAGGAAGTATGTAGGAGCACATTTCAGGCCATTTGGAGCTGATTGGTACCATTTGTGGAGTAACTTTTTTTGAACCCATACTTACTTCTATGGGTTTAGGCTAGGGTTAGGGTTAGGGTTTGAGCTAGGGTTAGGGTTAGGGTTTGATCTAGGGTTAGGGTTAGGGTTTGAGCTAGGGTTAGGGTTAGGGTTTGAGCTAGGGTTAGGGTTAGGGTTTTAGCTAGGGTTAGGGTTTGAGCTAGGGTTAGGGTTTGAGCTAGGGTTAGGGTTTGAGCTAGGGTTAGGGTTAGGGTTTGAGCTAGGGTTAGGGTTAGGGTTTGAGCTAGGGTTAGGGTTAGGGTTTGAGTTAGGGTTAGGGTTAAGGTTTGAGCTAGGGTTAGGGTTTGAGCTAGGGTTAGAGCTAGTGTTAGGGTTAGAGTTTGAGCTAGGGTTAGGGTTTGAGCTAGGGTTAGGGTTAGGGTTTGAGCTAGGGTTAGGGTTTGAGCTAGGGTTAGGTTTAGGGTTAGGGTTAGGGTTTGAGCTAGGGTTAGGGTTTGAGCTAGGGTTAGGGTTAGGGTTAGGGTTTGAGCTAGGGTTAGGGTTAGGGTTAGAGCTAGGGTTAGGGTTAGGGTTTGAGCTAGGGTTAGGGTTAGGGTTAGAGCTAGGGTTAGGGTTAGGGTTTGAGCTAGGGTTAGGTTTAGGGTTAGGGTTTGAGCTAGGGTTAGGGTTAGAGTTTGAGCTAGGTTTAGGGTTAGGGTTTGAGCTAGGGTTAGGGTTAGGGTTAGGGTTTGAGCTAGGGTTAGGGTTAGAGTTTGAGCTAGGGTTAGGGTTAGGGTTTGAGCTAGGGTTAGGGTTTGAGCTAGGGTTAGGGTTAGGGTTTGAGCTAGGGTTAGGGTTAGGGTTTGAGCTAGGGTTAGGGTTAGGGTTAGGGTTTGAGCTAGGGTTAGGGTTTGAGCTAGGGTTAGGTTTAGGGTTAGGGTTTGAGCTAGGGTTAGGGTTAGGGTTAGGGTTTGAGCTAGGGTTAGGGTTTGAGCTAGGGTTAGGGTTAGGGTTTGAGCTAGGGTTAGGGTTAGGGTTAGAGCTAGGGTTAGGGTTAGGGTTTGAGTTAGGGTTAGGGTTAGGGTTTGAGCTAGGGTTAGGGTTTGAGCTAGGGTTAGAGCTAGTGTTAGGGTTAGAGTTTGAGCTAGGGTTAGGGTTTGAGCTAGGGTTAGGGTTAGGGTTTGAGCTAGGGTTAGGGTTTGAGCTAGGGTTAGGTTTAGGGTTAGGGTTAGGGTTTGAGCTAGGGTTAGGGTTTGAGCTAGGGTTAGGGTTAGGGTTAGGGTTTGAGCTAGGGTTAGGGTTAGGGTTAGAGCTAGGGTTAGGGTTAGGGTTTGAGCTAGGGTTAGGTTTAGGGTTAGGGTTTGAGCTAGGGTTAGGGTTTGAGCTAGGTTTGGGTTAGGGTTTGAGCTAGGGTTAGGGTTAGGGTTAGAGCTAGGGTTAGGGTTAGAGTTAGAGCTAGGGTTAGGGTTAGGGTTTGAGCTAGGGTTAGGGTTTGAGCTAGGGTTAGGGTTAGGGTTAGGGTTTGAGCTAGGGTTAGGGTTAGGGTTAGAGCTAGGGTTAGGGTTAGGGTTTGAGGTAGGGTTAGGGTTAGGTTTAGAGCTAGGGTTAGGGTTAGGGTTTGAGCTAGGGTTAGGTTTAGGGTTAGGGTTAGGGTTTGAGCTAGGGTTAGGGTTAGGGTTTGAGCTAGGGTTAGGGTTTGAGCTAGGGTTAGGGTTAGGGTTAGGGTTTGAGCTAGGGTTAGGGTTAGGGTTTGAGCTAGGGTTAGGGTTAGGGTTAGAGCTAGGGTTAGGGTTAGGGTTTGAGCTAGGGTTAGGGTTAGGGTTTGAGCTAGGGTTAGGGTTTGAGCTAGGGTTAGGCTTAGGGTTTGAGCTAGGGTTAGGGTTAGGGTTTGAGCTAGGGTTAGGGTTTGAGCTAGGGTTAGGTTTAGGGTTAGGATTAGGGTTTGAGCTAGGGTTAGTGTTTGAGCTAGGGTTAGGGTTAGGGTTTGAGCTAGGGTTAGGGTTAGGGTTAGGGTTAGAGCTAGGGTTAGGGTTAGGGTTTGAGCTAGGGTTAGGTTTAGGGTTAGGGTTAGGGTTTGAGCTAGGGTTAGGGTTAGGGTTAGGGTTTGAGCTAGGGTTAGGGTTAGGGTTTGAGTTAGGGTTAGGGTTAGGGTTTGAGTTAGGGTTAGGGTTAGGGTTTGAGCTAGGGTTAGGGTTTGAGCTAGGGTTAGGGTTAGGGTTAGGGTTTGAGCTAGGGTTAGGGTTAGGGTTTGAGCTAGGGTTAGGGTTAGGGTTTGAGCTAGGGTTAGGGTTAGGGTTTGAGCTAGGGTTAGGGTTTGAGCTAGGGTTAGGGTTAGGGTTAGGGTTTGAGCTAGGGTTAGGGTTAAGGTTTGAGCTAGGGTTAGGGTTTGAGCTAGGGTTAGGGTTAGGGTTTGAGTTAGGGTTAGGGTTAGGGTTTGAGCTAGGGTTAGGGTTTGAGCTAGGGTTAGAGCTAGTGTTAGGGTTAGAGTTTGAGCTAGGGTTAGGGTTTGAGCTAGGGTTAGGGTTAGGGTTTGAGCTAGGGTTAGGGTTAGGGTTTGAGCTAGGGTTAGGGTTAGGGTTAGGGTTAGAGCTAGGGTTAGGGTTAGGGTTTGAGCTAGGGTTAGGTTTAGGGTTAGGGTTAGGGTTTGAGCTAGGGTTAGGGTTTGAGCTAGGGTTAGGGTTAGGGTTTGAGCTAGGGTTAGGGTTAGGGTTAGAGCTAGGGTTAGGGTTAGGGTTTGAGCTAGGGTTAGGGTTAGGGTTTGAGCTAGGGTTAGGGTTAGGGTTAGGGTTTGAGCTAGGGTTAGGGTTAGGATTAGGGTTTGAGCTAGGGTTAGGGTTAGGGTTAGGGTTTGAGCTGGGGTTAGGGTTAGGGTTTGAGCTAGGGTTAGGTTTAGGGTTAGGGTTAGGGTTTGAGCTAGGGTTAGGGTTAGGGTTTGAGCTAGGGTTAGGGTTAGGGTTAGAGTTAGAGCTAGGGTTAGGGTTAGGGTTTGAGCTAGGGTTAGGTTTAGGGTTAGGGTTAGGGTTTGAGCTAGGGTTAGGGTTAGGGTTTGAGCTAGGGTTAGGGTTAGGGTTTGAGCTAGGGTTAGGGTTAGGGTTTGTGCTAGGGTTAGGGTTAGGGTTAGAGCTAGGGTTAGGGTTAGGGTTTCAGCTAGGGTTAGGGTTAGGGTTAGAGCTAGGGTTAGGGTTAGGGTTTGAGCTAGGGTTAGGTTTAGGGTTAGGGTTAGGGCTTGAGCTAGGGTTAGGGTTTGAGCTAGGGTTAGGGTTAGGGTTTGAGCTAGGGTTAGGGTTAGGGTTTGAGCTAGGGTTAGGGTTTGAGCTAGGGTTAGGGTTAGGGTTAGGGTTTGAGCTAGGGTTAGGGTTAGGGTTAGGGTTTGAGCTAGGGTTAGGGTTAGAGTTCGAGCTAGGGTTAGGGTTAGGGTTTGAGCTAGGGTTAGGGTTTGAGCTAGGGTTAGGGTTAGGGTTTGAGCTAGGGTTAGGGTTAGGGTTTGAGCTAGGGTTAGGGTTAGGGTTAGGGTTTGAGCTAGGGTTAGGGTTTGAGCTAGGGTTAGGTTTAGGGTTAGGGTTTGAGCTAAGGTTAGGGTTAGGGTTAGGGTTTGAGCTAGGGTTAGGGTTTGAGTTAGGGTTAGGGTTAGGGTTTGAGCTAGGGTTAGGGTTAGGGTTAGAGCTAGGGTTAGGGTTAGGGTTTGAGCTAGGGTTAGGTTTAGGGTTAGGGTTAGGGTTTGAGCTAGGGTTAGGGTTTGAGCTAGGGTTAGGGTTAGGGTTTGAGCTAGGGTTAGGGTTAGGGTTAGGGTTTGAGCTAGGGTTAGGGTTTGAGCTAGGGTTAGGGTTAGGGTTTGAGCTAGGGTTAGGGTTAGAGCTAGGGTTAGGGTTAGGGTTTGAGCTAGGGTTAGGGTTAGGGTTTGAGCTAGGGTTAGGGTTAGGGTTAGGGTTTGAGCTAGGGTTAGGGTTTTAGCTAGGGTTAGGGTTAGGGTTTGAGCTAGGGTTAGGGTTAGGGTTAGAGCTAGGGTTAGGGTTAGGGTTTGAGCTAGGGTTAGGGTTAGGGTTTAGGGTTAGGGTTAGGGTTAGGGTTAGGGTTTGAGCTAGGGTTAGGGTTTGAGCTAGGGTTAGGTTTAGGGTTAGGGTTTGAGCTAGGGTTAGGGTTAGGGTTTGAGCTAGGTTTAGGGTTAGGGTTTAGGGTTAGGGTTAGGGTTAGGGTTTGAGCTAGGGTTAGGGTTTGAGCTAGGGTTAGGTTTAGGGTTAGGGTTTGAGCTAGGGTTAGGGTTAGGTTTAGGGTTTGAGCTAGGGTTAGGGTTTGAGCTAGGGTTAGGGTTTGAGCTAGGGTTAGGGTTAGGGTTTGAGCTAGGGTTAGGGTTAGGGTTAGAGCTAGGGTTAGGGTTAGGGTTTGAGCTAGGGTTAGGTTTAGGGTTAGGGTTAGGGTTTGAGCTAGGGTTAGGGTTTGAGCTAGGTTTAGGGTTAGGGTTTGAGCTAGGGTTAGGGTTAGGGTTAGAGCTAGGGTTAGGGTTAGGGTTTGAGCTAGGGTTAGGGTTAGGGTTAGGGTTTGAGCTAGGGTTAGGGTTTGAGCTAGGGTTAGGGTTTGAGCTAGGGTTAGGGTTAGGGTTAGGGTTTGAGCTAGGGCTAGGGTTAGGGTCAGGGTTTGAGCTAGGGTTAGGGTTTGAGCTAGGGTTAGGGTTAGGGTTAGAGCTAGGGTTAGGGTTAGGGTTTGAGCTAGGGTTAGGTTTAGGGTTAGGGTTAGGGTTTGAGCTAGGGTTAGGGTTTGAGCTAGGGTTAGGGTTAGGGTTTGAGCTAGGGTTAGGGTTAGGGTTAGAGCTAGGGTTAGGGTTAGGGTTTGAGCTAGGGTTAGGGTTAGGGTTAGGGTTTGAGCTAGGGTTAGGGTTAGGGTTTGAGCTAGGGTTAGGGTTTGAGCTAGGGTTAGGGTTTGAGCTAGGGTTAGGGTTAGGGTTTGAGTTAGGGTTAGGGTTAGGGTTTGAGCTAGGGTTAGGGTTTGAGCTAGGGTTAGAGCTAGTGTTAGGGTTAGAGTTTGAGCTAGGGTTAGGGTTTGAGCTAGGGTTAGGGTTAGGGTTTGAGCTAGGGTTAGGGTTAGGGTTTGAGCTAGGGTTAGGGTTAGGGTTAGGGTTAGAGCTAGGGTTAGGGTTAGGGTTTGAGCTAGGGTTAGGTTTAGGGTTAGGGTTAGGGTTTGAGCTAGGGTTAGGGTTTGAGCTAGGGTTAGGGTTAGGGTTTGAGCTAGAGTTAGGGTTAGGGTTAGAGCTAGGGTTAGGGTTAGGGTTTGAGCTAGGGTTAGGGTTAGGGTTTGAGCTAGGGTTAGGGTTAGGGTTAGGGTTTGAGCTAGGGTTAGGGTTAGGATTAGGGTTTGAGCTAGGGTTAGGGTTAGGGTTAGGGTTTGAGCTGGGGTTAGGGTTAGGGTTTGAGCTAGGGTTAGGTTTAGGGTTAGGGTTAGGGTTTGAGCTAGGGTTAGGGTTAGGGTTTGAGCTAGGGTTAGGGTTAGGGTTAGGGTTAGAGCTAGGGTTAGGGTTAGGGTTTGAGCTAGGGTTAGGTTTAGGGTTAGGGTTAGGGTTTGAGCTAGGGTTAGGGTTAGGGTTTGAGCTAGGGTTAGGGTTAGGGTTTGAGCTAGGGTTAGGGTTAGGGTTTGTGCTAGGGTTAGGGTTAGGGTTAGAGCTAGGGTTAGGGTTAGGGTTTCAGCTAGGGTTAGGGTTAGGGTTAGAGCTAGGGTTAGGGTTAGGGTTTGAGCTAGGGTTAGGGTTAGGGCTTGAGCTAGGGTTAGGGTTTGAGCTAGGGTTAGGTTTAGGGTTAGGATTAGGGTTTGAGCTAGGGTTAGTGTTTGAGCTAGGGTTAGGGTTAGGGTTTGAGCTAGGGTTAGGGTTAGGGTTAGGGTTAGGGTTAGAGCTAGGGTTAGGGTTAGGGTTTGAGCTAGGGTTAGGTTTAGGGTTAGGGTTAGGGTTTGAGCTAGGGTTAGGGTTAGGGTTAGGGTTAGGGTTTGAGCTAGGGTTAGGGTTAGGGTTTGAGTTAGGGTTAGGGTTAGGGTTTGAGTTAGGGTTAGGGTTAGGGTTTGAGCTAGGGTTAGGGTTTGAGCTAGGGTTAGGGTTAGGGTTAGGGTTTGAGCTAGGGTTAGGGTTAGGGTTTGAGCTAGGGTTAGGGTTAGGGTTTGAGCTAGGGTTAGGGTTAGGGTTTGAGCTAGGGTTAGGGTTTGAGCTAGGGTTAGGGTTAGGGTTAGGGTTTGAGCTAGGGTTAGGGTTAAGGTTTGAGCTAGGGTTAGGGTTTGAGCTAGGGTTAGGGTTAGGGTTTGAGTTAGGGTTAGGGTTAGGGTTTGAGCTAGGGTTAGGGTTTGAGCTAGGGTTAGAGCTAGTGTTAGGGTTAGAGTTTGAGCTAGGGTTAGGGTTTGAGCTAGGGTTAGGGTTAGGGTTTGAGCTAGGGTTAGGGTTAGGGTTTGAGCTAGGGTTAGGGTTAGGGTTAGGGTTAGAGCTAGGGTTAGGGTTAGGGTTTGAGCTAGGGTTAGGTTTAGGGTTAGGGTTAGGGTTTGAGCTAGGGTTAGGGTTTGAGCTAGGGTTAGGGTTAGGGTTTGAGCTAGGGTTAGGGTTAGGGTTAGAGCTAGGGTTAGGGTTAGGGTTTGAGCTAGGGTTAGGGTTAGGGTTTGAGCTAGGGTTAGGGTTAGGGTTAGGGTTTGAGCTAGGGTTAGGGTTAGGATTAGGGTTTGAGCTAGGGTTAGGGTTAGGGTTAGGGTTTGAGCTGGGGTTAGGGTTAGGGTTTGAGCTAGGGTTAGGTTTAGGGTTAGGGTTAGGGTTTGAGCTAGGGTTAGGGTTAGGGTTTGAGCTAGGGTTAGGGTTAGGGTTAGGGTTAGAGCTAGGGTTAGGGTTAGGGTTTGAGCTAGGGTTAGGTTTAGGGTTAGGGTTAGGGTTTGAGCTAGGGTTAGGGTTAGGGTTTGAGCTAGGGTTAGGGTTAGGGTTTGAGCTAGGGTTAGGGTTAGGGTTTGTGCTAGGGTTAGGGTTAGGGTTAGAGCTAGGGTTAGGGTTAGGGTTTCAGCTAGGGTTAGGGTTAGGGTTAGAGCTAGGGTTAGGGTTAGGGTTTGAGCTAGGGTTAGGTTTAGGGTTAGGGTTAGGGCTTGAGCTAGGGTTAGGGTTTGAGCTAGGGTTAGGGTTAGGGTTTGAGCTAGGGTTAGGGTTAGGGTTTGAGCTAGGGTTAGGGTTTGAGCTAGGGTTAGGGTTAGGGTTAGGGTTTGAGCTAGGGTTAGGGTCAGGGTTAGGGTTTGAGCTAGGGTTAGGGTTAGAGTTTGAGCTAGGGTTAGGGTTAGGGTTTGAGCTAGGGTTAGGGTTTGAGCTAGGGTTAGGGTTAGGGTTTGAGCTAGGGTTAGGGTTAGGGTTTGAGCTAGGGTTAGGGTTAGGGTTAGGGTTTGAGCTAGGGTTAGGGTTTGAGCTAGGGTTAGGTTTAGGGTTAGGGTTTGAGCTAGGGTTAGGGTTAGGGTTAGGGTTTGAGCTAGGGTTAGGGTTTGAGCTAGGGTTAGGGTTAGGGTTTGAGCTAGGGTTAGGGTTAGGGTTAGAGCTAGGGTTAGGGTTAGGGTTTGAGCTAGGGTTAGGTTTAGGGTTAGGGTTAGGGTTTGAGCTAGGGTTAGGGTTTGAGCTAGGGTTAGGGTTAGGGTTTGAGCTAGGGTTAGGGTTAGGGTTAGAGCTAGGGTTAGGGTTAGGGTTTGAGGTAGGGTTAGGGTTAGGGTTAGGGTTTGAGCTAGGGTTAGGGTTAGGGTTAGGGTTTGAGCTAGGGTTAGGGTTTGAGCTAGGGTTAGGGTTAGGGTTTGAGCTAGGGTTAGGGTTAGAGCTAGGGTTAGGGTTAGGGTTTGAGCTAGGGTTAGGGTTAGGGTTTGAGCTAGGGTTAGGGTTAGGGTTAGGGTTTGAGCTAGGGTTAGGGTTTGAGCTAGGGTTAGGGTTAGGGTTTGAGCTAGGGTTAGGGTTAGGGTTAGAGCTAGGGTTAGGGTTAGGGTTTGAGCTAGGGTTAGGGTTAGGGTTTAGGGTTAGGGTTAGGGTTAGGGTTAGGGTTTGAGCTAGGGTTAGGGTTTGAGCTAGGGTTAGGTTTAGGGTTAGGGTTTGAGCTAGGGTTAGGGTTAGGTTTAGGGTTTGAGCTAGGGTTAGGGTTAGGGTTTGAGCTAGGTTTAGGGTTAGGGTTTAGGGTTAGGGTTAGGGTTAGGGTTTGAGCTAGGGTTAGGGTTTGAGCTAGGGTTAGGTTTAGGGTTAGGGTTTGAGCTAGGGTTAGGGTTAGGTTTAGGGTTTGAGCTAGGGTTAGGGTTTGAGCTAGGGTTAGGGTTTGAGCTAGGGTTAGGGTTAGGGTTTGAGCTAGGGTTAGGGTTAGGGTTAGAGCTAGGGTTAGGGTTAGGGTTTGTGCTAGGGTTAGGTTTAGGGTTAGGGTTAGGGTTTGAGCCAGGGTTAGGGTTTGAGCTAGGGTTAGGGTTAGGGTTAGAGCTAGGGTTAGGGTTAGGGTTAGAGCTAGGGTTAGGGTTAGGGTTTGAGCTAGGGTTAGGGTTAGGGTTAGGGTTTGAGCTAGGGTTAGGGTTTGAGATAGGGTTAGGGTTTGAGCTAGGGTTAGGGTTAGGGTTAGGGTTTGAGCTAGGGTTAGGGTTAGGGTTAGGGTTTGAGCTAGGGTTAGGGTTTGAGCTAGGGTTAGGGTTAGGGTTAGAGCTAGGGTTAGGGTTAGGGTTTGAGCTAGGGTTAGGTTTAGGGTTAGGGTTAGGGTTTGAGCTAGGGTTAGGGTTTGAGCTAGGGTTAGGGTTAGGGTTTGAGCTAGGGTTAGGGTTAGGGTTAGAGCTAGGGTTAGGGTTAGGGTTTGAGCTAGGGTTAGGGTTAGGGTTAGGGTTTGAGCTAGGGTTAGGGTTAGGGTTTGAGCTAGGGTTAGGGTTTGAGCTAGGGTTAGGGTTTGAGCTAGGGTTAGGGTTAGGGTTTGAGTTAGGGTTAGGGTTAGGGTTTGAGCTAGGGTTAGGGTTTGAGCTAGGGTTAGAGCTAGTGTTAGGGTTAGAGTTTGAGCTAGGGTTAGGGTTTGAGCTAGGGTTAGGGTTAGGGTTTGAGCTAGGGTTAGGGTTAGGGTTTGAGCTAGGGTTAGGGTTAGGGTTAGGGTTAGAGCTAGGGTTAGGGTTAGGGTTTGAGCTAGGGTTAGGTTTAGGGTTAGGGTTAGGGTTTGAGCTAGGGTTAGGGTTTGAGCTAGGGTTAGGGTTAGGGTTTGAGCTAGGGTTAGGGTTAGGGTTAGAGCTAGAGTTAGGGTTAGGGTTTGAGCTAGGGTTAGGGTTAGGGTTTGAGCTAGGGTTAGGGTTAGGGTTAGGGTTTGAGCTAGGGTTAGGGTTAGGGTTTGAACTAGGGTTAGGGTTAGGGTTAGGGTTTGAGCTGGGGTTAGGGTTAGGGTTTGAGCTAGGGTTAGGTTTAGGGTTAGGGTTAGGGTTTGAGCTAGGGTTAGGGTTAGGGTTTGAGCTAGGGTTAGGGTTAGGGTTAGGGTTAGAGCTAGGGTTAGGGTTAGGGTTTGAGCTAGGGTTAGGTTTAGGGTTAGGGTTAGGGTTTGAGCTAGGGTTAGGGTTAGGGTTTGAGCTAGGGTTAGGGTTAGGGTTTGAGGTAGGGTTAGGGTTAGGGTTAGGGTTTGAGCTAGGGTTAGGGTTAGGGTTAGGGTTTGAGCTAGGGTTAGGGTTTGAGCTAGGGTTAGGGTTAGGGTTTGAGCTAGGGTTAGGGTTAGAGCTAGGGTTAGGGTTAGGGTTTGAGCTAGGGTTAGGGTTAGGGTTTGAGCTAGGGTTAGGGTTAGGGTTAGGGTTTGAGCTAGGGTTAGGGTTTGAGCTAGGGTTAGGGTTAGGGTTTGAGCTAGGGTTAGGGTTAGGGTTAGAGCTAGGGTTAGGGTTAGGGTTTGAGCTAGGGTTAGGGTTAGGGTTTAGGGTTAGGGTTAGGGTTAGGGTTAGGGTTTGAGCTAGGGTTAGGGTTTGAGCTAGGGTTAGGTTTAGGGTTAGGGTTTGAGCTAGGGTTAGGGTTAGGTTTAGGGTTTGAGCTAGGGTTAGGGTTAGGGTTTGAGCTAGGTTTAGGGTTAGGGTTTAGGGTTAGGGTTAGGGTTAGGGTTTGAGCTAGGGTTAGGGTTTGAGCTAGGGTTAGGTTTAGGGTTAGGGTTTGAGCTAGGGTTAGGGTTAGGTTTAGGGTTTGAGCTAGGGTTAGGGTTTGAGCTAGGGTTAGGGTTTGAGCTAGGGTTAGGGTTAGGGTTTGAGCTAGGGTTAGGGTTAGGGTTAGAGCTAGGGTTAGGGTTAGGGTTTGTGCTAGGGTTAGGTTTAGGGTTAGGGTTAGGGTTTGAGCTAGGGTTAGGGTTTGAGCTAGGGTTAGGGTTAGGGTTAGAGCTAGGGTTAGGGTTAGGGTTAGAGCTAGGGTTAGGGTTAGGGTTTGAGCTAGGGTTAGGGTTAGGGTTAGGGTTTGAGCTAGGGTTAGGGTTTGAGATAGGGTTAGGGTTTGAGCTAGGGTTAGGTTTAGGGTTAGGGTTAGGGTTTGAGCTAGGGTTAGGGTTAGGTTTAGGGTTTGAGCTAGGGTTAGGGTTTGAGCTAGGGTTAGGGTTAGGGTTAGAGCTAGGGTTAGGGTTAGGGTTTGAGCTAGGGTTAGGTTTAGGGTTAGGGTTAGGGTTTGAGCTAGGGTTAGGGTTTGAGCTAGGGTTAGGGTTAGGGTTTGAGCTAGGGTTAGGGTTAGGGTTAGAGCTAGGGTTAGGGTTAGGGTTTGAGCTAGGGTTAGGGTTAGGGTTAGGGTTTGAGCTAGGGTTAGGGTTAGGGTTTGAGCTAGGGTTAGGGTTTGAGCTAGGGTTAGGGTTAGGGTTTGAGTTAGGGTTAGGGTTAGGGTTTGAGCTAGGGTTAGGGTTTGAGCTAGGGTTAGAGCTAGTGTTAGGGTTAGAGTTTGAGCTAGGGTTAGGGTTTGAGCTAGGGTTAGGGTTAGGGTTTGAGCTAGGGTTAGGGTTAGGGTTTGAGCTAGGGTTAGGGTTAGGGTTAGGGTTAGAGCTAGGGTTAGGGTTAGGGTTTGAGCTAGGGTTAGGTTTAGGGTTAGGGTTAGGGTTTGAGCTAGGGTTAGGGTTTGAGCTAGGGTTAGGGTTAGGGTTTGAGCTAGGGTTAGGGTTAGGGTTAGAGCTAGAGTTAGGGTTAGGGTTTGAGCTAGGGTTAGGGTTAGGGTTTGAGCTAGGGTTAGGGTTAGGGTTAGGGTTTGAGCTAGGGTTAGGGTTAGGGTTTGAACTAGGGTTAGGGTTAGGGTTAGGGTTTGAGCTGGGGTTAGGGTTAGGGTTTGAGCTAGGGTTAGGTTTAGGGTTAGGGTTAGGGTTTGAGCTAGGGTTAGGGTTAGGGTTTGAGCTAGGGTTAGGGTTAGGGTTAGGGTTAGAGCTAGGGTTAGGGTTAGGGTTTGAGCTAGGGTTAGGTTTAGGGTTAGGGTTAGGGTTTGAGCTAGGGTTAGGGTTAGGGTTTGAGCTAGGGTTAGGGTTAGGGTTTGAGCTAGGGTTAGGGTTAGGGTTTGTGCTAGGGTTAGGGTTAGGGTTAGAGCTAGGGTTAGGTTTAGGGTTTCAGCTAGGGTTAGGGTTAGGGTTAGAGCTAGGGTTAGGGTTAGGGTTTGAGCTAGGGTTAGGTTTAGGGTTAGGGTTAGGGCTTGAGCTAGGGTTAGGGTTTGAGCTAGGGTTAGGGTTAGGGTTTGAGCTAGGGTTAGGGTTAGGGTTTGAGCTAGGGTTAGGGTTTGAGCTAGGGTTAGGGTTAGGGTTAGGGTTTGAGCTAGGGTTAGGTTTAGGGTTAGGGTTTGAGCTAGGGTTAGGGTTAGAGTTTGAGCTAGGGTTAGGGTTAGGGTTTGAGCTAGGGTTAGGGTTTGAGCTAGGGTTAGGGTTAGGGTTTGAGCTAGGGTTAGGGTTAGGGTTTGAGCTAGGGTTAGGGTTAGGGTTAGGGTTTGAGCTAGGGTTAGGGTTAGGGTTTGAGCTAGGGTTAGGGTTAGGGTTAGGGTTAGAGCTAGGGTTAGGGTTAGGGTTTGAGCTAGGGTTAGGTTTAGGGTTAGGGTTAGGGTTTGAGCTAGGGTTAGGGTTTGAGCTAGGGTTAGGGTTAGGGTTTGAGCTAGGGTTAGGGTTAGGGTTAGAGCTAGAGTTAGGGTTAGGGTTTGAGCTAGGGTTAGGGTTAGGGTTTGAGCTAGGGTTAGGGTTAGGGTTAGGGTTTGAGCTAGGGTTAGGGTTAGGGTTTGAACTAGGGTTAGGGTTAGGGTTAGGGTTTGAGCTGGGGTTAGGGTTAGGGTTTGAGCTAGGGTTAGGTTTAGGGTTAGGGTTAGGGTTTGAGCTAGGGTTAGGGTTAGGGTTTGAGCTAGGGTTAGGGTTAGGGTTAGGGTTAGAGCTAGGGTTAGGGTTAGGGTTTGAGCTAGGGTTAGGTTTAGGGTTAGGGTTAGGGTTTGAGCTAGGGTTAGGGTTAGGGTTTGAGCTAGGGTTAGGGTTAGGGTTTGAGGTAGGGTTAGGGTTAGGGTTAGGGTTTGAGCTAGGGTTAGGGTTAGGGTTAGGGTTTGAGCTAGGGTTAGGGTTTGAGCTAGGGTTAGGGTTAGGGTTTGAGCTAGGGTTAGGGTTAGAGCTAGGGTTAGGGTTAGGGTTTGAGCTAGGGTTAGGGTTAGGGTTTGAGCTAGGGTTAGGGTTAGGGTTAGGGTTAGAGCTAGGGTTAGGGTTAGGGTTTGAGCTAGGGTTAGGTTTAGGGTTAGGGTTAGGGTTTGAGCTAGGGTTAGGGTTAGGGTTTGAGCTAGGGTTAGGGTTAGGGTTTGAGCTAGGGTTAGGGTTAGGGTTTGTGCTAGGGTTAGGGTTAGGGTTAGAGCTAGGGTTAGGTTTAGGGTTTCAGCTAGGGTTAGGGTTAGGGTTAGAGCTAGGGTTAGGGTTAGGGTTTGAGCTAGGGTTAGGTTTAGGGTTAGGGTTAGGGCTTGAGCTAGGGTTAGGGTTTGAGCTAGGGTTAGGGTTAGGGTTTGAGCTAGGGTTAGGGTTAGGGTTTGAGCTAGGGTTAGGGTTTGAGCTAGGGTTAGGGTTAGGGTTAGGGTTTGAGCTAGGGTTAGGTTTAGGGTTAGGGTTTGAGCTAGGGTTAGGGTTAGAGTTTGAGCTAGGGTTAGGGTTAGGGTTTGAGCTAGGGTTAGGGTTTGAGCTAGGGTTAGGGTTAGGGTTTGAGCTAGGGTTAGGGTTAGGGTTTGAGCTAGGGTTAGGGTTAGGGTTAGGGTTTGAGCTAGGGTTAGGGTTTGAGCTAGGGTTAGGTTTAGGGTTAGGGTTTGAGCTAGGGTTAGGGTTAGGGTTAGGGTTTGAGCTAGGGTTAGGGTTTGAGCTAGGGTTAGGGTTAGGGTTTGAGCTAGGGTTAGGGTTAGGGTTAGAGCTAGGGTTAGGGTTAGGGTTTGAGCTAGGGTTAGGTTTAGGGTTAGGGTTAGGGTTTGAGCTAGGGTTAGGGTTTGAGCTAGGGTTAGGGTTAGGGTTTGAGCTAGGGTTAGGGTTAGGGTTAGAGCTAGGGTTAGGGTTAGGGTTTGAGGTAGGGTTAGGGTTAGGGTTAGGGTTTGAGCTAGGGTTAGGGTTAGGGTTAGGGTTTGAGCTAGGGTTAGGGTTTGAGCTAGGGTTAGGGTTAGGGTTTGAGCTAGGGTTAGGGTTAGAGCTAGGGTTAGGGTTAGGGTTTGAGCTAGGGTTAGGGTTAGGGTTTGAGCTAGGGTTAGGGTTAGGGTTAGGGTTTGAGCTAGGGTTAGGGTTTGAGCTAGGGTTAGGGTTAGGGTTTGAGCTAGGGTTAGGGTTAGGGTTAGAGCTAGGGTTAGGGTTAGGGTTTGAGCTAGGGTTAGGGTTAGGGTTTAGGGTTAGGGTTAGGGTTAGGGTTAGGGTTTGAGCTAGGGTTAGGGTTTGAGCTAGGGTTAGGTTTAGGGTTAGGGTTTGAGCTAGGGTTAGGGTTAGGTTTAGGGTTTGAGCTAGGGTTAGGGTTAGGGTTTGAGCTAGGTTTAGGGTTAGGGTTTAGGGTTAGGGTTAGGGTTAGGGTTTGAGCTAGGGTTAGGGTTTGAGCTAGGGTTAGGTTTAGGGTTAGGGTTTGAGCTAGGGTTAGGGTTAGGTTTAGGGTTTGAGCTAGGGTTAGGGTTTGAGCTAGGGTTAGGGTTTGAGCTAGGGTTAGGGTTAGGGTTTGAGCTAGGGTTAGGGTTAGGGTTAGAGCTAGGGTTAGGGTTAGGGTTTGAGCTAGGGTTAGGTTTAGGGTTAGGGTTAGGGTTTGAGCTAGGGTTAGGGTTTGAGCTAGGGTTAGGGTTAGGGTTTGAGCTAGGGTTAGGGTTAGGGTTAGAGCTAGGGTTAGGGTTAGGGTTTAAGCTAGGGTTAGGGTTAGGGTTAGGGTTTGAGCTAGGGTTAGGGTTAGGGTTAGGGTTTGAGCTAGGGTTAGGGTTTGAGCTAGGGTTAGGGTTAGGGTTAGGGTTTGAGCTAGGGTTAGGGTTAGGGTTAGGGTTTGAGCTAGGGTTAGGGTTTGTGCTAGGGTTAGGGTTAGGGTTAGAGCTAGGGTTAGGGTTAGGGTTTGAGCTAGGGTTAGGTTTAGGGTTAGGGTTAGGGTTTGAGCTAGGGTTAGGGTTTGAGCTAGGGTTAGGGTTAGGGTTTGAGCTAGGGTTAGGGTTAGGGTTAGAGCTAGGGTTAGGGTTAGGGTTTGAGCTAGGGTTAGGGTTAGGGTTAGGGTTTGAGCTAGGGTTAGGGTTAGGGTTTGAGCTAGGGTTAGGGTTTGAGCTAGGGTTAGGGTTAGGGTTAGGGTTTGAGCTAGGGTTAGGGTTAGGGTTTGAGCTAGGGTTAGGGTTTGAGCTAGGGTTAGGGTTAGGGTTTGAGCTAGGGTTAGGGTTAGGGTTAGAGCTAGGGTTAGGGTTAGGGTTTGAGCTAGGGTTAGGGTTAGGGTTTGAGCTAGGGTTAGGGTTAGGGTTAGGGTTTGAGCTAGGGTTAGGGTTAGGGTTTGAGCTAGGGTTAGGGTTAGGGTTAGGGTTAGAGCTAGGGTTAGGGTTAGGGTTTGAGCTAGGGTTAGGTTTAGGGTTAGGGTTAGGGTTTGAGCTAGGGTTAGGGTTAGGGTTTGAGCTAGGGTTAGGGTTAGGGTTAGGGTTAGAGCTAGGGTTAGGGTTAGGGTTTGAGCTAGGGTTAGGTTTAGGGTTAGGGTTAGGGTTTGAGCTAGGGTTAGGGTTTGAGCTAGGGTTAGGGTTAGGGTTTGAGCTAGGGTTAGGGTTAGGGTTTGTGCTAGGGTTAGGGTTAGGGTTAGAGCTAGGGTTAGGGTTAGGGTTTCAGCTAGGGTTAGGGTTAGGGTTAGAGCTAGGGTTAGGGTTAGGGTTTGAGCTAGGGTTAGGTTTAGGGTTAGGGTTAGGGCTTGAGCTAGGGTTAGGGTTTGAGCTAGGGTTAGGGTTAGGGTTTGAGCTAGGGTTAGGGTTAGGGTTAGGGTTTGAGCTAGGGTTAGGGTTAGGGTTAGGGTTTGAGCTAGGGTTAGGGTTAGAGTTTGAGCTAGGGTTAGGGTTAGGGTTTGAGCTAGGGTTAGGGTTTGAGCTAGGGTTAGGGTTAGGGTTTGAGCTAGGGTTAGGGTTAGGGTTTGAGCTAGGGTTAGGGTTAGGGTTAGGATTTGAGCTAGGGTTAGGGTTTGAGCTAGGGTTAGGTTTAGGGTTAGGGTTTGAGCTAGGGTTAGGGTTAGGGTTAGGGTTTGAGCTAGGGTTAGGGTTAGGGTTTGAGCTAGGGTTAGGGTTGGGGTTAGAGCTAGGGTTAGGGTTAGGGTTTGAGCTAGGGTTAGGTTTAGGGTTAGGGTTAGGGTTTGAGCTAGGGTTAGGGTTTGAGCTAGGGTTAGGGTTAGGGTTTGAGCTAGGGTTAGGGTTAGGGTTAGAGCTAGGGTTAGGGTTAGGGTTTGAGGTAGGGTTAGGGTTAGGGTTAGGGTTTGAGCTAGGGTTAGGGTTAGGGTTAGGGTTTGAGCTAGGGTTAGGGTTTGAGCTAGGGTTAGGGTTAGGGTTTGAGCTAGGGTTAGGGTTAGAGCTAGGGTTAGGGTTAGGGTTTGAGCTAGGGTTAGGGTTAGGGTTTGAGCTAGGGTTAGGGTTAGGGTTTGGGTTTGAGCTAGGGTTAGGGTTTGAGCTAGGGTTAGGGTTAGGGTTTGAGCTAGGGTTAGGGTTAGGGTTAGAGCTAGGGTTAGGGTTAGGGTTTAGGGTTAGGGTTTGAGCTAGGGTTAGGGTTTGAGCTAGGGTTAGGTTTAGGGTTAGGGTTTGAGCTAGGGTTAGGGTTAGGTTTAGGGTTTGAGCTAGGGTTAGGGTTAGGTTTAGGGTTTGAGCTAGGGTTAGGTTTAGGGTTACGGTTTGAGCTAGGGTGAGGGTTAGGTTTAGGGTTTGAGCTAGGGTTAGGGTTTGAGCTAGGGTTAGGGTTTGAGCTAGGGTTAGGGTTAGGGTTTGAGCTAGGGTTAGGGTTAGGGTTAGAGCTAGGGTTAGGGTTAGGGTTTGAGCTAGGGTTAGGTTTAGGGTTAGGGTTAGGGTTTGAGCTAGGGTTAGGGTTTGAGCTAGGGTTAGGGTTAGGGTTTGAGCTAGGGTTAGGGTTAGGGTTAGAGCTAGGGTTAGGGTTAGGGTTTGAGCTAGGGTTAGGGTTAGGGTTAGGGTTTGAGCTAGGGTTAGGGTTAGGGTTAGGGTTTGAGCTAGGGTTAGGGTTTGAGCTAGGGTTAGGGTTAGGGTTAGGGTTTGAGCTAGGGTTAGGGTTAGGGTTAGGGTTTGAGCTAGGGTTAGGGTTTGAGCTAGGGTTAGGGTTAGGGTTTGAGCTAGGGTTAGGGTTAGGGTTAGAGCTAGGGTTAGGGTTAGGGTTTGAGCTAGGGTTAGGGTTAGGGTTTGAGCTAGGGTTAGGGTTAGGGTTAGGGTTTGAGCTAGGGTTAGGGTTAGGGTTTGAGCTAGGGTTAGGGTTAGGGTTAGGATTAGGGTTTGAGCTAGGGTTAGGGTTTGAGCTAGGGTTAGAGCTAGTGTTAGGGTTAGAGTTTGAGCTAGGGTTAGGGTTTGAGCTAGGGTTAGGGTTAGGGTTTGAGCTAGGGTTAGGGTTAGGGTTTGAGCTAGGGTTAGGGTTAGGGTTAGGGTTAGAGCTAGGGTTAGGGTTAGGGTTTGAGCTAGGGTTAGGTTTAGGGTTAGGGTTAGGGTTTGAGCTAGGGTTAGGGTTTGAGCTAGGGTTAGGGTTAGGGTTTGAGCTAGGGTTAGGGTTAGGGTTAGAGCTAGGGTTAGGGTTAGGGTTTGAGCTAGGGTTAGGGTTAGGGTTTGAGCTAGGGTTAGGGTTAGGGTTAGGGTTTGAGCTAGGGTTAGGGTTAGGATTAGGGTTTGAGCTAGGGTTAGGGTTAGGGTTAGGGTTTGAGCTGGGGTTAGGGTTAGGGTTTGAGCTAGGGTTAGGGTTAGGGTTTGAGCTAGGGTTAGGGTTAGGGTTTGAGCTAGGGTTAGGGTTAGGGTTAGAGCTAGGGTTAGGGTTAGGGTTTGAGCTAGGGTTAGGTTTAGGGTTAGTGTTAGGGTTTGAGCTAGGGTTAGGGTTAGGGTTTGAGCTAGGGTTAGGGTTAGGGTTTGAGCTAGGGTTAGGGTTAGGGTTTGTGCTAGGGTTAGGGTTAGGGTTAGAGCTAGGGTTAGGGTTAGGGTTTCAGCTAGGGTTAGGGTTAGGGTTAGAGCTAGGGTTAGGGTTAGGGTTTGAGCTAGGGTTAGGTTTAGGGTTAGGGTTAGGGCTTGAGCTAGGGTTAGGGTTTGAGCTAGGGTTAGGGTTAGGGTTTGAGCTAGGGTAAGGGTTAGGGTTTGAGCTAGGGTTAGGGTTTGAGCTAGGGTTAGGGTTAGGGTTAGGGTTTGAGCTAGGGTTAGGGTTAGGGTTAGGGTTTGAGCTAGGGTTAGGGTTAGAGTTTGAGCTAGGGTTAGGGTTAGGGTTTGAGCTAGGGTTAGGGTTTGAGCTAGGGTTAGGGTTAGGGTTTGAGCTAGGGTTAGGGTTAGGGTTTGAGCTAGGGTTAGGGTTAGGGTTAGGGTTTGAGCTAGGGTTAGGGTTTGAGCTAGGGTTAGGTTTAGGGTTAGGGTTTGAGCTAGGGTTAGGGTTAGGGTTAGGGTTTGAGCTAGGGTTAGGGTTTGAGCTAGGGTTAGGGTTAGGGTTTGAGCTAGGGTTAGGGTTAGGGTTAGAGCTAGGGTTAGGGTTAGGGTTTGAGCTAGGGTTAGGTTTAGGGTTAGGGTTAGGGTTTGAGCTAGGGTTAGGGTTTGAGCTAGGGTTTGAGCTAGGGTTAGGTTTAGGGTTAGGGTTAGGGTTTGAGCTAGGGTTAGGGTTAGGGTTTGAGCTAGGGTTAGGGTTAGGGTTTGAGCTAGGGTTAGGGTTAGGGTTTGTGCTAGGGTTAGGGTTAGGGTTTGATCTAGGGTTAGGGTTAGGGTTTGAGCTAGGGTTAGGGTTAGGGTTTGAGCTAGGGTTAGGGTTAGGGTTTTAGCTAGGGTTAGGGTTTGAGCTAGGGTTAGGGTTTGAGCTAGGGTTAGGGTTAGGGTTTGAGCTAGGGTTAGGGTTAGGGTTAGGGTTTGAGCTAGGGTTAGGGTTTGAGCTAGGGTTAGGTTTAGGGTTAGGGTTTGAGCTAGGGTTAGGGTTAGGGTTAGGGTTTGAGCTAGGGTTAGGGTTAGGGTTTGAGCTAGGGTTAGGGTTAGGGTTAGAGCTAGGGTTAGGGTTAGGGTTTGAGCTAGGGTTAGGTTTAGGGTTAGGGTTAGGGTTTGAGCTAGGGTTAGGGTTTGAGCTAGGGTTAGGGTTAGGGTTTGAGCTAGGGTTAGGGTTAGGGTTAGAGCTAGGGTTAGGGTTAGGGTTTGAGGTAGGGTTAGGGTTAGGGTTAGGGTTTGAGCTAGGGTTAGGGTTAGGGTTAGGGTTTGAGCTAGGGTTAGGGTTTGAGCTAGGGTTAGGGTTAGGGTTTGAGCTAGGGTTAGGGTTAGAGCTAGGGTTAGGGTTAGGGTTTGAGCTAGGGTTAGGGTTAGGGTTTGAGCTAGGGTTAGGGTTAGGGTTTGGGTTTGAGCTAGGGTTAGGGTTTGAGCTAGGGTTAGGGTTAGGGTTTGAGCTAGGGTTAGGGTTAGGGTTAGAGCTAGGGTTAGGGTTAGGGTTTAGGGTTAGGGTTTGAGCTAGGGTTAGGGTTTGAGCTAGGGTTAGGTTTAGGGTTAGGGTTTGAGCTAGGGTTAGGGTTAGGTTTAGGGTTTGAGCTAGGGTTAGGGTTAGGTTTAGGGTTTGAGCTAGGGTTAGGTTTAGGGTTACGGTTTGAGCTAGGGTTAGGGTTAGGTTTAGGGTTTGAGCTAGGGTTAGGGTTTGAGCTAGGGTTAGGGTTTGAGCTAGGGTTAGGGTTAGGGTTTGAGCTAAGGTTAGGGTTAGGGTTAGAGCTAGGGTTAGGGTTAGGGTTTGAGCTAGGGTTAGGTTTAGGGTTAGGGTTAGGGTTTGAGCTAGGGTTAGGGTTTGAGCTAGGGTTAGGGTTAGGGTTTGAGCTAGGGTTAGGGTTAGGGTTAGAGCTAGGGTTAGGGTTAGGGTTTGAGCTAGGGTTAGGGTTAGGGTTAGGGTTTGAGCTAGGGTTAGGGTTAGGGTTAGGGTTTGAGCTAGGGTTAGGGTTTGAGCTAGGGTTAGGGTTAGGGTTTGAGCTAGGGTTAGGGTTAGGGTTAGGGTTTGAGCTAGGGTTAGGGTTTGAGCTAGGGTTAGGGTTAGGGTTTGAGCTAGGGTTAGGGTTAGGGTTAGAGCTAGGGTTAGGGTTAGGGTTTGAGCTAGGGTTAGGGTTAGGGTTTGAGCTAGGGTTAGGGTTAGGGTTAGGGTTTGAGCTAGGGTTAGGGTTAGGGTTTGAGCTAGGGTTAGGGTTAGGGTTAGGATTAGGGTTTGAGCTAGGGTTAGGGTTTGAGCTAGGGTTAGAGCTAGTGTTAGGGTTAGAGTTTGAGCTAGGGTTAGGGTTTGAGCTAGGGTTAGGGTTAGGGTTTGAGCTAGGGTTAGGGTTAGGGTTTGAGCTAGGGTTAGGGTTAGGGTTAGGGTTAGAGCTAGGGTTAGGGTTAGGGTTTGAGCTAGGGTTAGGTTTAGGGTTAGGGTTAGGGTTTGAGCTAGGGTTAGGGTTTGAGCTAGGGTTAGGGTTAGGGTTTGAGCTAGGGTTAGGGTTAGGGTTAGAGCTAGGGTTAGGGTTAGGGTTTGAGCTAGGGTTAGGGTTAGGGTTTGAGCTAGGGTTAGGGTTAGGGTTAGGGTTTGAGCTAGGGTTAGGGTTAGGATTAGGGTTTGAGCTAGGGTTAGGGTTAGGGTTAGGGTTTGAGCTGGGGTTAGGGTTAGGGTTTGAGCTAGGGTTAGGGTTAGGGTTTGAGCTAGGGTTAGGGTTAGGGTTTGAGCTAGGGTTAGGGTTAGGGTTAGGGTTAGAGCTAGGGTTAGGGTTAGGGTTTGAGCTAGGGTTAGGTTTAGGGTTAGGGTTAGGGTTTGAGCTAGGGTTAGGGTTAGGGTTTGAGCTAGGGTTAGGGTTAGGTTTTGAGCTAGGGTTAGGGTTAGGGTTTGTGCTAGGGTTAGGGTTAGGGTTAGAGCTAGGGTTAGGGTTAGGGTTTCAGCTAGGGTTAGGGTTAGGGTTAGAGCTAGGGTTAGGGTTAGGGTTTGAGCTAGGGTTAGGTTTAGGGTTAGGGTTAGGGCTTGAGCTAGGGTTAGGGTTTGAGCTAGGGTTAGGGTTAGGGTTTGAGCTAGGGTAAGGGTTAGGGTTTGAGCTAGGGTTAGGGTTTGAGCTAGGGTTAGGGTTAGGGTTAGGGTTTGAGCTAGGGTTAGGGTTAGGGTTAGGGTTTGAGCTAGGGTTAGGGTTAGAGTTTGAGCTAGGGTTAGGGTTAGGGTTTGAGCTAGGGTTAGGGTTTGAGCTAGGGTTAGGGTTAGGGTTTGAGCTAGGGTTAGGGTTAGGGTTTGAGCTAGGGTTAGGGTTAGGGTTAGGGTTTGAGCTAGGGTTAGGGTTTGAGCTAGGGTTAGGTTTAGGGTTAGGGTTTGAGCTAGGGTTAGGGTTAGGGTTAGGGTTTGAGCTAGGGTTAGGGTTTGAGCTAGGGTTAGGGTTAGGGTTTGAGCTAGGGTTAGGGTTAGGGTTAGAGCTAGGGTTAGGGTTAGGGTTTGAGCTAGGGTTAGGTTTAGGGTTAGGGTTAGGGTTTGAGCTAGGATTAGGGTTTGAGCTAGGGTTAGGGTTAGGGTTTGAGCTAGGGTTAGGGTTAGGGTTTGAGCTAGGGTTAGGTTTAGGGTTAGGGTTAGGGTTTGAGCTAGGGTTAGGGTTAGGGTTTGAGCTAGGGTTAGGGTTAGGGTTTGAGCTAGGGTTAGGGTTAGGGTTAGGGTTTGAGCTAGGGTTAGGGTTAGGGTTTGAGCTAGGGTTAGGGTTTGAGCTAGGGTTAGGGTTAGGGTTAGGGTTTGAGCTAGGGTTAGGGTTAGGGTTTGAGCTAGGGTTAGGGTTTGAGCTAGGGTTAGGGTTAGGGTTTGAGCTAGGGTTAGGGTTAGGGTTAGAGCTAGGGTTAGGGTTAGGGTTTGAGCTAGGGTTAGGGTTAGGGTTTGAGCTAGGGTTAGGGTTAGGGTTAGGGTTTGAGCTAGGGTTAGGGTTAGGGTTTGAGCTAGGGTTAGGGTTAGGGTTAGGGTTAGAGCTAGGGTTAGGGTTAGGGTTTGAGCTAGGGTTAGGTTTAGGGTTAGGGTTAGGGTTTGAGCTAGGGTTAGGGTTAGGGTTTGAGCTAGGGTTAGGGTTAGGGTTAGGGTTAGAGCTAGGGTTAGGGTTAGGGTTTGAGCTAGGGTTAGGTTTAGGGTTAGGGTTAGGGTTTGAGCTAGGGTTAGGGTTAGGGTTTGAGCTAGGGTTAGGGTTAGGGTTTGAGCTAGGGTTAGGGTTAGGGTTTGTGCTAGGGTTAGGGTTAGGGTTAGAGCTAGGGTTAGGGTTAGGGTTTCAGCTAGGGTTAGGGTTAGGGTTAGAGCTAGGGTTAGGGTTAGGGTTTGAGCTAGGGTTAGGTTTAGGGTTAGGGTTAGGGCTTGAGCTAGGGTTAGGGTTTGAGCTAGGGTTAGGGTTAGGGTTTGAGCTAGGGTTAGGGTTAGGGTTAGGGTTTGAGCTAGGGTTAGGGTTAGGGTTAGGGTTTGAGCTAGGGTTAGGGTTAGAGTTTGAGCTAGGGTTAGGGTTAGGGTTTGAGCTAGGGTTAGGGTTTGAGCTAGGGTTAGGGTTAGGGTTTGAGCTAGGGTTAGGGTTAGGGTTTGAGCTAGGGTTAGGGTTAGGGTTAGGGTTTGAGCTAGGGTTAGGGTTTGAGCTAGGGTTAGGGTTAGGGTTTGAGCTAGGGTTAGGGTTAGGGTTAGAGCTAGGGTTAGGGTTAGGGTTTGAGCTAGGGTTAGGTTTAGGGTTAGGGTTAGGGTTTGAGCTAGGGTTAGGGTTTGAGCTAGGGTTAGGGTTAGGGTTTGAGCTAGGGTTAGGGTTAGGGTTTGAGCTAGGGTTAGGGTTAGGGTTAGAGCTAGGGTTAGGGTTAGGGTTTGAGCTAGGGTTAGGGTTAGGGTTTGAGCTAGGGTTAGGGTTAGGGTTAGGGTTTGAGCTAGGGTTAGGGTTAGGATTAGGGTTTGAGCTAGGGTTAGGGTTAGGGTTAGGGTTTGAGCTGGGGTTAGGGTTAGGGTTTGAGCTAGGGTTAGGTTTAGGGTTAGGGTTAGGGTTTGAGCTAGGGTTAGGGTTAGGGTTTGAGCTAGGGTTAGGGTTAGGGTTAGGGTTAGAGCTAGGGTTAGGGTTAGGGTTTGAGCTAGGGTTAGGTTTAGGGTTAGGGTTAGGGTTTGAGCTAGGGTTAGGGTTAGGGTTTGAGCTAGGGTTAGGGTTAGGGTTTGAGCTAGGGTTAGGGTTAGGGTTTGTGCTAGGGTTAGGGTTAGGGTTAGAGCTAGGGTTAGGGTTAGGGTTTCAGCTAGGGTTAGGGTAAGGGTTAGAGCTAGGGTTAGGGTTAGGGTTTGAGCTAGGGTTAGGTTTAGGGTTAGGGTTAGGGCTTGAGCTAGGGTTAGGGTTTGAGCTAGGGTTAGGGTTAGGGTTTGAGCTAGGGTTAGGGTTAGGGTTTGAGCTAGGGTTAGGGTTTGAGCTAGGGTTAGGGTTAGGGTTAGGGTTTGAGCTAGGGTTAGGGTTAGGGTTAGGGTTTGAGCTAGGGTTAGGGTTAGAGTTTGAGCTAGGGTTAGGGTTAGGGTTTGAGCTAGGGTTAGGGTTTGAGCTAGGGTTAGGGTTAGGGTTTGAGCTAGGGTTAGGGTTAGGGTTTGAGCTAGGGTTAGGGTTAGGGTTAGGGTTTGAGCTAGGGTTAGGGTTTGAGCTAGGGTTAGGTTTAGGGTTAGGGTTTGAGCTAGGGTTAGGGTTAGGGTTAGGGTTTGAGCTAGGGTTAGGGTTTGAGCTAGGGTTAGGGTTAGGGTTTGAGCTAGGGTTAGGGTTAGGGTTAGAGCTAGGGTTAGGGTTAGGGTTTGAGCTAGGGTTAGGTTTAGGGTTAGGGTTAGGGTTTGAGCTAGGGTTAGGGTTTGAGCTAGGGTTAGGGTTAGGGTTTGAGCTAGGGTTAGGGTTAGGGTTAGAGCTAGGGTTAGGGTTAGGGTTTGAGGTAGGGTTAGGGTTAGGGTTAGGGTTTGAGCTAGGGTTAGGGTTAGGGTTAGGGTTTGAGCTAGGGTTAGGGTTTGAGCTAGGGTTAGGGTTAGGGTTTGAGCTAGGGTTAGGGTTAGAGCTAGGTTTAGGGTTAGGGTTTGAGCTAGGGTTAGGGTTAGGGTTTGAGCTAGGGTTAGGGTTAGGGTTAGGGTTAGAGCTAGGGTTAGGGTTAGGGTTTGAGCTAGGGTTAGGGTTAGGGTTTAGGGTTAGGGTTAGGGTTAGGGTTTGAGCTAGGGTTAGGGTTTGAGCTAGAGTTAGGTTTAGGGTTAGGGTTTGAGCTAGGGTTAGGGTTAGGTTTAGGGTTTGAGCTAGGGTTAGGGTTAGGGTTTGAGCTAGGTTTAGGGTTAGGGTTTAGGGTTAGGGTTAGGGTTAGGGTTTGAGCTAGGGTTAGGGTTTGAGCTAGGGTTAGGTTTAGGGTTAGGGTTTGAGCTAGGGTTAGGGTTAGGTTTAGGGTTTGAGCTAGGGTTAGGGTTTGAGCTAGGGTTAGGGTTTGAGCTAGGGTTAGGGTTAGGGTTTGAGCTAGGGTTAGGGTTAGGGTTAGAGCTAGGGTTAGGGTTAGGGTTTGAGCTAGGGTTAGGTTTAGGGTTAGGGTTAGGGTTTGAGCTAGGGTTAGGGTTTGAGCTAGGGTTAGGGTTAGGGTTTGAGCTAGGGTTAGGGTTAGGGTTAGAGCTAGGGTTAGGGTTAGGGTTTGAGCTAGGGTTAGGGTTAGGGTTAGGGTTTGAGCTAGGGTTAGGGTTAGGGTTAGGGTTTGAGCTAGGGTTAGGGTTTGAGCTAGGGTTAGGGTTAGGGTTAGGGTTTGAGCTAGGGTTAGGGTTAGGGTTAGGGTTTGAGCTAGGGTTAGGGTTTGAGCTAGGGTTAGGGTTAGGGTTAGAGCTAGGGTTAGGGTTAGGGTTTGAGCTAGGGTTAGGTTTAGGGTTAGGGTTAGGGTTTGAGCTAGGGTTAGGGTTTGAGCTAGGGTTAGGGTTAGGGTTTGAGCTAGGGTTAGGGTTAGGGTTAGAGCTAGGGTTAGGGTTAGGGTTTGAGCTAGGGTTAGGGTTAGGGTTAGGGTTTGAGCTAGGGTTAGGGTTAGGGTTTGAGCTAGGGTTAGGGTTTGAGCTAGGGTTAGGGTTAGGGTTAGGGTTTGAGCTAGGGTTAGGGTTAGGGTTTGAGCTAGGGTTAGGGTTAGAGCTAGGGTTAGGGTTAGGGTTTGAGCTAGGGTTAGGGTTAGGGTTTGAGCTAGGGTTAGGGTTAGGGTTAGGGTTTGAGCTAGGGTTAGGGTTAGGGTTTGAGCTAGGGTTAGGGTTAGGGTTAGGGTTAGAGCTAGGGTTAGGGTTAGGGTTTGAGCTAGGGTTAGGTTTAGGGTTAGGGTTAGGGTTTGAGCTAGGGTTAGGGTTAGGGTTTGAGCTAGGGTTAGGGTTAGGGTTAGGGTTAGAGCTAGGGTTAGGGTTAGGGTTTGAGCTAGGGTTAGGTTTAGGGTTAGGGTTAGGGTTTGAGCTAGGGTTAGGGTTAGGGTTTGAGCTAGGGTTAGGGTTAGGGTTTGTGCTAGGGTTAGGGTTAGGGTTAGAGCTAGGGTTAGGGTTAGGGTTTCAGCTAGGGTTAGGGTTAGGGTTAGAGCTAGGGTTAGGGTTAGGGTTTGAGCTAGGGTTAGGTTTAGGGTTAGGGTTAGGGTTAGGGCTTGAGCTAGGGTTAGGGTTTGAGCTAGGGTTAGGGTTAGGGTTTGAGCTAGGGTTAGGGTTAGGGTTAGGGTTTGAGCTAGGGTTAGGGTTAGGGTTAGGGTTTGAGCTAGGGTTAGGGTTAGAGTTTGAGCTAGGGTTAGGGTTAGGGTTTGAGCTAGGGTTAGGGTTTGAGCTAGGGTTAGGGTTAGGGTTTGAGCTAGGGTTAGGGTTAGGGTTTGAGCTAGGGTTAGGGTTAGGGTTAGGGTTTGAGCTAGGGTTAGGGTTTGAGCTAGGGTTAGGTTTAGGGTTAGGGTTTGAGCTAGGGTTAGGGTTAGGGTTAGGGTTTGAGCTAGGGTTAGGGTTAGGGTTTGAGCTAGGGTTAGGGTTAGGGTTAGAGCTAGGGTTAGGGTTAGGGTTTGAGCTAGGGTTAGGTTTAGGGTTAGGGTTAGGGTTTGAGCTAGGGTTAGGGTTTGAGCTAGGGTTAGGGTTAGGGTTTGAGCTAGGGTTAGGGTTAGGGTTAGAGCTAGGGTTAGGGTTAGGGTTTGAGGTAGGGTTAGGGTTAGGGTTAGGGTTTGAGCTAGGGTTAGGGTTAGGGTTAGGGTTTGAGCTAGGGTTAGGGTTTGAGCTAGGGTTAGGGTTAGGGTTTGAGCTAGGGTTAGGGTTAGAGCTAGGGTTAGGGTTAGGGTTTGAGCTAGGGTTAGGGTTAGGGTTTGAGCTAGGGTTAGGGTTTGGGTTTGAGCTAGGGTTAGGGTTTGAGCTAGGGTTAGGGTTAGGGTTTGAGCTAGGGTTAGGGTTAGGGTTAGAGCTAGGGTTAGGGTTAGGGTTTAGGGTTAGGGTTTGAGCTAGGGTTAGGGTTTGAGCTAGGGTTAGGTTTAGGGTTAGGGTTTGAGCTAGGGTTAGGGTTAGGTTTAGGGTTTGAGCTAGGGTTAGGGTTAGGGTTTGAGCTAGGTTTAGGGTTAGGGTTTAGGGTTAGGGTTAGGGTTAGGGTTTGAGCTAGGGTTAGGGTTTGAGCTAGGGTTAGGTTTAGGGTTAGGGTTTGAGCTAGGGTTAGGGTTAGGTTTAGGGTTTGAGCTAGGGTTAGGGTTTGAGCTAGGGTTAGGGTTTGAGCTAGGGTTAGGGTTAGGGTTTGAGCTAGGGTTAGGGTTAGGGTTAGAGCTAGGGTTAGGGTTAGGGTTTGAGCTAGGGTTAGGGTTAGGGTTAGGGTTTGAGCTAGGGTTAGGGTTAGGTTTAGGGTTTGAGCTAGGGTTAGGGTTTGAGCTAGGGTTAGGGTTTGAGCTAGGGTTAGGGTTAGGGTTTGAGCTAGGGTTAGGGTTAGGGTTAGGGTTTGAGCTAGGGTTAGGGTTAGGGTTTGAGCTAGGGTTAGGGTTAGGGTTAGGATTAGGGTTTGAGCTAGGGTTAGGGTTTGAGCTAGGGTTAGAGCTAGTGTTAGGGTTAGAGTTTGAGCTAGGGTTAGGGTTTGAGCTAGGGTTAGGGTTAGGGTTTGAACTAGGGTTAGGGTTAGGGTTTGAGCTAGGGTTAGGGTTAGGGTTAGGGTTAGAGCTAGGGTTAGGGTTAGGGTTTGAGCTAGGGTTAGGTTTAGGGTTAGGGTTAGGGTTTGAGCTAGGGTTAGGGTTTGAGCTAGGGTTAGGGTTAGGGTTTGAGCTAGGGTTAGGGTTAGGGTTAGGGTTTGAGCTAGGGTTAGGGTTAGGATTAGGGTTTGAGCTAGGGTTAGGGTTAGGGTTAGGGTTTGAGCTGGGGTTAGGGTTAGGGTTTGAGCTAGGGTTAGGGTTAGGGTTAGGGTTAGAGCTAGGGTTAGGGTTAGGGTTTGAGCTAGGGTTAGGTTTAGGGTTAGGGTTAGGGTTTGAGCTAGGGTTAGGGTTAGGGTTTGAGCTAGGGTTAGGGTTAGGGTTTGAGCTAGGGTTAGGGTTAGGGTTTGTGCTAGGGTTAGGGTTAGGGTTAGAGCTAGGGTTAGGGTTAGGGTTTCAGCTAGGGTTAGGGTTAGGGTTAGAGCTAGGGTTAGGGTTAGGGTTTGAGCTAGGGTTAGGTTTAGGGTTAGGGTTAGGGCTTGAGCTAGGGTTAGGGTTTGAGCTAGGGTTAGGGTTAGGGTTTGAGCTAGGGTAAGGGTTAGGGTTTGAGCTAGGGTTAGGGTTTGAGCTAGGGTTAGGGTTAGGATTAGGGTTTGAGCTAGGGTTAGGGTTAGGGTTAGGGTTTGAGCTAGGGTTAGGGTTAGAGTTTGAGCTAGGGTTAGGGTTAGGGTTTGAGCTAGGGTTAGGGTTTGAGCTAGGGTTAGGGTTAGGGTTTGAGCTAGGGTTAGGGTTAGGGTTTGAGCTAGGGTTAGGGTTAGGGTTAGGGTTTGAGCTAGGGTTAGGGTTTGAGCTAGGGTTAGGTTTAGGGTTAGGGTTTGAGCTAGGGTTAGGGTTAGGGTTAGGGTTTGAGCTAGGGTTAGGGTTTGAGCTAGGGTTAGGGTTAGGGTTTGAGCTAGGGTTAGGGTTAGGGTTAGAGCTAGGGTTAGGGTTAGGGTTTGAGCTAGGGTTAGGTTTAGGGTTAGGGTTAGGGTTTGAGCTAGGGTTAGGGTTTGAGCTAGGGTTAGGGTTAGGGTTTGAGCTAGGGTTAGGGTTAGGGTTAGAGCTAGGGTTAGGGTTAGGGTTTGAGGTAGGGTTAGGGTTAGGGTTAGGGTTTGAGCTAGGGTTAGGGTTAGGGTTAGGGTTTGAGCTAGGGTTAGGGTTTGAGCTAGGGTTAGGGTTAGGGTTTGAGCTAGGGTTAGGGTTAGAGCTAGGGTTAGGGTTAGGGTTTGAGCTAGGGTTAGGGTTAGGGTTTGAGCTAGGGTTAGGGTTAGAGCTAGGGTTAGGGTTAGGGTTTGAGCTAGGGTTAGGGTTAGGGTTTGAGCTAGGGTTAGGGTTAGGGTTTGAGCTAGGGTTAGGTTTAGGGTTAGGGTTAGGGTTTGAGCTAGGGTTAGGGTTTGAGCTAGGGTTAGGGTTAGGGTTTGAGCTAGGGTTAGGGTTAGGGTTAGAGCTAGGGTTAGGGTTAGGGTTTGAGCTAGGGTTAGGGTTAGGGTTAGGGTTTGAGCTAGGGTTAGGGTTAGGGTTAGGGTTTGAGCTAGGGTTAGGGTTTGAGCTAGGGTTAGGGTTAGGGTTAGGGTTTGAGCTAGGGTTAGGGTTAGGGTTAGGGTTTGAGCTAGGGTTAGGGTTTGAGCTAGGGTTAGGGTTAGGGTTTGAGCTAGGGTTAGGGTTAGGGTTAGAGCTAGGGTTAGGGTTAGGGTTTGAGCTAGGGTTAGGGTTAGGGTTTGAGCTAGGGTTAGGGTTAGGGTTAGGGTTTGAGCTAGGGTTAGGGTTAGGGTTTGAGCTAGGGTTAGGGTTAGGGTTAGGATTAGGGTTTGAGCTAGGGTTAGGGTTTGAGCTAGGGTTAGAGCTAGTGTTAGGGTTAGAGTTTGAGCTAGGGTTAGGGTTTGAGCTAGGGTTAGGGTTAGGGTTTGAACTAGGGTTAGGGTTAGGGTTTGAGCTAGGGTTAGGGTTAGGGTTAGGGTTAGAGCTAGGGTTAGGGTTAGGGTTTGAGCTAGGGTTAGGTTTAGGGTTAGGGTTAGGGTTTGAGCTAGGGTTAGGGTTTGAGCTAGGGTTAGGGTTAGGGTTTGAGCTAGGGTTAGGGTTAGGGTTAGAGCTAGGGTTAGGGTTAGGGTTTGAGCTAGGGTTAGGGTTAGGGTTTGAGCTAGGGTTAGGGTTAGGGTTAGGGTTTGAGCTAGGGTTAGGGTTAGGATTAGGGTTTGAGCTAGGGTTAGGGTTAGGGTTAGGGTTTGAGCTGGGGTTAGGGTTAGGGTTTGAGCTAGGGTTAGGTTTAGGGTTAGGGTTAGGGTTTGAGCTAGGGTTAGGGTTAGGGTTTGAGCTAGGGTTAGGGTTAGGGTTAGGGTTAGAGCTAGGGTTAGGGTTAGGGTTTGAGCTAGGGTTAGGTTAAGGGTTAGGGTTAGGGTTTGAGCTAGGGTTAGGGTTAGGGTTTGAGCTAGGGTTAGGGTTAGGGTTAGAGCTAGGGTTAGGGTTAGGGTTTGAGCTAGGGTTAGGGTTAGGGTTAGGGTTTGAGCTAGGGTTAGGGTTAGGGTTAGGGTTTGAGCTAGGGTTAGGGTTTGAGCTAGGGTTAGGGTTAGGGTTAGGGTTTGAGCTAGGGTTAGGGTTAGGGTTAGGGTTTGAGCTAGGGTTAGGGTTTGAGCTAGGGTTAGGGTTAGGGTTTGAGCTAGGGTTAGGGTTAGGGTTAGAGCTAGGGTTAGGGTTAGGGTTTGAGCTAGGGTTAGGGTTAGGGTTTGAGCTAGGGTTAGGGTTAGGGTTAGGGTTTGAGCTAGGGTTAGGGTTAGGGTTTGAGCTAGGGTTAGGGTTAGGGTTAGGATTAGGGTTTGAGCTAGGGTTAGGGTTTGAGCTAGGGTTAGAGCTAGTGTTAGGGTTAGAGTTTGAGCTAGGGTTAGGGTTTGAGCTAGGGTTAGGGTTAGGGTTTGAGCTAGGGTTAGGGTTAGGGTTTGAGCTAGGGTTAGGGTTAGGGTTAGGGTTAGAGCTAGGGTTAGGGTTAGGGTTTGAGCTAGGGTTAGGTTTAGGGTTAGGGTTAGGGTTTGAGCTAGGGTTAGGGTTTGAGCTAGGGTTAGGGTTAGGGTTTGAGCTAGGGTTAGGATTAGGGTTAGAGCTAGGGTTAGGGTTAGGGTTTGAGCTAGGGTTAGGGTTAGGGTTTGAACTAGGGTTAGGGTTAGGGTTAGGGTTTGAGCTAGGGTTAGGGTTAGGGTTAGGGTTAGAGCTAGGGTTAGGGTTAGGGTTAGGATTAGGGTTTGAGCTAGGGTTAGTGTTTGAGCTAGGGTTAGGGTTAGGGTTAGGGTTAGAGCTAGGGTTAGGGTTAGGGTTTGAGCGAGGGTTAGGGTTAGGGTTTGAGGTAGGGTTAGGGTTTGAGCTAGGGTTAGGGTTAGGGTTAGGGTTAGAGCTAGGGTTAGGGTTTGAGCTAGGGTTAGGTTTAGGGTTAGGATTAGGGTTTGAGCTACGGTTAGGGTTTGAGCTAGGGTTAGGGTTAGGGTTTGAGGTAGGGTTAGGGTTAGGGTTTGAGCTAGGGTTAGGGTTTGAGCTAGGGTTAGGTTTAGGGTTAGGGTTTGAGCTAGGGTTAGGGTTAGGTTTAGGGTTTGAGCTAGGGTTAGGGTTAGGGTTTGAGCTAGGTTTAGGGTTAGGGTTTAGGGTTAGGGTTAGGGTTAGGGTTAGGGTTTGAGCTAGGGTTAGGGTTTGAGCTAGGGTTAGGTTTAGGGTTAGGGTTTGAGCTAGGGTTAGGGTTAGGTTTAGGGTTTGAGGTAGGGTTAGGGTTTGAGCTAGGGTTAGGGTTTGAGCTAGGGTTAGGGTTAGGGTTTGAGCTAGGGTTAGGGTTAGGGTTAGAGCTAGGGTTAGGGTTAGGGTTTGAGCTAGGGTTAGGTTTAGGGTTAGGGTTAGGGTTTGAGCTAGGGTTAGGGTTTGAGCAAGGGTTAGGGTTAGGGTTTGAGCTAGGGTTAGGGTTAGGGTTAGAGCTAGGGTTAGGGTTAGGGTTTGAGCTAGGGTTAGGGTTAGGGTTAGAGCTAGGGTTAGGGTTAGGGTTAGAGCTAGGGTTAGGGTTAGGGTTTGAGCGAGGGTTAGGGTTAGGGTTTGAGGTAGGGTTAGGGTTTGAGCTAGGGTTAGGGTTAGGGTTAGGGTTAGAGCTAGGGTTAGGGTTAGGGTTTGAGCTAGGGTTAGGTTTAGGGTTAGGATTAGGGTTTGAGCTACGGTTAGGGTTTGAGCTAGGGTTAGGGTTAGGGTTTGAGGTAGGGTTAGGGTTAGGTTTAGGGTTTGAGCTAGGGTTAGGGTTAGGGTTTGAGCTAGGTTTAGGGTTAGGGTTTAGGGTTAGGGTTAGGGTTAGGGTTAGGGTTTGAGCTAGGGTTAGGTTTAGGGTTAGGGTTTGAGCTAGGGTTAGGGTTAGGTTTAGGGTTTGAGCTAGGGTTAGGCTTTGAGCTAGGGTTAGGGTTTGAGCTAGGGTTAGGGTTAGGGTTTGAGCTAGGGTTAGGGTTAGGGTTAGAGCTAGGGTTAGGGTTAGGGTTTGAGCTAGGGTTAGGTTTAGGGTTAGGGTTAGGGTTTGAGCTAGGGTTAGGGTTTGAGCAAGGGTTAGGGTTAGGGTTTGAGCTAGGGTTAGGGTTAGGGTTAGAGCTAGGGTTAGGGTTAGGGTTTGAGCTAGGGTTAGGGTTAGGGTTAGGGTTTGAGCTAGGGTTAGGGTTTGAGCTAGGGTTAGGGTTAGGGTTAGGGTTTGAGCTAGGGTTAGGGTTAGGGTTAGGGTTTGAGCTAGGGTTAGGGTTTGAGCTAGGGTTAGGGTTAGGGTTTGAGCTAGGGTTAGGGTTAGGGTTAGAGCTAGGGTTAGGGTTAGGGTTTGAGCTAGGGTTTGGGTTAGGGTTTGAGCTAGGGTTAGGGTTAGGGTTAGGGTTTGAGCTAGGGTTAGGATTAGGGTTTGAGCTAGGCTTAGGGTTAGGGTTAGGATTAGGGTTTGAGCTAGGGTTAGTGTTTGAGCTAGGGTTAGGGTTAGGGTTAGAGCTAGGGTTAGGGTTAGGGTTTGAGCGAGGGTTAGGGTTAGGGTTTGAGGTAGGGTTAGGGTTAGGGTTAGGGTTTGAGCTAGGGTTAGGGTTAGGGTTAGGGTTAGAGCTAGGGTTAGGGTTAGGGTTTGAGCTAGGGTTAGGTTTAGGGTTAGGATTAGGGTTTGAGCTACGGTTAGGGTTTGAGCTAGGGTTAGGGTTAGGGTTTGAGCTAGGGTTAGGGTTAGGGTTAGAGCTAGGGTTAGGGTTAGGGTTTGAGCTAGGGTTAGGGTTAGGGTTAGGGTTTGAGCTAGGGTTAGGGTTAGGGTTTGAGCTAGGGTTAGGGTTAGGGTTAGAGCTAGGGTTAGGGTTAGGGTTTGAGCTAGGGTTAGGGTTAGGGTTAGGGTTTGAGCTAGGGTAAGGGTTAGGGTTTGAGCTAGGGTTAGGGTTAGGGTTTGAGCTAGGGTTAGGGTTTGAGCTAGGGTTAGGGTTAGGGTTTGAGCTAGGGTTAGGGTTTGAGCTAGGGTTAGGGTTAGGGTTTGAGCTAGGGTTACGGTTAGGGTTAGGGTTTGAGCTAGGGTTAGGGTTTGAGCTAGGGTTAGGTTTAGGGTTAGGGTTTGAGCTAGGGTTAGGGTTAGGGTTAGGGTTTGAGCTAGGGTTAGGGTTTGAGCTAGGGTTAGGGTTAGGGTTTGAGCTAGGGTTAGGGTTAGAGTTTGAGCTAGGGTTAGGGTTAGGGTTTGAGCTAGGGTTAGGGTTAGGGTTTGAGCTAGGGTTAGGGTTTGAGCTAGGGTTAGGGTTAGGGTTAGGGTTTGAGCTAGGGTTAGGGTTTGAGCTACGGTTAGGGTTAGGGTTTGAGCTAGGGTTAGGGTTAGGGTTAGGGTTTGAGCTAGGGTTAGGGTTAGGGTTAGAGCTAGGGTTAGGGTTAGGGTTTGAGCTAGGGTTAGGTTTAGGGTTAGGGTTAGGGTTTGAGCTAGGGTTAGGGTTTGAACTAGGGTTAGGGTTAGGGTTTGAGCTAGGGTTAGGGTTAGGGTTAGAGCTAGGGTTAGGGTTAGGGTTTGAGCTAGGGTGAGGGTTAGGGTTAGGGTTTGAGCTAGGGTTAGGGTTTGAGCTAGGGTTAGGGTTAGGGTTTGAGCTAGGGTTAGGGTTGGGGTTAGAGCTAGGGTTAGGGTTAGGGTTTGAGCTAGGGTTAGGGTTAGGGTTAGGGTTTGAGCTAGGGTTAGGGTTAGGGTTAGGGTTTGAGCTAGGGTTAGGGTTTGAGCTAGGGTTAGGGTTAGGGTTTGAGCTAGGGTTAGGGTTAGGCTTAGAGCTAGGGTTAGGGTTAGGGTTTGAGCTAGGGTTAGGGTTAGGGTTAGGGTTTGAGCTAGGGTTAGGGTTTGAGCTAGGGTTAGGGTTAGGGTTTGAGCTAGGGTTAGGGTTTGAGCTAGGGTTAGGGTTAGGGTTAGAGCTAGGGTTAGGGTTAGGGTTTGAGCTAGGGTTAGGTTTAGGGTTAGGGTTAGGGTTTGAGCTAGGGTTAGGGTTAGGGTTAGGGTTTGAGCTAGGGTTAGGGTTAGAGTTTGAGCTAGGGTTAGGGTTAGGGTTTGAGCTAGGGTTAGGGTTAGGGTTTGAGCTAGGGTTAGGGTTAGGGTTAGGGTTTGAGCTAGGGTTAGGGTTTGAGCTAGGGTTAGGTTTAGGGTTAGGGTTTGAGCTAGGGTTAGGGTTAGGGTTAGGGTTTGAGCTAGGGTTAGGGTTTGAGCTAGGGTTAGGGTTAGGGTTTGAGCTAGGGTTAGGGTTAGGGTTAGAGCTAGGGTTAGGGTTAGGGTTTGAGCTAGGGTTAGGTTTAGGGTTAGGGTTAGGGTTTGAGCTAGGGTTAGGGTTTGAGCTAGGGTTAGGGTTACGGTTTGAGCTAGGGTTAGGGTTAGGGTAAGAGCTAGGGTTAGGGTTAGGGTTTGAGGTAGGGTTAGGGTTAGGGTTAGGGTTTGAGCTAGGGTTAGGGTTAGGGTTAGGGTTTGAGCTAGGGTTAGGGTTTGAGATAGGGTTAGGGTTAGGGTTTGAGCTAGGGTTAGGGTTAGGGTTAGAGCTAGGGTTAGGGTTAGGGTTTGAGCTAGGGTTAGGGTTAGGGTTAGGGTTTGAGCTAGGGTTAGGGTTAGGGTTTGAGCTAGGGTTAGGGTTAGGGTTAGAGCTAGGGTTGGGGTTAGGGTTTGAGCTAGGGTCAGGGTTAGGGTTAGGGTTTGAGCTAGGGTTAGGGTTAGGGTTAGGGTTTGAGCTAGGGTTAGGGTTAGGGTTTGAGCTAGGGTTAGGGTTAGGGTTTGAGCTAGGGTTTGTGCTAGGGTTAGGGTTAGGGTTAGAGCTAGGGTTAGGGTTAGGGTTTGAGCTAGGGTTAGGGTTAGGGTTTGAGCTAGGGTTAGGGTTAGGGTTAGGGTTTGAGCTAGGGTTAGGGTTAGGGTTTGAGCTAGGGTTAGGGTTAGGGTTAGAGCTAGGGTTAGGGTTAGGGTTTGAGCTAGGGTTAGGGTTAGGGTTAGGGTTTGAGCTAGGGTAAGGGTTAGGGTTTGAGCTAGGGTTAGGGTTAGGGTTTGAGCTAGGGTTAGGGTTTGAGCTAGGGTTAGGGTTAGGGTTTGAGCTAGGGTTAGGGTTTGAGCTAGGGTTAGGGTTAGGGTTTGAGCTAGGGTTACGGTTAGGGTTAGGGTTTGAGCTAGGGTTAGGGTTTGAGCTAGGGTTAGGTTTAGGGTTAGGGTTTGAGCTAGGGTTAGGGTTAGGGTTTGAGCTAGGGTTAGGGTTTGAGCTAGGGTTAGGGTTAGGGTTTGAGCTAGGGTTAGGGTTAGAGTTTGAGCTAGGGTTAGGGTTAGGGTTTGAGCTAGGGTTAGGGTTAGGGTTTGAGCTAGGGTTAGGGTTTGAGCTAGGGTTAGGGTTAGGGTTTGAGGTAGGGTTAGGGTTAGGGTTTGAGCTAGGGTTAGGGTTAGGGTTAGGGTTAGAGCTAGGGTTAGGGTTAGGGTTTGAGCTAGGGTTAGGTTTAGGGTTAGGATTAGGGTTTGAGCTACGGTTAGGGTTTGAGCTAGGGTTAGGGTTAGGGTTTGAGCTAGGGTTAGGGTTAGGGTTAGAGCTAGGGTTAGGGTTAGGGTTTGAGCTAGGGTTAGGGTTAGGGTTAGGGTTTGAGCTAGGGTTAGGGTTAGGGTTTGAGCTAGGGTTAGGGTTAGGGTTAGAGCTAGGGTTAGGGTTAGGGTTTGAGCTAGGGTTAGGGTTAGGGTTAGGGTTTGAGCTAGGGTAAGGGTTAGGGTTTGAGCTAGGGTTAGGGTTAGGGTTTGAGCTAGGGTTAGGGTTTGAGCTAGGGTTAGGGTTAGGGTTAGGGTTTGAGCTAGGGTTAGGGTTTGAGCTAGGGTTAGGGTTAGGGTTTGAGCTAGGGTTAGGGTTAGGGTTAGGGTTTGAGCTAGGGTTAGGGTTAGGGTTAGAGCTAGGGTTAGGGTTAGAGTTTGAGCTAGGGTTAGGGTTAGGGTTTGAGCTAGGGTTAGGGTTAGGGTTTGAGCTAGGGTTAGGGTTTGAGCTAGGGTTAGGCTTAGGGTTTGAGCTAGGGTTTGAGCTAGGGTGAGGGTTTGAGCTAGGGTTAGGTTTAGGGTTAGGATTAGGGTTTGAGCTAGGGTTAGTGTTTGAGCTAGGGTTAGGGTTAGGGTTAGAGCTAGGGTTAGGGTTAGGGTTTGAGCGAGGGTTAGGGTTAGGGTTTGAGGTAGGGTTAGGGTTAGGGTTAGGGTTTGAGCTAGGGTTAGGGTTAGGGTTAGAGCTAGGGTTAGGGTTAGGGTTTGAGCTAGGGTTAGGTTTAGGGTTAGGATTAGGGTTTGAGCTACGGTTAGGGTTTGAGCTAGGGTTAGGGTTAGTGTTAGAGTTTGAGCTAGGGTTAGGGTTAGGGTTTGAGCTAGGGTTAGGGTTAGGGTTTGAGCTAGGGTTAGGGTTTGAGCTAGGGTTAGGCTTAGGGTTTGAGCTAGGGTTTGAGCTAGGGTGAGGGTTTGAGCTAGTGTTAGGTTTAGGGTTAGGATTAGGGTTTGAGCTAGGGTTAGTGTTTGAGCTAGGGTTAGGGTTAGGGTTAGAGCTAGGGTTAGGGTTAGGGTTAGAGTTTGAGCTAGGGTTAGGGTTAGGGTTTGAGCTAGGGTTAGGGTTAGGGTTTGAGCTAGGGTTAGGGTTTGAGCTAGGGTTAGGCTTAGGGTTTGAGCTAGGGTTTGAGCTAGGGTGAGGGTTTGAGCTAGGGTTAGGTTTAGGGTTAGGATTAGGGTTTGAGCTAGGGTTAGTGTTTGAGCTAGGGTTAGGGTTAGGGTTAGAGCTAGGGTTAGGGTTAGGGTTTGAGCGAGGGTTAGGGTTAGGGTTTGAGGTAGGGTTAGGGTTAGGGTTAGGGTTTGAGCTAGGGTTAGGGTTAGGGTTAGGGTTAGAGCTAGGGTTAGGGTTAGGGTTTGAGCTAGGGTTAGGTTTAGGGTTAGGATTAGGGTTTGAGCTACGGTTAGGGTTTGAGCTAGGGTTAGGGTTAGGGTTAGAGCTAGGGTTAGGGTTAGGGTTTGAACTAGGGTTAGGGTTAGGGTTAGGGTTTGAGCTAGGGTTAGGGTTAGGGTTTGAGCTAGGGTTAGGGTTAGGGTTAGAGCTAGGGTTAGGGTTAGGGTTAGGGTTTGAGCTAGGGTTAGGGTTAGGGTTTGAGCTAGGGTTAGGGTTAGGGTTTGAGCTAGGGTTAGGGTTAGGGTTTGAGCTAGGGTTAGGGTTTGAGCTAGGGTTAGGGTTAGGGTTAGGGTTTGAGCTAGGGTTAGGGTTTGAGCTAGGGTTAGGGTTTGAGCTAGGGTTAGGTTTAGGGTTAGGGTTTGAGCTAGGGTTAGGGTTAGGTTTAGGGTTTGAGCTAGGGTTAGGGTTAGGGTTTAGGGTTAGGGTTAGGGTTAGGGTTTGAGCTAGGGTTAGGGTTTGAGCTAGGGTTAGGTTTAGGGTTAGGGTTTGAGCTAGGGTTAGGGTTAGGTTTAGGGTTTGAGCTAGGGTTAGGGTTTGAGCTAGGGTTAGGGTTTGAGCTAGGGTTAGGGTTAGGGTTAGAGCTAGGGTTAGGGTTAGGGTTTGAGCTAGGGTTAGGTTTAGGGTTAGGGTTAGGGTTTGAGCTAGGGTTAGGGTTTGAGCTATGGTTAGGGTTAGGGTTTGAGCTAGGGTTAGGGTTAGGGTTAGAGCTAGGGTTAGGGTTAGGGTTTGAGCTAGGGTTAGGGTTAGGGTTAGGGTTTGAGCTAGGGTTAGGGTTTGAGCTAGGGTTAGGGTTAGGGTTAGGGTTTGAGCTAGGGTTAGGGTTAGGGTTAGGGTTTGAGCTAGGGTTAGGGTTTGAGCTAGGGTTAGGGTTAGGGTTTGAGCTAGGGTTAGGGTTAGGGTTAGAGCTAGGGTTAGGGTTAGGGTTTGAGCTAGGGTTAGGGTTAGGGTTTGAGCTAGGGTTAGGGTTAGGGTTAGGGTTTGAGCTAGGGTTAGGATTAGGGTTTGAGCTAGGGTTAGGGTTAGGGTTAGGATTAGGGTTTGAGCTAGGGTAAGTGTTTGAGCTAGGGTTAGGGTTAGGGTTAGAGCTAGGGTTAGGGTTAGGGTTTGAGCGAGGGTTAGGGTTAGGGTTTGAGGTAGGGTTAGGGTTAGGGTTAGGGTTTGAGCTAGGGTTAGGGTTAGGGTTAGGGTTAGAGCTAGGGTTAGGGTTAGGGTTTGAGCTAGGGTTAGGTTTAGGGTTAGGATTAGGGTTTGAGCTACGGTTAGGGTTTGAGCTAGGGTTAGGGTTAGGGTTTGAGCTAGGGTTAGGGTTAGGGTTAGAGCTAGGGTTAGGGTTAGGGTTTGAGCTAGGGTTAGGGTTAGGTTTAGGGTTTGAGCTAGGGTTAGGGTTAGGGTTTGAGCTAGGGTTAGGGTTAGGGTTAGAGCTAGGGTTAGGGTTAGGGTTTGAGCTAGGGTTAGGGTTAGGGTTAGGGTTTGAGCTAGGGTAAGGGTTAGGGTTTGAGCTAGGGTTAGGGTTAGGGTTTGAGCTAGGGTTAGGGTTTGAGCTAGGGTTAGGGTTAGGGTTTGAGCTAGGGTTAGGGTTTGAGCTAGGGTTAGGGTTAGGGTTTGAGCTAGGGTTAGGGTTAGGGTTAGGGTTTGAGCTAGGGTTAGGGTTTGAGCTAGGGTTAGGTTTAGGGTTAGGGTTTGAGCTAGGGTTAGGGTTAGGGTTAGGGTTTGAGCTAGGGTTAGGGTTTGAGCTAGGGTTAGGGTTAGGGTTTGAGCTAGGGTTAGGGTTAGAGTTTGAGCTAGGGTTAGGGTTAGGGTTTGAGCTAGGGTTAGGGTTAGGGTTTGAGCTAGGGTTAGGGTTTGAGCTAGGGTTAGGGTTAGGGTTTGAGGTAGGGTTAGGGTTAGGGTTAGGGTTTGAGCTAGGGTTAGGGTTAGGGTTAGGGTTAGAGCTAGGGTTAGGGTTAGGGTTTGAGCTAGGGTTAGGTTTAGGGTTAGGATTAGGGTTTGAGCTACGGTTAGGGTTTGAGCTAGGGTTAGGGTTAGGGTTTGAGCTAGGGTTAGGGTTAGGGTTTGAGCTAGGGTTAGGGTTTGAGCTAGGGTTAGGGTTAGGGTTTGAGGTAGGGTTAGGGTTAGGGTTAGGGTTTGAGCTAGGGTTAGGGTTAGGGTTAGGGTTAGAGCTAGGGTTAGGGTTAGGGTTTGAGCTAGGGTTAGGTTTAGGGTTAGGATTAGGGTTTGAGCTACGGTTAGGGTTTGAGCTAGGGTTAGGGTTAGGGTTTGAGCTAGGGTTAGGGTTAGGGTTAGAGCTAGGGTTAGGGTTAGGGTTTGAGCTAGGGTTAGGGTTAGGGTTAGGGTTTGAGCTAGGGTTAGGGTTAGGGTTTGAGCTAGGGTTAGGGTTAGGGTTAGAGCTAGGGTTAAGGTTAGGGTTTGAGCTAGGGTTAGGGTTAGGGTTAGGGTTTGAGCTAGGGTAAGGGTTAGGGTTTGAGCGAGGGTTAGGGTTAGGGTTTGAGCTAGGGTTAGGGTTTGAGCTAGGGTTAGGGTTAGGGTTAGGGTTTGAGCTAGGGTTAGGGTTTGAGCTAGGGTTAGGGTTAGGGTTTGAGCTAGGGTTAGGGTTAGGGTTAGGGTTTGAGCTAGGGTTAGGGTTAGGGTTAGAGCTAGGGTTAGGGTTAGGGTTTGAGCTAGGGTTAGGGTTAGGGTTAGGGTTTGAGCTAGGGTTAGGGTTTGAGCTAGGGTTAGGGTTAGGGTTTGAGCTAGGGTTAGGGTTAGGGTTAGGGTTTGAGCTAGGGTTAGGGTTTGAGCTAGGGTTAGGTTTAGGGTTAGGGTTTGAGCTAGGGTTAGGGTGAGGGTTAGGGTTTGAGCTAGGGTTAGGGTTTGAGCTAGGGTTAGGGTTAGGGTTTGAGCTAGGGTTAGGGTTAGAGTTTGAGCTAGGGTTAGGGTTAGGGTTTGAGCTAGGGTTAGGGTTAGGGTTTGAGCTAGGGTTAGGGTTTGAGCTAGGGTTAGGGTTAGGGTTTGAGGTAGGGTTAGGGTTAGGGTTAGGGTTTGAGCTAGGGTTAGGGTTAGGGTTAGGGTTAGAGCTAGGGTTAGGGTTAGGGTTTGAGCTAGGGTTAGGTTTAGGGTTAGGATTAGGGTTTGAGCTACGGTTAGGGTTTGAGCTAGGGTTAGGGTTAGGGTTTGAGCTAGGGTTAGGGTTAGGGTTAGAGCTAGGGTTAGGGTTAGGGTTTGAGCTAGGGTTAGGGTTAGGGTTTGAGCTAGGGTTAGGGTTAGGGTTTGAGCTAGGGTTAGGGTTAGGGTTAGAGCTAGGGTTAGGGTTAGGGTTTAAGCTAGGGCTAGGGTTAGGGTTAGGGTTTGAGCTAGGGTAAGGGTTAGGGTTTGAGCTAGGGTTAGGGTTAGGGTTTGAGCTAGGGTTAGGGTTTGAGCTAGGGTTAGGGTTAGGGTTAGGGTTTGAGCTAGGGTTAGGGTTTGAGCTAGGGTTAGGGTTAGGGTTTGAGCTAGGGTTAGGGTTAGGGTTAGGGTTTGAGCTAGGGTTAGGGTTAGGCTTAGAGCTAGGGTTAGGGTTAGGGTTTGAGCTAGGGTTAGGTTTAGGGTTAGGGTTAGGGTTTGAGCTAGGGTTAGGGTTTGAGCTAAGGTTAGGGTTAGGGTTTGAGCTAGGGTTAGGGTTAGGGTTAGAGCTAGGGTTAGGGTTAGGGTTTGAGCTAGGGTGAGGGTTAGGGTTAGGGTTTGAGCTAGGGTTAGGGTTTGAGCTAGGGTTAGGGTTAGGGTTTGAGCTAGGGTTAGGGTTGGGGTTAGAGCTAGGGTTAGGGTTAGGGTTTGAGCTAGGGTTAGGGTTAGGGTTAGGGTTTGAGCTAGGGTTAGGGTTTGAGCTAGGGTTAGGGTTAGGGTTTGAGCTAGGGTTAGGGTTAGGCTTAGAGCTAGGGTTAGGGTTAGGGTTTGAGCTAGGGTTAGGGTTAGGGTTAGGGTTTGAGCTAGGGTTAGGGTTTGAGCTAGGGTTAGGGTTAGGGTTTGAGCTAGGGTTAGGGTTTGAGCTAGGGTTAGGGTTAGGGTTAGAGCTAGGGTTAGGGTTAGGGTTTGAGCTAGGGTTAGGGTTAGGGTTTGAGCTAGGGTTAGGGTTTGAGCTAGGGTTAGGGTTAGGGTTAGAGCTAGGGTTAGGGTTAGGGTTTGAGCTAGGGTTAGGTTTAGGGTTAGGGTTAGGGTTTGAGCTAGGGTTTAGGGTTAGGGTTAGGGTTTGAGCTAGGGTTAGGGTTAGAGTTTGAGCTAGGGTTAGGGTTAGGGTTTGAGCTAGGGTTAGGGTTAGGGTTTGAGCTAGGGTTAGGGTTAGGGTTTGAGCTAGGGTTAGGGTTAGGGTTTGAGCTAGGGTTAGGGTTTGAGCTAGGGTTAGGTTTAGGGTTAGGGTTTGAGCTAGGGTTAGGGTTAGGGTTAGGGTTTGAGCTAGGGTTAGGGTTTGAGCTAGGGTTAGGGTTAGGGTTTGAGCTAGGGTTAGGGTTAGGGTTAGAGCTAGGGTTAGGGTTAGGGTTTGAGCTAGGGTTAGGTTTAGGGTTAGGGTTAGGGTTTGAGCTAGGGTTAGGGTTTGAGCTAGGGTTAGGGTTACGGTTTGAGCTAGGGTTAGGGTTAGGGTTAGAGCTAGGGTTAGGGTTAGGGTTTGAGGTAGGGTTAGGGTTAGGGTTTGAGCTAGGGTTAGGGTTAGGGTTAGGGTTTGAGCTAGGGTTAGGGTTTGAGCTAGGGTTAGGGTTAGGGTTTGAGCTAGGGTTAGGGTTAGGGTTAGAGCTAGGGTTAGGGTTAGGGTTTGAGCTAGGGTTAGGGTTAGGGTTAGGGTTTGAGCTAGGGTTAGGGTTTGAGCTAGGGTTAGGGTTAGGGTTTGAGCTAGGGTTAGGGTTAGGGTTAGAGCTAGGGTTAGGGTTAGGGTTTGAGCTAGGGTTAGGGTTAGGGTTTAGGGTTAGGGTTAGGGTTAGGGTTAAGGGTTTGAGCTAGGGTTAGGGTTTGAGCTAGGGTTAGGTTTAGGGTTAGGGTTTGAGCTAGGGTTAGGGTTAGGTTTAGGGTTTGAGCTAGGGTTAGGGTTTGAGCTAGGGTTAGGGTTAGGGTTTGAGCTAGGGTTAGGGTTAGGGTTAGAGCTAGGGTTAGGGTTAGGGTTTGAGCTAGGGTTAGGTTTAGGGTTAGGGTTAGGGTTTGAGCTAGGGTTAGGGTTTGATCTAGGGTTAGGGTTAGGGTTTGAGCTAGGGTTAGGGTTAGAGCTAGGATTAGGGTTAGGGTTAGGGTTTGAGCTAGGGTTAGGGTTAGGGTTAGGGTTTGAGCTAGGGTTAGGGTTAGGGTTTGAGCTAGGGTTAGGGTTAGGGTTTGAGCTAGGGTTTGTGCTAGGGTTAGGGTTAGGGTTAGAGCTAGGGTTAGGGTTAGGGTTAGGGTTTGAGCTAGGGATAGGGTTAGGGTTTGAGCTAGGGTTAGGGTTAGGGTTTGAGCTAGGGTTTGTGCTAGGGTTAGGGTTAGGGTTAGAGCTAGGGTTAGGGTTAGGGTTTGAGCTAGGGTTAGGGTTAGGGTTAGAGCTAGGGTTAGGGTTAGGGTTTGAGCTAGGGTTAGGGTTAGGGTTAGAGCTAGGGTTAGGGTGAGGGTTTGAGCTAGGGTTAGGTTTAGGGTTAGGGTTAGGGTTTGAGCTAGGGTTAGGGTTTGAGCTAGGGTTAGGGTTAGGGTTTGAGCTAGGGTTAGGGTTAGAGCTAGGGTTAGGGTTAGGGTTAGGGTTTGAGCTAGGGTTAGGGTTAGGGTTAGGGTTTGAGCTAGGGTTAGGGTTAGGGTTTGAGCTAGGGTTAGGGTTAGGGTTTGAGCTAGGGTTTGTGCTAGGGTTAGGGTTAGGGTTAGAGCTAGGGTTAGGGTTAGGGTTAGGGTTTGAGCTAGGGATAGGGTTAGGGTTTGAGCTAGGGTTAGGGTTAGGGTTTGAGCTAGGGTTTGTGCTAGGGTTAGGGTTAGGGTTAGAGCTAGGGTTAGGGTTAGGGTTTGAGCTAGGGTTAGGGTTAGGGTTAGAGCTAGGGTTAGGGTTAGGGTTTGAGCTAGGGTTAGGGTTAGGGTTAGAGCTAGGGTTAGGGTGAGGGTTTGAGCTAGGGTTAGGTTTAGGGTTAGGGTTAGGGCTTGAGCTAGGGTTAGGGTTTGAGCTAGGGTTAGGGTTAGGGTTTGAGCTAGGGTTAGGGTTAGGGTTTGAGCTAGGGTTAGGGTTTGAGCTAGGGTTAGGGTTAGGGTTTGAGCTAGGGTTAGGGTTAGGGTTAGAGCTAGGGTTAGGGTTAGGGTTTGAGCTAGGGTTAGGGTTAGGGTTTGAGCTAGGGTTAGGGTTAGGGTTTGAGCTAGGGTTAGGGTTAGGGTTTGAGCTAGGGTTAGGGTTAGGGTTAGGGTTAGGGTTAGGGTTAGGGTTTGAGCTAGGGTTAGGTTTAGGGTTAGGGTTAGGGCTTGAGCTAGGGTTAGGGTTTGAGCTAGGGTTAGGGTTAGGGTTTGAGCTAGGGTTAGGGTTAGAGCTAGGGTTAGGGTTAGGGTTTGAGCTAGGGTTAGGGTTAGGGTTTGAGCTAGGGTTAGGGTTAGGGTTTGAGCTAGGGTTAGGTTTAGGGTTAGGGTTAGGGTTTGAGCTAGGGTTAGGGTTTGAGCTAGGGTTAGGGTTAGGGTTTGAGCTAGGGTTAGGGTTAGGGTTAGAGCTAGGGTTAGGGTTAGGGTTTGAGCTAGGGTTAGGGTTAGGGTTAGGGTTTGAGCTAGGGTTAGGGTTAGGGTTAGGGTTTGAGCTAGGGTTAGGGTTTGAGCTAGGGTTAGGGTTAGGGTTAGGGTTTGAGCTAGGGTTAGGGTTAGGGTTAGGGTTTGAGCTAGGGTTAGGGTTTGAGCTAGGGTTAGGGTTAGGGTTTGAGCTAGGGTTAGGGTTAGGGTTAGAGCTAGGGTTAGGGTTAGGGTTTGAGCTAGGGTTAGGGTTAGGGTTTGAGCTAGGGTTAGGGTTAGGGTTAGGGTTTGAGCTAGGGTTAGGGTTAGGGTTTGAGCTAGGGTTAGGGTTAGGGTTAGGATTAGGGTTTGAGCTAGGGTTAGGGTTTGAGCTAGGGTTAGAGCTAGTGTTAGGGTTAGAGTTTGAGCTAGGGTTAGGGTTTGAGCTAGGGTTAGGGTTAGGGTTTGAACTAGGGTTAGGGTTAGGGTTTGAGCTAGGGTTAGGGTTAGGGTTAGGGTTAGAGCTAGGGTTAGGGTTAGGGTTTGAGCTAGGGTTAGGTTTAGGGTTAGGGTTAGGGTTTGAGCTAGGGTTAGGGTTTGAGCTAGGGTTAGGGTTAGGGTTTGAGCTAGGGTTAGGGTTAGGGTTAGAGCTAGGGTTAGGGTTAGGGTTTGAGCTAGGGTTAGGGTTAGGGTTTGAGCTAGGGTTAGGGTTAGGGTTAGGGTTTGAGCTAGGGTTAGGGTTAGGATTAGGGTTTGAGCTAGGGTTAGGGTTAGGGTTAGGGTTTGAGCTGGGGTTAGGGTTAGGGTTTGAGCTAGGGTTAGGTTTAGGGTTAGGGTTAGGGTTTGAGCTAGGGTTAGGGTTAGGGTTTGAGCTAGGGTTAGGGTTAGGGTTAGGGTTAGAGCTAGGGTTAGGGTTAGGGTTTGAGCTAGGGTTAGGTTTAGGGTTAGGGTTAGGGTTTGAGCTAGGGTTAGGGTTAGGGTTTGAGCTAGGGTTAGGGTTAGGGTTAGAGCTAGGGTTAGGGTTAGGGTTTGAGCTAGGGTTAGGGTTAGGGTTAGGGTTTGAGCTAGGGTTAGGGTTAGGGTTAGGGTTTGAGCTAGGGTTAGGGTTTGAGCTAGGGTTAGGGTTAGGGTTAGGGTTTGAGCTAGGGTTAGGGTTAGGGTTAGGGTTTGAGCTAGGGTTAGGGTTTGAGCTAGGGTTAGGGTTAGGGTTTGAGCTAGGGTTAGGGTTAGGGTTAGAGCTAGGGTTAGGGTTAGGGTTTGAGCTAGGGTTAGGGTTAGGGTTTGAGCTAGGGTTAGGGTTAGGGTTAGGGTTTGAGCTAGGGTTAGGGTTAGGGTTTGAGCTAGGGTTAGGGTTAGGGTTAGGATTAGGGTTTGAGCTAGGGTTAGGGTTTGAGCTAGGGTTAGAGCTAGTGTTAGGGTTAGAGTTTGAGCTAGGGTTAGGGTTTGAGCTAGGGTTAGGGTTAGGGTTTGAGCTAGGGTTAGGGTTAGGGTTTGAGCTAGGGTTAGGGTTAGGGTTAGGGTTAGAGCTAGGGTTAGGGTTAGGGTTTGAGCTAGGGTTAGGTTTAGGGTTAGGGTTAGGGTTTGAGCTAGGGTTAGGGTTTGAGCTAGGGTTAGGGTTAGGGTTTGAGCTAGGGTTAGGATTAGGGTTAGAGCTAGGGTTAGGGTTAGGGTTTGAGCTAGGGTTAGGGTTAGGGTTTGAGCTAGGGTTAGGGTTAGGGTTAGGGTTTGAGCTAGGGTTAGGGTTAGGGTTAGGGTTAGAGCTAGGGTTAGGGTTAGGGTTAGGATTAGGGTTTGAGCTAGGGTTAGTGTTTGAGCTAGGGTTAGGGTTAGGGTTAGGGTTAGAGCTAGGGTTAGGGTTAGGGTTTGAGCGAGGGTTAGGGTTAGGGTTTGAGGTAGGGTTAGGGTTTGAGCTAGGGTTAGGGTTAGGGTTAGGGTTAGAGCTAGGGTTAGGGTTTGAGCTAGGGTTAGGTTTAGGGTTAGGATTAGGGTTTGAGCTACGGTTAGGGTTTGAGCTAGGGTTAGGGTTAGGGTTTGAGGTAGGGTTAGGGTTAGGGTTTGAGCTAGGGTTAGGGTTTGAGCTAGGGTTAGGTTTAGGGTTAGGGTTTGAGCTAGGGTTAGGGTTAGGTTTAGGGTTTGAGCTAGGGTTAGGGTTAGGGTTTGAGCTAGGTTTAGGGTTAGGGTTTAGGGTTAGGGTTAGGGTTAGGGTTAGGGTTTGAGCTAGGGTTAGGGTTTGAGCTAGGGTTAGGTTTAGGGTTAGGGTTTGAGCTAGGGTTAGGGTTAGGTTTAGGGTTTGAGGTAGGGTTAGGGTTTGAGCTAGGGTTAGGGTTTGAGCTAGGGTTAGGGTTAGGGTTTGAGCTAGGGTTAGGGTTAGGGTTAGAGCTAGGGTTAGGGTTAGGGTTTGAGCTAGGGTTAGGTTTAGGGTTAGGGTTAGGGTTTGAGCTAGGGTTAGGGTTTGAGCAAGGGTTAGGGTTAGGGTTTGAGCTAGGGTTAGGGTTAGGGTTAGAGCTAGGGTTAGGGTTAGGGTTTGAGCTAGGGTTAGGGTTAGGGTTAGAGCTAGGGTTAGGGTTAGGGTTAGAGCTAGGGTTAGGGTTAGGGTTTGAGCGAGGGTTAGGGTTAGGGTTTGAGGTAGGGTTAGGGTTTGAGCTAGGGTTAGGGTTAGGGTTAGGGTTAGAGCTAGGGTTAGGGTTAGGGTTTGAGCTAGGGTTAGGTTTAGGGTTAGGATTAGGGTTTGAGCTACGGTTAGGGTTTGAGCTAGGGTTAGGGTTAGGGTTTGAGGTAGGGTTAGGGTTAGGTTTAGGGTTTGAGCTAGGGTTAGGGTTAGGGTTTGAGCTAGGTTTAGGGTTAGGGTTTAGGGTTAGGGTTAGGGTTAGGGTTAGGGTTTGAGCTAGGGTTAGGTTTAGGGTTAGGGTTTGAGCTAGGGTTAGGGTTAGGTTTAGGGTTTGAGCTAGGGTTAGGCTTTGAGCTAGGGTTAGGGTTTGAGCTAGGGTTAGGGTTAGGGTTTGAGCTAGGGTTAGGGTTAGGGTTAGAGCTAGGGTTAGGGTTAGGGTTTGAGCTAGGGTTAGGTTTAGGGTTAGGGTTAGGGTTTGAGCTAGGGTTAGGGTTTGAGCAAGGGTTAGGGTTAGGGTTTGAGCTAGGGTTAGGGTTAGGGTTAGAGCTAGGGTTAGGGTTAGGGTTTGAGCTAGGGTTAGGGTTAGGGTTAGGGTTTGAGCTAGGGTTAGGGTTTGAGCTAGGGTTAGGGTTAGGGTTAGGGTTTGAGCTAGGGTTAGGGTTAGGGTTAGGGTTTGAGCTAGGGTTAGGGTTTGAGCTAGGGTTAGGGTTAGGGTTTGAGCTAGGGTTAGGGTTAGGGTTAGAGCTAGGGTTAGGGTTAGGGTTTGAGCTAGGGTTTGGGTTAGGGTTTGAGCTAGGGTTAGGGTTAGGGTTAGGGTTTGAGCTAGGGTTAGGATTAGGGTTTGAGCTAGGCTTAGGGTTAGGGTTAGGATTAGGGTTTGAGCTAGGGTTAGTGTTTGAGCTAGGGTTAGGGTTAGGGTTAGAGCTAGGGTTAGGGTTAGGGTTTGAGCGAGGGTTAGGGTTAGGGTTTGAGGTAGGGTTAGGGTTAGGGTTAGGGTTTGAGCTAGGGTTAGGGTTAGGGTTAGGGTTAGAGCTAGGGTTAGGGTTAGGGTTTGAGCTAGGGTTAGGTTTAGGGTTAGGATTAGGGTTTGAGCTACGGTTAGGGTTTGAGCTAGGGTTAGGGTTAGGGTTTGAGCTAGGGTTAGGGTTAGGGTTAGAGCTAGGGTTAGGGTTAGGGTTTGAGCTAGGGTTAGGGTTAGGGTTAGGGTTTGAGCTAGGGTTAGGGTTAGGGTTTGAGCTAGGGTTAGGGTTAGGGTTAGAGCTAGGGTTAGGGTTAGGGTTTGAGCTAGGGTTAGGGTTAGGGTTAGGGTTTGAGCTAGGGTAAGGGTTAGGGTTTGAGCTAGGGTTAGGGTTAGGGTTTGAGCTAGGGTTAGGGTTTGAGCTAGGGTTAGGGTTAGGGTTTGAGCTAGGGTTAGGGTTTGAGCTAGGGTTAGGGTTAGGGTTTGAGCTAGGGTTACGGTTAGGGTTAGGGTTTGAGCTAGGGTTAGGGTTTGAGCTAGGGTTAGGTTTAGGGTTAGGGTTTGAGCTAGGGTTAGGGTTAGGGTTAGGGTTTGAGCTAGGGTTAGGGTTTGAGCTAGGGTTAGGGTTAGGGTTTGAGCTAGGGTTAGGGTTAGAGTTTGAGCTAGGGTTAGGGTTAGGGTTTGAGCTAGGGTTAGGGTTAGGGTTTGAGCTAGGGTTAGGGTTTGAGCTAGGGTTAGGGTTAGGGTTAGGGTTTGAGCTAGGGTTAGGGTTTGAGCTAGGGTTAGGGTTAGGGTTTGAGCTAGGGTTAGGGTTAGGGTTAGGGTTTGAGCTAGGGTTAGGGTTAGGGTTAGAGCTAGGGTTAGGGTTAGGGTTTGAGCTAGGGTTAGGTTTAGGGTTAGGGTTAGGGTTTGAGCTAGGGTTAGGGTTTGAACTAGGGTTAGGGTTAGGGTTTGAGCTAGGGTTAGGGTTAGGGTTAGAGCTAGGGTTAGGGTTAGGGTTTGAGCTAGGGTGAGGGTTAGGGTTAGGGTTTGAGCTAGGGTTAGGGTTTGAGCTAGGGTTAGGGTTAGGGTTTGAGCTAGGGTTAGGGTTGGGGTTAGAGCTAGGGTTAGGGTTAGGGTTTGAGCTAGGGTTAGGGTTAGGGTTAGGGTTTGAGCTAGGGTTAGGGTTAGGGTTAGGGTTTGAGCTAGGGTTAGGGTTTGAGCTAGGGTTAGGGTTAGGGTTTGAGCTAGGGTTAGGGTTAGGCTTAGAGCTAGGGTTAGGGTTAGGGTTTGAGCTAGGGTTAGGGTTAGGGTTAGGGTTTGAGCTAGGGTTAGGGTTTGAGCTAGGGTTAGGGTTATGGTTTGAGCTAGGGTTAGGGTTTGAGCTAGGGTTAGGGTTAGGGTTAGAGCTAGGGTTAGGGTTAGGGTTTGAGCTAGGGTTAGGTTTAGGGTTAGGGTTAGGGTTTGAGCTAGGGTTAGGGTTAGGGTTAGGGTTTGAGCTAGGGTTAGGGTTAGAGTTTGAGCTAGGGTTAGGGTTAGGGTTTGAGCTAGGGTTAGGGTTAGGGTTTGAGCTAGGGTTAGGGTTAGGGTTAGGGTTTGAGCTAGGGTTAGGGTTTGAGCTAGGGTTAGGTTTAGGGTTAGGGTTTGAGCTAGGGTTAGGGTTAGGGTTAGGGTTTGAGCTAGGGTTAGGGTTTGAGCTAGGGTTAGGGTTAGGGTTTGAGCTAGGGTTAGGGTTAGGGTTAGAGCTAGGGTTAGGGTTAGGGTTTGAGCTAGGGTTAGGTTTAGGGTTAGGGTTAGGGTTTGAGCTAGGGTTAGGGTTTGAGCTAGGGTTAGGGTTACGGTTTGAGCTAGGGTTAGGGTTAGGGTAAGAGCTAGGGTTAGGGTTAGGGTTTGAGGTAGGGTTAGGGTTAGGGTTAGGGTTTGAGCTAGGGTTAGGGTTAGGGTTAGGGTTTGAGCTAGGGTTAGGGTTTGAGATAGGGTTAGGGTTAGGGTTTGAGCTAGGGTTAGGGTTAGGGTTAGAGCTAGGGTTAGGGTTAGGGTTTGAGCTAGGGTTAGGGTTAGGGTTAGGGTTTGAGCTAGGGTTAGGGTTAGGGTTTGAGCTAGGGTTAGGGTTAGGGTTAGAGCTAGGGTTGGGGTTAGGGTTTGAGCTAGGGTCAGGGTTAGGGTTAGGGTTTGAGCTAGGGTTAGGGTTAGGGTTAGGGTTTGAGCTAGGGTTAGGGTTAGGGTTTGAGCTAGGGTTAGGGTTAGGGTTTGAGCTAGGGTTTGTGCTAGGGTTAGGGTTAGGGTTAGAGCTAGGGTTAGGGTTAGGGTTTGAGCTAGGGTTAGGGTTAGGGTTTGAGCTAGGGTTAGGGTTAGGGTTAGGGTTTGAGCTAGGGTTAGGGTTAGGGTTTGAGCTAGGGTTAGGGTTAGGGTTAGAGCTAGGGTTAGGGTTAGGGTTTGAGCTAGGGTTAGGGTTAGGGTTAGGGTTTGAGCTAGGGTAAGGGTTAGGGTTTGAGCTAGGGTTAGGGTTAGGGTTTGAGCTAGGGTTAGGGTTTGAGCTAGGGTTAGGGTTAGGGTTTGAGCTAGGGTTAGGGTTTGAGCTAGGGTTAGGGTTAGGGTTTGAGCTAGGGTTACGGTTAGGGTTAGGGTTTGAGCTAGGGTTAGGGTTTGAGCTAGGGTTAGGTTTAGGGTTAGGGTTTGAGCTAGGGTTAGGGTTAGGGTTTGAGCTAGGGTTAGGGTTTGAGCTAGGGTTAGGGTTAGGGTTTGAGCTAGGGTTAGGGTTAGAGTTTGAGCTAGGGTTAGGGTTAGGGTTTGAGCTAGGGTTAGGGTTAGGGTTTGAGCTAGGGTTAGGGTTTGAGCTAGGGTTAGGGTTAGGGTTTGAGGTAGGGTTAGGGTTAGGGTTTGAGCTAGGGTTAGGGTTAGGGTTAGGGTTAGAGCTAGGGTTAGGGTTAGGGTTTGAGCTAGGGTTAGGTTTAGGGTTAGGATTAGGGTTTGAGCTACGGTTAGGGTTTGAGCTAGGGTTAGGGTTAGGGTTTGAGCTAGGGTTAGGGTTAGGGTTAGAGCTAGGGTTAGGGTTAGGGTTTGAGCTAGGGTTAGGGTTAGGGTTAGGGTTTGAGCTAGGGTTAGGGTTAGGGTTTGAGCTAGGGTTAGGGTTAGGGTTAGAGCTAGGGTTAGGGTTAGGGTTTGAGCTAGGGTTAGGGTTAGGGTTAGGGTTTGAGCTAGGGTAAGGGTTAGGGTTTGAGCTAGGGTTAGGGTTAGGGTTTGAGCTAGGGTTAGGGTTTGAGCTAGGGTTAGGGTTAGGGTTAGGGTTTGAGCTAGGGTTAGGGTTTGAGCTAGGGTTAGGGTTAGGGTTTGAGCTAGGGTTAGGGTTAGGGTTAGGGTTTGAGCTAGGGTTAGGGTTAGGGTTAGAGCTAGGGTTAGGGTTAGAGTTTGAGCTAGGGTTAGGGTTAGGGTTTGAGCTAGGGTTAGGGTTAGGGTTTGAGCTAGGGTTAGGGTTTGAGCTAGGGTTAGGCTTAGGGTTTGAGCTAGGGTTTGAGCTAGGGTGAGGGTTTGAGCTAGGGTTAGGTTTAGGGTTAGGATTAGGGTTTGAGCTAGGGTTAGTGTTTGAGCTAGGGTTAGGGTTAGGGTTAGAGCTAGGGTTAGGGTTAGGGTTTGAGCGAGGGTTAGGGTTAGGGTTTGAGGTAGGGTTAGGGTTAGGGTTAGGGTTTGAGCTAGGGTTAGGGTTAGGGTTAGAGCTAGGGTTAGGGTTAGGGTTTGAGCTAGGGTTAGGTTTAGGGTTAGGATTAGGGTTTGAGCTACGGTTAGGGTTTGAGCTAGGGTTAGGGTTAGTGTTAGAGTTTGAGCTAGGGTTAGGGTTAGGGTTTGAGCTAGGGTTAGGGTTAGGGTTTGAGCTAGGGTTAGGGTTTGAGCTAGGGTTAGGCTTAGGGTTTGAGCTAGGGTTTGAGCTAGGGTGAGGGTTTGAGCTAGTGTTAGGTTTAGGGTTAGGATTAGGGTTTGAGCTAGGGTTAGTGTTTGAGCTAGGGTTAGGGTTAGGGTTAGAGCTAGGGTTAGGGTTAGGGTTAGAGTTTGAGCTAGGGTTAGGGTTAGGGTTTGAGCTAGGGTTAGGGTTAGGGTTTGAGCTAGGGTTAGGGTTTGAGCTAGGGTTAGGCTTAGGGTTTGAGCTAGGGTTTGAGCTAGGGTGAGGGTTTGAGCTAGGGTTAGGTTTAGGGTTAGGATTAGGGTTTGAGCTAGGGTTAGTGTTTGAGCTAGGGTTAGGGTTAGGGTTAGAGCTAGGGTTAGGGTTAGGGTTTGAGCGAGGGTTAGGGTTAGGGTTTGAGGTAGGGTTAGGGTTAGGGTTAGGGTTTGAGCTAGGGTTAGGGTTAGGGTTAGGGTTAGAGCTAGGGTTAGGGTTAGGGTTTGAGCTAGGGTTAGGTTTAGGGTTAGGATTAGGGTTTGAGCTACGGTTAGGGTTTGAGCTAGGGTTAGGGTTAGGGTTAGAGCTAGGGTTAGGGTTAGGGTTTGAACTAGGGTTAGGGTTAGGGTTAGGGTTTGAGCTAGGGTTAGGGTTAGGGTTTGAGCTAGGGTTAGGGTTAGGGTTAGAGCTAGGGTTAGGGTTAGGGTTAGGGTTTGAGCTAGGGTTAGGGTTAGGGTTTGAGCTAGGGTTAGGGTTAGGGTTTGAGCTAGGGTTAGGGTTTGAGCTAGGGTTAGGGTTAGGGTTAGGGTTTGAGCTAGGGTTAGGGTTTGAGCTAGGGTTAGGGTTTGAGCTAGGGTTAGGTTTAGGGTTAGGGTTTGAGCTAGGGTTAGGGTTAGGTTTAGGGTTTGAGCTAGGGTTAGGGTTAGGGTTTAGGGTTAGGGTTAGGGTTAGGGTTTGAGCTAGGGTTAGGGTTTGAGCTAGGGTTAGGTTTAGGGTTAGGGTTTGAGCTAGGGTTAGGGTTAGGTTTAGGGTTTGAGCTAGGGTTAGGGTTTGAGCTAGGGTTAGGGTTTGAGCTAGGGTTAGGGTTAGGGTTAGAGCTAGGGTTAGGGTTAGGGTTTGAGCTAGGGTTAGGTTTAGGGTTAGGGTTAGGGTTTGAGCTAGGGTTAGGGTTTGAGCTATGGTTAGGGTTAGGGTTTGAGCTAGGGTTAGGGTTAGGGTTAGAGCTAGGGTTAGGGTTAGGGTTTGAGCTAGGGTTAGGGTTAGGGTTAGGGTTTGAGCTAGGGTTAGGGTTTGAGCTAGGGTTAGGGTTAGGGTTAGGGTTTGAGCTAGGGTTAGGGTTAGGGTTAGGGTTTGAGCTAGGGTTAGGGTTTGAGCTAGGGTTAGGGTTAGGGTTTGAGCTAGGGTTAGGGTTAGGGTTAGAGCTAGGGTTAGGGTTAGGGTTTGAGCTAGGGTTAGGGTTAGGGTTTGAGCTAGGGTTAGGGTTAGGGTTAGGGTTTGAGCTAGGGTTAGGATTAGGGTTTGAGCTAGGGTTAGGGTTAGGGTTAGGATTAGGGTTTGAGCTAGGGTAAGTGTTTGAGCTAGGGTTAGGGTTAGGGTTAGAGCTAGGGTTAGGGTTAGGGTTTGAGCGAGGGTTAGGGTTAGGGTTTGAGGTAGGGTTAGGGTTAGGGTTAGGGTTTGAGCTAGGGTTAGGGTTAGGGTTAGGGTTAGAGCTAGGGTTAGGGTTAGGGTTTGAGCTAGGGTTAGGTTTAGGGTTAGGATTAGGGTTTGAGCTACGGTTAGGGTTTGAGCTAGGGTTAGGGTTTGAGCTACGGTTAGGGTTTGAGCTAGGGTTAGGGTTAGGGTTTGAGCTAGGGTTAGGGTTAGGGTTAGAGCTAGGGTTAGGGTTAGGGTTTGAGCTAGGGTTAGGGTTAGGTTTAGGGTTTGAGCTAGGGTTAGGGTTAGGGTTTGAGCTAGGGTTAGGGTTAGGGTTAGAGCTAGGGTTAGGGTTAGGGTTTGAGCTAGGGTTAGGGTTAGGGTTAGGGTTTGAGCTAGGGTAAGGGTTAGGGTTTGAGCTAGGGTTAGGGTTAGGGTTTGAGCTAGGGTTAGGGTTTGAGCTAGGGTTAGGGTTAGGGTTTGAGCTAGGGTTAGGGTTTGAGCTAGGGTTAGGGTTAGGGTTTGAGCTAGGGTTAGGGTTAGGGTTAGGGTTTGAGCTAGGGTTAGGGTTTGAGCTAGGGTTAGGTTTAGGGTTAGGGTTTGAGCTAGGGTTAGGGTTAGGGTTAGGGTTTGAGCTAGGGTTAGGGTTTGAGCTAGGGTTAGGGTTAGGGTTTGAGCTAGGGTTAGGGTTAGAGTTTGAGCTAGGGTTAGGGTTAGGGTTTGAGCTAGGGTTAGGGTTAGGGTTTGAGCTAGGGTTAGGGTTTGAGCTAGGGTTAGGGTTAGGGTTTGAGGTAGGGTTAGGGTTAGGGTTAGGGTTTGAGCTAGGGTTAGGGTTAGGGTTAGGGTTAGAGCTAGGGTTAGGGTTAGGGTTTGAGCTAGGGTTAGGTTTAGGGTTAGGATTAGGGTTTGAGCTACGGTTAGGGTTTGAGCTAGGGTTAGGGTTAGGGTTTGAGCTAGGGTTAGGGTTAGGGTTTGAGCTAGGGTTAGGGTTTGAGCTAGGGTTAGGGTTAGGGTTTGAGGTAGGGTTAGGGTTAGGGTTAGGGTTTGAGCTAGGGTTAGGGTTAGGGTTAGGGTTAGAGCTAGGGTTAGGGTTAGGGTTTGAGCTAGGGTTAGGTTTAGGGTTAGGATTAGGGTTTGAGCTACGGTTAGGGTTTGAGCTAGGGTTAGGGTTAGGGTTTGAGCTAGGGTTAGGGTTAGGGTTAGAGCTAGGGTTAGGGTTAGGGTTTGAGCTAGGGTTAGGGTTAGGGTTAGGGTTTGAGCTAGGGTTAGGGTTAGGGTTTGAGCTAGGGTTAGGGTTAGGGTTAGAGCTAGGGTTAAGGTTAGGGTTTGAGCTAGGGTTAGGGTTAGGGTTAGGGTTTGAGCTAGGGTAAGGGTTAGGGTTTGAGCGAGGGTTAGGGTTAGGGTTTGAGCTAGGGTTAGGGTTTGAGCTAGGGTTAGGGTTAGGGTTAGGGTTTGAGCTAGGGTTAGGGTTTGAGCTAGGGTTAGGGTTAGGGTTTGAGCTAGGGTTAGGGTTAGGGTTAGGGTTTGAGCTAGGGTTAGGGTTAGGGTTAGAGCTAGGGTTAGGGTTAGGGTTTGAGCTAGGGTTAGGGTTAGGGTTAGGGTTTGAGCTAGGGTTAGGGTTTGAGCTAGGGTTAGGGTTAGGGTTTGAGCTAGGGTTAGGGTTAGGGTTAGGGTTTGAGCTAGGTTTAGGGTTTGAGCTAGGGTTAGGTTTAGGGTTAGGGTTTGAGCTAGGGTTAGGGTGAGGGTTAGGGTTTGAGCTAGGGTTAGGGTTTGAGCTAGGGTTAGGGTTAGGGTTTGAGCTAGGGTTAGGGTTAGAGTTTGAGCTAGGGTTAGGGTTAGGGTTTGAGCTAGGGTTAGGGTTAGGGTTTGAGCTAGGGTTAGGGTTTGAGCTAGGGTTAGGGTTAGGGTTTGAGGTAGGGTTAGGGTTAGGGTTAGGGTTTGAGCTAGGGTTAGGGTTAGGGTTAGGGTTAGAGCTAGGGTTAGGGTTAGGGTTTGAGCTAGGGTTAGGTTTAGGGTTAGGATTAGGGTTTGAGCTACGGTTAGGGTTTGAGCTAGGGTTAGGGTTAGGGTTTGAGCTAGGGTTAGGGTTAGGGTTAGAGCTAGGGTTAGGGTTAGGGTTTGAGCTAGGGTTAGGGTTAGGGTTTGAGCTAGGGTTAGGGTTAGGGTTTGAGCTAGGGTTAGGGTTAGGGTTAGAGCTAGGGTTAGGGTTAGGGTTTAAGCTAGGGCTAGGGTTAGGGTTAGGGTTTGAGCTAGGGTAAGGGTTAGGGTTTGAGCTAGGGTTAGGGTTAGGGTTTGAGCTAGGGTTAGGGTTTGAGCTAGGGTTAGGGTTAGGGTTAGGGTTTGAGCTAGGGTTAGGGTTTGAGCTAGGGTTAGGGTTAGGGTTTGAGCTAGGGTTAGGGTTAGGGTTAGGGTTTGAGCTAGGGTTAGGGTTAGGCTTAGAGCTAGGGTTAGGGTTAGGGTTTGAGCTAGGGTTAGGTTTAGGGTTAGGGTTAGGGTTTGAGCTAGGGTTAGGGTTTGAGCTAGGGTTAGGGTTAGGGTTTGAGCTAGGGTTAGGGTTAGGGTTAGAGCTAGGGTTAGGGTTAGGGTTTGAGCTAGGGTGAGGGTTAGGGTTAGGGTTTGAGCTAGGGTTAGGGTTTGAGCTAGGGTTAGGGTTAGGGTTTGAGCTAGGGTTAGGGTTGGGGTTAGAGCTAGGGTTAGGGTTAGGGTTTGAGCTAGGGTTAGGGTTAGGGTTAGGGTTTGAGCTAGGGTTAGGGTTTGAGCTAGGGTTAGGGTTAGGGTTTGAGCTAGGGTTAGGGTTAGGCTTAGAGCTAGGGTTAGGGTTAGGGTTTGAGCTAGGGTTAGGGTTAGGGTTAGGGTTTGAGCTAGGGTTAGGGTTTGAGCTAGGGTTAGGGTTAGGGTTTGAGCTAGGGTTAGGGTTTGAGCTAGGGTTAGGGTTAGGGTTAGAGCTAGGGTTAGGGTTAGGGTTTGAGCTAGGGTTAGGGTTAGGGTTTGAGCTAGGGTTAGGGTTTGAGCTAGGGTTAGGGTTAGGGTTAGAGCTAGGGTTAGGGTTAGGGTTTGAGCTAGGGTTAGGTTTAGGGTTAGGGTTAGGGTTTGAGCTAGGGTTTAGGGTTAGGGTTAGGGTTTGAGCTAGGGTTAGGGTTAGAGTTTGAGCTAGGGTTAGGGTTAGGGTTTGAGCTAGGGTTAGGGTTAGGGTTTGAGCTAGGGTTAGGGTTAGGGTTTGAGCTAGGGTTAGGGTTAGGGTTTGAGCTAGGGTTAGGGTTTGAGCTAGGGTTAGGTTTAGGGTTAGGGTTTGAGCTAGGGTTAGGGTTAGGGTTAGGGTTTGAGCTAGGGTTAGGGTTTGAGCTAGGGTTAGGGTTAGGGTTTGAGCTAGGGTTAGGGTTAGGGTTAGAGCTAGGGTTAGGGTTAGGGTTTGAGCTAGGGTTAGGTTTAGGGTTAGGGTTAGGGTTTGAGCTAGGGTTAGGGTTTGAGCTAGGGTTAGGGTTACGGTTTGAGCTAGGGTTAGGGTTAGGGTTAGAGCTAGGGTTAGGGTTAGGGTTTGAGGTAGGGTTAGGGTTAGGGTTTGAGCTAGGGTTAGGGTTAGGGTTAGGGTTTGAGCTAGGGTTAGGGTTTGAGCTAGGGTTAGGGTTAGGGTTTGAGCTAGGGTTAGGGTTAGGGTTAGAGCTAGGGTTAGGGTTAGGGTTTGAGCTAGGGTTAGGGTTAGGGTTAGGGTTTGAGCTAGGGTTAGGGTTTGAGCTAGGGTTAGGGTTAGGGTTTGAGCTAGGGTTAGGGTTAGGGTTAGAGCTAGGGTTAGGGTTAGGGTTTGAGCTAGGGTTAGGGTTAGGGTTTAGGGTTAGGGTTAGGGTTAGGGTTAAGGGTTTGAGCTAGGGTTAGGGTTTGAGCTAGGGTTAGGTTTAGGGTTAGGGTTTGAGCTAGGGTTAGGGTTAGGTTTAGGGTTTGAGCTAGGGTTAGGGTTTGAGCTAGGGTTAGGGTTAGGGTTTGAGCTAGGGTTAGGGTTAGGGTTAGAGCTAGGGTTAGGGTTAGGGTTTGAGCTAGGGTTAGGTTTAGGGTTAGGGTTAGGGTTTGAGCTAGGGTTAGGGTTTGATCTAGGGTTAGGGTTAGGGTTTGAGCTAGGGTTAGGGTTAGAGCTAGGGTTAGGGTTAGGGTTAGGGTTTGAGCTAGGGTTAGGGTTAGGGTTAGGGTTTGAGCTAGGGTTAGGGTTAGGGTTTGAGCTAGGGTTAGGGTTAGGGTTTGAGCTAGGGTTTGTGCTAGGGTTAGGGTTAGGGTTAGAGCTAGGGTTAGGGTTAGGGTTAGGGTTTGAGCTAGGGATAGGGTTAGGGTTTGAGCTAGGGTTAGGGTTAGGGTTTGAGCTAGGGTTTGTGCTAGGGTTAGGGTTAGGGTTAGAGCTAGGGTTAGGGTTAGGGTTTGAGCTAGGGTTAGGGTTAGGGTTAGAGCTAGGGTTAGGGTTAGGGTTTGAGCTAGGGTTAGGGTTAGGGTTAGAGCTAGGGTTAGGGTGAGGGTTTGAGCTAGGGTTAGGTTTAGGGTTAGGGTTAGGGTTTGAGCTAGGGTTAGGGTTTGAGCTAGGGTTAGGGTTAGGGTTTGAGCTAGGGTTAGGGTTAGAGCTAGGGTTAGGGTTAGGGTTAGGGTTTGAGCTAGGGTTAGGGTTAGGGTTAGGGTTTGAGCTAGGGTTAGGGTTAGGGTTTGAGCTAGGGTTAGGGTTAGGGTTTGAGCTAGGGTTTGTGCTAGGGTTAGGGTTAGGGTTAGAGCTAGGGTTAGGGTTAGGGTTAGGGTTTGAGCTAGGGATAGGGTTAGGGTTTGAGCTAGGGTTAGGGTTAGGGTTTGAGCTAGGGTTTGTGCTAGGGTTAGGGTTAGGGTTAGAGCTAGGGTTAGGGTTAGGGTTTGAGCTAGGGTTAGGGTTAGGGTTAGAGCTAGGGTTAGGGTTAGGGTTTGAGCTAGGGTTAGGGTTAGGGTTAGAGCTAGGGTTAGGGTGAGGGTTTGAGCTAGGGTTAGGTTTAGGGTTAGGGTTAGGGCTTGAGCTAGGGTTAGGGTTTGAGCTAGGGTTAGGGTTAGGGTTTGAGCTAGGGTTAGGGTTAGGGTTTGAGCTAGGGTTAGGGTTTGAGCTAGGGTTAGGGTTAGGGTTTGAGCTAGGGTTAGGGTTAGGGTTAGAGCTAGGGTTAGGGTTAGGGTTTGAGCTAGGGTTAGGGTTAGGGTTTGAGCTAGGGTTAGGGTTAGGGTTTGAGCTAGGGTTAGGGTTAGGGTTTGAGCTAGGGTTAGGGTTAGGGTTAGGGTTAGAGCTAGGGTTAGGGTTAGGGTTTGAGCTAGGGTTAGGTTTAGGGTTAGGGTTAGGGTTTGAGCTAGGGTTAGGGTTAGGGTTTGAGCTAGGGTTAGGGTTTGAGCTAGGGTTAGGGTTAGGGTTTGTGCTAGGGTTAGGGTTAGGGTTAGAGCTAGGGTTAGGGTTAGGGTTTGAGCTAGGGTTAGGGTTAGGGTTAGAGCTAGGGTTAGGGTTAGGGTTTGAGCTAGGGTTAGGGTTAGGGTTAGGGTTTGAGCTAGGGTTAGGGTTAGGGTTTGAGCTAGGGTTAGGGTTAGGGTTTGAGCTAGGGTTTGTGCTAGGGTTAGGGTTAGGGTTAGAGCTAGGGTTAGGGTTAGGGTTAGGGTTTGAGCTAGGGATAGGGTTAGGGTTTGAGCTAGGGTTAGGGTTAGGGTTTGAGCTAGGGTTTGTGCTAGGGTTAGGGTTAGGGTTAGAGCTAGGGTTAGGGTTAGGGTTTGAGCTAGGGTTAGGGTTAGGGTTAGAGCTAGGGTTAGGGTTAGGGTTTGAGCTAGGGTTAGGGTTAGGGTTAGAGCTAGGGTTAGGGTGAGGGTTTGAGCTAGGGTTAGGTTTAGGGTTAGGGTTAGGGTTTGAGCTAGGGTTAGGGTTTGAGCTAGGGTTAGGGTTAGGGTTTGAGCTAGGGTTAGGGTTAGAGCTAGGGTTAGGGTTAGGGTTAGGGTTTGAGCTAGGGTTAGGGTTAGGGTTAGGGTTTGAGCTAGGGTTAGGGTTAGGGTTTGAGCTAGGGTTAGGGTTAGGGTTTGAGCTAGGGTTTGTGCTAGGGTTAGGGTTAGGGTTAGAGCTAGGGTTAGGGTTAGGGTTAGGGTTTGAGCTAGGGATAGGGTTAGGGTTTGAGCTAGGGTTAGGGTTAGGGTTTGAGCTAGGGTTTGTGCTAGGGTTAGGGTTAGGGTTAGAGCTAGGGTTAGGGTTAGGGTTTGAGCTAGGGTTAGGGTTAGGGTTAGAGCTAGGGTTAGGGTTAGGGTTTGAGCTAGGGTTAGGGTTAGGGTTAGAGCTAGGGTTAGGGTGAGGGTTTGAGCTAGGGTTAGGTTTAGGGTTAGGGTTAGGGCTTGAGCTAGGGTTAGGGTTTGAGCTAGGGTTAGGGTTAGGGTTTGAGCTAGGGTTAGGGTTAGGGTTTGAGCTAGGGTTAGGGTTTGAGCTAGGGTTAGGGTTAGGGTTTGAGCTAGGGTTAGGGTTAGGGTTAGAGCTAGGGTTAGGGTTAGGGTTTGAGCTAGGGTTAGGGTTAGGGTTTGAGCTAGGGTTAGGGTTAGGGTTTGAGCTAGGGTTAGGGTTAGGGTTTGAGCTAGGGTTAGGGTTAGGGTTAGGGTTAGAGCTAGGGTTAGGGTTAGGGTTTGAGCTAGGGTTAGGTTTAGGGTTAGGGTTAGGGTTTGAGCTAGGGTTAGGGTTAGGGTTTGAGCTAGGGTTAGGGTTTGAGCTAGGGTTAGGGTTAGGGTTTGTGCTAGGGTTAGGGTTAGGGTTAGAGCTAGGGTTAGGGTTAGGGTTTGAGCTAGGGTTAGGGTTAGGGTTAGAGCTAGGGTTAGGGTTAGGGTTTGAGCTAGGGTTAGGGTTAGGGTTAGAGCTAGGGTTAGGGTGAGGGTTTGAGCTAGGGTTAGGTTTAGGGTTAGGGTTAGGGCTTGAGCTAGGGTTAGGGTTTGAGCTAGGGTTAGGGTTAGGGTTTGAGCTAGGGTTAGGGTTAGGGTTTGAGCTAGGGTTAGGGTTTGAGCTAGGGTTAGGGTTAGGGTTTGAGCTAGGGTTAGGGTTAGGGTTAGAGCTAGGGTTAGGGTTAGGGTTTGAGCTAGGGTTAGGGTTAGGGTTTGAGCTAGGGTTAGGGTTAGGGTTTGAGCTAGGGTTAGGGTTAGGGTTTGAGCTAGGGTTAGGGTTAGGGTTAGGGTTAGAGCTAGGGTTAGGGTTAGGGTTTGAGCTAGGGTTAGGTTTAGGGTTAGGGTTAGGGTTAGGGTTAGGGTTAGGGTTAGGGTTTGAGCTAGGGTTAGGGTTAGGGTTTGTGCTAGGGTTAGGGTTAGGGTTAGAGCTAGGGTTAGGGTTAGGGTTTGAGCTAGGGTTAGGGTTAGGGTTAGAGCTAGGGTTAGGGTTAGGGTTTGAGCTAGGGTTAGGGTTAGGGTTAGAGCTAGGGTTAGGGTGAGGGTTTGAGCTAGGGTTAGGTTTAGGGTTAGGGTTAGGGCTTGAGCTAGGGTTAGGGTTTGAGCTAGGGTTAGGGTTAGGGTTTGAGCTAGGGTTAGGGTTAGGGTTTGAGCTAGGGTTAGGGTTTGAGCTAGGGTTAGGGTTAGGGTTTGAGCTAGGGTTAGGGTTTGAGTTAGGGTTTGAGCTAGGGTTAGGGTTTGGGTTAGGGTTTGAGCTAGGGTTAGGGTTTGAGCTAGGGTTAGGGTTAGGGTTTGAGCTAGGGTTAGGGTTAGGGTTTGAGCTAGGGTTAGGGTTTGAGCTAGGGTTAGGGTTAGGGTTAGGGTTTGAGCTAGGGTTAGGGTTAGGGTTAGGGTTTGAGCTAGGGTTAGGGTTAGAGTTTGAGCTAGGGTTAGGGTTAGGGTTTGAGCTAGGGTTAGGGTTAGGGTTTGAGCTAGGGTTAGGGTTTGAGCTAGGGTTAGGCTTAGGGTTTGAGCTAGGGTTTGAGCTAGGGTGAGGGTTTGAGCTAGGGTTAGGTTTAGGGTTAGGATTAGGGTTTGAGCTAGGGTTAGTGTTTGAGCTAGGGTTAGGGTTAGGGTTAGAGCTAGGGTTAGGGTTAGGGTTTGAGCGAGGGTTAGGGTTAGGGTTTGAGGTAGGGTTAGGGTTAGGGTTAGGGTTTGAGCTAGGGTTAGGGTTAGGGTTAGGGTTAGAGCTAGGGTTAGGGTTAGGGTTTGAGCTAGGGTTAGGGTTAGGGTTAGGGTTAGAGCTAGGGTTAGGGTTAGGGTTTGAGCTAGGGTTAGGTTTAGGGTTAGGGTTAGGGTTTGAGCTAGGGTTAGGGTTAGGGTTTGTGCTAGGGTTAGGGTTAGGGTTAGAGCTAGGGTTAGGGTTAGGGTTTGAGCTAGGGTTAGGGTTAGGGTTAGAGCTAGGGTTAGGGTTAGGGTTTGAGCTAGGGTTAGGGTTAGGGTTAGAGCTAGGGTTAGGGTGAGGGTTTGAGCTAGGGTTAGGTTTAGGGTTAGGGTTAGGGCTTGAGCTAGGGTTAGGGTTTGAGCTAGGGTTAGGGTTAGGGTTTGAGCTAGGGTTAGGGTTAGGGTTTGAGCTAGGGTTAGGGTTTGAGCTAGGGTTAGGGTTAGGGTTTGAGCTAGGGTTAGGGTTTGGGTTAGGGTTTGAGCTAGGGTTAGGGTTTGAGCTAGGGTTAGGGTTAGGGTTTGAGCTAGGGTTAGGGTTAGGGTTTGAGCTAGGGTTAGGGTTTGAGCTAGGGTTAGGGTTAGGGTTAGGGTTTGAGCTAGGGTTAGGGTTAGGGTTAGGGTTAGGGTTTGAGCTAGGGTTAGGGTTAGAGTTTGAGCTAGGGTTAGGGTTAGGGTTTGAGCTAGGGTTAGGGTTAGGGTTTGAGCTAGGGTTAGGGTTTGAGCTAGGGTTAGGCTTAGGGTTTGAGCTAGGGTTTGAGCTAGGGTGAGGGTTTGAGCTAGGGTTAGGTTTAGGGTTAGGATTAGGGTTTGAGCTAGGGTTAGTGTTTGAGCTAGGGTTAGGGTTAGGGTTAGAGCTAGGGTTAGGGTTAGGGTTTGAGCGAGGGTTAGGGTTAGGGTTTGAGGTAGGGTTAGGGTTAGGGTTAGGGTTTGAGCTAGGGTTAGGGTTAGGGTTAGGGTTAGAGCTAGGGTTAGGGTTAGGGTTTGAGCTAGGGTTAGGTTTAGGGTTAGGATTAGGGTTTGAGCTAGGGTTAGGGTTTGAGCTAGGGTTAGGGTTAGGGTTAGAGCTAGGGTTAGGGTTAGGGTTTGAGCTAGGGTTAGGGTTAGGGTTAGGGTTTGAGCTAGGGTTAGGGTTAGGGTTTGAGCTAGGGTTAGGGTTAGGGTTAGAGCTAGGGTTAGGGTTAGGGTTAGGGTTTGAGCTAGGGTTAGGGTTAGGGTTTGAGCTAGGGTTAGGGTTAGGGTTTGAGCTAGGGTTAGGGTTTGAGCTAGGGTTAGGGTTAGGGTTAGAGCTAGGGTTAGGGTTAGGGTTAGGGTTTGAGCTAGGGTTAGGGTTAGGGTTAGAGCTAGGGTTAGGGTTAGGGTTAGGGTTTGAGCTAGGGTTAGGGTTAGGGTTTGAGCTAGGGTTAGGGTTAGGGTTTGAGCTAGGGTTAGGGTTTGAGCTAGGGTTAGGGTTAGGGTTAGAGCTAGGGTTAGGGTTAGGGTTTGAGCTAGGGTTAGGGTTAGGGTTAGGGTTTGAGCTAGGGTTAGGGTTAGAGTTTGAGCTAGGGTTAGGGTTAGGGTTTGAGCTAGGGTTAGGGTTAGGGTTTGAGCTAGGGTTAGGGTTTGAGCTAGGGTTAGGCTTAGGGTTTGAGCTAGGGTTTGAGCTAGGGTGAGGGTTTGAGCTAGGGTTAGGTTTAGGGTTAGGATTAGGGTTTGAGCTAGGGTTAGTGTTTGAGCTAGGGTTAGGGTTAGGGTTAGAGCTAGGGTTAGGGTTAGGGTTTGAGCGAGGGTTAGGGTTAGGGTTTGAGGTAGGGTTAGGGTTAGGGTTAGGGTTTGAGCTAGGGTTAGGGTTAGGGTTAGGGTTAGAGCTAGGGTTAGGGTTAGGGTTTGAGCTAGGGTTAGGTTTAGGGTTAGGATTAGGGTTTGAGCTACGGTTAGGGTTTGAGCTAGGGTTAGGGTTAGGGTTAGAGCTAGGGTTAGGGTTAGGGTTTGAGCTAGGGTTAGGGTTAGGGTTAGGGTTTGAGCTAGGGTTAGGGTTAGGGTTTGAGCTAGGGTTAGGGTTAGGGTTAGAGCTAGGGTTAGGGTTAGGGTTAGGGTTTGAGCTAGGGTTAGGGTTAGGGTTTGAGCTAGGGTTAGGGTTAGGGTTTGAGCTAGGGTTAGGGTTTGAGCTAGGGTTAGGGTTAGGGTTAGGGTTTGAGCTAGGGTTAGGGTTTGAGCTAGGGTTAGGGTTAGGGTTTGAGCTAGGGTTAGGGTTAGGGTTAGAGCTAGGGTTAGGGTTAGGGTTTGAGCTAGGGTTAGGGTTAGGGTTAGGGTTTGAGCTAGGGTTAGGGTTAGGGTTAGGGTTTGAGCTAGGGTTAGGGTTTGAGCTAGGGTTAGGGTTAGGGTTTGAGCTAGGGTTAGGGTTAGGGTTAGAGCTAGGGTTAGGGTTAGGGTTTGAGCTAGGGTTAGGGTTAGGGTTAGGGTTTGAGCTAGGGTTAGGGTTAGGGTTAGGGTTTGAGCTAGGGTTAGGGTTTGAGCTAGGGTTAGGGTTAGGGTTTGAGCTAGGGTTAGGGTTAGGGTTAGAGCTAGGGTTAGGGTTAGGGTTTGAGCTAGGGTGAGGGTTAGGGTTAGGGTTTGAGCTAGGGTTAGGGTTTGAGCTAGGGTTAGGGTTTGAGCTAGGGTTAGGGTTAGGGTTTGAGTTAGGGTTAGGGTTAGGGTTAGAGCTAGGGTTAGGGTTAGGGTTTGAGCTAGGGTTAGGGTTAGGGTTTGAGCTAGGGTTAGGGTTAGGGTTAGGGTTTGAGCTAGGGTTAGGGTTAGGGTTTGAGCTAGGGTTAGGGTTAGGGTTAGGGTTGGAGCTAGGGTTAGGGTTAGGGTTTGAGCTAGGGTTAGGTTTAGGGTTAGGGTTAGGGTTTGAGCTAGGGTTAGGGTTAGGGTTTGAGCTAGGGTTAGGGTTAGGGTTTGAGCTAGGGTTAGGGTTAGGGTTTGAGCTAGGGTTAGGGTTAGGGTTAGGGTTTGAGCTAGGGTTAGGGTTTGAGCTAGGGTTAGGGTTAGGGTTTGAGCTAGGGTTAGGGTTAGGGTTAGAGCTAGGGTTAGGGTTAGGGTTTGAGCTAGGGTTAGGGTTAGGGTTAGGGTTTGAGCTAGGGTTAGGGTTAGGGTTTGAGCTAGGGTTAGGTTTAGGGTTAGGGTTAGGGTTTGAGCTAGGGTTAGGGTTAGGGTTTGAGCTAGGGTTAGGGTTAGGGTTTGAGCTAGGGTTAGGGTTAGGGTTTGTGCTAGGGTTAGGGTTAGGGTTTGAGCTAGGGTGAGGGTTTGAGCTAGGGTTAGGTTTAGGGTTAGGATTAGGGTTTGAGCTAGGGTTAGTGTTTGAGCTAGGGTTAGGGTTAGGGTTAGAGCTAGGGTTAGGATTAGGGTTTGAGCGAGGGTTAGGGTTAGGGTTTGAGGTAGGGTTAGGGTTAGGGTTAGGGTTTGAGCTAGGGTTAGGGTTAGGGTTAGGGTTAGAGCTAGGGTTAGGGTTAGGGTTAGAGCTAGGGTTAGGGTTAGGGTTTGAGCTAGGGTTAGGGTTAGGGTTTGAGCTAGGGTTAGGGTTAGGGTTTGAGCTAGGGTTAGGGTTAGGGTTTGAGCTAGGGTTAGGGTTTGAGCTAGGGTTAGGGTTAGGGTTAGGGTTTGAGCTAGGGTTAGGGTTTGAGCTAGGGTTAGGGTTAGGGTATGAGCTAGGGTTAGGGTTAGGGTTTGAGCTAGGGTTAGGGTTAGGGTTAGGGTTTGAGCTAGGGTTAGGGTTTGAGCTAGGGTTAGGTTTAGGGTTAGGCTTTGAGCTAGGGTTAGGGTTAGGGTTAGGGTTTGAGCTAGGGTTAGGGTTTGAGCTAGGGTTAGGGTTAGGGTTTGAGCTAGGGTTAGGGTTAGGGTTAGAGCTAGGGTTAGGGTTAGGGTTTGAGCTAGGGTTAGGGTTAGGGTTTGAGCTAGGGTTAGGGTTAGAGCTAGGGTTAGGGTTAGGGTTTGAGCTAGGGTTAGGGTTAGGGTTAGGGTTTGAGCTAGGGTTAGGGTTAGGGTTAGGGTCTGAGCTAGGGTTAGGGTTAGGGTTAGGGTTTGAGCTAGGGTTAGGGTTTGAGCTAGGGTTAGGGTTTGAGCTAGGGTTAGGGTTAGGGTTTGAGCTAGGGTTAGGGTTAGGGTTAGGGTTTGAGGTAGGGTTAGGGTTAGGGTTAGGGTTTGAGCTAGGTTTAGGGTTAGGGTTAGGGTTTGAGATAGGGTTAGGGTTTGAGCTAGGGTTAGGGTTAGGGTTTGAGCTAGGGTTAGGGTTAGGGTTAGAGCTAGGGTTAGGGTTAGGGTTTGAGCTAGGGTTAGGGTTAGGGTTAGGGTTTGAGCTAGGGTTAGGGTTAGGGTTAGGGTTTGAGCTAGGGTTAGGGTTAGGGTTTGAGCTAGGGTTAGGGTTAGGGTTTGAGCTAGGGTTAGGGTTTGAGCTAGGGTTAGGGTTAGGGTTAGGGTTAGGGTTTGAGCTAGGGTTAGGGTTAGGGTTAGGGTTTGAGCTAGGGTTAGGGTTAGAGTTTGAGCTAGGGTTAGGGTTAGGGTTTGAGCTAGGGTTAGGGTTTGAGCTAGGGTTAGGGTTAGGGTTTGAGCTAGGGTTAGGGTTAGGGTTTGAGCTAGGGTTAGGGTTAGGGTTAGGGTTTGAGCTAGGGTTAGGGTTTGAGCTAGGGTTAGGTTTAGGGTTAGGGTTTGAGCTAGGGTTAGGGTTAGGGTTAGGGTTTGAGCTAGGGTTAGGGTTTGAGCTAGGGTTAGGGTTAGGGTTTGAGCTAGGGTTAGGGTTAGGGTTAGAGCTAGGGTTAGGGTTAGGGTTTGAGCTAGGGTTAGGTTTAGGGTTAGGGTTAGGGTTTGAGCTAGGGTTAGGGTTAGGGTTAGGGTTTGAGCTAGGGTTAGGGTTAGAGTTTGAGCTAGGGTTAGGGTTAGGGTTTGAGCTAGGGTTAGAGTTTGAGCTAGGGTTAGGGTTAGGGTATGAGCTAGGGTTAGGGTTAGGGTTTGAGCTAGGGTTAGGGTTAGGGTTAGGGTTTGAGCTAGGGTTAGGGTTTGAGCTAGGGTTAGGTTTAGGGTTAGGCTTTGAGCTAGGGTTAGGGTTAGGGTTAGGGTTTGAGCTAGGGTTAGGGTTTGAGCTAGGGTTAGGGTTAGGGTTTGAGCTAGGGTTAGGGTTAGGGTTAGAGCTAGGGTTAGGGTTAGGGTTAGGGTTTGAGCTAGTGTTAGGGTTTGAGCTAGGGTTAGGGTTTGAGCTAGGGTTAGGGTTAGGGTTTGAGCTAGGGTTAGGGTTAGGGTTAGAGCTAGGGTTAGGGTTAGGGTTTGAGCTAGGGTTAGGTTTGGGGTTAGGGTTAGGGTTTGAGCTAGGGTTAGGGTTTGAGCTAGGGTTAGGGTTAGGGTTTGAGCTAGGGTTAGGGTTAGGGTTAGAGCTAGGGTTAGGGTTAGGGTTTGAGCTAGGGTTAGGGTTAGGGTTAGAGCTAGGGTTAGGGTTAGGGTTTGAGCTAGGGTTAGGGTTAGGGTTAGGGTTTGAGCTAGGGTTAGGGTTAGGGTTAGGGTTTGAGCTAGGGTTAGGGTTTGAGCTAGGGTTAGGGTTAGGGTTTGAGCTAGGGTTAGGGTTAGGGTTAGGGTTTGAGCTAGGGTTAGGGTTTGAGCTAGGGTTAGGGTTTGAGCTAGGGTTAGGGTTAGGGTTTGAGCTAGGTTTAGGGTTAGGGTTAGGGTTTGAGCTAGGGTTAGGGTTTGAGCTAGGGTTAGGGTTTGAGCTAGGGTTAGGGTTAGGGTTAGAGCTAGGGTTAGGGTTAGGGTTTGAGCTAGGGTTAGGGTTAGGGTTAGGGTTTGAGCTAGGGTTAGGGTTAGGGTTTGAGCTAGGGTTAGGGTTTGAGCTAGGGTTAGGGTTAGGGTTTGAGCTAGGGTTAGGGTTAGGGTTAGAGCTAGGGTTAGGGTTAGGGTTTGAGCTAGGGTTAGGGTTAGGGTTAGGGTTTGAGCTAGGGTTAGGGTTAGGGTTTGAGCTAGGGTTAGGGTTTGAGCTAGGGTTAGGGTTAGGGTTTGAGCTAGGGTTAGGGTTAGAGCTAGGGTTAGGGTTAGGGTTTGAGCTAGGGTTAGGGTTAGGGTTTGAGCTAGGGTTAGGGTTTGAGCTAGGGTTAGGGTTTGAGCTAGGGTTAGGGTTAGGGTTAGGGTTTGGGCTAGGGTTAGGGTTAGAGTTTGAGCTAGGGTTAGGGTTAGGGTTTGAGCTAGGGTTAGGGTTTGAGCTAGGGTTAGGGTTAGGGTTTGAGCTAGGGTTAGGGTTAGGGTTAGGGTTTGAGCTAGGTTTAGGGTTTGACCTAGGGTTAGGTTTAGGGTTAGGGTTTGAGCTAGGGTTAGGGTTAGGGTTTGAGCTAGGGTTAGGGTTTGAGCTAGGGTTAGGGTTAGGGTTTGAGCTAGGGTTAGGGTTAGGGTTAGAGCTAGGGTTAGGGTTAGGGTTTGAGCTAGGGTTAGGTTTAGGGTTAGGGTTAGGGTTTGAGCTAGGGTTAGGGTTTGAGCTAGGGTTAGGGTTAGGGTTTGAGCTAGGGTTAGGGTTAGGGTTAGAGCTAGGGTTAGGGTTAGGGTTTGAGCTAGGGTTAGGGTTAGGGTTTGAGCTAGGGTTAGGGTTAGGGTTAGGGTTTGAGCTAGGGTTAGGGTTTGAGCTAGGGTTAGGTTTAGGGTTAGGCTTTGAGCTAGGGTTAGGGTTAGGGTTAGGGTTTGAGCTAGGGTTAGGGTTTGAGCTAGGGTTAGGGTTAGGGTTTGAGCTAGGGTTAGGGTTAGGGTTAGAGCTAGGGTTAGGGTTAGGGTTTGAGCTAGGGTTAGGTTTGGGGTTAGGGTTAGGGTTTGAGCTAGGGTTAGGGTTTGAGCTAGGGTTAGGGTTAGGGTTTGAGCTAGGGTTAAGGTTAGGGTTAGAGCTAGGGTTAGGGTTAGGGTTTGAGCTAGGGTTAGGGTTAGGGTTAGGGTTTGAGCTAGGGTTAGGGTTAGGGTTAGGGTTTGAGCTAGGGTTAGGGTTAGGGTTAGGGTTTGAGCTAGGGTTAGGGTTAGGGTTAGGGTTTGAGCTAGGGTTAGGGTTTGAGCTAGGGTTAGGGTTAGGGTTTGAGCTAGGGTTAGGGTTAGGGTTAGGGTTTGAGGTAGGGTTAGGGTTAGGGTTAGGGTTTGAGCTAGGTTTAGGGTTAGGGTTAGGGTTTGAGCTAGGGTTAGGGTTTGAGCTAGGGTTAGGGTTAGGGTTTGAGCTAGGGTTAGGGTTAGGGTTAGAGCTAGGGTTAGGGTTAGGGTTTGAGCTAGGGTTAGGGTTAGGGTTAGGGTTTGAGCTAGGGTTAGGGTTAGGGTTAGGGTTTGAGCTAGGGTTAGGGTTAGGGTTTGAGCTAGGGTTAGGGTTAGGGTTTGAGCTAGGGTTAGGGTTAGGGTTAGGGTTTGAGCTAGGGTTAGGGTTAGCATTTGAGCTAGGGTTAGGGTTAGGGTTTGAGCTAGGGTTAGGGTTTGAGCTAGGGTTAGGGTTAGGGTTTGAGCTAGGGTTAGGGTTAGGGTTAGGGTTTGAGCTAGGGTTAGGGTTAGGGTTAGGGTTTGAGCTAGGGTTAGGGTTTGAGCTAGGGTTAGGTTTAGGGTTAGGGTTTGAGCTAGGGTTAGGGTTTGAGCTAGGGTTAGGGTTAGGGTTTGAGCTAGGGTTAGGGTTAGGGTTAGAGCTAGGGTTAGGGTTAGGGTTTGAGCTAGGGTTAGGTTTAGGGTTAGGGTTAGGGTTTGAGCTAGGGTTAGGGTTAGGGTTAGGGTTTGAGCTAGGGTTAGGGTTAAGGTTTGAGCTAGGGTTAGGGTTAGGGTTTGAGCTAGGGTTAGGGTTAGGGTTTGAGCTAGGGTTAGGGTTAGGGTTAGGGTTTGAGCTAGGGTTAGGGTTAGGGTTAGGGTTTGAGCTAGGGTTAGGGTTTGAGCTAGGGTTAGGTTTAGGGTTAGGGTTTGAGCTAGGGTTAGGGTTAGGGTTAGGGTTTGAGCTAGGGTTAGGGTTTGAGCTAGGGTTAGGGTTAGGGTTTGAGCTAGGGTTAGGGTTAGGGTTAGAGCTAGGGTTAGGGTTAGGGTTTGAGCTAGGGTTAGGTTTAGGGTTAGGGTTAGGGTTTGAGCTAGGGTTAGGGTTAGGTTTTGAGCTAGGGTTAGGGTTAGGGTTAGAGCTAGGGTTAGGGTTAGGGTTAGGGTTTGAGCTAGGGTTAGGGTTAGGGTTAGGGTTTGAGCTAGGGTTAGGGTTTGAGCTAGGGTTTGGGTTAGGGTTTGAGCTAGGGTTAGGGTTAGGGTTAGGGTTTGAGCTAGGGTTAGGGTTAGGGTTAGAGCTAGGGTTAGGGTTAGGGTTTGAGCTAGGGTTAGGGTTAGGGTTAGGGTTTGAGCTAGGGTTAGGGTTAGGGTTAGGGTTTGAGCTAGGGTTAGGGTTTGAGCTAGGGTTAGGGTTAGGGTTTGAGCTAGGGTTAGGGTTAGGGTTAGAGCTAGGGTTAGGGTTAGGGTTTGAGCTAGGGTTAGGGTTAGGGTTAGGGTTTGAGCTAGGGTTAGGGTTAGGGTTAGGGTTTGAGCTAGGGTTAGGGTTTGAGCTAGGGTTAGGGTTAGGGTTAGGGTTTGAGCTAGGGTTAGGGTTAGGGTTAGGGTTTGAGCTAGGGTTAGGGTTTGAGCTAGGGTTAGGGTTAGGGTTTGAGCTAGGGTTAGGGTTAGGGTTAGAGCTAGGGTTAGGGTTAGGGTTTGAGCTAGGGTTAGGGTTAGGGTTAGGGTTTGAGCTAGGGTTAGGGTTAGGGTTAGGGTTTGAGCTAGGGTTAGGGTTTGAGCTAGGGTTAGGGTTTGAGCTAGGGTTAGGGTTAGGGTTTGAGCTAGGGTTAGGGTTAGGGTTAGAGCTAGGGTTAGGGTTAGGGTTTGAGCTAGGGTTAGGTTTGGGGTTAGGGTTAGGGTTTGAGCTAGGGTTAGGGTTAGGGTTTGAGCTAGGGTTAGGGTTAGGGTTAGGTTTTGAGCTAGGGTTAGGGTTAGGGTTTGAGCTAGGGTTAGGGTTAGGGTTAGGGTTTGAGCTAGGGTTAGGGTTTGAGCTAGGGTTAGGGTTAGGGTTTGAGCTAGGGTTAGGGTTAGGGTTAGAGCTAGGGTTAGGGTTAGGTTTTGAGCTAGGGTTAGGGTTAGGGTTAGGGTTTGAGCTAGGGTTAGGGTTAGGGTTAGGGTTTGAGCTAGGGTTAGGGTTAAGGTTTGAGCTAGGGTTAGGGTTAGGGTTTGAGCTAGGGTTAGGGTTTGAGCTAGGGTTAGGGTTAGGGTTAGGGTTTGAGCTAGGGTTAGGGTTTGAGCTAGGGTTAGGGTTAGGGTATGAGCTAGGGTTAGGGTTAGGGTTAGGGTTTGAGCTAGGGTTAGGGTTAGGGTTAGGGTTTGAGCTAGGGTTAGGGTTTGAGCTAGGGTTAGGGTTTGAGCTAGGGTTAGGGTTAGGGTTTGAGCTAGGGTTAGGGTTAGGGTTAGATCTAGGGTTAGGGTTAGGGTTTGAGCTAGGGTTAGGTTTGGGGTTAGGGTTAGGGTTTGAGCTAGGGTTAGGGTTTGAGCTAGGGTTAGGGCTAGGGTTTGAGCTAGGGTTAGGGTTAGGGTTAGAGCTAGGGTTAGGGTTAGGGTTTGAGCTAGGGTTAGGGTTAGGGTTAGGGTTTGAGCTAGGGTTAGGGTTAGGGTTAGGTTTTGAGCTAGGGTTAGGGTTAGGGTTTGAGCTAGGGTTAGGGTTAGGGTTAGGTTTTGAGCTAGGGTTAGGGTTAGGGTTTGAGCTAGGGTTAGGGTTTGAGCTAGGTTTAGGGTTAGGGTTTGAGCTAGGGTTAGGGTTAGGGTTAGAGCTAGGGTTAGGGTTAGGTTTTGAGCTAGGGTTAGGGTTAGGGTTAGGGTTTGAGCTAGGGTTAGGGTTAGGGTTAGGGTTTGAGCTAGGGTTAGGGTTAAGGTTTGAGCTAGGGTTAGGGTTAGGGTTTGAGCTAGGGTTAGGGTTTGAGCTAGGGTTAGGGTTAGGGTTAGGGTTTGAGCTAGGGTTAGGGTTTGAGCTAGGGTTAGGGTTAGGGTATGAGCTAGGGTTAGGGTTAGGGTTAGGGTTTGAGCTAGGGTTAGGGTTAGGGTTAGGGTTTGAGCTAGGGTTAGGGTTTGAGCTAGGGTTAGGGTTTGAGCTAGGGTTAGGGTTAGGGTTTGAGCTAGGGTTAGGGTTAGGGAAAGAGCTAGGGTTAGGGTTAGGGTTTGAGCTAGGGTTAGGTTTGGGGTTAGGGTTAGGGTTTGAGCTAGGGTTAGGGTTTGAGCTAGGGTTAGGGCTAGGGTTTGAGCTAGGGTTAGGGTTAGGGTTAGAGCTAGGGTTAGGGTTAGGGTTTGAGCTAGGGTTAGGGTTAGGGTTAGGGTTTGAGCTAGGGTTAGGGTTAGGGTTAGGTTTTGAGCTAGGGTTAGGGTTAGGGTTTGAGCTAGGGTTAGGGTTAGGGTTAGGGTTTGAGCTAGGGTTAGGGTTAGGGTTAGGGTTTGAGCTAGGGTTAGGGTTAGGGTTAGGGTTTGAGCTAGGGTTAGGGTTTGAGCTAGGGTTAGGGTTAGGGTTTGAGCTAGGGTTAGGGTTAGGGTTAGAGCTAGGGTTAGGGTTAGGGTTTGAGCTAGGGTTAGGGTTAGGGTTAGGGTTTGAGCTAGGGTTAGGGTTAGGGTTAGGGTTTGAGCTAGGGTTAGGGTTAGGGTTTGAGCTAGGGTTAGGGTTAGGGTTAGGGTTTGAGCTAGGGTTAGGGTTAGGGTTAGGGTTTGAGCTAGGGTTAGGGTTAGGGTTTGAGCTAGGGTTAGGGTTTGAGCTAGGGTTAGGGTTAGGGTTAGGGTTTGAGCTAGGGTTAGGGTTTGAGCTAGGGTTAGGGTTAGGGTATGAGCTAGGGTTAGGGTTAGGGTTAGGGTTTGGGCTAGGGTTAGGGTTAGAGTTTGAGCTAGGGTTAGGGTTAGGGTTTGAGCTAGGGTTAGGGTTTGAGCTAGGGTTAGGGTTAGGGTTTGAGCTAGGGTTAGGGTTAGGGTTAGGGTTTGAGCTAGGGTTAGGGTTTGACCTAGGGTTAGGTTTAGGGTTATGGTTTGAGCTAGGGTTAGGGTTAGGGTTTGAGCTAGGGTTAGGGTTTGAGCTAGGGTTAGGGTTAGGATTTGAGCTAGGGTTAGGGTTAGGGTTAGAGCTAGGGTTAGGGTTAGGGTTTGAGCTAGGGTTAGGTTTAGGGTTAGGGTTAGGGTTTGAGCTAGGGTTAGGGTTTGAGCTAGGGTTAGGGTTAGGGTTTGAGCTAGGGTTAGGGTTTGAGCTAGGGTTAGGGTTAGGGTATGAGCTAGGGTTAGGGTTAGGGTTAGGGTTTGAGCTAGGGTTAGGGTTAGGGTTAGGGTTTGAGCTAGGGTTAGGGTTTGAGCTAGGGTTAGGGTTTGAGCTAGGGTTAGGGTTAGGGTTTGAGCTAGGGTTAGGGTTAGGGTTAGAGCTAGGGTTAGGGTTAGGGTTTGAGCTAGGGTTAGGTTTGGGGTTAGGGTTAGGGTTTGAGCTAGGGTTAGGGTTTGAGCTAGGGTTAGGGCTAGGGTTTGAGCTAGGGTTAGGGTTAGGGTTAGAGCTAGGGTTAGGGTTAGGGTTAGGGTTTGAGCTAGGGTTAGGGTTAGGGTTAGGTTTTGAGCTAGGGTTAGGGTTAGGGTTTGAGCTAGGGTTAGGGTTAGGGTTAGGGTTTGAGCTAGGGTTAGGGTTAGGGTTAGGGTTTGAGCTAGGGTTAGGGTTAGGGTTAGGGTTTGAGCTAGGGTTAGGGTTTGAGCTAGGGTTAGGGTTAGGGTTTGAGCTAGGGTTAGGGTTAGGGTTAGAGCTAGGGTTAGGGTTAGGGTTTGAGCTAGGGTTAGGGTTAGGGTTAGGGTTTGAGCTAGGGTTAGGGTTAGGGTTTGAGCTAGGGTTAGGGTTAGGGTTAGAGCTAGGGTTAGGGTTAGGGTTTGAGCTAGGGTTAGGTTTGGGGTTAGGGTTAGGGTTTGAGCTAGGGTTAGGGTTTGAGCTAGGGTTAGGGCTAGGGTTTGAGCTAGGGTTAGGGTTAGGGTTAGAGCTAGGGTTAGGGTTAGGGTTTGAGCTAGGGTTAGGGTTAGGGTTAGGGTTTGAGCTAGGGTTAGGGTTAGGGTTAGGTTTTGAGCTAGGGTTAGGGTTAGGGTTTGAGCTAGGGTTAGGGTTAGGGTTAGGGTTTGAGCTAGGGTTAGGGTTAGGGTTAGGGTTTGAGCTAGGGTTAGGGTTAGGGTTAGGGTTTGAGCTAGGGTTAGGGTTTGAGCTAGGGTTAGGGTTAGGGTTTGAGCTAGGGTTAGGGTTAGGGTTAGAGCTAGGGTTAGGGTTAGGGTTTGAGCTAGGGTTAGGGTTAGGGTTAGGGTTTGAGCTAGGGTTAGGGTTAGGGTTAGGGTTTGAGCTAGGGTTAGGGTTAGGGTTTGAGCTAGGGTTAGGGTTTGAGCTAGGGTTAGGGTTAGGGTTAGGGTTTGAGCTAGGGTTAGGGTTTGAGCTAGGGTTAGGGTTAGGGTATGAGCTAGGGTTAGGGTTAGGGTTAGGGTTTGGGCTAGGGTTAGGGTTAGAGTTTGAGCTAGGGTTAGGGTTAGGGTTTGAGCTAGGGTTAGGGTTTGAGCTAGGGTTAGGGTTAGGGTTTGAGCTAGGGTTAGGGTTAGGGTTAGGGTTTGAGCTAGGGTTAGGGTTTGACCTAGGGTTAGGTTTAGGGTTATGGTTTGAGCTAGGGTTAGGGTTAGGGTTTGAGCTAGGGTTAGGGTTTGAGCTAGGGTTAGGGTTAGGATTTGAGCTAGGGTTAGGGTTAGGGTTAGAGCTAGGGTTAGGGTTAGGGTTTGAGCTAGGGTTAGGTTTAGGGTTAGGGTTAGGGTTTGAGCTAGGGTTAGGGTTTGAGCTAGGGTTAGGGTTAGGGTTTGAGCTAGGGTTAGGGTTAGGGTTAGAGCTAGGGTTAGGGTTAGGGTTTGAGCTAGGGTTAGGGTTAGGGTTTGAGCCAGGGTTAGGGTTAGGGTTAGGGTTTGAGCTAGGGTTAGGGTTTGAGCTAGGGTTAGGTTTAGGGTTAGGCTTTGAGCTAGGGTTAGGGTTAGGGTTAGGGTTTGAGCTAGGGTTAGGGTTTGAGCTAGGGTTAGGGTTAGGGTTTGAGCTAGGGTTAGGGTTAGGGTTAGAGCTAGGGTTAGGGTTAGGGTTTGAGCTAGGGTTAGGTTTGGGGTTAGGGTTAGGGTTTGAGCTAGGGTTAGGGTTTGACCTAGGGTTAGGGTTAAGGTTTGAGCTAGGGTTAGGGTTAGGGTTAGAGCTAGGGTTAGGGTTAGGGTTTGAGCTAGGGTTAGGGTTAGGGTTAGGGTTTGAGCTAGGGTTAGGGTTAGGGTTAGGGTTTGAGCTAGGGTTAGGGTTAGGGTTAGGGTTTGAGCTAGGGTTAGGGTTAGGGTTAGGGTTTGAGCTAGGGTTAGGGTTTGAGCTAGGGTTAGGGTTAGGGTTAGGGTTTGAGGTAGGGTTAGGGTTAGGGTTAGGGTTTGAGCTAGGTTTAGGGTTAGGGTTAGGGTTTGAGCTAGGGTTAGGGTTTGAGCTAGGGTTAGGGTTAGGGTTTGAGCTAGGGTTAGGGTTAGGGTTAGAGCTAGGGTTAGGGTTAGGGTTTGAGCTAGGGTTAGGGTTAGGGTTAGGGTTTGAGCTAGGGTTAGGGTTAGGGTTAGGGTTTGAGCTAGGGTTAGGGTTAGGGTTTGAGCTAGGGTTAGGGTTAGAGTTTGAGCTAGGGTTAGGGTTAGGGTTTGAGCTAGGGTTAGGGTTAGGGTTAGGGTTTGAGCTAGGGTTAGGGTTTGAGCTAGGGTTAGGGTTAGGGTTTGAACTAGGGTTAGGGTTAGGTTTCAGAGCTAGGGTTAGGGTTAGGGTTTGAGCTAGGGTTAGGGTTAGGGTTTGAGCTAGGGTTAGGGTTTGAGCTAGGTTTAGGGTTAGGGTTAGGGTTTGAGCTAGGGTTAGGGTTTGAGCTAGGGTTAGGTTTAGGGTTAGGATTAGGGTTTGAGCTACGGTTAGTGTTTGAGCTAGGGTTAGGGTTAGGGTTAGAGCTAGGGTTAGGATTAGGGTTTGAGCGAGGGTTAGGGTTAGGGTTTGAGGTAGGGTTAGGGTTAGGGTTAGGGTTTGAGCTAGGGTTAGGGTTAGGGTTAGAGATAGGGTTAGGGTTAGGGTTAGAGCTAGGGTTAGGGTTAGGGTTTGAGCTAGGGTTAGGGTTAGGGTTAGGGTTTGAGCTAGGGTTAGGGTTAGGGTTTGAGCTAGGGTTAGGGTTAGGGTTTGAGCTAGGGTTAGGGTTTGAGCTAGGTTTAGGGTTAGGGTTAGGGTTTGAGCTAGGGTTAGGGTTTGAGCTAGGGTTAGGGTTAGGGTATGAGCTAGGGTTAGGGTTAGGGTTTGAGCTAGGGTTAGGTTTAGGGTTAGGCTTTGAGCTAGGGTTAGGGTTAGGGTTAGGGTTTGAGCTAGGGTTAGGGTTTGAGCTAGGGTTAGGGTTAGGGTTTGAGCTAGGGTTAGGGTTAGGGTTAGAGCTAGGGTTAGGGTTAGGGTTTGAGCTAGGGTTAGGTTTGGGGTTAGGGTTAGGGTTTGAGCTAGGGTTAGGGTTTGAGCTAGGGTTAGGGTTAGGGTTTGAGCTAGGGTTAGGGTTAGGGTTAGAGCTAGGGTTAGGGTTAGGGTTAGAGCTAGGGTTAGGGTTAGGGTTTGAGCTAGGGTTAGGTTTAGGGTTAGGGTTAGGGTTTGAGCTAGGGTTAGGGTTAGGGTTAGGGTTTGAGCTAGGGTTAGGGTTAGAGTTTGAGCTAGGGTTAGGGTTAGGGTTTGAGCTAGGGTTAGGGTTTGAGCTAGGGTTAGGGTTAGGGTATGAGCTAGGGTTAGGGTTAGGGTTTGAGCTAGGGTTTGAGCTAGGGTTAGGGTTTGAGCTAGGGTTAGGGTTAGGGTTTGAGCTAGGGTTAGGGTTAGGGTTAGAGCTAGGGTTAGGGTTAGGGTTTGAGCTAGGGTTAGGTTTGGGGTTAGGGTTAGGGTTTGAGCTAGGGTTAGGGTTTGAGCTAGGGTTAGGGTTAGGTTTTGAGCTAGGGTTAGGGTTAGGGTTAGAGCTAGGGTTAGGGTTAGGGTTAGGGTTTGAGCTAGGGTTAGGGTTAGGGTTAGGGTTTGAGCTAGGGTTAGGGTTAGAGCTAGGGTTAGGGTTAGGGTTAGGGTTTGAGCTAGGGTTAGGGTTAGGGTTAGAGCTAGGGTTAGGGTTAGGGTTTGAGCTAGGGTTAGGGTTAGGGTTAGGATTTGAGCTAGGGTTAGGGTTAGTGTTAGGGTTTGAGCTAGGGTTAGGGTTTGAGCTAGGGTTAGGGTTTGAGCTAGGGTTAGGGTTAGGGTTTGAGCTAGGGTTAGGGTTAGGGTTAGAGCTAGGGTTAGGGTTAGGGTTTGAGTTAGGGTTAGGTTTGGGGTTAGGGTTAGGGTTTGAGCTAGGGTTAGGGTTTGAGCTAGGGTTAGGGTTAGGGTTTGAGCTAGGGTTAGGGTTAGGGTTTGAGCTAGGGTTAGGGTTAGGGTAAGAGCTAGGGTTAGGGTTAGGGTTTGAGCTAGGGTTAGGGTTAGGGTTAGGGTTTGAGCTAGGGTTAGGGTTAGGGTTAGGGTTTGAGCTAGGGTTAGGGTTAGGGTTTGAGCTAGGGTTAGGTTTGGGGTTAGGGTTAGGGTTTGAGCTAGGGTTAGGGTTTGAGCTAGGGTTAGGGTTAGGGTTTGAGCTAGGGTTAGGGTTAGGGTTAGAGCTAGGGTTAGGGTTAGGGTTTGAGCTAGGGTTAGGGTTAGGGTTAGGGTTTGAGCTAGGGTTAGGGTTAGGGTTAGGGTTTGAGCTAGGGTTAGGGTTAGGGTTAGGGTTTGAGCTAGGGTTAGGGTTAGGGTTTGAGCTAGGGTTAGGGTTAGAGTTTGAGCTAGGGTTAGGGTTAGGGTTTGAGTTAGGGTTAGGGTTAGGGTTAGGGTTTGAGCTAGGGTTAGGGTTTGAGCTAGGGTTAGGGTTAGGGTTTGAGCTAGGGTTAGGGTTAGGTTTAGAGCTAGGGTTAGGGTTAGGGTTTGAGCTAGGGTTAGGGTTAGGGTTTGAGCTAGGGTTAGGGTTTGAGCTAGGTTTAGGGTTAGGGTTAGGGTTTGAGCTAGGGTTAGGGTTTGAGCTAGGGTTAGGGTTAGGGTTAGGGTTTGAGCTAGGGTTAGGGTTTGAGCTAGGGTTAGGTTTAGGGTTAGGATTAGGGTTTGAGCTACGGTTAGTGTTTGAGCTAGGGTTAGGGTTAGGGTTAGAGCTAGGGTTAGGATTAGGGTTTGAGCGAGGGTTAGGGTTAGGGTTTGAGGTAGGGTTAGGGTTAGGGTTAGGGTTTGAGCTAGGGTTAGGGTTAGGGTTAGAGATAGGGTTAGGGTTAGGGTTAGAGCTAGGGTTAGGGTTAGGGTTTGAGCTAGGGTTAGGGTTAGGGTTAGGGTTTGAGCTAGGGTTAGGGTTAGGGTTTGAGCTAGGGTTAGGGTTAGGGTTTGAGCTAGGGTTAGGGTTTGAGCTAGGTTTAGGGTTAGGGTTAGGGTTTGAGCTAGGGTTAGGGTTTGAGCTAGGGTTAGGGTTAGGGTATGAGCTAGGGTTAGGGTTAGGGTTTGAGCTAGGGTTAGGGTTAGGGTTAGGGTTTGAGCTAGGGTTAGGTTTAGGGTTAGGCTTTGAGCTAGGGTTAGGGTTAGGGTTAGGGTTTGAGCTAGGGTTAGGGTTTGAGCTAGGGTTAGGGTTAGGGTTTGAGCTAGGGTTAGGGTTAGGGTTAGAGCTAGGGTTAGGGTTAGGGTTTGAGCTAGGGTTAGGTTTGGGGTTAGGGTTAGGGTTTGAGCTAGGGTTAGGGTTTGAGCTAGGGTTAGGGTTAGGGTTTGAGCTAGGGTTAGGGTTAGGGTTAGAGCTAGGGTTAGGGTTAGGGTTAGGGTTTGAGCTAGGGTTAGGGTTAGGGTTAGGGTTTGAGCTAGGGTTAGGGTTAGGGTTTGAGCTAGGGTTAGGGTTTGAGCTAGGGTTAGGGTTAGGGTTTGAGCTAGGGTTAGGGTTAGGGTTAGAGCTAGGGTTAGGGTAAGGGTTTGAGCTAGGGTTAGGTTTAGGGTTAGGGTTAGGGTTTGAGCTAGGGTTAGGGTTAGGGTTAGGGTTTGAGCTAGGGTTAGGGTTAGAGTTTGAGCTAGGGTTAGGGTTAGGGTTTGAGCTAGGGTTAGGGTTTGAGCTAGGGTTAGGGTTAGGGTATGAGCTAGGGTTAGGGTTAGGGTTTGAGCTAGGGTTTGAGCTAGGGTTAGGGTTTGAGCTAGGGTTAGGGTTAGGGTTTGAGCTAGGGTTAGGGTTAGGGTTAGAGCTAGGGTTAGGGTTAGGGTTTGAGCTAGGGTTAGGTTTGGGGTTAGGGTTAGGGTTTGAGCTAGGGTTAGGGTTTGAGCTAGGGTTAGGGTTAGGTTTTGAGCTAGGGTTAGGGTTAGGGTTAGAGCTAGGGTTAGGGTTAGGGTTAGGGTTTGAGCTAGGGTTAGGGTTAGGGTTAGGGTTTGAGCTAGGGTTAGGGTTAGAGCTAGGGTTAGGGTTAGGGTTAGGGTTTGAGCTAGGGTTAGGGTTAGGGTTAGAGCTAGGGTTAGGGTTAGGGTTTGAGCTAGGGTTAGGGTTAGGGTTAGGGTTTGAGCTAGGGTTAGGGTTAGGGTTAGGGTTTGAGCTAGGGTTAGGGTTTGAGCTAGGGTTAGGGTTTGAGCTAGGGTTAGGGTTAGGGTTTGAGCTAGGGTTAGGGTTAGGGTTAGAGCTAGGGTTAGGGTTAGGGTTTGAGCTAGGGTTAGGGTTAGGGTTAGGGTTTGAGCTAGGGTTAGGGTTAGGGTTAGGGTTTGAGCTAGGGTTAGGGTTAGGGTTTGAGCTAGGGTTAGGGTTAGGGTTAGGGTTTGAGCTAGGGTTAGGGTTAGGGTTAGGGTTTGAGCTAGGGTTAGGGTTAGGGTTAGGGGTTGAGCTAGGGTTAGGGTTTGAGCTAGGGTTAGGGTAAGGGTTTGAGCTAGGGTTAGGGTTAGGGTTAGAGCTAGGGTTAGGGTTAGGGTTTGAGCTAGGGTTAGGGTTAGGGTTAGGGTTTGAGCTAGGGTTAGGGTTAGGGTTAGGGTTTGAGCTAGGGTTAGGGTTAGGGTTTGAGCTAGGGTTAGGGTTAGGGTTTGAGCTAGGGTTAGGGTTTGAGCTAGGGTTAGGGTTAGGGTTAGGGTTTGAGCTAGGGTTAGGGTTAGGGTTAGGGTTTGAGCTAGGGTTAGGGTTAGAGTTTGAGCTAGGGTTAGGGTTAGGGTTTGAGCTAGGGTTAGGGTTTGAGCTAGGGTTAGGGTTAGGGTTTGAGCTAGGGTTAGGGTTAGGGTTTGAGCTAGGGTTAGGGTTAGGATTAGGGTTTGAGCTAGGGTTAGGGTTTGAGCTAGGGTTAGGTTTAGGGTTAGGGTTTGAGCTAGGGTTAGGGTTAGGGTTAGGGTTTGAGCTAGGGTTAGGGTTTGAGCTAGGGTTAGGGTTAGGGTTTGAGCTAGGGTTAGGGTTAGGGTTAGAGCTAGGGTTAGGGTTAGGGTTTGAGCTAGGGTTAGGTTTAGGGTTAGGGTTAGGGTTTGAGCTAGGGTTAGGGTTAGGTTTTGAGCTAGGGTTAGGGTTAGGGTTAGAGCTAGGGTTAGGGTTAGGGTTAGGGTTTGAGCTAGGGTTAGGGTTAGGGTTAGGGTTAGGGTTTGAGCTAGGGTTAGGGTTAGGTTTTGAGCTAGGGTTAGGGTTAGGGTTAGAGCTAGGGTTAGGGTTAGGGTTAGGGTTTGAGCTAGGGTTAGGGTTAGGGTTAGGGTTTGAGCTAGGGTTAGGGTTTGAGCTAGGGTTAGGGTTAGGGTTTGAGCTAGGGTTAGGGTTAGGGTTAGGGTTTGAGCTAGGGTTAGGGTTAGGGTTAGAGCTAGGGTTAGGGTTAGGGTTTGAGCTAGGGTTAGGGTTAGGGTTAGGGTTTGAGCTAGGGTTAGGGTTAGAGCTAGGGTTAGGGTTAGGGTTTGAGCTAGGGTTAGGGTTAGGGTTAGGGTTTGAGCTAGGGTTATGGTTAGGGTTAGGGTTTGAGCTAGGGTTAGGGTTTGAGCTAGGGTTAGGGTTAGGGTTTGAGCTAGGGTTAGGGTTAGGGTTAGGGTTTGAGCTAGGGTTAGGGTTTGAGCTAGGGTTAGGGTTAGGGTTTGAGCTAGGGTTAGGGTAAGGGTTAGAGCTTAGGTTAGGGTTAGGGTTTGAGCTAGGGTTAGGGTTAGGGTTTGAGCTAGGGTTAGGGTTAGGGTTAGGGTTTGAGCTAGTGTTAGGGTTTGAGCTAGGGTTAGGGTTTGAGCTAGGGTTAGGGTTAGGGTTTGAGCTAGGGTTAGGGTTAGGGTTAGAGCTAGGGTTAGGGTTAGGGTTTGAGCTAGGGTTAGGTTTGGGGTTAGGGTTAGGGTTTGAGCTAGGGTTAGGGTTTGAGCTAGGGTTAGGGTTAAGGTTTGAGCTAGGGTTAGGGTTAGGGTTAGAGCTAGGGTTAGGGTTAGGGTTTGAGCTAGGGTTAGGGTTAGGGTTAGGGTTTGAGCTAGGGTTAGGGTTAGGGTTAGGGTTTGAGCTAGGGTTAGGGTTAGGGTTTGAGCTAGGGTTAGGGTTAGGGTTAGGGTTTGAGCTAGGGTTAGGGTTTGAGCTAGGGTTAGGGTTAGGGTTAGAGCTAGGGTTAGGGTTAGGGTTAGGGTTTGAGCTAGGGTTAGGGTTAGGGTTAGGGTTTGAGCTAGGGTTAGGGTTAGGGTTAGAGCTAGGGTTAGGGTTAGGGTTAGGGTTAGGGTTTGAGCTAGGGTTAGGGTTAGGGTTAGGGTTTGAGCTAGGGTTAGGGTTTGAGCTAGGGTTAGGTTTAGGGTTAGGGTTTGAGCTAGGGTTAGGGTTAGGGTTAGGGTTTGAGCTAGGGTTAGGGTTTGAGCTAGGGTTAGGGTTAGGGTTTGAGCTAGGGTTAGGGTTAGAGCTAGGGTTAGGGTTAGGGTTTGAGCTAGGGTTAGGTTTAGGGTTAGGGTTAGGGTTTGAGCTAGGGTTAGGGTTAGGGTTAGGGTTTGAGCTAGGGTTAGGGTTAGAGTTTGAGCTAGGGTTAGGGTTAGGGTTTGAGCTAGGGTTAGGGTTTGAGCTAGGGTTAGGGTTAGGGTATGAGCTAGGGTTAGGGTTAGGGTTTGAGCTAGGGTTAGGGTTAGGGTTAGGGTTTGAGCTAGGGTTAGGGTTTGAGCTAGGGTTAGGTTTAGGGTTAGGCTTTGAGCTAGGGTTAGGGTTAGGGTTAGGGTTTGAGCTAGGGTTAGGGTTTGAGCTAGGGTTAGGGTTAGGGTTTGAGCTAGGGTTAGGGTTAGGGTTAGGGTTAGAGCTAGGGTTAGGGTTAGGGTTTGAGCTAGGGTTAGGTTTGGGGTTAGGGTTAGGGTTTGAGCTAGGGTTAGGGTTAGGGTTTGAGCTAGGGTTAGGGTTAGGGTTAGAGCTAGGTTAGGGTTAGGGTTTGAGCTAGGGTTAGGGTTAGGGTTAGGGTTTGAGCTAGGGTTAGGGTTAGGGTTAGGGTTTGAGCTAGGGTTAGGGTTTGAGCTAGGGTTAGGGTTAGGGTTTGAGCTAGGGTTAGGGTTAGGGTTAGAGCTAGGGTTAGGGTTAGGGTTTGAGCTAGGGTTAGGGTTAGGGTTTGAGCTAGGGTTAGGGTTAGGGTTAGGGTTTGAGCTAGGGTTAGGGTTTGAGCTAGGGTTAGGGTTAGGGTTTGATCTAGGGTTAGGGTTAGGGTTAGAGCTAGGGTTAGGGTTAGGGTTTGAGCTAGGGTTAGGGTTAGGGTTTGAGCTAGGGTTAGGGTTAGGGTTTGAGCTAGGGTTAGGGTTAGGGTTAGGATTAGGGTTTGAGCTAGGGTTAGGGTTTGAGCTAGGGTTAGGGTTAGGGTTTGAGCTAGGGTTAGGGTTAGGGTTAGAGCTAGGGTTAGGGTTTGGGTTTGAGCTAGGGTTAGGGTTAGGGCTTGAGCTAGGGTTAGGGTTAGGGTTAGAGCTAGGGTTAGGGTTAGGGTTTGAGCTAGGGTTAGGGTTAGGGTTAGGGTTAGAGCTAGGGTTATGGTTAGGGTTTGAGCTAGGGTTAGGTTTAGGGCTTGAACTAGGGTGAGGGTTTGGGCTAGGGTTGGGGTTAGGGTTTGAGCTAGGGTTAGGGTTTGAGCTAGGGTTAGGGTTAGGGTTAGGGTTTGAGCTAGGGTTAGGGTTAGGGTTTGAGCTAGGGTTAGGTTTTGAGCTAGGGTTAGGGTTAGAGCTCGGGTTAGGGTAAGGGTTTGAGCTAGGGTTAGGGTTAGGGTTTGAGCTAGGGTTAGGGTTTGAGCTAGGGTTAGGGTTAGGGTTTGAGCTAGGGTTAGGGTTAGGGTTTGAGCTAGGGTTAGGGTTTGAGCTAGGGTTAGGTTTAGGGTTAGGATTAGGGTTTGAGCTAGGGTTAGGGTTTGAACTAGTGTTAGGGTTAGGGGTTGAGCTAGGGTTAGGGTTAGGGTTTGAGCTAGGGTTAGGGTTAGGGTTAGGGTTAAAGCTAGGGTTAGGGTTAGGGTTTGAGCTAGGGTTAGGTTTAGGGTTAGGGTTAGGGTTTGAGCTAGGGTTAGGGTTTGAGCTAGGGTTAGCGTTAGGGTTTGAGCTAGGGTTAGGGTTAGGGTTAGAGCTAGGGTTAGGGTTAGGGTTTGAGCTAGGGTTAGGGTTAGGGTTTGAGCTAGGGTTAGGGTTTGAGCTAGGGTTAGGGTTAGGGTTTGAGCTAGGGTTAGGGTTAGGGTTAGAGCTAGGGTTAGGGTTAGGGTTTGAGCTAGGGTTAGGTTTAGGGTTAGGGTTAGGGTTTGAGCTAGGGTTAGGGTTAGGGTTAGGGTTTGAGCTAGGGTTAGGGTTAGAGTTTGAGCTAGGGTTAGGGTTAGGGTTTGAGCTAGGGTTAGGGTTAGGGTATGAGCTAGGGTTAGGGTTAGGGTTTGAGCTAGGGTTTGAGCTAGGGTTAGGGTTTGAGCTAGGGTTAGGGTTAGGGTTTGAGCTAGGGTTAGGGTTAGGGTTAGAGCTAGGGTTAGGGTTAGGGTTTGAGCTAGGGTTAGGTTTGGGGTTAGGGTTAGGGTTTGAGCTAGGGTTAGGGTTTTAGCTAGGGTTAGGGTTAGGTTTTGAGCTAGGGTTAGGGTTAGGGTTAGAGCTAGGGTTAGGGTTAGGGTTAGGGTTTGAGCTAGGGTTAGGGTTAGGGTTAGGGTTTGAGCTAGGGTTAGGGTTAGAGCTAGGGTTAGGGTTAGGGTTAGGGTTTGAGCTAGGGTTAGGGTTAGGGTTAGAGCTAGGGTTAGGGTTAGGGTTTGAGCTAGGGTTAGGGTTAGGGTTAGGGTTTGAGCTAGGGTTAGGGTTAGGGTTAGGGTTTGAGCTAGGGTTAGGGTTTGAGCTAGGGTTAGGGTTTGAGCTAGGGTTAGGGTTAGGGTTTGAGCTAGGGTTAGGGTTAGGGTTAGAGCTAGGGTTAGGGTTAGGGTTTGAGCTAGGGTTAGGTTTGGGGTTAGGGTTAGGGTTTGAGCTAGGGTTAGGGTTTGAGCTAGGGTTAGGGTTAGGGTTTGAGCTAGGGTTAGGGTTAGGGTTTGAGCTAGGGTTAGGGTTAGGGTTAGAGCTAGGGTTAGGGTTAGGGTTTGAGCTAGGGTTAGGGTTAGGGTTTGAGCTAGGGTTAGGGTTAGGGTTAGGGTTTGAGCTAGGGTTAGGGTTAGGGTTTGAGCTAGGGTTAGGTTTGGGGTTAGGGTTAGGGTTTGAGCTAGGGTTAGGGTTAGGGTTTGAGCTAGGGTTAGGGTTAGGGTTTGAGCTAGGGTTAGGGTTAGGGTTAGGGTTTGAGCTAGGGTTAGGGTTAGGGTTAGGGTTTGAGCTAGGGTTAGGGTTAGGGTTTGAGCTAGGGTTAGGGTTAGGGTTTGAGCTAGGGTTAGGGTTAGGGTTTGAGCTAGGGTTAGGGTTTGAGCTAGGGTTAGGGTTAGGGTTTGAGCTAGGGTTAGGGTTAGGTTTAGAGCTAGGGTTAGGGTTAGGGTTTGAGCTAGGTTTAGGGTTAGGGTTAGGGTTTGAGCTAGGGTTAGGGTTTGAGCTAGGGTTAGGTTTAGGGTTAGGATTAGGGTTTGAGCTACGGTTAGTGTTTGAGCTAGGGTTAGGGTTAGGGTTAGAGCTAGGGTTAGGATTAGGGTTTGAGCGAGGGTTAGGGTTAGGGTTTGAGGTAGGGTTAGGGTTAGGGTTAGGGTTTGAGCTAGGGTTAGGGTTAGGGTTAGAGATACGGTTAGGGTTAGGGTTAGAGTTAGGGTTAGGGTTAGGGTTTGAGCTAGGGTTAGGGTTAGGGTTAGGGTTTGAGCTAGGGTTAGGGTTAGGGTTTGAGCTAGGGTTAGGGTTAGGGTTTGAGCTAGGGTTAGGGTTTGAGCTAGGTTTAGGGTTAGGGTTAGGGTTTGAGCTAGGGTTAGGGTTTGAGCTAGGGTTAGGGTTAGGGTATGAGCTAGGGTTAGGGTTAGGGTTTGAGCTAGGGTTAGGGTTAGGGTTAGGGTTTGAGCTAGGGTTAGGTTTAGGGTTAGGCTTTGAGCTAGGGTTAGGGTTAGGGTTAGGGTTTGAGCTAGGGTTAGGGTTTGAGCTAGGGTTAGGGTTAGGGTTTGAGCTAGGGTTAGGGTTAGGGTTAGAGCTAGGGTTAGGGTTAGGGTTTGAGCTAGGGTTAGGTTTGGGGTTAGGGTTAGGGTTTGAGCTAGGGTTAGGGTTTGAGCTAGGGTTAGGGTTAGGGTTTGAGCTAGGGTTAGGGTTAGGGTTAGAGCTAGGGTTAGGGTTAGGGTTTGAGCTAGGGTTAGGGTTAGGGTTAGGGTTTGAGCTAGGGTTAGGGTTAGGGTTTGAGCTAGGGTTAGGGTTTGAGCTAGGGTTAGGGTTAGGGTTTGAGCTAGGGTTAGGGTTAGGGTTAGAGCTAGGGTTAGGGTTAGGGTTTGAGCTAGGGTTAGGTTTAGGGTTAGGGTTAGGGTTTGAGCTAGGGTTAGGGTTAGGGTTAGGGTTTGAGCTAGGGTTAGGGTTAGGGTTTGAGCTAGGGTTAGGGTTAGGGTTAGGGTTTGAGCTAGGGTTAGGGTTAGGGTTAGGGTTTGAGCTAGGGTTAGGGTTAGGGTTTGAGCTAGGGTTAGGGTTAGGGTTTGAGCTAGGGTTAGGGTTAGGGTTTGAGCTAGGGTTAGGGTTTGAGCTAGGGTTAGGGTTAGGGTTTGAGCTAGGGTTAGGGTTAGGTTTAGAGCTAGGGTTAGGGTTAGGGTTTGAGCTAGGTTTAGGGTTAGGGTTAGGGTTTGAGCTAGGGTTAGGGTTTGAGCTAGGGTTAGGTTTAGGGTTAGGATTAGGGTTTGAGCTACGGTTAGTGTTTGAGCTAGGGTTAGGGTTAGGGTTAGAGCTAGGGTTAGGATTAGGGTTTGAGCGAGGGTTAGGGTTAGGGTTTGAGGTAGGGTTAGGGTTAGGGTTAGGGTTTGAGCTAGGGTTAGGGTTAGGGTTAGAGATACGGTTAGGGTTAGGGTTAGAGTTAGGGTTAGGGTTAGGGTTTGAGCTAGGGTTAGGGTTAGGGTTAGGGTTTGAGCTAGGGTTAGGGTTAGGGTTTGAGCTAGGGTTAGGGTTAGGGTTTGAGCTAGGGTTAGGGTTTGAGCTAGGTTTAGGGTTAGGGTTAGGGTTTGAGCTAGGGTTAGGGTTTGAGCTAGGGTTAGGGTTAGGGTATGAGCTAGGGTTAGGGTTAGGGTTTGAGCTAGGGTTAGGGTTAGGGTTAGGGTTTGAGCTAGGGTTAGGTTTAGGGTTAGGCTTTGAGCTAGGGTTAGGGTTAGGGTTAGGGTTTGAGCTAGGGTTAGGGTTTGAGCTAGGGTTAGGGTTAGGGTTTGAGCTAGGGTTAGGGTTAGGGTTAGAGCTAGGGTTAGGGTTAGGGTTTGAGCTAGGGTTAGGTTTGGGGTTAGGGTTAGGGTTTGAGCTAGGGTTAGGGTTTGAGCTAGGGTTAGGGTTAGGGTTTGAGCTAGGGTTAGGGTTAGGGTTAGAGCTAGGGTTAGGGTTAGGGTTTGAGCTAGGGTTAGGGTTAGGGTTAGGGTTTGAGCTAGGGTTAGGGTTAGGGTTTGAGCTAGGGTTAGGGTTTGAGCTAGGGTTAGGGTTAGGGTTTGAGCTAGGGTTAGGGTTAGGGTTAGAGCTAGGGGTTAGGGTTAGGGTTTGAGCTAGGGTTAGGTTTAGGGTTAGGGTTAGGGTTTGAGCTAGGGTTAGGGTTCGGTTAGGGTTTGAGCTAGGGTTAGGGTTAGAGTTTTGAGCTAGGGTTAGGGTTAGGGTTTGAGCTAGGGGTTAGGGTTTGAGCTAGGGTTAGGGTTAGGGATGAGCTAGGGTTAGGGTTAGGGTTTGAGCTAGGGTTTGAGCTAGGGTTAGGGTTGAGCTAGGGTTAGGGTTAGGGTTTGAGCTAGGGTTAGGGTTAGGGTTAGAGCTAGGGTTAGGGTTAGGGTTTGAGCTAGGGTTAGGTTTGGGGTTAGGGTTAGGGTTGAGCTAGGGTTAGGGTTTGAGCTAGGGTTAGGGTTAGGTTTTGAGCTAGGGTTAGGGTTAGGGTTAGAGCTAGGGTTAGGGTTAGGGTTAGGGTTTGAGCTAGGGTTAGGGTTAGGGTTAGGGTTTGAGCTAGGGTTAGGGTTAGACCTAGGGTTAGGGTTAGGGTTTAGGGTTTGAGCTAGGGTTAGGGTTAGGGTTAGAGCTAGGGTTAGGGTTAGGGTTTGAGCTAGGGTTAGGGTTAGGGTTAGGGTTTGAGCTAGGGTTAGGGTTAGGGTTAGGGTTTGAGCTAGGGTTAGGGTTTGAGCTAGGGTTAGGGTTTGAGCTAGGGTTAGGGTTAGGGTTTGAGCTAGGGTTAGGGTTAGGGTTAGAGCTAGGGTTAGGGTTAGGGTTTGAGCTAGGGTTTAGGTTTGGGGTTAGGGTTAGGGTTTGAGCTAGGGTTAGGGTTTGAGCTAGGGTTAGGGTTAGGGTTTGAGCTAGGGTTAGGGTTAGGGTTTGAGCTAGGGTTAGGGTTAGGGTTAGAGCTAGGGTTAGGGTTAGGGTTTGAGCTAGGGTTAGTGTTAGGGTTAGGGTTTGAGCTAGGGTTAGGGTTAGGGTTAGGGTTTGAGCTAGGGTTAGGGTTAGGGTTTGAGCTAGGGTTAGGGTTAGGGTTAGGGTTTGAGCTAGGGTTAGGGTTAGGGTTAGGGTTTGAGCTAGGGTTAGGGTTAGGGTTAGGGTTTGAGCTAGGGTTAGGGTTTGAGCTAGGGTTAGGGGTAAGGGTTTGAGCTAGGGTTAGGGTTAGGGTTAGAGCTAGGGTTAGGGTTAGGGTTTGAGCTAGGGTTAGGGTTAGGGTTAGGGTTTGAGCTAGGGTTAGGGTTAAGGGTTAGGGTTTGAGCTAGGGTTAGGGTTAGGGTTTGAGCTAGGGTTAGGGTTAGGGTTTTGAGCTAGGGTTAGGGTTTGAGCTAGGGTTTAGGGTTAGGGTTAGGGTTTGAGCTAGGGTTAGGGTTAGGGTTAGGGTTTGAGCTAGGGTTAGGGTTAGAGTTTGAGCTAGGGTTTGAGCTAGGGTTAGGGTTTGAGCTAGGGTTAGGGTTAGGGGTTTGAGCTAGGGTTAGGGTTAGGGTTTGAGCTAGGGTTAGGGTTAGGATTAGGGTTTGAGCTAGGGTTAGGGTTTGAGCTAGGGTTAGGTTTAGGGTTAGGGTTTGAGCTAGGGTTAGGGTTAGGGTTAGGGTTTGAGCTAGGGTTAGGGTTTGAGCTAGGGTTAGGGTTAGGGTTTGAGCTAGGGTTAGGGTTAGGGTTAGAGCTAGGGTTAGGGTTAGGGTTTGAGCTAGGGTTAGGTTTCTAGGGTTAGGGTTAGGGTTTGAGCTAGGGTTAGGGTTAGGTTTTGAGCTAGGGTTAGGGTTAGGGTTAGAGTTTGAGCTAGGGTTAGGGTTAGGGGTTAGGGGTTAGGGTTTGAGCTAGGGTTAGGGTTAGGTTTTGAGCTAGGGTTAGGGTTAGGGTTAGAGCTAGGGTTAGGGTTAGGGTTAGGGTTTGAGCTAGGGTTAGGGTTAGGGTTAGGGTTTGAGCTAGGGTTAGGGTTTGAGCTAGGGTTAGGGTTAGGGTTTGAGCTAGGGTTAGGGTTAGGGTTAGGGTTTGAGCTAGGGTTAGGGTTAGGGTTAGAGCTAGGGTTAGGGTTAGGGTTTGAGCTAGGGTTAGGGTTAGGGTTAGGGTTTGAGCTAGGGTTAGGGTTAGGGTTTGAGCTAGGGTTAGGGTTAGAGCTAGGGTTAGGGTTAGGGTTTGAGCTAGGGTTAGGGTTAGGGTTAGGCTTTGAGCTAGGGTTATGGTTAGGGTTAGGGTTTGAGCTAGGGTTAGGGTTTGAGCTAGGGTTAGGGTTAGGGTTAGGGTTTGAGCTAGGGTTAGGGTTAGGGTTAGGGTTTGAGCTAGGGTTAGGGTTTGAGCTAGGGTTAGGGTTAGGGTTTGAGCTAGGGTTAGGGTTAGGGTTAGAGCTAGGGTTAGGGTTAGGGTTTGAGCTAGGGTTAGGGTTAGGGTTTGAGCTAGGGTTAGGGTTAGGGTTAGGGTTTGAGCTAGTGTTAGGGTTTGAGCTAGGGTTAGGGTTTGAGCTAGGGTTAGGGTTAGGGTTTGAGCTAGGGTTAGGGTTAGGGTTAGAGCTAGGGTTAGGGTTAGGGTTTGAGCTAGGGTTAGGTTTGGGGTTAGGGTTAGGGTTTGAGCTAGGGTTAGGGTTTGAGCTAGGGTTAGGGTTAAGGTTTGAGCTAGGGTTAGGGTTAGGGTTAGAGCTAGGGTTAGGGTTAGGGTTTGAGCTAGGGTTAGGGTTAGGGTTAGAGCTAGGGTTAGGGTTAGGGTTTGAGCTAGGGTTAGGGTTAGGGTTAGGGTTTGAGCTAGGGTTAGGGTTAGGGTTAGGGTTTGAGCTAGGGTTAGTGTTAGGGTTTGAGCTAGGGTTAGGGTTAGGGTTAGGGTTTGAGCTAGGGTTAGGGTTTGAGCTAGGGTTAGGGTTAGGGTTAGAGCTAGGGTTAGGGTTAGGGTTAGGGTTTGAGCTAGGGTTAGGGTTAGGGTTAGGGTTTGAGCTAGGGTTAGGGTTAGGGTTAGAGCTAGGGTTAGGGTTAGGGTTAGGGTTAGGGTTTGAGCTAGGGTTAGGGTTAGGGTTAGGGTTTGAGCTAGGGTTAGGGTTTGAGCTAGGGTTAGGTTAGGGTTAGGGTTTGAGCTAGGGTTAGGTTAGGGTTAGGGTTTGAGCTAGGGTTAGGGTTTTTAGGGTTAGGGTTTGAGCTAGGGTTAGGGTTAGGGTTAGAGCTAGGGTTAGGGTTAGGGTTTGAGCTAGGGTTAGGTTTAGGGTTAGGGTTAGGGTTTGAGCTAGGGTTAGGGTTAGGGTTAGGGTTTGAGCTAGGGTTAGGGTTAGAGTTTGAGCTAGGGTTAGGGTTAGGGTTTGAGCTAGGGTTAGGGTTTGAGCTAGGGTTAGGGTTAGGGTATGAGCTAGGGTTAGGGTTAGGGTTTGAGCTAGGGTTAGGGTTAGGGTTAGGGTTTGAGCTAGGGTTAGGGTTTGAGCTAGGGTTAGGTTTAGGGTTAGGCTTTGAGCTAGGGTTAGGGTTAGGGTTAGGGTTTGAGCTAGGGTTAGGGTTTGAGCTAGGGTTAGGGTTAGGGTTTGAGCTAGGGTTAGGGTTAGGGTTAGAGCTAGGGTTAGGGTTAGGGTTTGAGCTAGGGTTAGGTTTGGGGTTAGGGTTAGGGTTTGAGCTAGGGTTAGGGTTAGGGTTTGAGCTAGGGTTAGGGTTAGGGTTAGAGCTAGGTTAGGGTTAGGGTTTGAGCTAGGGTTAGGGTTAGGGTTAGGGTTTGAGCTAGGGTTAGGGTTAGGGTTAGGGTTTGAGCTAGGGTTAGGGTTTGAGCTAGGGTTAGGGTTAGGGTTTGAGCTAGGGTTAGGGTTAGGGTTAGAGCTAGGGTTAGGGTTAGGGTTTGAGCTAGGGTTAGGGTTAGGGTTTGAGCTAGGGTTAGGGTTAGGGTTAGGGTTTGAGCTAGGGTTAGGGTTTGAGCTAGGGTTAGGGTTAGGGTTTGAGCTAGGGTTAGGGTTAGGGTTAGAGCTAGGGTTAAGGTTAGGGTTTGAGCTAGGGTTAGGGTTAGGGTTTGAGCTAGGGTTAGGGTTAGGGTTTGAGCTAGGGTTAGGGTTAGGGTTAGGATTAGGGTTTGAGCTAGGGTTAGGGTTTGAGCTAGGGTTAGGGTTAGGGTTTGAGCTAGGGTTAGGGTTAGGGTTAGAGCTAGGGTTAGGGTTAGGGTTTGAGCTAGGGTTAGGGTTAGGGCTTGAGCTAGGGTTAGGGTTAGGGTTAGAGCTAGGGTTAGGGTTAGGGTTTGAGCTAGGGTTAGGGTTAGGGTTAGGGTTAGAGCTAGGGTTATGGTTAGGGTTTGAGCTAGGGTTAGGTTTAGGGCTTGAACTAGGGTGAGGGTTTGAGCTAGGGTTGGGGTTAGGGTTTGAGCTAGGGTTAGGGTTTGAGCTAGGGTTAGGGTTAGGGTTAGGGTTTGAGCTAGGGTTAGGGTTAGGGTTTGAGCTAGGGTTAGGTTTTGAGCTAGGGTTAGGGTTAGAGCTCGGGTTAGGGTAAGGGTTTGAGCTAGGGTTAGGGTTAGGGTTTGAGCTAGGGTTAGGGTTTGAGCTAGGGTTAGGGTTAGGGTTTGAGCTAGGGTTAGGGTTAGGGTTTGAGCTAGGGTTAGGGTTTGAGCTAGGGTTAGGTTTAGGGTTAGGATTAGGGTTTGAGCTAGGGTTAGGGTTTGAACTAGTGTTAGGGTTAGGGGTTGAGCTAGGGTTAGGGTTAGGGTTTGAGCTAGGGTTAGGGTTAGGGTTAGGGTTAGAGCTAGGGTTAGGGTTAGGTTTTGAGCTAGGGTTAGGTTTAGGGTTAGGGTTAGGGTTTGAGCTAGGGTTAGGGTTTGAGCTAGGGTTAGCGTTAGGGTTTGAGCTAGGGTTAGGGTTAGGGTTTGAGCTAGGGTTAGGGTTTGAGCTAGTGTTAGCGTTAGGGTTAGGGTTTGAGCTAGGGTTAGGGTTAGGGTTTGAGCTAGGGTTAGGGTTAGGGTTTGAGCTAGGGTTAGGGTTAGGGTTTGAGCTAGGGTTAGGGTTTGAGCTAGGGTTAGGGTTAGAGCTAGGGTTAGGGTTAGGGTTTGAGCTAGGGTTAGGGTTAGGGTTTGAGCTAGGGTTAGGGTTAGGGTTTGAGCTAGGGTTAGGGTTTGAGCTAGGGTTAGGGTTAGAGTTTGAGCTAGGGTTAGGGTTAGGGTTTGAGCTAGGGTTAGGGTTAGGGTTTGAGCTAGGGTTAGGGTTTGAGTTAGGGTTAGGGTTAGGTTTTGAGCTAGGGTTAGGGTTAGGGTTTGAGCTAGGGTTAGGGTTAGGGTTTGAGCTAGGGTTAGGTTTAGGGTTAGGGTTAGGGTTTGAGCTAGGGTTAGGGTTTGAGCTAGGGTTAGGGTTTGAGCTAGGGTTAGGGTTAGGGTTTGAGCTAGGGTTAGGGTTAGGGTTTGAGCTAGGGTTAGGGTTTGAGCTAGGGTTAGGGTTAGGGTTTGAGCTAGGGTTAGGGTTTGAGCTAGGGTTAGGGTTAAGGTTTGAGCTAGGGTTAGGGTTTGAGCTAGGGTTAGGGTTTGAGCTAGGGTTAGGGTTAGGGTTTGAGCTAGGGCTAGGGTTTGAGTTAGGGTTTGAGCTAGGGTTAGGGTTAGGTTTAGGGTTTGAGCTAGGGTTAGGGTTTGAGCTAGGGTTAGGGTTTGAGCTAGGGTTAGGGTTAGGTTTAGGGTTTGAGCTAGGGTTAGGGTTTGAGCTAGGGTTAGGGTTTGAGCTAGGGTTAGGGTTAGGGTTTGAGCTAGGGTTAGGGTTAGGGTTAGGGTTTGAGCTAGGGTTAGGCTTAGAGTTTGAGCTAGGGTTAGGGTTAGGGTTTGAGCTAGGGTTAGGGTTAGGGTTTGAGCTAGGGTTAGGGTTTGAGCTAGGGTTAGGGTTAGGGTTTGAGCTAGGGTTACGGTTAGGGTTTGAGCTAGGGTTAGGGTTAGGGTTTGAGCTAGGGTTAGGTTTAGGGTTAGGGTTAGGGTTTGAGCTAGGGTTAGGGTTTGAGCTAGGGTTAGGGTTAGGGTTTGAGCTAGGGTTAGGGTTTGAGCTAGGGTGAGGGTTAGGGTTAGGGTTTGAGCTAGGGTTAGGGTTTGAGCTAGGGTTAGGGTTAGGGTTAGGGTTTGAGCTAGGGTTAGGGTTAGGGTTTGAGCTAGGGTTAGCGTTAGGGTTTGAGCTAGGGTTAGGGTTAGGGTTTGAGCTAGGGTTAGGGTTTGAGCTAGGGTTAGGGTTAGGGTTTGAGCTAGGGTTAGGGTTAGGGTTTGGGTTAGGGTTTGAGCTAGGGTTAGGGTTTGAGCTAGGGTTAGGGTTAGGGTTAGGGTTTGAGCTAGGGTTAGGGTTAGGGTTTGAGCTAGGGTTAGGGTTTGAGCTAGGGTTAGGGTTAGAGCTAGGGTTAGGGTTAGGGTTTGAGCTAGGGTTAGGGTTAGGGTTTGAGCTAGGGTTAGGGTTAGGGTTTGAGCTAGGGTTAGGGTTAGGGTTTGAGCTAGGGTTAGGGTTAGGGTTTGAGCTAGGGTTAGGGTTTGAGCTAGGGTTAGGGTTAGGGTTTGAGCTAGGGTTAGGGTTTGAGCTAAGGTTAGGGTTTGAGCTAGGGTTAGGGTTTGAGCTAGGGTTAGGGTTAGGGTTTGAGCTAGGGTTAGGGTTTGAGTTAGGGTTTGAGCTAGGGTTAGGGTTAGGTTTAGGGTTTGAGCTAGGGTTAGGGTTAGGGTTTGAGCTAGGGTTAGGGTTTGAGCTAGGGTTAGGGTTAGGTTTAGGGTTTGAGCTAGGGTTAGGGTTTGAGCTAGGGTTAGGGTTTGAGCTAGTGTTAGGGTTAGGGTTTTAGCTAGGGTTAGGGTTAGGGTTAGGGTTTGAGCTAGGGTTAGGGTTAGAGTTTGAGCTAGGGTTAGGGTTAGGGTTTGAGCTAGGGTTAGGGTTAGGGTTTGAGCTAGGGTTAGGGTTAGGGTTTGAGCTAGGGTTAGGGTTAGGGTTTGAGCTAGGGTTAGGGTTAGGGTTTGAGCTAGGGTTAGGGTTAGGGTTTGAGCTAGGGTTAGGGTTTGAGTTAGGGTTTGAGCTAGGGTTAGAGCTAGGGTTAGGGTTAGGGTTAGGGTTAGGGTTTGAGCTAGGGTTAGGTTTAGGGTTAGGGTTAGGGTTTGAGCTAGGGTTAGGGTTTGAGCTAGGGTTAGGGTTAGGGTTTGAGCTAGGGTTAGGGTTTGAGCTAGGGTTAGGGTTAGGGTTAGGGTTTGAGCTAGGGTTAGGGTTTGAGCTAGGGTTAGGGTTAGGGTTAGGGTTTGAGCTAGGGTTAGGGTTAGGGTTTGAGCTAGGGTTAGCGTTAGGGTTTGAGCTAGGGTTAGGGTTAGGGTTTGAGCTAGGGTTAGGGTTTGAGCTAGGGTTAGGGTTAGGGTTTGAGCTAGGGTTAGGGTTAGGGTTTGGGTTAGGGTTTGAGCTAGGGTTAGGGTTTGAGCTAGGGTTAGGGTTAGGGTTAGGGTTTGAGCTAGGGTTAGGGTTAGGGTTTGAGCTAGGGTTAGGGTTTGAGCTAGGGTTAGGGTTAGAGCTAGGGTTAGGGTTAGGGTTTGAGCTAGGGTTAGGGTTAGGGTTTGAGCTAGGGTTAGGGTTAGGGTTTGAGCTAGGGTTAGGGTTAGGGTTTGAGCTAGGGTTAGGGTTAGGGTTTGAGCTAGGGTTAGGGTTTGAGCTAGGGTTAGGGTTAGGGTTTGAGCTAGGGTTAGGGTTTGAGCTAAGGTTAGGGTTTGAGCTAGGGTTAGGGTTTGAGCTAGGGTTAGGGTTAGGGTTTGAGCTAGGGTTAGGATTTGAGTTAGGGTTTGAGCTAGGGTTAGGGTTAGGTTTAGGGTTTGAGCTAGGGTTAGGGTTAGGGTTTGAGCTAGGGTTAGGGTTTGAGCTAGGGTTAGGGTTAGGTTTAGGGTTTGAGCTAGGGTTAGGGTTTGAGCTAGGGTTAGGGTTTGAGCTAGTGTTAGGGTTAGGGTTTTAGCTAGGGTTAGGGTTAGGGTTAGGGTTTGAGCTAGGGTTAGGGTTAGAGTTTGAGCTAGGGTTAGGGTTAGGGTTTGAGCTAGGGTTAGGGTTAGGGTTTGAGCTAGGGTTAGGGTTAGGGTTTGAGCTAGGGTTAGGGTTAGGGTTTGAGCTAGGGTTAGGGTTAGGGTTTGAGCTAGGGTTAGGGTTAGGGTTTGAGCTAGGGTTAGGGTTTGAGTTAGGGTTTGAGCTAGGGTTAGAGCTAGGGTTAGGGTTTGAGCTAGGGTTAGGGTTTGAGCTAGGGTTAGGGTTAGGGTTTGAGCTAGGGTTAGGGTTAGGGTTTGAGCTAGGGTTACGGTTTGAGCTAGGGTTAGGGTTTGAGCTAGGGTTAGGGTTTGAGCTAGGGTTAGGTTTAGGGTTTGAGCTAGGGTTAGGGTTAAGGTTTGAGCTAGGGTTAGGGTTAGGGTTTGAGCTAGGGTTAGGGTTAGGGTTAGGGTTTGAGCTAGGGTTAGGGTTAGGGTTTGAGCTAGGGTTAGGGTTTGAGCTAGGGTTAGGGTTAGGGTTTGAGCTAGGGTTAGGGTTAGGGTTAGGGTTTGAGCTAGGGTTAGGGTTTGAGCTAGGGTTAGGTTTAGGGTTAGGGTTTGAGCTAGGGTTAGGGTTTGAGTTAGGGTTTGAGCTAGGGTTAGAGCTAGGGTTAGGGTTTGAGCTAGGGTTAGAGCTAGGGCTTGGGTTTGAGCTAGGGTTAGGGTTAGGGTTTGAGCTAGGATTAGGGTTAGGGTTTGAGCTAAGGTTAGGGTTAGGGTTAGGGTTTGAGCTAGGGTTAGGGTTAGGGTTGTCTTTACGACCTTCCGTTCCGGAGCTACGTCACTTCCTTTCACTTACATAGCTGTATCTCAGGAACGGAAGGTCGTAGAGACTCGGGGACAAGTCTGGCGTGTTCAGAGACCCCGAAATATGTCTGACGGATCATGGTTCCGAATCTCTACGACCGTCCGTTCCCGAGTTATACTTAAGTTTATTTTCCCATTGAAGTGAATGGGGTTTGGTGCGCCTATAGTGAATGTGTGTATCTCGGCAACGGAAGGTCGTACAGACTCGGGACTAATGTCCGTCTAGGGGTTTATGTGGTCTCTGAGAACGCCAGTCTTTGTCCCGAGTCTCTACGACCTTCCGTTCCCGAGATTTGACATGTCCATTAGCGGCGTCTTTTGAATAGCTGTATCTCTGCAACGGAAGGTCGTAGAGACTCGGGGATAAGTCTGACGTGTTCAGAGACCCCGAATTATAGCAGACGGACCTTGGTCCCGAGTCTGTACGACCTTCCGTTCCCGAGTTATAGACCGAAATGTGTCCCCCATTGGAATGAATGGGTGCCAGATGGAGTGAAAATTTCAGTGTTGAGGCCAAAATCATGTCTCCAGGAAGTATGTAGGAGCACGTTTCAGGCCATTTGGAGCTGATTGGTACCATTTGTGGAGTAACTTTTTTTGAACCCATACTCACTTCTATGGGTTTAGGCTAGGGTTAGGGTTAGGGTTTGAGCTAGGGTTAGGGTTAGGGTTTGATCTAGGGTTAGGGTTAGGGTTTGAGCTAGGGTTAGGGTTAGGGTTTGAGCTAGGGTTAGGGTTAGGGTTTGAACTAGGGTTAGGGTTTGAGCTAGGGTTAGGGTTAGGGTTAGAGCTAGGGTTAGGGTTAGGGTTTGAGCTAGGGTTAGGCTTAGGGTTTGAGCTAGGGTTAGGGTTAGGGTTTGAGCTAGGATTAGGGTTAGGGTTTGAGCCAGGTTTAGGGTTTGAGCTAGGGTTAGGGTTAGGGTTTGAGCTAGGGTTAGGGTTAGGGTTGGAGCTAGGGTTAGGGTTAGGGTTTGAGCTAGGGTTAGGGTTTGAGCTAGGGTTAGGGTTAGGGTTTGAGCTAGGGTTAGGGTTAGGGTTTGAGCTAGGGTTAGGGTTAGGGTTTGAGCTAGGGTTAGGGTTTGAGTTAGGGTTTGAGCTAGGGTTAGGGTTAGGGTTAGGGTTTGAGCTAGGGTTAGAGCTAGGGTTAGGGTTAGGGTTAGGGTTTGAGCTAGGGTTAGGGTTTGAGCTAGGGTTAGGATTAGGGTTTGAGCTAGGGTTAGGGTTTGAGCTAGGGTTAGGGTTTGAGCTAGGGTTAGGGTTAGGGTTTGAGCTAGGGTTAAGGTTAGGGTTGGAACTAGGGTTAGGGTTAGGGTTTGAGCTAGGGTTAGGGTTAGGGTTTGAGCTAGGGTTAGGGTTAGGGTTTGAGCTAGCGTTAGGGTTTGAGCTAGGGTTAGGGTTAGGGTTAGGGTTTGAGCTAGGGTTAGGGTTAGGGTTAGGGTTTGAGCTAGGGTTAGGGTTAGAGTTTGAGCTAGGGTTAGGGTTAGGGTTTGAGCTAGGGTTAGGGTTAGGGTTAGGGTTTGAGCTAGGGTTAGGGTTTGAGCTAGGGTTAGGTTTAGGGTTAGGGTTTGAGCTAGGGTTAGGGTTTGAGTTAGGGTTTGAGCTAGGGTTAGGGTTTGAGCTAGGGTTAGAGCTAGGGTTAGGGTTTGAGCTAGGGTTAGGGTTAGGGTTTGAGCTAGGATTAGGGTTAGGGTTTGAGCTAGGGTTAGGGTTAGGGTTAGGGTTTGAGCTAGGGTTAGGGTTAGGGTTGTCTTTACGACCTTCCGTTCCGGAGCTACGTCACTTCCTTTCACTTACATAGCTGTATCTCAGGAACGGAAGGTCGTAGAGACTCGGGGACAAGTCTGGCGTGTTCAGAGACCCCGAAATATGTCTGACGGATCATGGTTCCGAATCTCTACGACCTTCCGTTCCCGAGTTATAGACCGAAATAGACTGTTAAATGGGTCTATGAAAGCCAAATGAAAATAACACCATGATAAATGTAATCAGATATTTAAATTTGTGGGACAGGCCTAATGATACACTCCAATTCGGTTGTATAGGATGCTGAATCAACATTTTTTCCACATTAAGTTACTTGGAGTACACCGCGCTACACATAACACAGAATACAGAACCGCTAATTTAGTTGAAAGTTATCTATTGTAATAATGACCCCTTTATTGTGAAAATTATTATTTTCGACCACAATATAATCTGTTGACTCTCTTGTACAAAATGGAAAACGATGAAAATGTATGTGTTGATTGCTAACCGGTTCAAGGATGCATGCTAGCATGCTCACTTTCTGGAAGGGAATTTTGCATGACATTGTTAGACAATAACTCTTTATGAAGATTATCTATTTTATCAAGATTTCCAAAACTCATTACAATCAACGGTGAATTCGAATATGCAACACTTACATTCTAGTTTGCCAGGTTTTAAATAAATTTGAAAAAAAAAAAATTGTGGGAGTGTTAGTTTGTTTTGTGCCCTGCAGTCGAAAAATGGCTTCATCACATGGACAAGCCATTTTCGATGCATTATCCTACACTGTAATACCCTAATCTGTTGTAACCTGATGATATCGGCATTTTTTTCAAAGTTAAGTTATTGTAAGGATTACCTTGCTAATGGTTATTTTCAGAGATTGGTATTTTTGGACCATTTGTGTCAAACAAACTTGACAGATTACTATTAAACTGGGTAGAAGAAATGATGAAGAAATTATATAACTTTGGAGCTAGATCCTGAAGTCCGCCATTAGTAAAATATTGTCTTTCTTGAAAAACTATCAAACTAATAATGATTTCAACGTGATTCCAAATTCTAGGGGCTGCCTTGTATAGTCAAGGAGTCATATATGAGCATCAAACATGGGACTACTGCTTATAGGTGCAATGACATAATGGAGAAATAGAGCTGCCTGGACAGAGGTTTGCGGTCTATGAGTGGTGTCTAGGTCATTTATATTTATATATCAATAATTTGTGATGTGATCCCCCCATAGACTGCATATATTATAATTACTGCCCTGCTGCATCCACATCAATTTTAGTCATCTGTCACTACTATATGATCGCTATTGAAAGCATGTGATCACACTTGAAGGTCAGAAAAAAGATAAGCTTGTAATTTAAGAGACTTGCATTGTGCTTCCTCATTATTTTTCCAATACAGTGGCCATGCTACTTTCATTAATGTTCCTAACTACAAGTCAAATTCCCAAACCTTCTTCACCTCATCATAGCTACATGGTCTCTCACATAGATGGGGCAGGTGACCTCTGACTTAGAGACAGCTGCTGCGTACGATTTGGAGGTTTAATCATTTTAACTGCATTGTACTGCAAAAATGCTGCTCACAGTAATGATGATGGTTAACATTAGAAAAATGCAGAACTGCTGCACATCATTATCTTATCATGAAACTGAGCACATGTTGCCGCTGAGCATTGATTATTACAAACAGAAGAGGGTGAAACTGGTGTCAGCCGCCACACTCCTACAGCTGTAGGGAACATGGTTATAGCCTTTTCCAAATCCTCCTTACACATTTGCATATTCCCATAAACCCCCGATAATCTTCATATGGATAAAAAGCATGTCCATGTTCCATAAGTGAGGGTTCATAATTACTTAAATTAGTCTTTTCTTACCACTTCAGCATTTCTCAGGATAAACCAACTACATTTTTTGGAGGATTTCATTAAGCTAAAGCAGAAATAAATAGTTTTTACAATTGCCTTGAGAAATCAGGACAGCAGGTGTCAGCAGCTAGCAAAAAAGATAGTTTCAAACATAGTAAACAATTAGCTATGTCTCTTTCACTATGATGCTGCACAGGCAACTGTGCACTGTGCACTCACCTGAGTGCCTACAGATAAAACACATTATGACTGGTTGCTTATTTACTTGTATGTCTGTTTTGTTTCTCTGCTGCATCCCAACATTGTGTAGCAGCGGTTTACAATTATTTCGGGTAGCATTTGATCTCCAGTGGCTCTGTGAGCCATATTCCATCCACACATTTCCATCGACACTATGAGTTGTGGAATGGACTGGATTCACATTGTTTACATGCCATCCTCTGAATGGCTTTTTAAACACCCTCTACAACCCAATGGAATAAGGCCATTACAGAATAATGCTAAATAAACATTCCCTTGTTTAATTATCATCTTGGGATGCACTTTTAAATGCAGGATAAAATAAAGACAGAGCTCATATACATTTTGACCAAACAATATGTGCAGAGCAAACATGATGATTAATATATGATGATTAATTATGATTCCAGTTCTTAAATAATCATATGCAATTCATACATATGCAATTCATACTGTACTCTTCTGCTAAGCTTCTGGGTCATGAGCAGTTATTTTTTAATTGGCAAACAACCCAAACAATATTAGCTGTGGCATTTACTCAGCAGCCTCTCTGACACTTATCCCGCAGCTATTTTCAGTTTTTCGTTAACTATATGGTGTCGAACACGTCACAGACTAAACAAAAGAAGCACAGTTCATTTCCGTTATTACCACTCAACTGCTTTAGATAGCAACACACTTGAGAAAACAAGTTGTTGCAAAAGGCATCTGCTGTCTGTGGTAATGTAACATAGTCAAGTCTGCCACTGCACACAGCCTGACAACACCTCTCTCTGTGAATTCTGCTTCTCTGCATGCCAACGTGAGCAAAATTCTCACCTTAAGATAGATGCTACTTTGTGAAAATCATCGAAATTCACTGCCAACAAGGACCACAGAGTTGCTCAGCTCTGTTTTTTGCTGTAATTATCTCCATATTGAAAGTCTTGATTTGTGACTTATGTAAAAAAATATATATCCCCAGCTACTGTCGGTGTTCAAGGATGTTAGGACAGAAGTACATCATGAAGCCTTTCTGTCTTAGTTTCATACTGAGGACAAAATCTAATCTAAAGATATAAATGATGTGCCTATCTGAAAGAGGGTAAGTTGTATTGTACCACCTTCACATCCCTTGAGAAGCATAATAATCTTTAAAAGTAGAGAAAAATCCCATTACCTGTCACAGATTTCTTCCCTCATTATTGCCACAGCCTCCCCTTTGGGAGGGATAGGGGGGGTGAAGGACGCCAGACACGCTGATATCAGAGTATCTTCAGGAAAAATCTAGGGGACATCTATTTTAGTCTTGTCATTCCCATGGCAAGGTTTAGCCTTTCTCTACCATTGAAAAGGAGTTTTGATAAAAAAAAACAAAGCATTTTTGCGATGACACCCTTGCACCATTCATTTGAAGTGCAAGTCCTACAAACCTTGAGATGGTCCACTAACAAATACAGCAAGTCTTTCTTTAATTTAGAATATATAGGGACCTGTTGCTTCCATGCATCATCCATGTGTTGAAAGTTTAACAAGACTGTTTAAAAATATGTAAATTTTGATACTGTGGACCATGGACCCAATTTTTTTTTACAATCTTGGTTGTTTGTCAGTGTGTTATTTAGTTATCTCACAAACTTGTTCACAGATATAAGTGGCATTTTATATATGGTTAGACAATTAATCCTTTCTTTTTATCGTTGCAAAATGTGGTATTTTTACCTGGCTAGACTCACAAAATAATAATAAGTCAAGCATTATAATTATATAATCAATGACAGGTCATTTAAAGAGCCACTAATGCTAAATATGTTTAATCTATGTTTTTTGTTGACGTTTAATATGATCAGACTAACATTTTCTTTATTTTTCTTTTGTCCTTTCAGTGGAAATTTTTTTTTGTAATTTTATTATGGAAATTGTAAAGATAGCAAAGAAATTGTAAAGAAATTGTAAAGATAGCAAATATTACCTTGGTATAGGATATTGGTATTGGCTCTATATCCCATCTACAGTACATCCACTGTACTGGCACTGGTCCACATCTCACAGCCACACACACAATATACAAAGACACTTCCAAAGGACCAAATCTCACCACAGTCAACCACACAAGACAAAAAAGAGGAGCTATTCACCAAAGTTCACACTTTCCTCTGAGGAGGAGCACAAATCCTGTGTCTCTCACTTAATATTGTGCCCTCTGTCACCAAGGATCATGTTGTCCTGACATTTGTTTGTTCTACTCCCGCACCTCCGTTTGTTCAGCTTTACATCCAAGTCAACCCAATTATGTTGTCAAATACCTGAAGTTATCTTGTTCTCTACGAAGCTCTGAGTTTGTGAATCTTCTCCTGATAAGAAAATAAACAAAATCTGTTTGTAATTCAACAGAAATAGAGAAGGAATGAGTAAACTAGAGAAAACAGAGGGAGAAAAGGGAAACAGAGAAATGTTAAAATGAACATAAGCTGCAAAAGCTTGCAGTCATAGTATAAACCTCAGCTTCCTCATTATAATACAAATGTATTTAATGTAAAGTAGCAAAAATTATATTCGACAATCTTATGCTTTTTTCATGGAGCAACGTTTTTTTTTTCTCCAGTTTTTTTCTTTATTTTATCCTCGGTATGAGCTCATTTCTGTTGTGTGTGTCTTGCTTTCATCACCTCTCATCTCTTCAGATCAATTTGACGAATATCCAAGAAATTCTTCTTTCCAGGTGTGTCATTGGCTGACCTCTTTGTTTGTTTGTATTGTTATTTCTTCTGCATGGTGGCGCAGGTTGAGCAGAATGATGGCACTCTCCCGTTTTTAATTAACTTTTTATCTTGTATCAGCAACATTTGAGGTTTGTTCATGAAAAGACTGTTAGAGAGAGAGAGAGAGAGAGAGAGAGAGAGAGAGAGAGAGAAAGAACCCCTCCTTCTGTCATGTGGTTTTGTCTCATTTTAAATGTGTAGAATTCTGTACAGAAAATATGGCAGTTATAGCATACTCACAGTCCAATGATAAAGAGCATAATTTGTGTCTTAAACTCTGTCTTTAATTTAGGTTCTTATTAGTTCAGTAGCTTTAATTCAACATCTAGGGCCTACTTTTAAATGTTATATTGTTGTAATGCTATTATGGCTATATGCAACCTGCATCTGCTAAATGTCACTTTTCAGCTTACGGTAAGTAATTCAACAAAAGTCATACCTTAAAGGTTATTGAACATTACTATAAAAGAAAACAACTGTTTGCTATGTACAGATGAATTGAAGCGATGACTTGCTGAACAGAGAATGACGTCAAACTGCCTCTTTATTTGTTGCGATCTGAGCTTCTCTGCTCTTTGCTCTGGTAACCAGGCTGGCTGATTTTTCAGGTGTATTTCTATTCTTATTCTTTACTGTGTCTGGTTTCAAAATGCCGTACTGGTAAGTAACGTTCTCATATTATAGCCACAAAGCACACTGAAATATGTTTCTGGAAACATCCGAGATGAGAAATAGGCTATGTTGTAACAGAATCTTGATTCGCTTTTGATCAGCAATGCCTAATTTTACAGTTTGATGTGATTGTGAGCTCTGTTTTGAAGCAAAACACAAAACAGCAGCCGTCTGGTGAACAAACCTCCTTTTTACAGCTAAAGACTACACTAAAATAAGGCTCTGAAAATAATCTAAGCGAGAAGTATGCTAATAAAGAATTGTTATTGGGCACTGCTTAATTTTACTGTTTGATCCATGCATTTGATTTCATGAGAAGTGTGTGTTCAGTTTTCTCTTAAGTGTATTGAGTGAACATTTTACACACATTTGTTTTGGAATCAGATGCTGGGGCCCTAGAACAATATTCAGTGACAGTGGATGTCATGTACATATTAGTGATTTGTTTCCTGTTAGCCAACTTTGCATCACATATTTCTTTAAACACCTGAAATATGACTGAACTAACAAAACACATGTTGTGTATGTCTTGCGCACAAGTTTCGGTATTGGTGATGTCAGTAAAATGCAGGGACGCAATAGGTTTTGCCACATGCATAATTAATACTAAACCAATTATGTTATTGTTCTAATACTTTTCTACTCTAAGTGCCATTTAAGTGGAGAAACCTGCTTTCAATACATATTTACTCACATTTACTCAATCGTTATTTCCATCCTGAGTGAAAGCAATGAAGTTATAAAGACATGGTGCCTCTTTATGTCCTTGTTCCTTTTTGTGATATGCTAATATATGCAAAATAAGGATCATTAGCATCTTTGTCCCAAGAGATGTCTGCATGTACTGATTGTATTACTGGGGCCAAAAAAATTCATATAGACCAGCCAAATGTCTTCCTTATCTGGTAAATTATTCCGTTAGCCCTCTTCCAAAAATAATTCTAGGCTCTCCAGATAACCAGACTGACAGCCTACTCTCCAGTGATATCAACAATTATTACTAGTTTCTGACAATACAATTGCAAGTTGGAAAGATACACTTTGTAACTGTGGAATACAATTCACAATAGAATCTTCTTTTGTTCTGCGGTGTGTGTAAGAAAATTAATGATTGATTTTATTTCACTTTCCAACAGATCTAACAAATAGACTTTCATGAAGTATAGGCTTAAAGATTTCCACACAATAGTCATCCCTGCAAAGGTTTAGCAAATATCTCCAACTCTTCCACAGAAACTATTTTGCCTTTCAAAGTGTAAGAACAACTCCAGAGCAGATGTGTGTAATAGGTGAAATAGTCTCGTGCAGCTGCATTTCATACTGGTTCATTGACCATACAAAGACAAATGACTAACAGCAGCAATCACATTATCAGAAGGTGCGTTGCTTTTTTGTATTGTATCTCTCATTTGTATCCTACACTGTATGCATTTTGCTATCTAACAACAACCAACTCATTTCCGACATACAAGCATTTCACAAAATGTGAACATTTTATTTTGAACTCTCAAGATGCATAATCATTATTAGATCTTCCTCAAGGGACTGAACAAATAATAAGGCATATCAAATAATGTTTATTTGTCAAGACAGTTCCACGATTGGGTGGTCAGACAATTTTGTATTCCCTCTGACTCTTTTATCGATAGGGTCATTTTGTGCTGATTCATCATATAGCTATAGATTTTCAGTCAGAACTTGTGGCAGAAAAATCAGCATAAAAGGGGTTGCGCTCAAAAGTAAACAGGGAAATATTTGAATGGAAAATATGGAAAAGTCTATATAAAAAAGATAACTCTGTACAAAGGAATCAGAATATGGGTGTGTGGGTAGCTTTAGCTCTGTAAGTAGAGAGGGTCGTCTACTAATCAGAAGGTTGGTGGTTGATCCCCAACTCCTGCTGCATATCAAAGTTTCCTGCGGAAAGACACTGATCTCCAAATTGCTCTGTGTGAGGAATGGCTGAGCATAGAAATATCACAGGGTGCTTTGTATAGGAAATACAATATGTATATTTCTTTTTATAAGAAATAAAATGTTTTCTATTTATTTTTTTCTTTACATTTACACTTGTGTGAACAAGACAACAGCAGCTGCCATTAATCTGAATATCTTATCTTATTCTTATCGTCATAGCAACAAGACACGAGATGCTTGCTTTATAGAAAACTGTAATGGTGGGAAGAAGAAAAATAGTAAGAAAAATAAATCAGTTTTTATCCCAGGTTATCATTAATAACAGCCAGTTCTGGCACGTTTAAGGTGTCTGATCTATTTAACATAGTAAATCTAACATGTTCATTAACATAAAAAATAGAAGTGTCATTTCACCCCTTGTTTCTTTTTTGTTTATGGTATAAACACATATGACAACCATTTGTGGATGAAGGGTGCAGTCACATAAAAAGATACCCAGCACAGCCAAAATACAAAAGATGAATATGGAAGAAGTGGCTATGTGGAGTATGTTTATTTACATGCACAGCAACAGGATTATTGACTGATCAATAGACCTTCATCCCAAACCAGTAAATCTGTCAAATGCTTAACCAAATAAATCTCAAACCAACGCCATCTGATCCCCAACATGAGGGTGCATTAATTTGTTGGATTGACATTAACATGGACATCCAAATCTGCATACAAATTATGCTAAATAAAAGCTGGTTCAATTGTAGTTTACCTGCCAATTAAATATTTACATGCAAAGCACTACAACTCAAAAGCATTACATTACAAGAAATGTTTGATGCCATAAAAGCTTGTCTCTCTACGGAGAGTATAGTCAAATTGACAGCTTATAAGATCCTTATGTACATAACAGCAGCACTATTTAGGGTACAGATAATCTTTTCTCATTAAATATTAACTGAATAGCATTTTAACTTCATGTGTAAGTGCTGCTCTAATCCTATCAGTCAGGACAAATATCATTAGTATGAGTGTAGTCCTCTGTGACCTTTTCAGATTGTATTATGATAGTGAACATGGTAAGAAGGTCAGAGAGTGTCCTCTCTCTACCTAAGGAGGCGTAATCTAAGCTGATTAAAAGTGATTTAGAAATTACAAGAAAGACAGAGTAACATGCTGATGATGAAAGGCTCATCAACAAAGAATATACAGGAGAAACTCTACAGAATTTAATTGAAGACGACAACCATTAACACGTTAAAGTCTTAGATGTCAGCACAGACTTAACCTTGTGCTGTTTTGTTTGATCTCTTGAGAGCAAGAAGCGATTCTCTTGATAGGTCTTAGTAGTAGTTTTGCATTCATATTCGACTTGTACTAACGAAATTAGAAAATAAAAATGTTTTATTTCTGTTAAAAGAAGAAAAATTTGGTTGTAGTCTTCTTGCAGTCATATAGTCTTATCACAGGTAAGGCTGATCTCAAACAACCCCACTTTTAACCTTAATATATGGGACTTTTTATTGATAGAAAAACAGTGGTAGAATAGGTTGTCGGTGATGGTTTGTCTACAATTGGCTGGTGAATTTTAGTCTATTGGTGATATAGTCAGAAAAAAATAGAATGGTATAGAAACTTTTAGCATGTATCCAAGTTTTATTTTAAAGTGATAAAAAGAGGTAAAAAATGACTATGTAATGTGGTTTATTGTATAACCATTCATCCATTTACTAAGCATGTTTTTTTCTATTTGATCCAAGGAGGCCCAACTATCCCAATATAATCAGGCTCATCACATAAAGACCAGTGACTTTACAATTCACCAACAGTTAATCTGCATATTTATTCTGATGAAGACAAAGTAGCATTTAAACATTTGCTTGTGCAATTAAAGGCTGAAAATCAATCAGTATGCTCAATTACCTTTCCCCCTTTGGAACGGAGTTGCATTTCTTCTATAATGAAAGAAACACATTATGAAATGGGAAAGCATGCAAAACATACATGCAATACAATACATACAATCACATAGAATTGGTTTGGGCAAAAGCCCAAACACCATACACATTTCTTATCCAATACGTCTCTATATTGAAACTCTAGTATTTAATAATTGACAATAACCAATTTTCTGACATGTATAGTCACTTTGCTTAATTGAAAGACCCCAATGTTAAGACTGAGTCAGCTTTAATTAAGCTGCTTTCAGTTTAAGCTACATCCCAAAGGATTTCCAAAAGTGCAAATGTGTCTATTTTTTGCAGCATACCCGGCTGCATCCAACGAACAACGTCCGGATTTCACAACAGGATAATTTCTTTTGTCCACGACAGAATCCCACCTCGGTGCATTAGCTGGATGGACTGAGCAACACACTGTCAGTGCACTCTGTACTGGCTACTTTGTCACGGCCGGCCTTCAGACTCTGCCTCTCAGCAGTTGTCCCTGGAGACCAGTATTCAATGCCAGGCAAAGATGCGTTAGCTGGAAAGACCAAGCAATATGTTTCCACACACTCTTTGCCTTACTTCGGCTACTCAGCGTGGCTCGCTGCTCTCCCCTCAGCACCTGTTCCCCCATGAGGCTACATCCCCACAATTTACTGCTGCTATGCTGAGAGCCTGCTTAAAACCCACAGATGACATAAGCAACAGCATCCTAAGAGGAGCGAGATGCCAGCTCTCCTCTGCATGTAAGAGCAGATATAAGACTGTTTATCTTGTAAGAAGATTGCTCGCCTGTCTCTATCTCTTCTAATCACCACGTGACTGCCAGTGCAAAACCAGAGTGACGATGTACACCAGTGCCTTATATAGACAGCGTGTTCGGGTTAGTGTAGCTGGTGTGTCTTATAAAATTATCTACGTCATTGGCCAGCTGGTGACGAATTCCTGTGCATATGGAATATGTAGCTGGATGGAGAGATAGTCTTGATATGATAGGATTTGTCTTCTACGAGGAATGATTTCAACATAATTACACACCAAGTTCTATTTGACTATTTATTACAGCAACAATATACATTTATGAAGATAATACGTACCATACAAGTTGAAATAAAATTTAAATTTATAGACAGATATTAATGTATTTAGATGTCTTTTCTATGGCCATTTTTACTCAGCCTAAAAAAGCAATGGCAGCCAAGTTACAGGCCAACCAAGGACAACAACATGAAAGACAGCATCAATTCAAAGACAGCACATCAAACAACAGTACAACAGCATAAGTCACTTTGTCTATCACCATGCGCTGAATATGCATAATAACACTCATGTTATATGGGAATATTCACAATAACGCCTGAATGAACAATGTTACATTTTATATCGCACTTAACTTGCTAGAAATCCCATTAAGTATCTGGCATTCATGGAAAAAATTGACTTAATGTAATGGTTGCATCCTGGCAAACACAGCCAAAGGTGTTATGATAGAATATTCCACTGCAATTAATTTTATTTTCAGATGTTTTGCCTGAGCCTGAGATTGCTTTTTAAACTAAAGTAAGTGTTGTATTTTGACAAGTTAATAAGAATAAGAAAAGGAATGTGCAAATTGTAATTTTATTGGTATAATGCCAACCTCATCAAAACAATATTTTCCTAATAATGACACTGAGGAGCTCCTTGTGGTGGCTTGTCCTGTGATGAAAATGTGATATTTGCACTTTGGTTATTTTCGTTTTGTGTAGGTGTCATCGTGACATTTTATGTTTCCAGTAAAGGAAAGTATAGGCACTGATAACAGAATAGCACTTGAGCCTTTTTTTTTTTTAGCACACATTGCTTACCTACCATTTAATTTTGTAATTAACATACATGAATCTTAAGCTCATCTTAATTGAATAGCGTTGATTTTAATTAAGGGCTATTTTAAAACTGTAATGGGACATGTCACTATCGCTCTTCGTCTGGTAATTGCAGGGGGCAGGGCAAATGAACATGCCTCTTCTTCAGTAAAAATCAAGAGATTGTGCATTGCTAATGCCTGAAGTAGAAACTCATTCAACAGACATGCTGCATTTCTGGAAAGCATTTCACTGCAGGTGATATTTGACGTGATGAGCTAAAGAAATAAGATAAAACGAATAAACATGATTTGGTCCTCTCAGGATTGTGCCTGGTCTTCTCTCTTTTCCTCATTTGATGCGTCTTGTATCATGATTGATAAGTGCACAGTTATAGTTGACAGAGGACAATTCAACTCCTTATTCCTAGAAATGGTAATAAGAAGAAAGGTGCTTTTGTCACACAGATCTAAATCAAAGTAACGGATCATTAGTGTTCCCACACAAACCTCTGCTCCAGGAGGTGAAGACAATATCAAAGGTGCATTAGGTTCACTTCACTTCATAGATCTGCCCAACTACATATGGCATTACAATTTAATGAGCCACATGCCTCTGAATGTAATCATAGTAACAGCCATGCTGTGCAGGCTTTATTAGATGTGCTGTGCTGCTTTGCCATACAGGCTTTGGCAGTGTGCAATTGTGGAAGACACTGTGTAATATCATTTCAATGTCATCTCAGAGATTATCATGAAATAGCTCTGAAGTTACTGATGAGACTCAAAGCATGAACTAATAATAGCATGAAAAAAATAATGCCTCATCAACTCAGAGAATGAGGAAGAATGATCAAGGGAGCAAGCACTGAGTGTTGGTTTAAATGGGAGAAAGAAAAAAGAAAAAAGTCCACCCTCAGTACATTGTTAGATATCATCAGCTTCATGCAGCTCAGCATATTATTTTGTGATGAACTGTTGATGAAGTGGAGTTTACTATTTTTAGTGAGCCCACTTTTCCTCAACGCGTCTTGTCAAGCACTACTTCAGCCAGTAATTTTATATGGTTGCTGCATGACTTCAAAAAACCCTCTAGAGTGAACTTGTTACGTTCAATCAAAGGTGTTTGGATGAGTTTATACCGTATAAATAGAGCTAGCCTGTGTGTTTTTACAGCCACATCACTTCTCTAAACCCACACTCTGGTAGCTACCCTGTAATCTGGTCTGCTGATGGTACTGTTGGTGGTGAAATTGGTATCTCCATCATGAATTTTCATTGGTGCACAAGAAGACAAGAGAGATGCCCATGGTCCTTTATTCTGAGGCAGTGGTATCAAAACCGGATGCTTGGATGTTTTAGCAAATTTAAAATTGATAAATCACACCCAAATGACAAATACCTCACTATGACATTACATTACATTTATAGAACCTCAAAAATGTAGTGTGAAGGTAGACTTGCCAATAGCCGTGTAGGGTTCTTCCTGTTTAGAAGCTGGCCGTCTTCTGGTAAGAGCTGTCCTTGTATTCTAAACAGCAGAGAGACAGTAGGAGGACTCATGGTCTGCTGGTCATCCCATGCCCTGCTGCTTTCTGCAGGGAATGAGAGGTACTTTGGCATGATGATGATCTCTTTGCCATGGTTACTGACTGTTTGGAAAACAGATTTGTTTATTCCTAGAGGACCAACATTAAGCTGCTAAAAAAACATGTTTCCATCAGAAAATTAGGCTTTAGGCAAAAATTGGACAATTTATTTTATGAAAAATGTTGGGATGCCTGAGGGAAAACACATCTGTTAAGCTATTTTAATGCAGTGGATTAACCTTGTATTATTGTTATTATATTCTAAACAAAATCTGAATTGCATACAGCCTTTTATGTTTTAGTATTATGTTTTAGGCAGATACCATGATATCAAAATACTGTTTTAATAGAGTATTTGGATGTGCAAAAAAAGCAAAGCTCTAAATTCCATATGACTATATATCTGTTAGAAATCAGAAATCATTTGCTGCAAACTAAACTATAGTGTAGGAACTTTTTATCATGTTCATTTGTCATAGTTGTAAATAGATAGCACATATGTCACACGATAAATAGCACAAATGTCAATTAGTTTGTGTCTTATTCTAATCCCACACAAATCATTATGCTGTGTGTAACAAACATTTGCAACATCGCAATCAGCTCTTAATTGACATATTGCACTCATATGCTTGTGAGTTCCCAAAAGATAACAGCAAACAAAATTTGGCTCAATAACACAACAGTCATGAACAATGTTTGCACAGTCTGGGTGCGAGAGTATGCATGTGTGTATCCATCTGTCATAACTTGTTCATAGCAGTTCTTTTGCTTATTGATTTTTTCCAAGATATATCTTCAGTTTCACGTCCTTTTCTCTTTGCTAGTCCCTTGCCACTGATCTAACTGATGTCCCGCCTGACTTCTCCTCGGCTGCTCTTTTAAGACCCTCCCTGCCAGCTGGTCCTCTGTTTGTCTTGAGTTTATGGTGGCATAATGATGTCAGTTCTGTAACATTAGAAAACACTGCTTGTCCAATATGCCAGTGTTTACTTCACATGATCTACTTTTTACAACGAAAGAAATTTCATCCCGAACTTTATAAACTTGTATTGTGTCATTTTAAACAAAAAAATAAAACTCTGAGTAAATGATCATATGATTATGTTTGTTTTTCAAGAACCCAACTTAGTGCTGTAGCAAACACACATCTGGAGCAGACAATTGCTCACCTAACTGATTTATAGTATTTATCTTAGATATATGGCTTTAAGTAAATCATTCACTCCCATGCTGTCTTCATGCTCCCTAAACAATGTGATGTTTGTAATTACAACTTAATTATCTGAATTATTAATGTAGAAAATGTGTGTGTGTCATCTAAGTTTTAAACACCCTTCTCAAAGCTTGGCATTTCTGTCACGATCACAGGCGTTGTAATTAAATGGGCTTTGTCTACTCATGGATCATTGCTTTCAGCTGATTAAGGAATGATAGGAATGACTATATAAATCAAAGACAACCAACCCAACTAATTAGCTATCCTAACCATTACATCCACTAACAACCGCTGGAGGAGGTTTCTCTTACATAATCAACTTCATTATTAAATTGTGTCACTGCAGCTTGTAATGGATCTAATCTGCCAGCAAAGCTAGTGGGGGAAAAAAGGCATATTGTGTCATAAAATGCTCTGTGCTGTCATATTTGAAATATACAGATACAGGATGGTGATCAGTCATACAGGTGAAAAACATTTACACCTATTTTTTAGGTACTTGTTCCCAAGGGCAAATAGGGGGTTGGTTCATTTTCAATTACTGAGTCTGGTGAAACACTTGACTGGTCCGATTCTAATTTAACTTTTTATCAATTAATAAACCTTGACAGCAAAATTACATCAAGGTAGAAGCTATAACTATGAAGGACATGCCGTTCTTTAATGGATAATTTACAAAATTCCACACTGACATTATGTGAATGCAAAACAACTTCCTCTCCTCTGCGTGAGCAACACTCCGGACGCAAAACCAGAGAAATAATCCACCAACTGCAAAAAAATCTGTGGTAATTGTCTGCTTTGAGTAAAGATTTAGCCCTGAAAAGATTCACCTTCAGAGTGGGGCTATTATGTTTCTCCTGATATAGGGTTGATGCTAATCAGTGTGGATTGTATTTTATGCCTTAAGGCAGGAAATGTGCTGATGAGAGCACCACAATAAATGAACCTTATCACCTAATGGCATCTCGGCCCACCCTGTGACTTACTGAAAAAGCCCTTGCTAAATGTCACAGGCAGGCAGAATGCGCATGTGATATAATTGGAGGGAAATGAGCAAACCACAGATGGATTGGTCAGTCATCATTATTGCTGATAGCAAACTCAGCAGTGTCTTGGAAAGACTATCACAGATTTCAAATACAACCCTCATTTTTGGATACGGTATTGAAAGATTTTGGTCCGCCCTCAAATGTAATGATTATAACAGCCTGATGAAACATATAAAACTATGTGGCACTGACCTCAAAAGTGGGGAAACCTGAGAAGCCATGGTGCGTATGTGCTGTACGTGTGACTCAGGAACTATACCATGCATAACTGAGGTGTGATTGCATTTCAACACAAGAATAACATCTGAAAATTTCATTTCACAGCACTGATGACTTGCTATGTGAGTTAATTGTCATGAAAATGCTGCTTCTGTAATTGCTTTCATAAATCTTTAAAAATGTTGCTATATTGATTTAAAAAAAATCAAAAGACCGTGCAGAATGCTGAGCAAATTGTACGTCTACTGGTTATTGTAAAATAACCAGTAGACGGTTGACTGGTTATTTTCACACTATGTTTCTTTTCATCCTTTTTAATAAGTGAATCATAAGGCACACAGAGTAGAACATTTAAGACAGCAAGAGCTGGAGTTGATAACATGTAAATGCGTGTTGACAAAGAGATTAAGGAAACTATACGTTTGATTTTCTCAATGTTTCATATTTATGTGGATGAATCAGGGAAATGTATCATTAAAATTAACAGCAAGCAAGGCATATACAGCATAATGGAGAGTGCACCGTTTTATATTGTGCATCCATCAACAGAAGCAAGACGACTGTGGTTTGATGGCCGATGAATTTCCATTGATTCTGTAATTGAATTTGAATAAGCAAGGTTATAGTATGATATCAAAGTGTTACGTCCTTGCCCTGCAGTGCTACACAATGACCGGCACTAGTGTTACTTTACATAAGCAAAGCGTCAGCCAGTCTAAATTCAATATATTTATAATATTTCTTAACTTTGTAGGGTTGGTCCCCACGTGCAAATGAAGGAATTTCTGGACCTATATTCAAGCTGTGACAGTCTGTAATATTGAGATCCAACCTAATACTTGAGTGTGTCTGCGAGTCTTTTTTAGGCTGGAAACGCCCTGTAGAGCAGAGCTAAGTAAGCAATCACTCATTCTGAGTAATTGCAAAGGTGAAATGTAAGTAAACTCTGTGAATGTGCATGACCGTCCAAGTGCCAGATGCTATGAGCTGGTGCCAACATGGCGTCTGAGTTACTCATTAAATCAGAGGAGTGGAATCCATTGGCCCTTCTCTGATGGCTCTGTCTCTCATTCAAACCAGCACTACTTTTGCCCAACACTGGTGACCAAGTTCCCCAATGCACAAGAGGCATAAATGAATAAATAAAGACTCATAAAACAACAACAATGAGAATAGGACCATGGGGGGCAGATAAGAGAAAGGGAAACAGTTTTCTGTAAGCAGCAGATTATGAAACATTAAGCAACAATTAACGTAATGAGAGTTATTGAAGCGGCAAGGTAGCAGACAAGCTGTGTGCATCTGGTTGCTGCATCTGGCCGCAGTGGCAGAGCATCCAAAGGGGCAGGCAGGAAGGCATTCATTTGTTATAGCTGTTCCTTCCCAGTGGATGGAGAAATGGCATGGCAGTAATTGTCATGTACTCAAAATGAGTACTGGATGGTGATGTATGCTCTGCTATGGACACCACGTGCTCTGTCAGAAAGTTCGAAGATTTTGTTCAGTGTAAATTGAAGGAATGGCTTTCAGTGGGTAATTTGTTCCCCTCTCTCTCTGTTAAGAGATGAAAACACAATAGATTTTATCAATTTCTGCAAGGACACATTTTTCATTTTAGCAAAAACGGCCATAGAGAGCAGCAAAACATGGCATTAAACCAAGGCAGAAATATTATCCCAACTAATGCAATCCAACTTTATTTGGAACATAATGTTTACTGCTTCGAAAACTGAATTTGATTGGGATTATATTATCTCATACGCAATAAAGTTTACGTTTGATTCTGTAATCTTTGATTTGATAAAGTGACTTGTTATTTATTTAGCATTCCAGTGCATAAATTCAACCACAGAGGTATAGTGTGTGCTGCTTGTATAAATAAAAATAAGAGAAAGAAAAAAAATCCTAGCTTCATAATTGAAATTTACTTTATGTTTTTATGTTAATCCTGGGCCTAATTACAAATAATTGATGATTCCAAGCCAGCCTGTTTCCCCTCAACATCTTCAGGTGAAAACATTTGACAATTGAATTAAATAAAAAAATGGTCTTTTCTACTAATTAATAATACAAGTAAATCACTGAAACTGCCCCACCCACAAGACATAATGCCCCCTATCCAAGATGCACATTTACGTTTTATGCATCTCTGCTATCCTCATAAAACACATAGACACCATCCTTTCAGATACCAAGAATTCCATGTTGCATGTGATGATCACAATAAAGTGACATTTCGTGTTGCATTCCTGTTTCCAGGTTTGTCACTGGCATATTCAAGCACAATATTGAATCCTGCCCTCACTGCCCATTTAATCAGGGAGTGGGATTAAGTCTGAGCAGTCCAGCCCAGGCGAGATGTACAGTAACATGACTCTCTACTAGGGACTTAAGATGGATGGGCTGGACTAGAGTCTGAATGGAACGCCTCCATTGGGCCGTTTGGCCTGGTGGAGCCCATCAATCAGGGTGACACCAGAGGTCTAGGCTCAGGCTGTGTAATGATGCGAACAGCATGTGGTCAAGCCATCCCCGGCTGCTCAGGTGTAAGGGTCTGCCCTGTCCACCAGTACTCTCATCTCCGTCACTGCTATCATCCATCATGCTAGCCAGATTCATGGCATGCAACAGATTTCAGGTCCAGATCAAACTGTTAGTGGAATTCAAAATTAAAATTATGTTGTGATGTTATTGACTTAAGTTAGTCCTGTTCGTCAAATGATAATTATTAGGTATTTTACTATCTCGATCTTTAAAGCCTTGATGTAAATGTGTTGCAGAAGTCAAAATGCCAACAATTAATCCCTGTTACCCTCCCCGCACAGTAGATTCTGATTCTGGCAAAATAATTCATGGGTGCTTGGCTTCCATGACATGTCACAAATGGTATTTGGATTTCTAATCTTGCAATAGTAAAGGAGTGCAGAGAGGTGGAGACCAGGCAGATCACTTTCCCTAATAGCACTTCTGCAGGAAGTTGCCATTAGCCATTTTTTATGTGTCCAATACTTATGGTGATGTGGATGCTTCAATCTTGTACAAAGTTCATTAAAGGACATATTTTATTGCACATTATGTGCTTTATACCCCTCACACAAACATATTATGCTCTTGGATGAAGGTGGCCTTATGAGTCCCATAAAGCAGACCTCATGAATATGATTGTAAAAGCTGCTGCTCAGTATGGACTCAGTGTAAAGGGAAGGTCATTTGGGAGAAAGCATGCACTGCAAAAATGTATACTCATAACGATGCCTTTGGTGGGGTTTCCAAGCAGTTGAAATACATCTGGTGCAGCCTAATGGACTCCTGTCCCCCACTGGAAACAATGTTTGGGTTGGGTTTTCAGTGTGTTATGGGTCTGAATAAAAGAAAACCAATTCTTTGGTCAGATATTTGTTTTGTGCTGTTATGAATTGGGAAACACAATGGCTCTGAAATCCCTAAGACCGCAATTATTTTTTGGTTTGATTGCGACCATAAAATGAGTCTGTACATTTAGATCCACACAAATATAAATGAGCATAGAAAAGTGATATATGAATCCTGCTCTTGTCCTCTCCTTGTTTATTTAACTGCATGCCTTTGGAATTTGTATAATGTGATGATGAAGGATGTTGAATCAACTAAGCCTTTTCAATTTGTGTTATGTAATCAATGTCAAATCATTTTTTGAAAGGCAGCATGAATGGCTGATAATTGCTTCTTGTTCTTCTCTTATAATTAAAAGGTAATGGAGGCATAGCTATTTCCTAAATTGAATTTGAAAACTGGAATTTGAGGCGTGTGTGTGTGTGTGTGTGTGTGTGTGTGTGTGTGTGTGTGTGTGTGTGTGTGTGTGTGTGTGTGTGTGTGTGTGTGTGTGTGAGGGCTTTACGCATGGTATTTATGGATTTTAAATTCTGTTTTTTCTATGACTTCAAGTTATCATCAATACGTGCTCTGTTAAAAATTCATTATTTGATATTAATTTCTTAATTTACGTTAAGAAGGACTTCACACTCTTCTAAAATTGAATGAGTAATATCCCCTCAAATCCTTGTAAGCCTATAAACCCCAGAGCAATAATATTTCCAGATGGAGTTGCAGCATCTCCAGTACCTATTTTTATCTGTCACATCGTGTTAATCTTACCCATATTTGGACAGTTATCAATGAGACCTTGCTGAGTGAACATCATAATTAAGACTGTATAATAATAACAATAATAATAATAATAATAATAATAATAATAATAATAATAATAATAATTGTTATTATTATTTGCACACCTGCATAACTTACGTATCCCAAATGGGAGCATAATTTAACTGGCTTGTGCGTTCAAGAGTGTAAATACGATTTCTAATTCTGCACAACTTGATTATTCTAAACTCCACAACCCAGATTTCAGGAAGTACTTCATGACCTTGAAAATAAGTGATTGTCATTGACGGTCTAGTATTTCTACCTATCATAGCATGCAAATTGGGAAATTCCATGCTCCATTACTGCTTGTGGTCGCCTCCAGTCTCCTCACAGCATTTCACATTCCCAATACCATGTCAAGGAATAAAAGGACCTCATGGCAGCTTTACTCTGGGGGTTAATAGCTGCCTTTTACAAAGGGTGGTGATGATGATCTTTTTTTTTTTCAGTCCTTTATTAAGATGTGTTGCCAAGACATAATAAGGTTCCAGCACATTACATACACCTCTCTCTATGTCATTAGGTTTTGTCAGGCATAAAAACACTCATTTTACTAATATGGACAAACCATTCTTCATTGGCATGTTAATTATTAGGGAACTGAGTCCAGTCCAATCAAGTCATCACTGTGTCATGGATGGTCAGATACCACCATAGATGGCACTGTTGCACTGCTGACAGGCTGACTGACAGCACGCTGATGTGCCAGTCATGATGCACAGATGTGGTGTCATTCCAGATCGGTGCATTTGCTGAGAAGCTGTGATGCCTGATTAGCACTTAAATAGTTACTTACAAAGCGATCAAATGAATAAAAACCTAATTCTGATTTCTTTGCAGTATGAATAAGCAAAAGAATATGGGAAGTTCTAACATGATGTGATTATAAGACACACACTTAGATGCTTTGTGATATGTCTGGCCAACATGGGGGAAAAAAACATTTCAAATAAGACAAACTAGTCTTATTTGTCTTCATTTCCAGTAAATCTTCATGTGCTAATTTTCTGTGGACTGTACATAGTGTAGTGAAATAGAAGTTGTCATTCCTTGACAAGGCTATTTTCCGCCCATTCCATCTGTGCATGTTGAACATAGTTATATGCATGCCTTTATTATAGTATTCAGCATTTCTTGATTGTCAGACCAGTCCCTTTTTCTGAGATTTCAGTTGTTGAGAAACATATAAATAGTATCTCATAAGGTATTTTTGCATGGTATTTTATAACACCAGATAAAGATGAAGCATGCAGGTACTTCATGGCTTCATGTTGATGTTAGGCTGCCTCACTATGCAGTCAAGATGAGAATTAGAACTGAATTTCAAATGGATATAAGGCACTTTAACAAGCTTTCACATGGCAGGCCACACAGGCTTTCACCAGGGCTGTGGGTCTGTCTGTTGGCTCTCCAATTTAACAAAGTGATGTTTTAATGAGCCTGGCTCAAAGGGACAGAAAGGCTATTCTCATCTGAGTTCCTATCCAGAACACCTGGTACTGTATAAATGCATGGTGAAGGCATAGCAACATTCCACTGGCTGTTGACAGAGGAAATCATCTTGTTATACCTATCAGTTAGTTACAGCTAAATCAAGTCCTGCTCGGAAAATATTGAACCTAACCATTACACGCAATGACGGTTGCATTGAAACAAAAGAAATTATAAAAATAAATGTAAATGGAATGGAATTCTCAATTTCAATTAAATAAAAATAGTTGCAATGAAAACATTGAGCTACCACCCCTCGCAGTCGGAGTGATAGCGATTACCTCTTCACCCCTGCCATAACAGGGCATGTGTTGAGTTCAAAGATCAAGTATGCTCATACTCATTTACTGTTTACTGGTCTCATTCAGGCCTGAACGTTCTATTCTAAACGTGCTATTAAGTTCTAAGAATCCTCCCCATGGAGCAAAGCACCACACTGTAAACATCAAAGCAAGGAAAGATATTGTCTGTTGATTAAAACAACAAAAAACATTGGGAAAAATATAATCTCCTTGGTGGAGGTAATGAAATAAAGAGGCATTGAGTGAACTAGTAATCTGGTCTCTTTGAGGGGGGATGTTGACAGCCAGACCACAAGTCATCATTCATTTTCAGCCAATTTAGATAATAAATAGAGTGTCCGGCAGAGTTTTTGACACCCATTTTGCTCATTTTTAACTAGTTTTTATGACGATGTTATGATTATGCGTATTCGTCAAATCGACCAATGACATTTGTAGATTCTGGAAATTATTTATACACAGTATTGAATTCAGCTGTGAATAACATTTTTCTAACTTTCAGTTAAGAGGAGATAATGTGACACAACACAAAGCGGTCAAGAGAGAGTCAAACCTAATGTGGAGTGTATTCTGATTACAAAAATGAGAGCACTCATGAGAGGAAGTGCAGGCTAAGGTAGGTGGCAAAAATGACACCCACTGCACTTTCATTGCACCACTGTGTGCAATAAGGGCACCCGCTGTTAAAGGAATATTACATAGACATGGCTACATAGGTTTAAATCTATTCTCTATCTATTATGATTTAACTGAAAGTCTGCATAAGTGTATGCACTGTTTAACAAATGAATACACAACAATGATCACAATGCATGCAAAACTAAAAATGTATGCAATAATACAACTGAGGCTCAATATTCATCTCAGATTGCTTATTACATGGCTGATTGCCCATGACAGATCTTCTAGCTTTTAGATTACTTTGCTATGAGTTGAAACTGACATTTTGTCATGCTGTCCAATAAGCTTCCACAGTGGTTTTCAGTCTTGTGATTCAACTTTGCAATACTGCTTCCTATAAATGAAATGTCCTCAATCTGAAAGTCACCTCAGAGCTCTAACATGGTCACTTTTGTTGATTGCATGCAAGCCTGCGCTTTCGGATCGGCTGGCTTTATTTTTAGTACTTGTTTTTAGGTGGTGAGTGGCTGTAAGGCACAAACTGGTTGCAGACTTGACTGAGACTCAAATTGTCATTTCGAAAGTGACAAGGTGCTGATTTGCCCGCCTGGCACTGAGAGATTGGACATCACTGTTGACAAATGTGCAGTGGAACAAAAGTGGCAGGATGCTAGGGAAGACAGAATGCCTTCAGCCATTTTTTCCTATCAGTTATCACAACTGGATGACAGCTAGTTAAAATTCTTGAATTTATCGATAGTATAATTGTTTTGCCTTTTTAAAATCTGAATTGTAGAGGATCCAATGGTTGGTTTGCCTTTAAAAGTCTATATTTAGCTTGTTTTGTTTTTTAGTCATGTCACTTTGGGCGTATGATATGAAGCTGTCATAAGAACGTGGCACCTTGGGCCTGGATATTTTTATTCAGTCTAAGCAGCAACAATGTGTACATATATGAAAATGGCTGTTTTTTTTTCTAACAAAAATTTTAAGGGGAAAATCAGGGTAAAAGATGTCAGCAAATCTATGACCAAAACATGACATCATAACTTGAACTAAAATGTAATTAATTAACGTCAAATAATGAAGCTCATAGCAAAAAGTCAAGTAGGAGTCATGGTAAAGTTATCTTTTTCATGACTTTAATATGAAAGTTGTTTTGTCAAAGGAAAGGAGCGCAGGCGTGTGTGGGTCAGCTGTAAAGAGATGGAATGGAGATTGTGATTGTTTCTTCAGTCTTCACTGCATTCCTCTGTTGATTTGTTTCTTTATCAAAGTTAAATTAATTCATAAAAATAAAAGTTTTTAAAAAAGGTTATAATCTGAATTAGAATAAGATCTTAAAGATTAAGATGAAGAAAGAGATAAAGCATTTGTGTATTTGAAGAAATAAAGAAATGTACAGTATATGCCATCATTTGGGTTTTAGATTAAGAACTAAGATAATGCTCAGGCTAAAATGATCCTAAACTGCATGTCCTTGTGCATTAAAAATGCAGGTATCGCGCCAATAAGTTTTCTGGCAGCCGGTGACATTCACCAAGGCTGTAGACTACCAGACATGACTTTGGCAGACTGTGGTTTCTATCATATCCTGTTGAGAGCTAATGCATTATTCAGTCCCCGTATTGCTTAAGAGTCAGAATAAAAGTAGAACACCCATTCACACCCAATCGCCTAAGGTCTGATCAGATCTTGGCTCCCACCTCGAAGATTCAGAACAAATTCTGCGGACAGAACGTGACTAGTTATCCCTCCATTCCTCCCAAACACCCTTCACTGAATATATTTTGAAGCCTCATCTTGCAGTTTTAATGCATTTCCCCTGTCTCGGTGCCATTGTCTGCTGCTGTACTGCAAAAAGCAATCTAATGAGCAAGGAAAGGAAAAAACTTATGTTGAATTCCTGTGCCTCGAAACAAAATCAATACCAGCTATTGACAGATAGCTGGTATATATAATTGAATTAAAAGTGAAACTGCAGTTTTAACATTTGTAAAATATAAACTGCTGAGTGCTTTGTATTTTCTATTACACACTGCCAATGACTGAAGGTGGTTAGTTGTTAGATTATCACCAGAATATGTATGGATACCCAATATGTATCTATATGATACTATATGTCCTACAGTATATGTACAGAAGGGGTATTTATTTATTATCAGTATTATTATTGGTCTTAGTTGTCTGTAAGGCAAAAAAAGAATGAAAAGACATACACACAAGGATCAGATGTTTTCTCTTATGGATGAAATGAATTTCAATTCCATCTCTGGCTGTGACATACATTGTTGTCCTGTCAAAAGCAGCCGGACTCCCTGCTTTAAATTTGATGACCTCGGGTGCTCGTGATCCACAGCGCCTCACCTTAAACCTACAGCATGGGCAGTGTGGCAGCAGAACTACTCACACCTTACATTAGGTGAGAGATGAGGAACCAATTACCTGGAGATATGTCCCGGGGCCAAAAATATCATTGTCAGCTTGTCACAGTGTGAGATATTGAGAAAAAAAGAACATGACAAGTTGTGAGGTAACATGATAGATTTTTTATTATCTTTTAGTTTCCTCCCCAGATCTGTTAAAACTGATTGGACTTTTAAGCACAGTACATAGGGTGCTATGTAACTTACTTGCGTGAATATTTATTGATTAAGAATTTTTGTTACTTACTCATCAGTACTAGTACTTCCCTGGAACATGTTGCTTGGATGAGATGCAGCTTCTTGCTACAGTAGGATGGATGCATGGTAACAAAGGTGAGCCACTCTCTTACCACCACATTATCATGGTTCCTCGCAGCCCATAATTAGCTGGTGATTGCACCATCACTTGGCCAATGTAAGTCCAATATTAGCTCTCCTTTTCCCTCTGCTTTTGTTTCCACTAATTCCTGAGAGGCATAATTGACTCCTTGGCTGCTAAATGACACAATGGCACTATGTTCACCAGGTAGCTTGTTTGCTCCCGCTATGTGTCGGCCTTTTACGGTTCGGTGAATTTTAAGAGCTAAACAAAGCTGCCTGTTGCTGCCACACTCAATACAATAAGTTAAGTGAAAGTGTAGAGCTGAGGGGGAACCACTGAGCCAGGTGATGATTCTCTGTGGTGTCATCATGAGCGACTTAATCCACAATACAAGTAGTTATGGAATCCATTGTTAACACAGAAATACTGATTATAGAAAGGTTAAATGTTATAAAAACACACCCAATGTCCAATTTCATTTGACATTTATTTGTGCTGTAGAGCCATGAAGAAATGACAAAACATAAACAATGTGAGATGGCTTAGTTGTATTTCCCAAGTACCAATAAAGCTTTATAGCAAAAAAAAAAGTATTAAATTAATAAAAATAACAATAATACTTGTCAGGCTTCTCTTTATGTTCACTACTTTATACTTCAGGTATTATTCAGGAAGCAAAACCATAACAATAGAGGCAGAGATACCATTTCTCTGCTGACAATAGCTTCAATACGGACAGAAGGCATGATACAGCTTGAGTTAGAGATGACTCTTACTTTTTCTCCACTGGAAAATGTGATCTCTTCCTCTCACTATCACTGTTGCTATTCCTAACAGTATCACTATTACTCTCCACAAAACACAGACAGCTGAGAACATGGGATTATTTTTATGCAGCGATAGCAAAAGAAAACGGGTCAGCAAGACATTGTTTCCATTTGATAAATCAGTTGCCTTGGAGCCTGTTAATCATCCTTCTGAGTCTGACTTAGATCCAATAAATTATTTAACTCTATTTTAGAAAATATGATTATAGCAGCTATGGCTGTCAAAACCAAAAAGCAATATCAGTAACAGGCTTTTGCTGTACACAAGGAGAAGCTATAATGTCAAGTGTCTGTGTGGCCTTGCAGCAGCTCCCACAGGACCCCTTTTTATTACTGTCAGTGTGTTTAAAATATGCCCTGCAGTCAGGGAAATAGATGACAGCTGCATAACAGAGTGTACAATCAGTGTAAGTAGCGGTGATCCTCTCAGGTAACCATTTCATTTTCACGGGACAAAAACTGATAGCAACAGCTGAGACTGACAGCAGGATTTATATCTTGACACTGATATGTACATCATTCTGTATCAGCTTCCCTTGAAATGGAACAGACGGCTATACATCTGCAGCTGTGTGAAATTCCCAAAAGGTACACTTGTATTCTTGAGGCGATGAGAGTACTCATTTTCGAAGGCAGTGTAATTTACATTTTTACATTTTCATGACACATAAAGATGAAGTAAACAGATAAGGGTCATAGACAGATATTAATATGTGGGAATTTAAATTCTAGGTCCATTTTTCTTGTCACCAGTGAACAGGAAAGGCAATGAGTCAGTAATGACCTTCTCACTTGTGTAAATAATTATTTATTTGTAATGATAAAACTAAAGGAATGTCATGAAGTATTTAGTCTCTTGGGCTGCGGTCGACTCTCAGTATGTAAAATGTTGAGTAGAGTTAATTGTGTCACTATTTGTATGCAATAATATAAGCAATTGTTTTAAGCTTAATGCCAGCATGTAATTCAGCACCGATAAATATTCCCATGCAGGACATCAAATAATGCTGTTTTGGCTGATCCCTCTGCAGCTCATCCAGATGCAGATGTACCCTTGTGCATCAGTATGAGACACACTGGGCTTTAATGTACCTCCACCGGGACCATATCCACATTAATATGAGACAATTAGAGTAACTGCACACGGCGGCATATTTTGCAAAGCAAGAACGTCCCAAAAGAAAAGGTTGGAGGTCAGGATTTGAGCGGTGGATCACGCGCATGACTTTCACCCAGGAGAGTGGAGTTGGTCTTCCATGTGAATACAAACACACATTAATGATCTTTTCCTCAACCTAACCACGTCGTTCCTGTGCCTAAACTTAACCAAAGTGTTGTTTCATGTCATCGATCTTTTTCTCCTATAGCCGTGTCGTTTTTTTTTTAACCTAATCTTAACAAAACACCATTTCATGATAAGCACGTGTCAGCAAGGCTTTGTGACGGGAAGGTTTCGAGTGTCTTACGAAAGGGCCAAAGGGTAACTTGTGCTTGGAGAAAATCTGGTGGATGGAATAACACCTTTTAAGATTAAGCGAGTGAGTGAACTCAAAGAAAGGAGACATAACAATGTAGTATTGGATGTTGCAGTGAGAAGACGGGCCTTTTATTCCTTTATCATTGTGTTTTTTTCTACTTTCCCTCTGCACGTAATGAGCAATGTCTGAACTCTGAATTAGGAATATCTACAAAATGTGCTTTCTCAGTGCACGTGTTTTGAATATAGTAAAGAAGATTTATTATGTTAAATAAAAATGTGTGCAGGTCATAAATCATGTTGACTATATATCTTATTTACTTTATATTTTAAAAACCCACTGTATTCAGCGTGTCTTGCTGTGATATTAAGAGTGCACTTTGAGTCACGCATCGCTTCATTTCAGTCCTGCTGATGATTATAGAGCCAAGATATGTACGATATGTAACTAGTATCAGCTCCTTCACTTGCTTAATGCAAAATACGTGCTTTAACTCTCCCTGACATCAGTGAAACATGATTCTTTATTAAATTATTCTAAGAACACAAACGACTAAGGAGAGGATATAATATATATATGCATCATTTTGGAGTTGGAGGAACCGAGGCAGATTTTCCATCTGTTTCTTTTCTGTTTGCTTTACCCAATGACAGTAAAGCTACTCATCATGATTAACATCAACCACTGACGTGGAGAAACTGCACTTATTCAAGTAGTCATCTGCATTTGCTAAAAGCTCTGTATTGCATTAGGCAGTATCTGCTGGTTTTAAATCAAGTTCTTGTACAGGGAAGATCACTTCTCTCCACTGGCAATATTAAACGAACAGACGTTTAGTGGTTGTGAAAAATAATGAGTGCTTTAAGGAAGGCATATTTTATCATACACTAGAGGACATCTAGATGTTTGAGAGACGTCTATTAGTCTTGCTCAATGTCCTGTCACAGAGTATTTTTGTTTTACCCAAGTGTCTGCTGGGATTCGTCTGACTTTGCTGACACGGTCTTTGTTCCATGGACTGCTATATCAAAAAGAGCAGGGGGAGAGTAATGTAGTTCCCTGATAAGTGAGCTTTTTAACCTCAGCACAATAAAGGGAGGCATCACAATTCGGAGGGCCACTCTACAGTCTGTACACAGTAATCTCTTCAGTCATGTGTCACTGTCACCCACATTCTCTGTGCCATCACATTTCTGTCTTGTCGTAAATACTTCAATCACACCATGCACCCCCCTTGAGGTATAGCGCTTTTTTCAACCAAAGAGGGGGCCGGGGCAGTTTCACATTCCAGCTAACAGCTCATCCATCAGATTGAGCAATAATGGCACCTTCTGTGTCCTTATCAAGAACACTTTCATAAGACACAGAGGACTTGACTTTGTGTACCAAAAGGTTCAGCACCGCATTGGGATGTGTATCTGGAAAATTTAGAAAATTGTGTGACAACAGTACAGACTGCATTTAAAGACGCACATAGCCAGGTATGAATTCAAGGTTTCAAGGTATTACTTTGTACTGGAGCAGGTTTGTCAGAGCGTCCTTTCTATTTGGGGCCAGCACTTTCCAGATAAAGTCTCGCTGCTTCGGACAAAAGTTGCACTCTGAAAATACAGCTCAACAGCGGCTAGCTACCTCTCAATGCACAGTTACACAGTAGTTAATACTAACCTGGCCACACACTATAAATAACATGAGAAGTAAAAAGAATGCACTCTTAATTTTTTTAAAGTAAATCATGCTTAAATGTTTACAGGAGTAGTGTACTGTACTACTGTAATTTCAACATTTTGGCCAGGATCTATAACCAATGATATATCTTGATACGCATGGTTGATAACATATTTTAAGCCAGAGATAAGACAAAATTTGAATGTTGCAACATTGGGGGAAATTCATTCAGTTAAAGCAGTTAAAGAGTTTGACACAGAGGAAAAAATGATGTACAGTACAGGAGATAAATAATTGTGAAAATAGATAAGAACAATAATCACATGTGATATTCACACTAGACCACTAGACCACATTCACATTAGACCATAATGGATGGCTAATTGCACAGTGTCATGGCACTCATAATTGTAGTATATGCAGGCGGTGTGGAGTATTATATGTGGAGTATTATATGAAAAACAATAAAAAAAATAAAAATACAAGATTCTATTTGGAGATAGGGTCTATGATAATTCCTGATAAAACATATCTACAAGTAATTAGTTCCAGTCAAAATATCTGCTCACCGTGCTTAATGTCTAATTAATGCCATCAGACACTTCATTATAAATAAACTACATAAAAATATCTGCCCTGGATGAACCGTAGCTCTTGAGTGCCTGACTCTAACCATAGGATGGCAACTGTAATACATGCTGCATGCAGCCTACACGGCCTCTCTGAACATACTGATATAATGCAGGCTCAGATAACAGATGATCATACACTATTCAACTCAGTACTGAAGCCTGTGGCTGACAGTACATTGGATCATCATTGGTTTGTGAACTTCTTGATATTAATTTGAGGAGAATGACACGGCTGGGTAGCTAGATTGTCTTGTTGTTAAATATACTTTCATATTTGACATTATATAATGTTATTGACTTTGAAGCTTGCTAGCACAACATTAGCTTTCTGGGTCGTAGCTGAGCGGACTGGAAATTCCCCCTGTTGTCAAGTCATATCTGGGGTTTATCCTGTTTACTGGAGTAGTGAACAATGTGTCCATTGCATAAGAACCTTATGGAATGGTAATGATTTTTCAGGTATTAGTCAAACCCTCAGAGGTTACCAGAAAATGTTGTGCAAAAAACCTTAATTTTTTTTCTGGCTTGTGAAAACCTTTAAATTTTGATTGTACAAATAAAATGGAAATATATACATATGAAAAAGTATATTTATTATTGCTATTTTTTTTCTTTGCAAGTGACCATGGTACTCATTTAAGTAGGATAGTGCCCACTGTGTGTAGGACGGTTATGGCCTCCCTGTTGTCCATTCATTCCTGATTATGGACATGTGGCAAATTTCTTGTCGTGTATTTCCAGATAGATTTTTTGAATTGGAGTCAGTTGGAACCATGCAGGCATATTTCTGGAGCCAGTATCCTGTGGTTATTGGTGGCATTGCACCAAAAACGACTTCCTGCACTGCCTTTACCCTGAGACTGAGGCATTAGTTGCTTGCTGTTGACAAAATATGAGAACAGTGAAATAAGCAGCATCATTGTCGCACATACATTAAATTAAAATAACCTGGACCCTTGAATTAAAGGTGCATTGTGCTTTCACTTTATTATAAAAGGTTCCGCTTGACATCATCACAACATTAACATTTGGCTCTTATGACATAGCAGCTACAGATGAATGGCTTTACATACACCAAAAGGTCATTTCCGTTGATAAGCGTCTGGACCACAATAGGCAAGTTGCAATTCAAAAAAGGACAAATACAAGTATTTGCATACTCACTCTAAACAAATATAGGAAGAGATCTTTGCAGACCCAAGGTTGTCAAGATGAGGAATGCATACAACTTTTAATCATAGGTTATGTTTTTTTCATTATATAGTGCAATTAGCTGTCCTGGCATCATCATTTAGAATGCAAAACAAATGCTGCCCAGTTCAGGAGACATAAAACTGAAAAAAAAGAAGTTTTTAGAGAAGAGCAAGTGAGAATATATATTCACTATCTATTCTCCTGTATTCTATTCTACCTTAAGAGTACTGTGTCAGAAGAAGAGAATCATTTGTGTGTCATTCACTCCGCAAATATTCTATCAGGCTGTGTTTCAGTGGGGTAACCTCCAAACAAACAGAGGTGATAAATCTCCGAGTGAACATCTTAACTCACTGGTGTGGTAGCTCCACCATTAGATCCCAGCACGAGATCTGTCTCACCACATTCATGAAATGATGGGTGAACGATCTCACTCATGGGTTTTCCTGAACTGCGTTATGAAAAGTAGTCAAACCGATCAACATGCTGCTGTCATGGAAATCATTGCAGGGTAACTGCATGAAACACTTAAAATATGGTCAACTTCATTTGCCTACTGAGGTTTTAAGATCAAAGAGAGAAGCTATTTTGTCTTGGAATAAGTTGTCAGAGTTGTTCTTATTTGTTTTATACATTCATGCTTCCCAATATTTTGAGTATGTTGTTTTGTTGTCTATCATGTCTCTTTAGTCTTTTACTTGGGAGACTAAAGGCTTCAAGTCAGCTACAGTTGGAGACCAATATTGGAGAAAAATTCCTTTACATCAAATGACATTCATAAGATATTGAGATATAACAGGTGTTGGTGCTGTAACTATGCTCTAATGTTATGTCTGTTTTCTCCACCGTACCAGTGTGAGAAGATTGTTAATGTACGGGTTCTCCTTTAAGTTCATGAGCTGAATCTCAACAGCCGGATAAATCAGTATTTGTATGAAACAAACTCCCAAACTGAAGGTTTAAATGAGTGATTTTGCTATTTATTACAATAGCGTTAACTGATCGTTTCCATTACAAACTTGATTCTTAATCCACATAAATAATAGAGCCTATCCCCTGGTGAATACCACATTTCCTCATCCACACCTGATAATCATGCATAGTCACACATAGGGCCCATTTTCCCTCCCCCCACAGCAGTTAAGTCACTTTTCATTTTCTTTAGGGATTATGTGGTTGCTGGTTTATTTACATTGAATATTCCAGACCACTACGCCATAGCCTCCATCACACACATTTTTCTGTCTGAACATGCTCTTGCTCTTTTCAAGGCAAACAAGAAATACCTAACTTCCCTTGTGGCCTTGAGCAGATGTAAAAGTCAAGTCAATCAAAGTAAATAGGCAGAACTTTCTGTTTGGAAAATGACTTGTTGTTTTCTTGTTTATACATTTCAGGGAGTCTGTTCTGTAGAGTTCTGTTGTATATCAACAGACATTGTTGCTAAAATATAAGGAGGGGGAAAGCTCTAGTATGCAATGTTGTTTTTTTATCCTAATCATTAAGTTAAAGCATCATGATGATTTAATGACTGTCTGAAAGAAAGACAACAGATGATCTTTGTTGTGTTTCTTTAGACAAAATTTGATTCAACAGGCACAGCAGACTGCAGCTCAGTATGGCAAAGCGTCTTATTTTCATGTGAAATGTTTGCTTCACAATTGACAGCCTGCATTAAAATTAATTAAACTGCTAACAATGTAAAAAAAATGCATCAATTATTTGTTTCATTTGTTTGGTCAGCAATGCCTGAATTGAATCTGAAATCAAAGCTGAAAATATTTGGTTTTGCATATGCATTTTAGGATGCATCGCACAAAACATGTGCTATAGGCTCACTGTTCTTAGGCATAAAGATATAAAGCTGTGCAAAATGGCCATAATGGACAAAGCATAGTTTAAAGATTTGTCAAAGATAAGACAGTAAGGAATATATTTGTTCACTGGTGCATGTGTGACATGTCATTGTCAATATATGAAGACAAATTAGTTTCCACAGTCTATTGTAATGTTGTTAACAGCAATCAGCTGCCATGCTGAAAGTAACCCATTATACAAAGCCCATTTTGTGTAATACCTTGTTAGAACTAAAGAGTGTATTTGGGGCTTGGCTTGTGACACAACTGGTTATTGTTTTACACCAGTCTTTGATTCCTGCAACACAAGATGTAAAAACACAACATACAACATACTCATACACTGTTTAACAGCCTGATGCCAATATAAATGCTGCGTTATAGTGTACAGTCATCTTAGTGGTGCAATCTCTACTAACTGTGCCTTTTTCATTTAAACAACCGGGGCAGCAATTCTTAACATTATTGATCTTACACAACTGAAATGAAATTACGTTTCCCTTTATGTCTTGTACATTTTGTGGCAAAGACAATAAAAAGACCTTGAATCCTTGAAAATAAAGAGAGTTGTTAAACTCTTGTTGTACTGTTTCTAGTAATCTGAGTGGTCAGTCTTCCATTTTTTCAGCTACTCCTAGAACCTTGTGTTTAAATAAATGTATTGTTTTATTCTCATCAGGAATAAATGAAGGGAAATGGAGTTAGCTTTTTTTTGTTTACTTCAGCAGAAAACATTATAGTTAATGTGATGTTAAATCCTTTGTCTCTCCAACATTTTGTCACTTTGCATTTAATTTGCATGACCTTCAGTTGAACTATATGCAGTATATAAAAAAAAACATGCAGCATAAAGATAGCCTTATAAAGACTGGTATTAATATAAAATCTTAGCTTGTTTACTTAAAGTACATCAAATCATTGATAGTATAATTCAAGCATGCTTCACCAAAACTGCCTATTTCTTGTTGTTGAAGCTTCTCAGCAAAGCTCTCATAGCTCTGGATATGTTATAAAATTAGTTTTGGAAATCATTGCTGTGAACAATGAGTGTAAACATCTTGTTTGCCTCTGTTATTTTGGCTTATGTATCACTGATATTATAGAATAAAAATTTTCATATTTACCCTATACATACGGACCAAAACTGAAGGGAGTACTTCTCATTACTTCTGTTTACAGCTCTTAATAGAAACAAGAAGTACTGCTGTTCACTTTGGGCTGGGCTGTTAATGTTATTTGACAGGAGCACAGCGAAGGACACACACTATCTCTGTGATTCATTTCCATTATTATAAAAGCTGAGCTAGCGCATGTACCGAAGCTTATGTAAATACTGTGCTGAACTATTCACTGACACTAATTTTCTTAATGTTAGACAAGTGTCTCTGTAGTTTTACATTCAGGTAATTCTTCATTCAACTCCTTCATTACAATGACAGCAACAGTAGAATATGAAATGGTATTGATTTTACTGACATACACGTCTTAACATACCTGTATTTTAAGAGTAAATACGCTTAAAGGGGCTGCACAGACCTACACACTGGGCCTTTAATGTAAGACCATGTTTCTGCACCATATAACACTTTTGAATTATTTCTTATGTTTGGTCATCCTTGCTTTTAATATTTGGTCTGGCAGACAAATAGGATCTATTAATATTATTAACATCACCACAGCAGTGACAGCAGTGGAAATGAGAAACACTACAATATTAAAATATTGACATAGTTTTTTAATTTTTATTTGTGGAAATGTAATTGCTGTATTAATCAAATGATGGATTACTCATTACATTAATCGATTAGAAAAATTAGATACAGCTCAAGACTACATTGTACTCAAAGCTTTGTAATGAAAGGGTTAGTCATAGTTCATACCTTTATTGTTATTACCATGCACGGATACACATTCATGGAAATGTTACCACACAAAAATACAAAAAATAATGAAAGGTTTTTTCTCTCTCTCTCTCTCTCTGGTGCCAGCCACTTTGAGTTTCAGGCATTTTGAGGCAGTGGTGAGTGTAAAGTAGTTTGGATGAACAGTTGATAGATGATATCAATAAAGTTGCAAGCAACAACACCAGAGGCCACGCAAGTGGCCTATTACAAGCAGGTATGTTTTGAACAGGTATTGCACTTTTGCACTGTTTTAAAGAAGGTATAGCCTCTTCTTGCAATATGTTACGTTGTCATTTCCTCAAAGCTTTATCATGGGTGACTAATAGATGCGATTTGCAATGTAAATTCATTTCAACAACATCTATAGGTCGTTTTGGTTGCTGTGTATCTAAAGTGCAAAGAACCCTGCTGATGCAATAAGTATTAACTGAAGCACAGAATCACTAACCAAATTTGCTCTCTGTTGGAAATGGAATATGTAACAGCTGTCATTTCCAGTTGCTCAGATCGAATAGGTGGCAGGTGATTGACCCTGTAAACACATTTTTGTGTGATGCGTGAAACCAGCCAAAAACAATCATAATGAACAGCCTGCAGTCGTCTGCCTCTGTCTCTGATACTTTGCTGTATTGGAATGATCTGTGCTCGTGTGGCATACTGTTTTTGCTTGTTCTCAACTGATCCCTACAGTGGAAGATATCTTTCTTAGTTAAATGGCTTATTTTGGGAAATTAAGGCCAATATTATATCTGAGATACATGGTGTCCCCTGTGAACCCACAGTTATATGAACAGTCAGAATAATATTATTAGTAAGTGTGAAATGTTTGTGCAAGCAGACCTTATTAACATATGGGAAGGATGAAAACAGTTTATCTCTTTGGCAACGATGAACAGAGTACACCCGGCAGTGAATCACCAGGTTTTTGTTTTGTGCTTTTATAAAAACTGAAAATGCTGTTTGTTTTCATAATGCTGTGGCCTACAGACTGCATTACTGGAGATAACCATCTAAAAAAAAGGGCCTGCTTCCATGAATTAGATTACATTCTAATAAAAACAATGATTTCACATCAACTAATGGTGGCCTAAGTGAATCTTGGGATTTTTCTTCACTAATATTGTATAGGAAATAAAACACATCAACCTACCGCAAAGAAAGAAAGACACAAAGATTGGATTTAACAAATATAATTTACTTAAATAAAGTTTTCATGGATGTGTAATATTTTCCAGTATGCTGGAAGTGTCAAACATCTGGTGGTTCATTAAATTTAAAAAAATCAGCAGATACCTGTGTCTCAATTCAGGAGGGGGCCATTCATGTTATGAGCAGCTGCTCAGTCATATTTAGAATCATGTTTACTGTAAAGGATGCGCAATCTATTTCGGACAGATAAACGATTAGCCATTGGCTAATGGGAAGAATTATATTATTGGCCAATAATGATATTATAGCCAAGGACTTGGAAAGTTTAAACTCATCAAATCTTATTAGATGAACAGAATATTAACCCATCATTTGCTGACTGCATCTTAACCTTTGTCACCCTCAGATACGCATAAACTTCAGGATTATGTGCAAATCAACTTAGTTTTCAAATACAAAAATGTGATATTATGGCTACCGGTTATACAACAATGCATTTACTCTATATGCTGCGTCATGTCACCTCAGTTTTAAGCAGGCATTGTCCAACTATATTTGTCTTACATTCGGCCATTCTCCAACTGTATTGTTCATTTTTCCATGCATACAGTCTGTTGTTTGTAGATGACTATATACTGTATGTACAGTACATAACAGATAATGGAGTTGATAGTCTTTATACAGTGTCGTTTGTCCTACTGTAATCCTGCAACATTAAAACTCAAATGAAATAAAAAAAACATGATGCCGTATTCTCACTCTTCATGATGCTGAAGTACGTGTTCATGTGCTGCTGTAAGCTCTGATCTGTATCAAATAATGAGCAACATTTCATTCTGTGTGCTCAGACATATGAGCGCTCCTTATAGATAATATATAAATTCAAATACTTTGGCATCAGCTATAAGGATTGTGTCTATTTGCACATAAGTAAACAAGTGCTTTCTTAGAGACTATTTGCTTTCATTCTGTGAGATTTCCTGATCAGGAATCCTCTATTTCATTTACAGTTGACTCCTGGTTGACAACAAGAAGAAAAGATCACTCTTCCAATTCATGCCAAGAGAGGGTCAAACATTGCATATAAACTATTATGTTAATATGAAATAGGGCCATGATGATGTTTTTCACCTGACAGGCTACAGCTTAAAAAAAACAATGTAAGTCATACAAATGGATGACTCATATTATTCTAGGGTTAAAAATATGTCTGGTTTATTTCCGTTTTATTTATTAGATATTTCAATTCAAGTTGAAAGAGCCTAATGTTCTCCAGAAACAGCACTGGCAGTTTCTTGTAACATTTCTTTAGAGGAAGAGCTCAAGAGACCACAAATCTCCCAAAACTGCTTAATCTCCAACAAGAAATGGAAATCAGAAGTTGTTAGACTACAACTTTGGAGCTCATAGCCTTAGGTATAAAGAAGTTGATGATAATGCAATACAAAGCATCAAATAGTATCCATTATAGGCCATACAGAAGGATACGAGAGCACTAAAGCCAAGTGTGCTGAAAATGACCTTGAATAGTGGATCTTGTGATGGATCACTCTCTGCAGTCATAAGCAGTCATCTATGCTCTGTAGATGAGCATTAAAAGGACAAAACCCTGCCATTTACTGCACCATAGTAGAGATGAGTAACTGAAAACACATTATCCATCCTTACATAGCAGAGGCACAGGCAAACGTTTGATTTATTAGGTCTTTATTAATTTATCTATGTATATACTGCCACATGAGCAGCATTAGACAGGAGAGCAGTAATTACAAGTAGCATACAGAGGTCATACCTGGCATGCCAGCTAACCATCAGCAGGTTGAAACTCACAACAGCGACGCTTTTCAAATGACGTGGCCCATTTAATTTAAACCCGTGGTGTGCTCCGAAACCCAGTGCATTTCTAACCTACCTCCCACAGCAACACAGCTGTCTTCTGATCTTGACTGCCTCTCCCAAAATGACACAGATGTTAGTCACAGATGCTCCACAAAGCTCCTGTAGCTGTGACTCAGGTCTGTAACATGACAGTTAAATCATTAGAGATCGAGCACTGTTGTAAAAGGAACAACAACACTTGGAAAATGCTCTCAGTGCAGCCCAGCTTATCTAAGGAATGAAAGCAGGAAGACATGATCGGTGTCGCTTCATCAGAGGTTATTTTCATCATCTCCAAACCTTTCCTAAACACTGTAGATTTTGTATTGAACACATGTAGAAATAGAAATAAAGACATATAAACAACAATTATCATGTAAATTGAAGGTTTTCACAACTGTGTACGGTGACTGTTCAGGGTCTCTTCAGTCATGTCTTCACAGTGAAATTGTATGTTTTTCACACGTGCATCTCTGACAAAAATGTAGTGATTGTGTTGATGGCTACCTTTCTAGTTAAAAATATACAACATCCAAAAAATACATATATCATATATGATATAGGCTAAGCATAGCTGGTATAAGCTAAGATGTTCCACTTGCTTCCAGACTTTGTAGCAAGGTAGGCCAAATCCTGTGCAAATGAATATCCTAAAATATGCTTTTTTTTTAAAACAGTCTAATTATAGATATGAAAGGAAGAAAAAATAAGGAGTATCACAAGGGATAGTATGCACCAGTGAATTGTCTGCATGTGGGTGATAATTATTGAACCACTGTTTCCCCTTTGGAAGCTTTACTGTGTGGCACAAGCAACAGAGAGGAGAGAACAGACAATAAGGGATTAAGGAAACCTACTCATATTATCATGTAATAAACACATAACAGTGTAAAGTGGTATTTTCCTCATGACCTTACTATGTATATACCTCAAGCTTATAGACAGGCTTCTCCAAAGCTACTGCTGACTGGAAAGCACAATCTCCCAGAGTCTTTAAAGTGAGTCAGAGATACATTTAGAAAATCCTATGAAAGAACCTAAGAACTCGGCTTAGGTGTGAGGGTGTCAAGGATCCATGATATACTGTGCATCCAGGCAATATAGGGCTCTGTAAAGCGAAATATCAAAATTAATTCTAAAATTAACAGGAAACCAGTGCAAAAGGCTGCAATGGGTGTAATACGTAACCATCTGTTGGATTACCATCTGTTTAAGAGCCCAGCAGCGGGTCTTTGTTTTAAAAGGTGTAAGGAAGATTTATTAAAGCAGGTAGAAACAGAATAACAGTAGTCCAAATGTGATGAAATTGAAACATGTCTTATTTTCTAATTTCATGATGTGAGCATCAAAATTCATGGATTTGTCAAAAGATCACACCAAGATTTATCAGCATTTAACTGCAGAAAATGATTTGTTGTCCAGTTTCTAACTGCATTTAAATGCATTCATAACTTTATTTAGTTTTAAGAGGCTAATGGGGTTAAAATCTAAAATTCAACTGGCTGTCATCGGCATATAAATTATAGCATTTACCAAAACTGCTGATAATTTGGCTTATTGGCAAAATGTGTGTGAAGAATAAATGGATCCTAAGACTTAGGGACACACTTAGGGACACCACAAAGCAAAGCAACAGTTTCCATTATAAGTCCACCTACAGAAATGACAAAAGACCTCTGAGTGAGATATGGTGAACCACTCCAACGCAGTCCCAGAAATAATGCCAGGTGATGTAGCCTGTGGATTAGGTTGTGATGGTCAGCAGCATGGAATGATGCGCTAAGGTACAATAAAAACAAAACGCAACAATAACCAGCATCTGCATTAAATAAAAACATCATTAATGAGAGTAGTTTAAGTTGACAACATTTTATGGAAATCATATTGAAAATTATGAAACACCCTCTGCAGTTCCAGTGTTTGAACAAACTGCTTTTCAGCTATACCTAGAGTTGTTTAGCAATAGGGATGCTGGTCTCTGCACAGAGGGGTCAAAGTTTGATTTTTTTCCGACAAAGTTTGAGCAATACCCTGCTTAAAATAGCTGGGATCACATCCTGATAAAAGAGAGTATATATAGTCATAATATTGACTATGCAGCAGCCGATGCAATTAAAAACCCCCTGAAAAAAACAGAGAGTTTGGTGAGACATCTGGGCTCGATTCATTAAGTTTAATGCATCTCTTTAAATAATAAATAAAATCTGACCAAATAATAGTTTAAAATTCTGTTTATGGGGGATTCATTTTATATCCATTTTGTATATCCATTACAGATTAAACAATTAAAATATTTAAATAAACAGCGTTGTTGAAAAAGAACGCTGACTAAAAGTTTCAACCAAAATAATGTTGGATAATAAAGTTTTGTCTTCGGATATTTACCCTTTACTAATAAAAAAAAACCAGAGCTCTCTTTTTTATCTCTTTCTTTCCATCTCTTTCACTTGCAAACTAACGCACACACACACACACACACACACACACACACACACACACACACACACTCGGCACAGACAACTCAGACTGATAGACTTTGACGGTGTATCGTCCACCCCCTGCACCTCGGCACTTCAGTAAATGGCTGCATTAGCTGATGTCGTCACTTGTGAGTGTAGGTGTGATTCGTAGATAAACTATCTGATGTTAAGAAACAGATATTTGAAGTTGTGATGAAGATTTCTCATCAGGTGAAAATAACAGGTCACTTATCTCCACAGTTTTTTTTCTCTCCCCCATCAGATCTCTCTCACTCATTTCTCATGTCCTTGTGCATTCATCCATCTTCTACTCCGTTTCTAGCTCATCATTTCCATCATTTTCATGATCATTTTCATCATTCTAGCTCATCATTTTTGTCAGCCTGCCTATCAGTAGACGTCTAAACAATGTGTTGTTAAGCAACCAGGCACTGTGCAAATGCTGAGTGTAACATTATACAGCTGTTTCTATGAGGGGTAAAAATGACCCCTTGTAGTTTTGGGTATAAATGATCTTTTTTTTTCTTTATTCCCACACCTTCCATAATTAATTAAATGATTAATAACCCAATTTTGGGATATGAACTGAGAGATGTAGGGGTTTCATTTTAAGAGAGTTACATGAATTTGAAAATACAAAGGAGATAAAAATGAATGGTTCTAGTGTTAAGGGTACCCATAATAACATACATTCAGTCTTTATAACTTCCTAAGATTATTCTAATATACTATATCTACAAGTTGCTCTACATTAAATGAAGCTTAGCTACACTGAAGCTGGCCGGATCCAGGGGAGGGGCCAGAGGGGCTCCAGCTGAAATCTGATTGGCCACTGAAGTGCCCCTGTCCTGTCACTTATCTTGTGATGTTTATTTGTGTCATAGCTGCTTTTCATCCATTGTCTCTAGAACCAGAGTCACCAAGCAATTATTCTGTGTCTGCAGGACCTGATGATATGCTACTGTTTTAATATTTGGCTACATCTGGATCAACATTTAGGTAATGACTGTTTTGGGCATGTTATGATGACAGTGGGTTTATGGGAAAGGAGGTAAATGGAGTAAAAAAAAACTAAGGCTTATTTCATTTGCTTTTTTCTAGACAGTTCAAACAGTTAGAATTTTCAGTATAATTGCTGATGAAACCAAAGACCTTCAGAAGGAAGAGCAGGTATCACTTGTTATCTGATACTATATTTCATCAGCTTTTTAGGCTAGTTAGGATTGCTATTGTAATACCTGTCAGCAGTGCTTGATAAGAAACCATCTGAGAACAACAAAGGGAGATGACCGTTTGAGTCAACTTGTGGTCATGAGTCCAGATGGGCTAAGACATTGGTTAAGAATGAATTTGTGAGGCATTTCAGTTCCAGTCATAAAAACTGCACAATTGTTCTATTTTGAGAGGAACACAATGTACCCTGCCCCCATGGCAAAGGCAGCTTACTGCATCAAAGTGTTTAAAAAAAATTGAAACAACTTAATTCCAAATCTTAGTGAGTCAAACAAACAGGTAGGTTGGCAAAAATGTGAAGGTCAATTGTTTATCAGACAAAAAGCTTTGCTTTCTGTTAGAACTGCTCCAAAACCAATTTGAAAAAACAAAACAAAAGTCTACATAATAAGACAATATGTATGTTTGTATATAGTGTCTATATACTGAATGTGTGCATACATACCACCATATTGGTTGTATTTGTTGTTTGTTGTATTTGGCTTTGCAAATGTAAATGCAAAAGCAAACTTGCAAATGCGAATGTAAAATAATAATTAATGTGACAGGAGCTCAATAACATTGATTTAATGCCAACATCCCCTCTATTAATACAAACACATTTTAGAACACAAACAAGGAGGTATTTTCCGCCTACAAGAATACAGTTAAAGATACCATACTTTGATGACCCTCAGCTGTCAGAAACAACTTTTCAACTGTGAAATACTTATACTTAACAAAATAACATTGCACAAGTGGCAGAAAGTGATGGTGAATGCGAACATAACAGAGGAAAGGTTGAGAAGTGAGTTGTCTGTATAGCAGTAAATGTACAATATAGGTTGAAGTGTCACAGATGATAAATCCTGCAGCTTCTCAAGAACAAATGAGTCATGTCGTTGTTTCCAAACTGTTGGAAAAGTACAATAGGTTAACCCTGAAGCTCCAGTGACAATATATTTAAGGTTCCTTTAACACAATAATACTGCTGGAAAGAAGACCTTTCAATAGTCCTGCTTTGTTTTTCTTTACACTTAACCAAACAATGCTGGCATCATGCTGCCACAATGTGATTTTAGTTAGCATGCTGGTATTCTGGAAGGAAAAGTGTGGCATTTAATACAACAGCACTGGCATCAAGTGTGGCTCCTGGCCAGTGTTTCCAACCCCCACAAGCAACTAGCTTCAAAAACAAGACCAAAAAAAACAAGACCAAAAAAAAAATCCTGGTATTACTTTGTCTGTTACTACATCAGTGTAAATAGACTAGATAACTCAGCCTGTAATATATTAAAATATCACCACTCCGAGGTTGAAAAGCAGATCAGAATTTATTCATGCTAGATTTGATGGTTACTCTTGTATTAAAGGATGATGCTGATAACATTATCCTGAAAGTGCCTGAACATTTATCAGAGAAGGGTGGTGGCTGGGATGTGCCGTCTTTTAAAAAAAAGTCTTTTTATTTATCTTGAACCCCAAGAGAAACAAATATTTTCTCCTTGAGCCTCCTTGAGTAACTGGGGAAAACGCATGAACCTATGTACCGAAACACAGTACATTTATTACTGTCAGATCCCAACCAAAGCTACAGCTGCTGTGACAAATGCGAAAAAATGCACACATTAATCTACCAGTTAATTTTGCAGAAAAATCAGTTTAGAATCTTCAGTGCCAATCTTCTGTTTGTTGTCCACTGCTTGCTGTGTGATAGATTATTTCCTTTGAGTTGATCAAACGTTTGCTGCATCACAGCAGCTGAAATTATGAGTTTATTTTGAAGGAAATTAGAATAGATTATGTTGCTGACTTTTTACAGGCTACTATAGAAAAGTACAAGAAGTAAAAAACATGAGAATTGGTCTGTTATGTTGGAGCTGTGTGCCCACCTCTGCTATAACTAAGGCCATGTGAAGGCGTTAGTGCTCTCTGCAGTTTTAATTATGGGCCAATCTCTGTGCTGAAAGGTGGAGGAATACACTGGAGACAAAAATAACTTAATAACTGATCTTATAATAGCTACTTCCATGACCTGTACAATGCATCATGTCAGGTGCGGCTCCACATACTCTCAACCTCCCTCTGATGCTCCAAGTAAAGTTATGTTCTGTTGTATTGTTCTAAGGACCAGGAATATGCAGGCTAGGCTTAAAGCATTTCAGTGTTGAAACAGTAGCGGCACCTGAAGATGGACCCAAAGCTTTTTTGTACTGCTCTCACAACTGCTTTGTTTGCTGTTAATATGAACTCAAATAAGACACTGGAGATTTTGAATTAAACACATCCCATCCAGTGCGTTTTGGAGTTGCTTTAACTAAATATTGGGGGAACAAATCAGCTTTTTTGGAGAGCCTGAGGTTGTGTCAATAATGAATATTTATATTTTTCATATTTTGGGGGTTGTGACACCTATTTCCCATGGTAACTATGTGCACAAGGGGATCATCGCCATGTAGTGGTAGAACACATATTTTGAAAAAGAAAAAATATATTTAAATTTGCCTTTGCCTTTCTACCTTGACTTTTTAACTTATGTTTACTGAAATTACTTTTTTTTACTGTCTTTTAAAAAAACATATACTATTAAAATGTATATTTATAAAAAATCCATTAGATTTAGATATCGAAATTCTAAAAATGAACTTAAACCATGAATTTACTGTTAATTAGACCGAATTATACGAGAATAAGTTGGGGAAACAATAGTCCCGGCTGGAGTGGACAATTTCTGGGGGATGACGTTGACTTATTACGATACAAAAGCACAACTTTAGAATATTTTTTCACCGATTTTGGTAAAACTGGATCCTATTTTATAGAAAAACATTTTCTAGTTTCCCCACATTTATTTAGTGCTGTCTTCTGTTAAATTAGGTATAAATAAATACAAATAACATTCTCCCACTTGTTGTTTAATTCATGTTGTTTGTTCCTTTTTAGACGAATGTTTAGTCAAATAAATTCAAGGAGATTCTTGGCTGCTTTCCATTAAATCATATTTCTCCCAGACATGTTGATGTTCTAACTGCAGCTCTTACTGTAGGTGTTCATAATTACTATGTCAAATGACTCATTGTGTAAGCTCCGGAATACTAGGAAGAATCAAATGTGTGGTTGTTAGCATCCTTTCTGTCACAAACTACAAAATACACTTAGGTATCATTAACAGATATAAGTGATACAACACAAGTGCTGTTTGCACAATCGGTCACTATTCTCATCAATTACAACCCTGTGGCACTTGAGTCCTCCCACACAATGGCTGCTTTTCAACCCCACAAATCCCATCCATGTTAAACTCTACAATGTTCATAACTGTACTTTAGATTCAGTTTGTCGGTTTGTTTGTCTGATTGTCAACAAGATTATGGAAAAACTACTGGCCCAATTTTCATGAAAATTGGTGGAAGGGTTTAGCATGGACAAGGAGGAATGCTTTCAATTTTGGAGCGACTGAGTAACAAATTATTGTTTACTTTCATTAACATTGTGAGATAGAGTATTTGGCCTTGGTGTAATAGATGTCATACATCTTAAAACCAAATTGAAAGTAGTTCAGGAATGAAAACCCCAGCCAACTGCGGAAATGTGATGAGTTTATATTACAATCCACATTCCTGGGTGCCAGTAATACTCTGCAGTAGTTTACACATGTTGTTCCTCAAATGTCATACAGAAAGCAGCTGTCAACTCAAGGACATCAGTTTCAAGGGAGAACGGCTGCAATTGTAACAATGCATGAGTTTTGGCTATTGAAACAAATACATTATACAAATAATTTTATTTATAGTTTTTTTTCTACACAAATTTAAATTCTATTTAAGTAACAATGTCTCCATTTTGAACATGCAGTTTTAACAACTACTAAGTGTTTTTTGATAAAAGCTGCCGTGCTCATAACGTTATTTCAGGCTAAGCATCTGAAATTTGCACATATGCAAAAGATCATATATATTTCTTTAACAAATTTATTCTGTGTATGATAAATATTTGATGATAAGGCTATTATAATGGTTTTGTAAATATATCCAAACAATGTATTTATATAACAGCATACTGTATCATACAAGAGTAGACTATTGGCCTCGTCAGAGGTCCATGTTTTTTAGATGACCTTCTAATTGATTGCATGTGTCTCTTTCTATTCAATATAAATACGTAATGGTATGCTAATCTAGTGCAGTACATTATTTCTAATCTAGCTATGATGGTATATGTCATTCTGCCTGAATGCACTTGATGATTGACTATTTTATGTATAATTGTAAAATGATTTGAATGTACCTCCCTAGTATACAGTATCCAAGACAGTTCAGTGTGAGACGTCTTGCAGTCCCACTGATGCATGCATTTCATTAAAACTTCAGCCTGAATATGACACCACATTTTTTTAGATTGATTCACTCATTTTAATTTTGATTATCACTGTCATGTGGCAAACCTCTTTTTACACTTAGGAATTCTATTTCAAATATAATGCAAAAAACATGTTATGTCTAAGTCTATATGAGATGCAAAACTAACACTTAATTTTCCTCTTGAAAGTTTTGGCTTCTTAATTTTATCTGCAGTCTAAAAGCCTTTGCAACACTATTCATTCAAAGGGGCATTGGAGTGCCAAGACATAGTGAATGCAACATTTACAAGGAGTTCACAATAATATATATGCAAGAAGATGAATGATATGATAAATTTGTATTTCTTTCAACTCATGAAATATTCATCAATTGGGAACTGGGATCTTTTGTTGCTGTCTTCCAGTCTGGATACAACCTTGCAGCAGACAAAAAAGTTGTGCATATTTTTATCTGCATTCTGTTACTTCCCAGTTGTGTTCCTTGTGTATTCAAATATGACCATTTAATTTATTTTGTATGTTTTTGGATTAAAATGGTTTCTTTCCAAGCCCTTCTAAAAAGTGTTTTCCCTCGTGACCTCGTATAAAATTTCTACATTATGACATTACCCCTGCAGCCAGCCTGTTTTTTGTTTTTTGTGTGCGACTGAGGCATTGTGTGTATCAATCTTCGTGCAGTGGGTGTATAGTCCCCAGCCAGTAACAGAGTGCAGGGTGTGAGTTTGGGACTTTATTATATACGTAACAACCAGGTTTCCTTTCTCTGTCATGCATACAGAACTGTATGTAAAGGTCTGTGTGTCTGCTTGGGAGCAGAGCTGAGCTATTTCAGCAATGCAGCACCTTTCAGGTTGTGCACAGGTGTTGGTGTGCTGAGGGATGGTAGAGTTCTGATAGCTGTAACCCATGTCACTGCATTTTACTAATGGCTCAGTGAGCATTTCCATTTGGAAAACCAGGAAACGAATGCAGATTGAGTCGACCTTTAAAGTCTATGACAGTCACCATCATGGTGCACATAATTGGAGTTATTACTCTGCCAACATTACAGGATAGCAAAAAATTATTTTTGTGTCAGGGTCACATGGCTACCCTCCTCTGGCACCAGCAATGGATAACATTTGTACCTGGCAGATCATGAATAAATATCAGTTCAATTCAACAGTTCAGGGAATTTTGGGATAATGAGGTGAATGAAGCCATGGATGGACTACAATTTCAATTGTGAAGTCATCATTTTGTGATTGCAAAGATGACTAAATCTGCATTATTTACAATCAGAATAGTGAATGCAAACCTTTCCCTGTATGTGGAATATTACCGTTATTCCAAATCCAAATGCAGTCCTTCATGTCCTTCTTGACTTGACTAATATTAAAAGAATGAATTAAATTTCTTTGCATCAAACTTGTATAAAACAAAACTGTATTGACTAATTCAGATAAAAGTATTGAATTATCTTCATTGCTAAAGAGGCTGCTCTTCTCACATTTCTGCAGATTTCCAGGCAAGAGAATGCAACATTATTTGCTACTTAAAACGAAATATAATATTTAATGCTCAGCTAAATTTGGAAGCGTTACAGAGAGTGCTATATATCAGTAAGAAGAATTATATAGTGACAAAAGGCAATTTCATTTTTTATAAGATGAATTGGTTTTATTATACATGTGGAGAAAATAATTAATAAAATGTAATAAGATCACAGTAGAAAGGCATACAGATTTCTTGTGTGTGCATGTATGCTTGCATATGTGTGTGTGTGTGTGTGCCTGTGTATGTGTTTAAAGTTTACATGTAGCTGGTCATAGTAAAGCTCAAACACAGATCAAACGGGTTCTCCTTTTTCATCTGGATATCTGTTTGGATAGCAAAAGACACCAAAACTCCGCTGTGATATTTAATACAACGCACAACAGGATTGGTTGTAATCACATAGGAGTTGTGCTAACCTATGAAGCTGTGAAATAAGATACTTTGCTTGTGGCGGATTCCAGTTCCTGTAACTTTAGCCAAACATGATGGATTTGTCTGCAATCTTTACTGGAATGTACCATGCCTAATGTAAACACCAATTGAAAACATTTGCAGAATTATATTTTTTTTTCCCTGATACTCATCAAAGCTGCATTTTCTTTGGTTTGGTCAGGTTATATTCTGTTTTGGAGGAATTGTGCGTGTTAATTCATGCGACCAACTTTTAAATGGAATTTCATAATTCCTCACAGAAACAAAGGTAATGATGTTGATATGGAATAAATAAATAATAAATAATCGATAAATCAAATCATGCCTGGTGTCAACACAGAAAGAGAGAGAAACATTATCTCATGTATTTAGTTCAAAGAAATCATCACAGTCTATTTAATCTAATTTTGTGGATGAAGATGCCAGTAACACAGTAAAACCAGTAAGAAAACAATTTAAACAGACTTGCCCTACACTTAGACAAGTTTACCCTGTGTACTATTCTGAAATTATATACCACATATGGTTTTCTGTTAGTGGATATGTTCATGGAAGTAATTACATGGGTAACCATCACTCACAAGCAGAGACAATTGAAAAATGAAAACAATTCCTCTGGTTTTATGTTACACAGACTGCCCGGTAAAAAGCCCCTATGGTAAGACATATGAATAGTCTACTAATAGCTATATAAACTGTTGCAGAGTAATTCATTATCAGTTAGTTTGAAAGGAGTATGGTAATCTATGAATAAACATTTCCAGACAGTCTCAGTGGCTGGGAGACTTATTGATTAGCAATTCAAAAGAGCAGCCCATGTTATAAAAGAAAGAGCATTGTTACACAACTATAATGATCCTGCATGTTATGGCTATAATGACTGAGACAATGAAGTCTTCATTTCTTTTTATTCTGCAGAAATGAGTAAGCAGCAACCAGATACTGCAGCTGAAAGCCATACTCTTATGGTGATGCATTTATGTCACTTATGTTGACAACAATGACTGAAGTATTGCAGCTTGAGATGGCCTTGTGATGTCAAGGGCAAACACTACATTATTTCTTTTAAGAATTCATAAGTCTAACTGTAAACAAATTGCTCAAGGCAAAGTGGTGATGCATGTTTAAATTCCCAAGTGAAGTTAATTTTTTTTAACTTATATTGTACATGGAGTACAGAGAGAACCACGAGCTAAAACGGGTGTTTTATTGCTAAGGAAATGGAATATTTATTTACTCGTCATTGAATGAAACTGTATTTGAGGTGCGGAGAAGTCGCAGAGATATTGTTTTCTATCTTCAGCCCCTGTCTGACAATGAGTAAACAGTAGAAGTGCAGAAAATTAAATGTCTCGTCTGACAATACCAAGGGGTCTATTCTTGTTTTTGCCAAAAAAAACAAAAAAAAAACGAAGCCGGCTCTTAATGAGATTAGATACCTTGGCTTTGGAAGACATCTTGAGTTTCATTTTTATTTATCAATCATTCATGAGGTCGCAGAGATAAGACCAAGGTCAGCAAAGGCTCCCTAGCAGAGGGACTCTCATTAATACTACTGCATTGATCTGGATTTCACAATCACGCCAGTCGTGCACCACATCATTGCTGTGACTGCACAGTGTGAGGCTGGGGCTGTCAACAGACTAACTATGGCTTCACATTTGTGCAACGGTATCCTTTTACAATCGATAAAAATTCTAATGTTTCAAAGAAAAACGAATACTAGACGAATGCAAAATATTCTTTCAGCCTGAAATTTAAAAAAGCAGATTGCTACAGTAGTTATATCTGCTGAGGAGGTTATGTTTTCACGAGCATCTGATTGTTGGTTTGTTAGATTATTTGTTTGTCTATTACAAGGATTACACATAAACTACTTAACAGACTTGAGGAGTTGGGCATATGGCATGGGAGAACTCATTAGATTATCTTGTGGATCCGGATAAAGGGGTGAATTCAGAATATTTTTGTGCAAGATAGGCTTTTTTTTCATCATTCCCATCTTTTACGCTTAAACTACCTGACAGATATTTGATGAAACTTGGTTTAAGGGTTGAGCATGTAGCAAAGAAAAACCATAAAGATAAAGAGGCAGATTCAGGAATGTCTTTCACTTCCTTTAACATTGTGAGACAGGGCTTTTTTTCAGCATTTATATCAATTGCGTATAAAATACTCAACAGATTTTCATGAAACTTGAAGAGTGAAGTATGTGGCAAAGCAAGAAACACCACATTTTCAAATAGATCTGGAAAAGCATCAGTTTGTTATGTTGCCTGGCTGATATTTCAGTTACAAATTATATTAATTAATCATACATAAAAGGGACTGTTGGGCCTTAGTGAAGGTATATGTTCTATCGAGTGCCCTATATTCTATCAGGGTTGTAATGAAAACACAATCACTAGGTTTTTTTGTCAAGGTGTTTAAGTCAAATGTAAGACAGTCAGTAAACAGTGTGTAAAACAAAAATATCATGTGCATGATGGACCAACAGTGTTTAGCATTGTCCAATATATGGGTTTGTGGTATTGTTTTTTTTTCAGATTTGACTCTCCTGAAAGTTACAGTAATGTTAAAGATTACAAGTGCATCTTCTTTGCCAGTGTACAGAGTAGGGAGCAGATTGCCTGGTCCAAATCCTGACAGGCTTTAACCTTCTGTGGAAGGAGGAATCCATGTGACATCCAGCAAGCCTGTATGAACAGATGTCTGCATACATTTAAAAATATGCATTTACTTGCAGATTAACCTCATGCGAGTGGCAGTAAAAACTGCAAATGTAATGTGAACTCTGATGGTTTTCTCTGAATTATCTTCAACACAATGCACCAACAACATTACCTGCCTGTGGACTTGAAATATGCCACATGCACAGCAACTAAATAACTCTGACTACTCATGCAAAACAAGATGTGCTCGAGGCGACGCTGTCTGAATTAAGAAGGACTGTATCTGCAAATACATAGTGATTGAGCCTATATGGCAGTCATTTGATTGATTTAGAGGCTTTTAGCTTAGTATTAGCACAGCCATTGGAAATAATGTGATAAATGCAACCATGCATAGTTCTCAAAATTTACAACTACATCCAAACTGTCAGAAATAAGGACACAGAGTACATATCTTTACCAAAGTCACGTGGAAATGACAGCCTCTTGAAGCACTAGTGCTGATTTACACTGGTATCCATAGATACAGTTATTTTAAACTTGTCCAAAGTATATAAAATGACTTGTTTAGGTATTTCTGTCAGAATAAATACTGAGATTTTCCACTGGCCTTTGAGTCACACACAAGGACAGTAACTCCATCAGTGCTGATGGAGGGCTTAGAGGTAAGGGGACCAAGACCTCTCTCAAGAAATTTCACCAATTTCACCGACTGAAGAAGGCTGGATGGTTTAACCCATCATCTATTTCCAAGACTCCAGTATTGTCAATATTTCCACATTTCCTTTTCCCGGCTTCATGTTTCTATTACTTCTCCCTCTATCTCTCTCCACTCCCCTTCCCCTTATATTTGTTCATGTATCTACAAGACTGCTGGTGATTATCTTAAACCATTGGAAACAGAGTATCTTAAGATGGATTTTTGTGTCACGTAAGATTAAGCTATAAATGGGTCCCAGTCTAGAAAATCCTGCTAAGCTGCTAGTGACATCACAGCAAATTGACCCTGAGATGCACACAATAATAAGCGCATAAAAATATTATGCAAAAACCCTCTGTTGTGCAGTTGAAATGAAGACCGGGGAGAATGTGTAGGAAGAGAAAATAATAATGCATAATGCAGAGATTGGAAGGTGGGCACACAACAAAGTTAATATTATAGTTTTACTCAATTGTAAGTTAAGATGAACTTGTAACAACCATTTTTGTTAACATCCACAGTCATCTAAACCTTACTCTCACAAACAATATTACAACATTTCAAGAAACTGCTGTCCTACAACCACATTTTGCACGATCATCCTAATTTCACATTCAGTCACGTCTCTTCATGGTTGTCCTTTTTGCTCCTTGCCCTTTAGCATGCTGTATAAATTAAAATCTTTAAAAATGGACAAACGGTAGATCATCAAGATAAATGATGAAAATCCATTTTCTGTCCCTTAATTACATTACGCCACTGCTCTCACATTTATTTCTTCTTCTTTGCTCTGTGCTCATCTGTTTGGTCAGTTTAATAAACCGTGGCCTCTTCCTGACATACAAGAACACGAAGCACTGAATATATTCCCAGTGATCTATTTTGTGCTTTTAATTTTTCACATTTAATTTCCTTTTAACTCCCTTAAGAGTTCTGTAATGCACTTACAAAAAAAAGCACTTAATTCGATGGTTCCAGAGGCAAGTACACGCTGAAGTATTCTGTCATCTATGCCGATCATAAGAGAGCTAAAAGGTTTGTAGCACTTGTTATGAACATCTTGATGAAGATGAACTGGATTTATAAGTAATTTTCTATGTCAGGGGACCCAGTGACATATTTCTTCTTTCAGTCTCCCTCTGGCCCATAAGTGTGCTTTCCATATCTGTTTTCCATCTCCTCAATGTAGTCTTTAATTTGGGGATGCAGAAATAATCAATTGACAACTGATCAGATTGGAAAGGTTACTGTATTTAAAGATATATAACTTGTGGATGATATAGAAAAAGGCAAAAGGGCAATCGTGCATGATGCTTCAATGGGAACAAATTAGCTTAATAAGCCAGTTACTAACAGCAGTGCATGTGTTATTTGGTAACTTACCCTGCATAATGCATAGTCTATGTCTGTAAACATGCACACTTTAGATCTTGTTATGAGTCATGCTTGAAACATATCAGTTACCATGCTGCCCCTGATACATACAGAAACTCATGTTACATGATGTTTTGATCATTTTGTCTGTTTTAATGAGTTCTAATTGCACTAATGCTTGGGAACATCCAATGATCTAATGAGGTGCTGAATTATTTAAATGTGACATATTGATGCTAGGCTGCCGGTTTCAGTCTTGTATAATACCTGTATAAAATGATCCCTGCAGTTTCATCTGAGTTGTAAAGTGAAGGGAAAGCACTCGTTGATATATTTTGACTCATAACATGAAAAGCTTATTTTTTCATCATAAAGGAAGGAAATATCAGATTTCAGATAAATCTTCAGATTTAACTCTGTTGCCAATTTATGTAAAACAAAATCTAAATAATATACACCCTGTAAAAAAATGCCTCTCTGACAACAGCTTGCTTTCTTGTTCTGAATAAATATAGGGATGAATTAAGCTCAGGGTACTTAATATGACACATGATAGAAGCCCTAGCTGAAAGGAAAACAAACATTCCCCCCTAGAACGGCTCAAATTACAGAAAGATAATACACCATGACAACCGTGGTGATAATTTATCATGGAAATGTTGTCAGAATACAAAAACAGATTTTTTTAAAATATATATTTCCACTTTAGCTTATGTTGTGCTTTTTTTGGATTTAATATCTGCAACATAAATGATTTAAGGCACTAATACAAACACAGGCTTTAATCCACCAATATTTCCTCTATAGTCTAGGATTATTTATGTTCCTCAATGGTAGATTTAAAGCATCTTAAATCAGACCATTTATTATTCCAGCTGTTGGGAAGGAGTCTGTCTGTCTCCACTGAAATGTTTTCTCAGCTGCTCTCCCTGCATTACATAAACCTCCGCAGGCAGTGGACAAGAGGCAGGACCTGGCCCGTTTGTCAGGACGAGCTTCTGGGTTCTACAGACTTATTAAAGTGGTTTAAAGGATGTTGAATTTTCTTTCTGAGGATAAAAGAGTCCTGCACGCTCCTTGTGAGTTTGGTAACCTCACAATCAACACAGATTGTTGGGCAGAGCCACCCTCCTCAAGAGAGTTTGACCGCAGCACTTTCTGAGGACGAAAACATACAGTATTTGTGACACTGGGAGATTTTTCATCTGAGAAGGGTTAAGTCTCCAGGGAAACCTCTTGTGTATTTTGTGTATTTTGTTCTTCTGAGGTTCCTCCATATCCTTAAGCTGAAGGTTAAAGTTGTGGCAATAACCTCTTATCAATAGCAGTGCCCCGTGAGTGTTCTGACAATCCTGAAGTGCCAAAATGACGCTTCCACTAGTTGTTTAGTGCATCAGATATTTGGATCATGATAATATGATATAATATATTAAACAAAAGACAAGCAACCCAATTAATGTATATCTTCATTTTCAGTTGAGTAAAGCAGAGGAGATGCTGCATGAACCTTATCATTCACCTTCCTCTGTAAGACTTTTATTGGGGCCTTTTCAATACAAGCCTTGTCCATGCATTTCAAGATCAGTTCAGACACCAATGATAAAAGCATTGCATAAACGTATAAATACAACACAAGCAGTCTGTTAGAAAAGGGGTGATACATTCATAATAATTAATGTTTGTAAAACAATATATGTAATGTGCAGATCACTGTAATTTTTCATTTAATTTTACTTCCTGGATGACCATTGTTACAAGCCACCATCACAATAAGAGCAGAGGTTAGAGACATTTGAAGGGGCAGGGAGGCGGATGTAATTTCAGAGTAGTTCATAGAGCAACCTAGCCTGTAATCCATGGCTAAAGTTTGCTGCTATTGTAGTCGATGGACCCTGCACTAAGGGATTGTTGCCTTGTGTTATTCTGCCAGTAATAATTATTTTTGTTTCGTTATAGAGGCTGAAGTCACTAAAGATGGCAAATGTGAGGCACGTCATTGTACTATTGTTTTGCATTTGTATTAGTAGTTGCACATATAAATCGCCAAATTATAACAAATTTATCTCATGAAAATTTCCATTTGGAGTATGTCTAGACCATAGCCATAAATCTGCAGAGACCCTACATCAAGTTTTGATTTGTTTAGGGAAAAAACAGCTTTTTAACCGGCATAAATTTCAGAGCAAACCTGGGCTCTGGGCTCTGCCAAGTGGAAAGTGCTTTACAACAAAGAAAAGAAATTACAAAACAAAGAAATTACATGCACCAACCTTCACATAAAAGAGACATAGAACATTAAAACAAGGAGGGAAAATGAATGTAAACTTCATAATAATGGGGGGGAAAAAAATAAGAGCGATGCAGAAAAACAGAACATGGATAGAATGTAAAATAAGATGGAGAATAAAACCACTTGATAATAATACTAGTAAAAATAAGCTAAAGACTAAGAAAATAGACTACAGAGATACATGGAGGGAAAATAAAACTGCTGAATATATTATATAAATGAGGAGTATATGTAGGACATGTTGAAATATTGTGCAGCAGTAACAATTCCTGTACACATTGTAACCATTGTCTCAGCTGTAGATGTAACTGTAGTGGTTGGAATGGTATTAACACACAACAACAGTAGTACTTTCAGTAGTATCAATTGTAATAGTGACAAGTACAGCGGTAGTGGCTGGAGAAGAAGCTACTGTAGTACTAATAACAGTACACAAAGTATTGGAAGTTGCACTAGCAACCAGCAAAACCTACCTTTCTTGTAATCATTGTCAGCATGACGTAGTATTCTATATAGGTACAACAACATTATTGGTACTGGTATATGAGTTAGTGTGAGAGACATGATGTAATGTCTCTGAAAAACTCCCCAGTATATGGCCAACTCCCTCCATTGTTCTCTCACTAAATACTGCTCTCCCTCACAGATGGCTCCTGAGTCACTTCAGCCACTTTCATGAGTGTGCACCACACATTGAACATACAATACAATGACCATATTGTATTACCAGCAGCAGTGACTGCTGGTGTGATTGATCAGATGTGTGGTCCTATTGCCAGGGCAGCCTCTGTAACAAGATGGTGTGCATTATGTGTCATGTAAGCTCCCAGCCATTATCTCCCGGGCAGTACAGATGACCTCGCTGTAACCCAAGCGACTCTTTTGACCCGAGGCACTCAGCTTGCCAGTACCGAGCTCCAACTTGGAAATTAGTCACTCTCTGTCAGCTGGGGATGGATGCCTGTGATTCTGGCAAGATTCATACTCTTTTTCACCCCCATTTATCATCACCTATGGCTCCCTTTGTCTCAAACTCCCTCCTTCATCTTCCCACTTCTGTTACAGAGAGTGTACTCTGGGGATATGAGTTGGTCAGCACGGGTTTTAGCACATGATGTAATGAACGCAAAAATGTTCATGATAGTGCCCATCCTCATCATTTGCTGTATCACATTAAACTATTTTAAGTATCCGGCGAGCATTATAGATAATTGGTCATTTTTTGCTTTTATTAATGAGATGTCTTTTTAAGTAGCAGAGATGGACCTGGTCTTTTTGAACACTCTCCACGATGTTCAGGCTGCATTTTATCATCCACCTTTGGCAATATTAGTCTTGCAAAAATCCTAGTTTGTGGGCTGACTGTATAGAACTGAAACTGTTGTAATCAATCTGCTTCAAGTAATAATACACAATAACACTAATATGAGAATTACATAGAAGAAGAGCTAAGCCATACACATTTCTCACATGTCAACATGTTTGCATATGTATTTCACTTCATTCATAATTGTATTAAACAAATCCAATAAGTTTTGTGTTTCATTTATATTGTTTTTTCTTGGTCTGCCACGCTGACAAAGCATCATTAAAATGATATTCCACTCAACATGTATCAGACACTTAGACTTAATAAGTGCATTTAAATAATTTGCATTATGCCACAGCACACACAATGGAGGCTGTCACCAGCTTGATTTCACAGCAATTATCATGGATGAATACATGCATACAGAGGATTCCAATAATTAAGTCAGCATTGCAAACAAAAAAAAAATCGACTCAATCATCATCATCCACTTCTCCACGTCCATTCAATGGATCAGCGTGTCCTGATCACGTCATATGTTTGCCAGACATGTCCAAATGCACTTTCTCTTTCAATCCTGTGGCACAATCCTTTCAAGCTTGTAAGAAGGCATAGGCAGTAGGGAGAGTGCTCTTCCGTTGGCAACAATGCATTTGCTAAAAGTTTTATTCTTGAAAGTTACATTTTTGGTGTAGTATCACTTTAAGGCATAAATATAACACACATCTAAGGCAGTGAAATCATGCATTGAGTTATGGCTGCAAAAGCTTGGCTCAAAATCAAATGCTAATGAATTGTGGCACCATTAAACAGAGAGGAGATTGCTTCGTTCTAATCAAAGGGCATATTGAAAAAACACTTTTTGTTCAACTGACTTGCAGGAGAAAATTATCCAAAATCTTGCTGTGGGGCACAAACAAAAACACTGGAGATACCTGGTTTTTAATCACCTGGTCTAGTTAGGCAGATGTAATGAAAGGAAAGGGGAGGAACCTAACCCTTTGACTTTAAGAAGGCACAGATGAAAAAAGTCTTCCTCTCTACTCTTTCCTTTTGGTGCTAGGTTCCCTGCATCTTCGACCAATATTAATTTGATCAAAAGACGGTGGCTGGCCTCGGAGCAAACTAATATGCTCATTAGCATTGACTAGGGTGACTGGGAACAGTTCATGTGCATTAATGAAGTAAAGAACTGAGCCAAACAATTGGACCCAGCTAGCTTTGGAATCCGGAGGCAGCCACATGCAGGGCTACCCAATGAGCTTGGGCACAATTTAATAAGCTGTTGTAAAATTGCTTTTGTTCAACAGCTCTGTACTTTTATAATGTATTGGTGCTTTTTTTTAATCCAGTGAATAATGTACAACTACCCCAAGTCAGATTTCATTTTTAAATACAAACAACTGAAAATAGAATAGTCCTCTCCACCTACATGATGTTCCACTTGCAACGCTGGAAAACACTGAAAGAAAGAAAAAAAAGAAAAGAAACAATTTTCCCAGCTTATTTAGATATGTTACCCAAGGGATGTTTAATTTACATGGATGAATTGCCCCTCACATTTTCTCTTCCTAAAACTGGCTCAAATGAGTCACTGAAGCAAATGAGTTTTCAGTCTTTTTCTTGGGGACTGGGGGTCATTTCATTACATTTTCATATTCATTTTCACGGCATATCCAACACCATGGATATGCCGTGCTTTATATCTTTCTGCCAAGACTATCTGAATTGATTGGCCAGTGACATTTTGCAGTTGTTCTTTGTAATGCAAAATCTAACTGTAGGATAAGGGAAAAGGGCATTATTTTCAAAGTCGTCACACCTGCCTCCTCCATCTATGGAGCTAGTCTGGGGTGCAGGCTGGCTACGAGGCCATGGCTAGCCACATGATCATTTGAAAGATGACATTTTATCAAAACCATCTTCCAGTTATGAGTACGGGTGAGTGCAGACAGCGTTCAGGTCAATTGTTCACTGCTGGTATCTGCTGCAAGGCGTCTGCACCACCATACAAATTGCAATGTCTCCTTTTTTCACGCCGCTTCTTCCTGTCTCTTCTGTGGTCCTCTGCATGCATACACACTCACACTGTGTATGCTCAACACTGTGTACAGAGAGAGAGAAATATAGTTTACTGAAAAATGAGCAAGAGTATGGCTAAGAAGCAATATGAGATTAGTTAAGTATTAGTGAGGGTGTCAATCACTGAAAAAAACTTACTTTACTGAATTGAAAAAAAGAAAACAAAAATCCATTTTCAAAAATGTTAAAATCCCAATTATGTGATGAAGAACAATTTTCTAAAGAATTGGAGGCAAACCTAATAAAATGCTTAACACCTGTGTGGGAGGTGGTATTAACACTCAATGGGTGCATGAAAGTAAAAAATAAATATACCTCCAAAAAAATGCTCTGCATGTTTCCAGCATCTACTGTTACTAACCACCCTGTGGGGCCTTGTTAGTTAGTAGCTATAGTGCAATCAACATGCAGCCTAATTTGGCAGACACACAGTGCACTAAATTAGATGCCTTCCCTTTTTTAACCACTGTTGCTTGAAGCAATAGGTTGCATTTGAGCTCTAGCTAATAGAAAAGGTAAAGTTTGAAACAAATGATGGATTTTGTTTCCACCAGACTGACCTTTGGCTGTGGGTATCAAGCATTTGCAAAAGGCGGCGTTGATCCAAATCAAAATGAGGGAGCAGGATGGAGATTCCCCAAGCATCATGACCTTTGCTAGCCACTCCATCAGCTGCTTGTCACCGCAGACTCATTAATCAGGTGTGGCGCTCTTCAAAAACTCACAGGTGCTGCCCTGGATGGAGTCACATGACATCATGGGTCATCTCACACAATCTTTGCTGGAGGCAATAAGCGAGTGGGCGGAAACACAGTCTTCACTGTTCAATACTTAATAGGATAGAGCTGTGCTGCATTGGTGCTAATTTGGCACACACTCATCTGAATGCTCCTCTTGCAGATGAAAATCCTAGTAGTTTCTGTCCATCTCTGACTAATTGTCAATACAAGGACCTCTCAATTGTTCGAGGATTTCCACTTAATCCATGGAAACTGACTGATGTGTGAAAAATCACATCTTATTCTGACAATATTGCAGCCTTTCTGGAAGTACATAGTAGAACACTGTTTTTTGCAGCATACCTTGCTTTGAAAGTCAGATGTAAAAGATCAAACAACACCACAGAAGAACATCTTGTTATTACAAATGAAGTACACTGTATGTAATGATGTCACAGCCAGTTTGTCACAGAAATAACTTTGCTTCATTGCATGTATGATATATATAGTATAACAGTTCAAAATGACTATTTTCAAAACCTGTCTGCAGTCAGAGTATTTTTTGCTTTATTGTTAATATGTGATTAAGTGTATTATAGCTGGTTTGTAGTAGCTGAGCATTGAATATCTGTACATACCGCATAATATTGATCACATATCAGCTCACTATTTGCAGGAATAAGCTTTTACAGGGAAAGCCAACCTCCCCTTGACAATTAAAGGTTAAGCTATAGAATTCATGGTGATTTATGTCAATGACATATGGACCATTTTTCTTGAGTTACATTACAGTTTCCCACAACCAAATGCAGGAGGTAGAAAAACATTTTAGAACTTTGAAATCAGAACCACATCATACAAAATACACAATTAAATAAATATAGCCAATAAATGGTTTAAAGCAATCTGCATTATTAGTACAACACCCATTTTTAATGGCTTATCCGGGCATCCAATTCCATTTTTTACTGTTTGTATAAATGTCTGAATATGTCATTAACTATGGCAAGGAGGTTATGTGATTGGTTCAGTTTGTTTGTTTGTTTGTTTGTCTGTTTGTGAGCAGGATTACGCAAGAACTAATGGACGTATTTGCGTGAAATTTTCACCAAAGATGGACCCTAGTATATCCTAGAGGTGATTAAATTTTGGTGATGATCTGGATCAGGATCTGGCCCTGTGACTTTTTTCTGCTGGAATAACAATTATGTCTTGGATTGTTGTTATTGATGATGATGATTATTTAGAATTGAACATTGTTTTTTTGGGGGGGGGGGTTGTTTGTTTTTTTGACTCTGCTAAAAGTCAACTTCTTATAGTAACAATAATTAAAAATCTCATTATAAAAATAAAGGTTTGAAAATAAATATAAAATATTGTGTAAGTCATCCATTCTCTGTAACCACTTATAGGGTCACTGGGGGGCTGGAGCCTATCCCAGCTGACATTGGGCGGGAGGCGGGGTACACCATGGACAGGTCACCAGTTCATCGCAGGGCCACATAGAAAGACAAACAACCATTGTCACTCACATTCACGCCGACAGGCAATTTAGAGTCATCAATTCACCTATAGTGCATGTTTTTGTTGGTGGGAGGAAGCCAGAGAACCCAGAGGGAACCCATACAGACACGGGGAGAACATGCAAACTCCACACAGAAAAGTCCCAGGTCCTCAGGTGGATTTGAACCCAGGACCTTCTTGCTGAGAGTCAACAACTCCAACATCTTAATATCAACAAAAAATACAATTCAAAAGGCTAGACATCAAGATAGAAAACAATTCAGACTCTGCGTATAATACATAAAGACTACGAAACAAGAGACATTTAACAGCAAACAGAGCCCACATTAGTTACAGGAGTGTGCTAGCACTCTGATTGGAGTTTGTCCCTTTCCAAATTTTTTTATCAACTGCAAATGACTCAGCAAGGGTCTGGTAAGGGTCTGTCTACCTACACTGTATGATGACATATGTGTCCAGCCCTGTACAGTACGAGTGTGTGAAAGTTATTGCAAGCTAAGCCTACTTTATAATTTATCTCTGTATATCATCTTTGTATGCATCAGTAGATTTTGCATAAGCTGCTGTACTGTTTAAATAGCTTATTTCTGAAGGTGTCTCTGGTGACATGTTTCAGCTATTTTCTGCTTAGGGACACATATTAATAAATGTCAGTGGTGAGCTGGCTTAGGCACTGACTTAATGCACTGCTGAATTGGTGAATTGACCTTAGGCCCTGACATCACCCTTCAGCTCTTATTAAGACAGCACTGTCAGGGGCGGGTAAGTAAGCTGCGACTTGATTTTGACGGACATGCAGTGTTATCTCTGTTAGTAGCCACTAATCATGCGCTGCCTTCAAAGAGTAAAGGAACAGGTCACAGGGATGACAGAATTTCAAGGGCAAAACTTGAAAACAAAAGGAATAAAAGGAAGGAGGAAAACAATTTAACAAAAAAGGAAAAACAAAAGGATTTCTGTTTGTGTGCCTGCCTTCAACACTGTATGACACAAGATGCAGTATGCTACAGCTTTATGAAGAGAGAGTAAAACTGTTAACAGTTGAGCATATGTGTTAAAAAATTTAATTTCTGTTAAGTTAAATTCTTTAACCTTTGTAAAAACTCATATAATGCCTGTACACTGCATGATATAAACCAAACCTAAATGTACCTATGCGTGAAGGACAAAGCTAAGGCACATGGGAGTTGATAATTGAAGTTGATAATTGGGTTTATGTAAGGCCATTTTTCTTCAGTCATATGTTTCCTGAGGGGCTAAACAAGTACATGATCACTAACAGCAGAAATCAGCTTTATTATCACATAAATTCATATGAAGCCTCACTTTTTTCCTCCTCTTTGCACAATTATTTTTCTTTCCAAAGATTTATTTTTCCCTCACCTCCATGAGCATTACTGACTCTAGTTAACCCGAGGAAGAGAATCGTCCAATTAAAAATGATTGCAGTCTTTTCCTGGTTGCCATGTCTCCAAGACTCTCTCTCAACCGCCCCGCTGCAGTGATCGTCTCATCTACATGGTGGCAGCCCTATACTGCAAGCACAAGAACTCGAAATTGGACCTCAGCAGGGAGCTAAATGTGCCGTCAATCCCGACAATCCTTTTAATCTTTCATCAATCATGTGGAAGCAGCTCGTAGCCCTGATCCCATTACAGTTTAGGACTGACAAGCATGAGAACGACCGTGAAAGTTTGCAATGCAAGAAAGCTGAGATAGAAGCTGGGTTTAGCTCGGCAATTTGATTAGAAAAGACTCAAACTGGTTTGCTAAAATAGAAAGTAAACAAACGATTTGAAGTGGTATTTCACTTGCTGTCAACACAAGGATCTTTGAAGAAAAAAAAGGAGAAGGTTTTATTTTTTTTTTAACTCAGCTGCACTGCAAGTGGCAATCACAGAGGCAGCAGAGCTAAATTAAATGCAAACCCTAAACAGGGTCTGTCTGAATTTACAAACCCTTCTCAGGTCAAATTTCTCTTAAATGGCCAATTTAGAAATAAAGCTGAAGAATAATGGGTGGTTCACCACAGCACAAAGTTTCTCTCATCGTAATTTACCAACATTTAGGTCCAAATGTGCTCCCAAACCAAGACCAATGAGCTGGAAAGGTGATTTAGAGTAAATGAGGGTGTTCTTATCACAGAGATGGCGTTGCTGTACTGCAATGAGCACAACATCACATCCTTGTTTGTATAGCAGAGTATAATTGAGATAATTGTGGTTCTTGAAAATGTTTGGGTTCTGATTTTGAAAATAATATAAATTCCAAGCCTAATCAGTTTTACAGTAAGTAGGCTATAATTTTATCTTTAATCTCTCTTTGACGCTAAATGGTTGCACACTAATACTTTTGTCCTCTCTTTGAGCAATACATGTAGATACAGTTTCAAATGAAAACGAAAGGATTGTTTGTTTGTATCAAAAACCTAAACTGAACTATTTTGTTTTCCGATTCAAAGCTGAAATAACTGACATAAGCCTTCTTACTTATGTATTTTAATCATCTTTACTGATATAAAATTTATTACAGGGAACCTCTTTTAATATTGGATTGTCTGTGCAGTTGTGTGCCTTGTTACTTTTCAGTAACATGTGCGCCTTGTTTATTTTATTATAACTATTAAACATAGTTGTGTTTAAACTGACACATCATTTTAGGTATCCATATATAGAAAAAATGTAAATCTGTTCATGGCAGTACAGGCACATTGTGGCAATTGCTAGCCCTTTAATAGTAAGTCTAACTTACAAACAATCAAGCAGCATCACAGTTTTGACACCAATGCACTGCATCTGAATCAAAGAGGCTATGGTTAGTAAGCGTCTTGGGGTTTTATTCATCAAGTTGAAGAAGCGAGTCCAGTAACAGTATCTCCACATGTAGGTTTTGGATTTTAAAATTTGTCTTGGTTTGTACATTCAGAAAACAGGAAAGTTCGGGCCTCATCTATAAAACAGATCCATGATCAATTTTGATCCTGAGTATGACTTGCACATTAAAAAAAAGCATGCATAAGCAGTTAGTTGTAAAATCCTATTTTGACAGGGACATTATCTTATCAATAAACACAGTCTAGAGTTCACAGAACTGATCTCATCTTTGAAAAAGTTTGAGTTTCTCTATTGGTCCATGACTATTATCTATATCCAAGACTAAACCCTCATTTGCACTGGCATTATATAGATTATATATACAGCAAGGGAGACGCTACTTTAAAGAGATTTACAGATCACATGTGCCTAAGTTACAAATGGGATTCTTAGAACCTGCTTCAGCAAACTTTTTTACTTTTTTTTATTATGGATGAATCAAAAGTAAGTACACGTTTGCAGGAAATGATCTTAACAATTATATGAAGTTAAAATCCAAGAACTTTTTTATAAATGAGGAATCTGCTTAGAGCATTAAAGTTCATTCAAGCTTTTATGAACTCTTAAAGACATGAGAGTCATATCATAATCCACTTTGCATAAATATGCTGTGTTTTAGTTTATATTCTTCTGCTTTGGTTTGCCTCTTGTGGGCGGATAAAACAACAAAATAATTGAATCTCCACATCCTCAGTCATGGGTAATGTGAGATTTTATCTATACACCTACGTTTTGATTTAACCTGCTGAGGTATTTGTTATTCTCAGCAAAAATATATATCTAATGTTTCTTTGAGTCCAGTAAAAGTCATGTATCGAATGTACTCCTAAAATGCCTTCTGCTGTGGCAGAGGAGATGCTTTACAAGAACATGTTCCATGATTTATGTCAATGCCAATATCAAGAATGGAGAACCCTATAGAGTATACTTGTGTTCTTAAATAATTTCTGTTGTTCATTAAGAAAGAAATTGGAAAGTGAAAAGAAAAAAGAAGAGCTCTGCATAGCCAAGCATTGCCTAATTAAGAGTTTTATGGGGCATATAATTTGAGTTTCAGCGCTGAGCTTTGATTCAAAAGCAAACTGTTTTTTTTTCTTGAATGTTACAAGAACACAGTACTGCAGACTGAAATCTCACAAGTTTATAGCAGTTAATTAAGTTATTCACACACTTATACCTAATTCTACTATATGTCATTCATTAATAATAGAGTAATGGCTTTAAATAGTTCATAAGTTTTGAAAAAGCTGCTCTGTTGTTGTTGTTGTTTTCAGTCTGTGAACATCTCATGTGGTGTGCACGATCAAACATGTGGGGTCCAGCAAGCCATTTCACAAAACGATTGGATGGATGGGTGGATTGCTGATTGGATGACTTTTCTCTGTAAATAACAAAATGCACAGGTCCAAAATACATACATGTACAAATCAAATGTCAATACTAATAAATGACTGGAAATTAAAGTTAAGCTTACTCATTACTGCATCCACATATGTTTGATTTCTTATAGGCCTACATCAAGAATTTAAATTTGGGAATATCTGCTGAAACATAACAAAGAGGCATTTAGACAACCAGGAAAGGTGATTTAATATAAGGCACTAAGAGAAAAGCATAACATAACGTTATAAAGTGCAATTGAAACTTACATTTGTTCTCTTTGTTGTCTGTTCTGTGCTTGGTGGGAAAACCCAGGTGGGGTCAAAAGGGTGGGGTTATATAACCTTTGGACGTGTCCAACAGGGAAACTTGTGATTTAACAAGTTTATAATTCATATTTTTACCGAAGCTCAAAATCACTCCGTGAACAGTCTGGATGTCATTGATCCTATATTTCAGATGCCCACTATCTAATGAGAAAGACAGATGGATCTTCAGTAACACAGTTAAAAAGATTTTTAGTATCTCCTTTCTCGATCCAAATATACATCATGTTGTAATTACCATGAAAGCAAATGACAATGCCTATTTATGGAGTATAATTGCCACTTCTCTGAACAGGTACCATGTCTACATCTAGGGTTTTAATGAGGAGAGCAGCTGTACAGTTGTTTCATGAATACATTTGTTGTTTGCATGCTTGTTCTCTCTTTTGTTATGTTTTGAAGCTTGTTTCACAAAACACCAATTTCACATTGTTTAAGTATTCTATATATTTAATTAATTGTAGTCTTAAGTTTCCATCGCCTCAGGTGATTTTGCCTTTGTTGTTTTTTTTAACTAGTGTAGCGCTTACTGACAACAGGACATACTTAGATCCAGTTGTTGGACTTCCAATAGTAGCACTGTAATAACTACTGAACTATTAAAAATAGTGGCGATGCAGATTTAATTCAAGTCTCTAAGAGGATGGACCAAAAAATCAATTAAAAATTAATTGATAGGACTAATGTTCATTGTTGGCCAAGGTTTTCACTGTCTAAGTGCTTTCTAGTTTCTTGCACGGACATCTTATACTTCTGAAATGCAGTATTGCTTAACATCTGCCAATTATGTCACTGTTATATACATCTTTAAGTTCAAATGAGCAGCTCATTCTGTTTTCGTATTACTTCCACCAAGGAGGTAATGTTCTTTTTCCAGCATTGGTTTGTTTATGAGTCTGTCAGCAGGATTACTCTGTTGATTCAAGGTTGACAAATTTTGACGCATCTTCAAAAGCTAGATCGTGACAAAAACCGCCATTGTTGAATATTGTTTTTGTTCAATAACTACCAAACTGACAGTGATACCACTGTGATTCTAAATTCTAGAAGTAGGTTTTCATGGTCGAGGAGTCATATTATGAGGGTCAAACTATCATGGGATTATTGCTTTTTTGGTGCAGTGACATAATGGGGAAACTGAGCTGCTGCCTGGGCGGAGGTTTGCGCTCTCTGAGTGCTGTCTAGTTTATATTCTATTTTCTGTACTTTGCTGTTGCAGTGGCCTAGTTTCTCCAGATATCATTAATGTTGCATGTTACTGTACTTTAAAACTCCAATAACAGATTTTTTTGGACACTTGGGGTCAGGCAGGAACACGTTGTGAATGCATAATTATTAGATATTATTATATTATTATTATTTATTTTATATACATAGTATCACCTCTTAAGAAAATATGGCATTCAATTTCCCAGCCAGCAGAGAATCATTATCATTCATGTAGAGTCATGCTTCATGTGTCCAATATTCACTATTTAACTCTGTTTTTTGTCTTCGCCAACTCCTGAGAGATATATCTGTCTTTTTATCTGCTAAATGCCAACTATGTTTACCGGCTAGTCTCTAGCTGTGCCTGGTGTTTATAGTGCTGGGCAGTATACAGTGGGGTTTTAGAGATTTTTCGCTGAAGACATCTGCCTATTGTGTTTTAAAACGATGCTGTGAGACCAGTGACAGTGAAACATAATAAAGTTGTGGGTCATGCCACTAAACAATGATAAGTTGAACATCGCAGAGGTCTCGGGGAAGCTGCAGAATTAATTTCAGTGTCACATTTTTATTTACATATTGATACATTGTTATTGAAGTAATAATTGTAGCCACTTCAATGATTAATACAAAATCAAACAATTTCTTTAAAACATGAGAGGTTTTGATTAGATATTAACATTTAGTTGGAGTTTTTTCCTGGTGCAACTGGTTTATCAAGCAGGTCACATTCTAGAACTATTATAGAAGAATTCTATAATATGTTGATTTATTATATGCCACCAATACTGTTTAATGGTTAAGTACAACCTACCACTACCGTACAATATGTAACCTGCGTTAATTTATTCTCCACCCCCGGGACTACATGAAAAGTGGTCCATAACCCATGGATTACAGCCGACCACCTGTCAACATGTGCCTGAATGCAGCTTCTCAGACTGAAACTGGCTCTTCTCCTCCTGAGCTTGGGTCAACGGCAAATCTCCCATTCCCACAATGACACGACCACAATACCAGGTCAGCCTTAAGTTTTACATATGAAAGCATATTTAACTTTTCACTCATCCATTCACTACACGTGAGCAGCGAGACTCAGGGCTTGGCCAAGATTAGCTTTTGGCAGACAATGCAGTGAATTAAATGCCACACATGGCCCCTCTCTTGTTCTCTAGGTGACCAAACACACTTCCAGGGCGAGGAACTCTTGACCGGTCTCTCTTTTTTTTTTTTTTAGGAGCTGGAGAAAAGTATGGCAAATGATTTAGGATCAGAACCTAGCTAGACAAAAGTGTTGTAAGATCTTTTTCCTCGCTAACATACTCTGGTGTCAGAGGTTTCAGCAAAGGTTGAGGAAAACACTGAGGCATGCTGGAGTATTTACTTGTATAATGGTACATTTGTCCTAAATCATCAAATTAAAACTCAAGTTAGAATTAAGATAAACGTCACTGCTAATATTATGCAGATGTTGCTGTTCCTTCTCAAATATTCATCAAGAATTCAAAGACAAGTCAAAGAGCTGATTATGAATTTAGCTCTAACACTTAATTATTGATGAAAATACAGTGCCTGACATGCAACCTAAATAAATAAACTGGGGAAATGTATGAATTGTAAATAAATATTGTAATAATTACTAATTAATGGTGATAACAAATACATCCTCGAAAAGACTTGATCATAATTTACTGCCATATGGATTTAAAATGAGAACTTTGTATCTCTGTATCAGGGGTTGTAGGCTATATCCATCAGAACACACACTGTGCAAAACTAGTTTAGTTTAAATCACTACTCAAGACTCACCTGTGCAAATGCGCTTTTAATGTTTAAGTGTTGTGTAATTTGTCACTTGTTGCCGTCATTAGATCTGTTTATATTTGTCTTTTAATATCTAATTTTTGATTCCTTTTTTAAAAAAATATGCTGTTCTCCTTTTATTTCTGCACCTGTTAAGAAAAAAGCGCTCTACAAATAAAATGTATTATTATTACTATTATTATCTACTTATAATTATGCAATTCGAAGTCATAATTTTGACTAAATAGCAGGACGTGGATGATACTTGCCTCGTAAGTAAATCGTCGGTATGTTTGAAAGCCCGGCTAGTTTAATGTTTTTCCTAAATAGAAAGGGCTCCCACATATGTAGGGGGAATTAAAATATAAGACAATTCTATTTCATTTGAAAAAGCACCGACAGGAAAATCAAAAACAAGCAGATATTTGTAAGGACTATAGCGTAGCACCAAAGGGGGCGACCATGCACAGTCGCTCCCTCCTGCTCCAAACTCGTAATTGTGAATCGTGAGCAGCATGTCATTCTCCAGCATATCGGCTGGCCGTGTCACCTTATCTCCCGCTGTGTGTCCGGGGACTATTTCACGTATTCCTCCCGAAGGATTTCCACGGTGCTCAGTAGGGTCTTGTGAATGCTAATGGGAATCTTGGACCACTGCCTCTCGTCCATGTGTGCCTCTCAGAGAGCGCTGTAAGCAGCGGCAGCACCTTGGAGGAGCAGAAGAAGGAGGAGGAGGAGGATTTTTTTTTTTTCCTTCTCTCCTGCCCTACCGTGTCGTGCTCACTGGAAATACGCTCGCCAGCATTGACTACTATCAAAACGAAAAGGAAGACAGAAGGAGACGAAGTAAACGAATAAAGGCTTTTTTGGGGACACCCCTAGGCTGTATTGTTAATTGTCGACGGGACCGGCCTGCTACGTTGGATGTGTCTTCAGAATGGTAAGATAAAAATTTTACTCCTATTTTTTTTGCAAGTGTTGTAGAAAACAGCTGCACATAAGCATCATGCAGTATGGAAGCAAATAGGTAAAACTAATGCTGGTAGCCGCGATCAGTTTCAATACAGATGTTTTTTTTTATTTTCACCATTTGTTTGCGCTGTTTTCTTATAAATATGCCCATTAAGCCTCACGTTAGCCTATCCGGGAGAGATTAACGTTGCTTCGTGAGCGTCGCAGCACGGTAGGCTGTACCTGGTCCCCGGTTTCTAGCAGCCTAAAGGTTTTGCAAGACCGCCTTTACATCGGCACTGTGAATTTGATAGCTGGTACAGGCTGAGGGATCAGAAAGTCCACAGTTGCTTTTCACAGCAGGCTCAGAATGGCTGCAGCGCGTCCTAAATGATGTGAGATAGGTGCATAAATAACGGATGAGGATGGTGAAGGTCCCGCATTCTGGATTTAGCGGTAGGTTGAAGTGTCCTACTCTATAAAGTCTTCTATGCACTAACCTTGTGTTCTGTGACTCTGAATAGGTGGTGAGTGACATTACAATTAATAGTGCTTTAATTTCAAGGCGTGGAAAAAAGAAATGTGGATTTATAATGGTTTGTATTTAGATTATAGGACCCCCCCCCCTGATATTCCCTCCCCTCTTTCTCTTATTATGGTTTGAACATCATCAAAACAAATACAAAATTATGAACTAACTTTAGTTGTTATATATAAATACAAGTGTGTGGTCAATTTACTGCAGTTTGATTAGGCTTTTTTTTTACCTTTAACATTTATGAGGCAAAGCACCAAAAACTGCATCTTAAATGAAGTGAAATAATTTAAGAAATGTCTCAGTTTGAATGTCCAGCAGGTCACAAACATTTGAGACTGGAGGAGTAAAAGCATAAGTAGGACCCCTGGGAATCATTGTTTGGGCCCTCCACACATCTTAGACCAGCTCTGTGCTCTGATTGGGCAACTTGGGAGACACACACACACACACACCTCTGAGTGTAGTGATTTAGTCAGTTCTCATGCTGGCAGTAGATTTTGGCCTTAAACCACGTCAGACTAATATGGATCATTCATTGGTGTTATAAATTAATAGAGAATTGTGAAAACAGAGTTCTGAAAAAAAAACAATCAAAGTTAACTGATCTTTTATTTGGGAGAATTTAAGACCTTTGTGTCAAAAAAGAAACCCCACAAATTCTAGTTGTTGGTATCAAAAAAGTGCAACTGCCCCATTGTGATCTAAGTGAATATTTTAAAGTTTGTTTGCAAATTGAAAAAAAAAGAGATTATTTTAAGTCTGCATTTTTTTGTCAGTTTTTTCCCAGGACATACTGCAGGCATCGGGATGATTAAGAAGCTTCTCTCTGTGTGTGGGGGGGATTTGTTGCATATAACAGAGCTCACAAGTGCCACCATTGGCTGTAGCAGGACGCCTGACCTCAGATATTAGAGGTTAAATCCAAGGGAATCCAGGGGCCCGCCGTCCTCCATGGAAAGTGTTTCATGGAGGCATCAAATGAGAGGTCTGAAGTTGTTAGGTCCCACCGAGGTTAACCTTTGAAGAACAAGGCTGCATTCTCCCAGTTGTCTTTGTCGTGCTGATGAGCTCTGAGAAGCAGCCTCAACACTAGTTCTGTGCATGATAAGAGGGGAAACAGCCCTGTCTTTGTGATCACAAATGAAAAAATCTGTTGCGTGTCTTTTCGCCTTTGTTGTCGTTTCGTGGTGAAGTGAACACGTAGCTATTCTCCACAGGACAGGCTGCTGAAAGACAGATGACATCTAAGTTACAGTTAGACCTCGTTACACTCCTTAAATGATTGTTGTGTTTAAACTAACGGTGGCAGCGTTCGGGGGGGCAGAATGATGACAGAGAGGAAACAATGAAATGCTTCTGTCCCTCTGGAGTTTCCTGAAGGGTTATTGTGTATTTCAAGTCATAATTAATGTTAGACCGGTATGGTCATCTAGGGAGGGGATGGTTGCATTTGGGGAAAATGGATACTGTTAATGGTGAAGAGTATGTTCTCGTATGGTTTTGTGTGGCTCAGTGGGAAGAGAATGACATTAGAAATGTCTTGTTGTTCATTGAAAATAAATAATAATTGCAGAAGCACCATTAACCTGCTTTGCACCGCATGAAATCTTAAAAATAATTGATCTCGCAGTCATGTAAAACTGCTTTATTTGCTCTTTAAATGTAAATCATGCATCAGTTTATCCTGTCAACTATTTGCTTAGTCAGTGATCCATTTGTACCTGCTCAACGTAGTAGCATTGAATGCAGCAAAAAAAAGAGGGGGATTTTCTTGCCTGGAGCATTATGTTTAGTTGAAGTTGCAGTCTGTCATGCTGTGATTTATCACTCGAAGAACTAATGGGTAGCTGTCACAATTACACCACTTTATTGGACATGAAAGCTGGGCGCTGCACCCCCTCACTCTCACGCACTCACCCACACAACCCCTTCATTTTTCCAAATGTTGACAGGATGGTTCTAGATTTTGTGTGATAAGTTCAGGACACTGCAGGAATCAAAAGCATGTGGTGTTACAAAGTGACCAACTGATCGTTGCAAAGCATTTTTTTCCCCCCCTTGTGGTTTGTTACAATATTCCTCCTTAGTGCAGATAGCCATTAAACAGAAACCACAGATTTATACCTGCAACATCATATCAAAACTCTATTTTGTGCTTTACATGCTGCATCACTCTAATCTAATTTGACAAGCAGAAAATTGAAGTGAAAGTTATTTTTGTGGCCATCGCCAACCTGACCTGCATTTAAAAATAGAATTAACTTGTTTGTTTAAGGAAGTATGTGTGTTTTAGTTCTTCAGACAGCTTCATGGGTCCCTTGTGAGATGGTGAATAAAAAAAATTTAAAGCGACAGGCACCTTTTTTTCCCTTTTTTTTTCCAACACCAAGAGAAATTTATAATACTGAGCATTCTCCTGTCAATTTCACCCTGTTGTTGTGAGGTTCAAAATTAACATTAACATTATTAATTCTAAAACAGTACTGTGCTGACTTCCTTGCATTAGTAGCCATATAACTGGTAAAGAGAGAAATCCAAATTCCCTGATAAAATGAAACAAGCAATTTTGTCTCATTTGATTCACTTGTAGATAAAAAAAAAGAATAGATATATTGGCATTTTCATGAAAATTAAGCTAACTCAATAGCATAGCATAGAATTAAACCATATATCCAGTCGGGTGGATATATTAGATGTGCTTTTATACTCTCTATTATTCTGGACCATTACAGTGTTCACTTTAAAAATTAGTAGCGCTGTGTGGGCAGGAATGGGGTGATATGATACATATAACGCTACAGGCGTTACAATTCAATGTAATGCAATACACTGTAATACTGTAAAAAAGGTGATGTATTTTCTCATAGGCCTGCTCGTGTTAACACTAGTGCTTACTTCTTCCTGTGTCAGTTGACATTGTTACTGTATGTTGGAATGGATGAGTGAAATGGCTGATTACAGGACTTCTATCTAGGGTAGAAACACTGCATTTAAAAATATATCCATACTTACATATCACCATACCATTTTTTTTTTCAAAGAACTGGAATCTCACACCTGCTTGGTGCTCTGAATGTCAGAATTGCTTTGAGTGCTTGGAGTGAGATTGGGGTTGAAACTATGCGCTTGAGCTCCCAAACACAGGGTAGTAATTCTCCTGCTTGGCACACAGCAACAGACTCCTTTTTGTGTCAGACATTGCATCGTACACATGTAGATTTTTTTTAAGATGACCCTCCTTTGCTGCGGAAGCTAATGACAGTTTGCAGGTGTGGAATACTCACCGTCCTATCATGGTCGACTTTTATATATTCTTGTCTTCTCAATACCACAGCAGAGTGTTATGCTTTTGCAGTTTTTCTTGAATCTGCTATCCTCCAAATATAATTTCAGATCATTTTTCTAAACATTGAGCAGAAACACAATAGTAGATATAGTTGAAGTGAGAGCACATTTACACTGAAGGCCATTGTTTGAAGTCCCACTTTATGGATTAATCCTTCATCTCCTGCATTAATAATGCAAACACACTATACATGACAGACAGACAATATCATTTTGTAAACTTTTTTTTAAAGTAAAAATTCTTTTAGTTGATTGAGAGATGAAAAAAAAAATCTTTTTTTTTCTCCAAACACATATCATTTGTTAAAGATGAAGAAAAACAGGCTTATGCTTTGGGCATGTTCAAGACATAGCTCTTCACTGGTTAGAGCTGTTGCTCTCTTGCCATAGGCTACTGTAGGTTGCCTTCTTCTGTAAAGAATAAAGATCACTAATTCAAGATAGGGCAGCACGGTGGTGTAGTGGATAGCACTGTTGCCTCACAGCAAGAACGTCCTGGGTTCAAATCACACTGTGGTTCTAGGACTTTTTTGTGTGTTTTTTGCATGTTCTCCCCATGTCTGCGTGGGTTCCCTCCGGGTTCTCTCTGGCTCCCACCACCAAAGGCTGTATAGGCAATATAGGTGAATCGGTGACTCTTAATTGACAGTAGGCATGAATGTGGGTGAGAATGGTTGTTTGTCTTTGTGGCGCTGTGATGAACCGGCGACTTGTCCAGGGTGTACCCAGCCTCCCGCCCAAACTCAGCTGGGATAGGCTCCAGCCCCCCCGACCCTACACAGGAAAAGCAGTTACAGAAAATGAATGAATGAATAATTCATGAAATGATACTTTGTGTGGACAGCAGTAATTGTGAAAAAAAAGACATTACCTCAAATGTATGAGCATAAAATATTGGACAAACAAGACAGACAAGAGCTTAGCATCTTAATGAAGGACAATCGGTATGAATAATTGTATTGATTTTTTTCCTTTTAGGTGGATATGTTGATTGTGAGTTCTCAAAGGCAAACACAAGATACCTAGCAGAGTTCCAAAGAAAGCATTGGAGCACATGTGAAAATGAAAAATGAACAGTAGTTAAAGATTCTGTAAATGTACTTAACAAGGTAGTTGCTCTACAGATTTTAAATTGTGCCAGGGGTATATCAAAGTCCCTTTTCCAAAGTCTTAATAAAAAAACTCTTTAAACCTCGCAAAGCTGGTACTTTCACCAGGAAGGTGGAAATACAAACACACAGCATTACCTGTGTACAACAAGACCTACGGCCTGATTTGTTGTTCTTGAAGCTTTTTCATACAGCAGAGGAGGTCGAAAGCATAACGGTGCCTTCGACTGGCTCGTTCCCACTTTTAAACATGGTTCCGGATCAGTAATGGGATGGGCAGCCATCTCGAGAGGGTCATTAGATCTGATGGTTGCCTTGCACGGTTGTTAACAGCCAAATAATATGAGGCCATTTCACAGGACCAGGTGCACTTAGTGGTGCCAGCGCTGTTCTCCCTGCATATCTCCATATTCTCAGATTATAATGCTCCAGCCGAGCACATTCAGAAGTGCCATTGAGAGGGATAATTTTCATGATGGTAGCTTGGGTTATTTCTTACATAAGAATGTCAAACTTGACAATACAAGAAATGGTTTTAGCGTTGTCAGTGTCTCTGTCATTTATTATCTGCAGCACAACACAAAATGTGGTTGCACCCCAAAAATAATTTCCATTCTACACAAATGCAGATGTACTCGTTTTTTTCTCTGGCTAATCATCAATGCTACTATTTCCAAATGCACAGGAGGATGGATTTTAAAACAGGAAAAATGTTCAAAAATGTTTTTGTCATATTTAAGGCAATTTCTCAAATATATAAGTTCAACATTGTATTGTCTCTTAAATTGATAGTATGCAGTACTAGGCTGTTCATGAGTTGGTATGTTTATCTCAGTTATCCATTGCATAGTGAGCTTGATCTAATCTGTGTGTTCGCTGTGCATCACAGGAGGTAGAGCAGATTCACTGTTAGTTTTCATGCTAGACATAAATTAAATGTTGACATTTTTTTGGGTGTTTGGCATTATTTGTTCAGATGTTCGAGTAAAATGGTTGTTAAATAACTAATTTCAAAATGAAATGGAGGCTTGTGATAGTAAATCAAGTTAATAGAAAAAGAAATTAATTGGATTAGTGGATTCAAGTGTCCTAAAACAGCTGTTTTAAAAGAGCAGATTTGGCATTGCTGGCTCTATGTTTGATTGCCCATCACACCCTTAAAAAGAAACACCAAAAAAAAAAAGTCGACTGATGGAGAGAAATTGAGGCAGACCATTTCAAACTGTTCCAAACTACAGCTCGCAGACTGCCCAGCTGTCGGGTCAATGTGGTTTACACCACTGGAGTTAAATGCACTGCACAAAATGCCCCACTCATGTTGTGCGCGCACCATGGGCTATTGCAGCAGTGGACAGCTGATAAAAAAGCTTGTAATTTGAGGACCGAACTTCAACTCATGTTGAACTTGACAGAAGTGACAGGAAGAATAAGATGTCCTTACAGTGTTTGAAGGTCACTTTATGGGGGTGACTCAGCTGACAGGCATCACATTCCTTGCAGCTATCAGACTAACAAAGTACATTACATTTTCTGCATCTTCAAATCCTCCCATCAGAACAGCCTCCCTAGTGGCATTTCATCATGACCAGGATAATCTTATGCAAGATAGTGAAACGGCTGTTAATTTACAGGTAATTAAACCCTAGTGACTTACAGTTGGGAAGCCATCATATACTGTAAAGCTGCAGTCAGTATGACTGTGTAATGTTTTGAATCCTAATATGACTAAAGCACTTTTCATTGTTTACACTTTGCAATACATTAAACATACACATGTTACAATGCAATAATAATAATAATAATAATATGTTAATGGCCATCATTTTTATATATATATATATATATATAAAGTACTGTGCAAAAGTCTTAGGTAGGTGTGAAGAAATGCTGTAAAGTAAGAATGCTTTCAAAAATATAAAATTTAATTGTTTATTTTTATCGATTTACAAAATTCAAAGTGAGCGAACAGAAGAAAAACCTAAATCAAATCAATATTTGGAGTGACCACCCTTTGCCTTCAAAACAGCATCAATTCTTTACAGCATTTCTTAACACCTGCATAAGACTTTTGCACAGTACTGTGTATGTGTGTGTGTGTATATATATATATATCATGTTTTTTTATTGCTTGTATTTCTGGAACAGGCCTACTAAAATGTGCTCTACTGTATTACACGTTTAGCTTCACAGTGCTTGACTTCATTGCAGATCCCATGCTATTTGGTGACAGAGGCATTTTTAAAGGATACAAATTAAGCTTATCTTAAAGCAAAGGTGCAGTTGATATAGAATCTTATCATTATTGTCACTGATTGAGCTCCTGAAGACATTTAAAAAATTTCACATCAAAGAGTTGATGGGGGTGACTCAGCTTCCTGTCAGCATCTGTACCTGCACTTCGTCATCAAAATGGTATGCAAGTAATCTTTTATGCTTATAAGTATGCAGTGAAAGTTAATACGTAATGGAAAAATTTAACAGGCGATACTATATGTATTTAGCCATGATTAAAGGGACCATTTTTGGGTAGTTCATTTCTCATTTTTTCCCACTTAACCTTTTAGATGATCTCACAGCAGATTTTTTTTTTTTTACTGCCATCAGGATGTGCAGCCTGGAGGTGAATTATGTTAGTTAATGGATGTATATGAAATAACGTAACTTATTCTTAAAGGTAAGGAAATACACCTTGTTCCACACTGGGGGTTTGATGTGAAATTATTTAAAAAATGTAAGGACTTTACATAAGAAGGACATCATATAACCGTAGTCTGCCTGTATAGCCATTAGGATGACTCTGGAAGCATTTATTTGGGCAAAACAGTGATGATGATGATGATGATAGTCTGAGTTTCCTGTGTCTCACTAATCCCAGCAATCAGATAGTGTCTCATGAAGGATTTTAAAGTGAACACATGGACATAATCAAAGGGGATTTGATTTGATGTCAGCTCACCTCAAAGGACAGCTTTGCATATGTTTATATTGGACAAGAAATGGAGTTTTAGTTTTAAAAGAAATGCTTTTTCCATTAGTTTAACATGTTATAAATGGTACATTGACATTGCACAGATCTGCATTTTATGTTCTTTGAGCATTGTCGTCTTGCACAGTGTAATGCTCCTATAGGCTGGACAGTATTTTTCATGGTTTTGCCCTCACCATTTCCAGCTGACTGCATCTTCTTTTGTGGCAGTAGGTTTTTCTCAACTTCAGTGGAGAAGGACACTCTCTTGTGGTATAAATGTTAATATATGTGGGCCTCTGAGAAATGGTACACGGAATATACAATATCAGTTAATATATTTTTAATTGCTTCAATTCTTAATGGCAGTTAATCAATTACTGATTAATTATTAACAACCCTAACAAAAGAAAAGTGACATAAGAAGATTATTTTTGTACCGCAAGGGTCCTGGGTGAAACTTAAGACTTGAATACTGGCTCAGACTGGCAGTCTGTGACATTAGAGTGCTGCCAACACAGTGTCTGTTTTTTTTTTCTAAATCCAGGCAGACTAGTGTCTGGTTGGATGACATCCATGACATAACGTCATCATGATTGTGCCTTTTTTATTCAGGAGCAAGAATTTTTTTCATGGTTCCTTTGAAAATGTGGAAGGTATTAAATAAAATTAGAGTAGAAGTCTTTTCTTTGTTCTTGCAGGAAACAATCAGATTTTACAAGTTTGCTGCACATCTGCATTGTGAGATTTTTCAGCGGAAGGGGGGGGGGGGGGGGGGGTGCTGAAAAGAATTGGTCAATATATTCTGAAAGTGTTTGCCAGTGAATTGGAGTGATAGTTCCCAGGGGGGCTGGCCTTAAACTCTTATTCCATAAATATTAATAAGGCCCACTAGCCTTCCTGGAAGGAAGGTAACAGTTTTCTCATGTCACAGTCCGGGCGTCTATGTGACAAGTTGTGAGAAAAGTTGTGAGATGACAAAGAGGTGGTAAGATGGCATTTAGTGGCCCGGCCTCATTTTTAAAGCATGAAATGCCATCACTGAAAACAGAAGCTGACCTCTCGCTTTCAAAAATGTGTCACACCAAATAATATCTCCTGTGAATTATTTATTTATTCATGTATATTTATTTAGTCACCACCATAACAAATATACACTCGCACTGACTATTAGAAGAACTGGCTAAAACTGATTGACTGGTTTCACAATTTCCGATGCATTTGGAGACAGGTCTAGAGAAATGTAAGATCATGTTAAACATTTATGCTGGTTATTTTAAGAGAACGTTTTCAGCAACTTACTATCATGCAGTCCTGGAACTAAAGAAAGTAGCAACACAGACTGTGCAGGGTTAGAGGGCTTTTACAGCTGCTGACATTGCTCTGCCAAGATGCACTTGTTGCATGATGCAACTAAGCCTAAGCACCCCTCCGTGAAAGCTGTACTGATGTTCTGGAAAATGTTGCAACTGTTTTAAGTGTTAACATGATAATCGGTTTGGTCAATGAGCTGGACAAAAGTCCTTTTGAATATGTATTGTTCTACATTTGTCATTTTTACTTGGCCAAGTAGATGATTATTTTGTACTGCTGTTGAACGTTGTTGTTGTGTTGTTGGGACTGACTTCCCTGTGCTTTGCACCATAGCCCTGTTTTAACATCATCAGCCCAGCACTGAATGTGGTTTTGTTTAAAATGTCCCAAAAATCACTGTAAAGCCAATATCCCTGGAATTAACCTCTATACTATAACACACCCCATTTACTAAGTAAAAGCACTTGACTCTCCTCTCATGCCTGTAAGTTATCACAAGCCATGCATTAATTAGTTACATTTTTGACTTACTTGCAAACTATAATGTCACTTTATTAGACTTCAACATAGATACATTCTCAGCATTTACCATCTAAATTACAGCACACTATAACCTAAGGCTGACTGTGGAGCTATGCTTCTACCATAGATAGAAAAGTCCACAAGAGCTCCCAAGTCTGAAAAGTGAAACTAATGCATTTAAAAAAAAGTAGTCAGTAAGAAGTGGACAGAGCTTCTGGGTTTGAAGTGAAAGTGAAGCCAATGTGGAAGAGCCTTATACTTGTATTGCAGTGGGCGAGTCCAATGAAGTTGAATAAATGTTAGGTAATGAAAAATATACCCTACTTCTCATATGATTCATTACCTCAGTTAAATGTTTGCCCCTAATTTTATGGTCTTATTTCCTAGTTTGAAGTCTTCTTAAATCCAGTGCGGTATGTTAGATCCAATCAGGATAGAGGCGTAATAATATGTATCCTCCCTACTTCCACCTTCTCAGCCAAGTATGAACACTTCTGGCTCCAATAAATCAAGGTGGTGATGACCATTATGCCAAACTCAAGGCTTCAGAATGAAACTAAAGAAAAACCAATGGGTCAGAATGGGTTTATACATCAGTCAATGAACGCTAATTTTAAATAGCCAAGCCAAAGTGCAGGATATTGTAACATAATTTCCCTCCACAGTGACATATACATTCTTAGTACATTTCTTTTTATATATCCAAATTGAATGATTATTTCTGAGCCTATTTAAACTTCCTTTAATGGTCTATTCACCTCACCTAATATTAAAACTGGTGCATTTACATGCAGTACATTGCTCCAATATGGCAACGTTCATACACAAGCCTTGTTCTCTCAGTGTATGGCATCCAAAGCATACGTGTTAATGGGATTTTACATCTGTGAGTAGATATAATTCCTGTGTGGTAACGTGTAAAATGTTAACCAGTCTATTTAAGAGTCAAGATGAGTACTTTAATTATTTGACAAAAATGAATTCTAGGAGTTTTTTTTCCTTTTTCTCCCTGGTCTGAGATCAGGTCGCTAAATATCAAAACAGATAAGAACAACAATAGAGTCAACACATATGTACTTTAAAATCACAAAAACATTTTAGCATCCCTTATGTTCTCAACGTGTATGTATAGAAGTTCTTATATGTATTGTGATGTATTGTATGTATTGTATATGTACTTGTATTAAATTGCCCACATGGCTCTTTGTCACTGGGTTGTGGAATAAGACATTTTTCATGATGGCATTAACTGTCAAAAATGTAGTGTACTAAAATACTGTAGTACCAGGCTTTCCGCCAGTCTGCTGCCCGGCAGCCTGCTGAGCATAAGTGGCACCCCCTGCCAGGTCCAAATATCACGACTCTGAAAAATCCATTTTCTAAATGTTAGTTAATGGAAAGAAAAAGGTGCACATGCTCTTGTAATTCATCTTCAAAAAATGCAAGCTGATGCGAGCATGTTTTGATTTAGTGATTCAATAATTAGAGAGCCAAACAAGAAGTATAGTGTGAACCTTCTATGCCATCACCTGGACACTAACATTTGCGGAGCTGTGAACTCCAACAGTAACAAATAAGACTGGCCAACACAAACCATAGACATATTTCATATGTAGCATTTCAGTGGGCTAAAGTTATGAGTGAAAGACTGAAAATAGTGCCCCCTTATCTCATCATTTCATCGTGAATCAAAATCTCACCACAGATATTTGTTTCTTAAGCCATTGACCAAATCAACTCTTTGTGGTCGTTTTGTGGTGAAAGTGCGAAAAACACTACAGTAAGTCAAGAGTCTAAGGCGGCTGTGGCTCAGGAGGATGAGCGGTCTTTCACGGAACGAAAGGTCGGTGGTTTTGATCCCCAGCCCCTGCAAGTCTACAAGTCGAAGTATCCTTGAGCAAAGATACTGAACCACAATTTGCTTCCCAGGCACCGAAATGTAGAGGCAGCCCACTGCTCCTCAGGGATGGGTCCAATGCAGAGAAAGAATTTCCCCCTGTGGGATTAATACAGTATCTAGAAAAAAGAAAGAAAGAAAAAATTTACATTGAGTTGTCCAGACAAATTCCAAAATGTGCTACACATGCATACATACAAAATACATACCAGCCCGGAATAGAATAGAAGAGGAGAACGATTCTTAATGTCCCATGTAACCATGTCAGCCCTGGCTTTTATATACTCTATAAAGAAACACTTGTGTGTCACTCACAGCAACATGTAATACAGTGTTCCTTACACACCGTATTTAAAAAGGGGAAATATGGCCACATTGAATTTGAAGCTCATTTTAGTGTATCCGGTCTCCCTTCTAAAACACTCTTGTGGATCATCTAATTGCAGATATTCATCAGCCTGAACTACTCTACCGTGTCAGTCAATTAGCATCTGTGGTCACACTGTGGACACAGCACTGCCATTGTTTCCACAAAAAAAGGCAGGAGACTGCTTACTTAGGTGATGTGATGGAGATTAGTCTTATCCAAACTACCATAATTCCCTGCGGTTCTTCCTGCAACAGCTGCAACTGTAGCTGTATTGTTTCATTCATTCATTCATGGCATTAATTATCTTTATCTATATCAACAGAAAGATATTCATATATAGATGTTTATGATTAAAAATGAAGTCCTAGATTTAACATAATCTGCAAAAGCTTCGAAATGAAAGATTATTAGTGATTTTTCAGTGGACGACTTTCATATTTTAGCATTCCTTAACATTACAGCTGAGAGAGCAGAGAAATAGCTCCTGTCTATTAGACAAAAATAAGGACCGTACATGTACTAAAACAAAACTCCAAAGAACTGAAACTCACACGTGTTGTTGAAGCAAAAATAAAACAAAAACAACAACAACAACAGAAACCCATAACTCTTGAAATCTGCTAAGTCTTTGGACCACATCTGTTGTAATTCCATAAGTTCTCCATGACATTTAAAGAGTCTCATTGATGGCAGGACCCATAATGGCTGGCTCAAGCAGGACCGGTGTGTTGGTCACCCGCTACTGGTGTGCAAATGGAAGTTAATTGCAGCTGAAGCATGCAATATCACGCTAATGGAAACAACATTACATTTCCATGTCCTCAGCTACTCTTACTCTCCAGCAGCCAAGTTCTGATGTGGGTGGTACATGCAAAGCAAACAGTGGTGTGTTTCAGGAGCAGAGTTAGACAATCAAAAGTGAGACAGTCGCCTCTGACTCAAAACACTTTTCGTCTATGTGGCATTGCATTCTGCTCTATTGAAAACATCTACCATTGCTAATGGAGCATCTGAAATATTTATTTGCTATCTACCATTCATGCAAACATCCTGAAAAAAAAGTTAACACATTATCACATCTTCTAGTTGCAAGAATAAAAACAAAGTCAACACAATACAACAAAATGTGTCCAGAACTGATGCGTATAGCATGTTAATTACTTTTATAGTGATTTTCTTTCCAAATACTGACTAACAGCCATTAGCTACCCACACTCTGGCTTCCAATGCATTAAGTAATCCAGGTGAAGTTGTTCTTTAGTTATCTAAAAACAAAAACAAATTAGTGTGCTGCATAATAATCGGAATATTCAGTTTAAATGCTCCAGGTCTGCTCTGTTCTGTTCAAACAGTACAGTTGCATATCCATAAATTCAACCAGCTGATCACAATAACAGATTTGGTGCAGTGTTTGCACGTCACAGTTCTCTGTGTGTGCATAAGTCTGGACGTGTATGATTGTGTTAGTGTGACTGAGTAAAAATAAGAGATGAGATGAGAAACTGGAAAAGGGCAGCTTACAAACTGCATCTGATTTGTTTCTCAATCTTGATGAAGACATGACACAGCTGGTGCAGCAGGCAGTTAAAAAGGGTCTAAGGGTCTTAATCAGCAGTTTTTATTTGTAGAAAGTGAATACATACTCTTTTACTAACAGCCAGTGTTTTCTCCTTCCATTTTTTTTTGGGGTAAATTTATGTAAATGGAAGACATTTTCTTTAGAGGACATACAGGCACTTGTTTTAGTGCTGAAAAAAATTCAATTGCCTTTCGATTCAGTCACTTGCCAGTGGTTACAAATGTATTTAAAGTGCCTTCCCCATTTTGCATCACCCCCTCCTCTCACATAAATAACAAACAGTCCCTAATATAACTATTTCCAAGAGGAAATGGTGAGAGGAGCTTATACCTATGCTTAAAGAGTAGCTAACTACACCCTGGCTAGCAATGCTGATTATCATTTTACTGCCATCCAGTAGTTGCTGCATGCTCTGTCCAGTCCCTGTGCAGTACACTGCTTTACATTGTGTTTTAGTCCCATGCTACAGTGCAGCTGGGTGTGGTCATAGAGAGAACAGACTGCACAAACAATTAATGTGTAGTGTATTTTTAAAGTCCAATATAATAAAGCAGGAGCAGAAAGCCATTTAAATACATCTACAATTCAAGACTTGAAACTTTGTTGCACTTACAGATAGCCAAATGACCATACCTGTAGTGTAAAATTGGGATTTATTTTTGTGGTATGCATTCTCAATAATACTTGAGAGAAAAGATAATATTGTATTATATTTCTTAATTTGGATTAGAAACTATACACATGATGGTGCACCTTGCCTGTACTGTGAATGATGGGTAAATCTGCAGAGAGATGTTTCTGTAAAATAGTGAGGTGATGTATTACATTTGTTGTCAGTGTGCAGATGTCCTACTGCTGAAACGGACATCAAAGTGGACCAAGTGACACAGATGAAGCGGTTGCCCTGCTCTTGCTTTGCCCATATCCTGAGGGTTGGTGCACTGTTGGAATGAAACAGAATGGGAATGAAACAAACTTTGTCGGACATCTACCAACAAAGGACAATATATTTGTGTGTTAGATATAGTCTTATAAAAATGTCAATAAAAATTTCAACCAATCCCTTAACATTTCTTTATCAATGCAAGCATTTGGCGTAAGTGGACATAGGCTCTACATCTAATCTGACATAAGTGGTGGTTGATAAGTGGTGTTTAATTTGTTAAAATCATGTAAACAGTAGTTTAACGCTTTAATTAATTGAATGACATTTGGGGGAAAAAAACCACTAATGAGCTGAGCACTGCTGCTGAAGGAAGCTACTGAGTGTAGAAACCATTTGATCATTTACTGCATAAGAGTGTGACCTTTAATTTTATAATACAATGTATTCTTGGATCAGAGGGCATATTCTTAATTTCACAGCCAGCCTGCATATTCTGATTTGCGTATTTTGTCTGATATGTGATACATCTGTGATGTTGAATGAGTAATGGGGTTGCCACAGCACACATGACAGACTCTCGCCAGTGCCTTTACAGCCTTTACAAATTTGAAGGATCTCTTTTAAAGCTGCACAGAGTAATTTTACGTAGAACATCCCAGCTCAAATCATGAAGTGGCAATGCAAAGTATAGAAGAACCACCAGGCACCATTTAAGCCCTTTTACACCGAGATCATGAAACAGCGCCACGATGAAGACCCTTCTCTTTGATACATCTGTTTGTTCACACTGAAAAAAAAACAATGGCAGGGCAATATCGCTCCGGTGTTCTGTGGTTTTCTTCTCTTTGAGTGAGCTGCTAGCTCAACAACACAGACCCCCAGTTATGGCTTCATTGCATTCATACAGAATAGCAGGGCCGAATAAAGCTGCACCAGACCCGCCATGACCAGGCTTTGTAAATGGGACTTTGCTCTGGAAACAGAGATGACATACCAGTGTGCAGCCTATTGATAGCACATGGATGTACAGGTACAAATATTTTCGATTACATCTCGCTGCCTTTAAATTCTAACAAAATCAATCAATGCAGTTTATATCTGCATTAGTCTTACCTGCTGATTACATGCTTCACAGGTGATGCCAGTTATAGTCTTATGCTCTAATATAACATGAGGAATAGGCCGATCGTCTACCGAAGGGATCAATCAATGGCGACTGTTTTTTCCAATGCCAATTTCAACAACTCACCATCAGAACTTATCTCCAGGATCTGTGCACTATTGAGAATTTACAGATATTTCTGGTGGAATTTTAGATTCCGATACCCCGTATACTCCATGAGCCTGCTCAGTATAAGCCCCTGTCCCCACCTTACTCCATGCAGGCTCACGTTTCAGCTGTGTCTCTCTGTAGCTCTGTTAATACTGAGATTGCACAATAGCTCTGCAGACAAAAAAACCCCTCTGTCTGCCGACTTTGCTTATTTACACTTAACAAAATAACAGCAGCAGAATGCTGCCCCAGAGTGTGATTTTAGATGTTAGTGATCTCAGATTTCAGATTGAAATGCCAGGTTGATGCCCAAAAAAACGGACTTAATAAATATATTTCTCCTCATTTTGCAACCTATTCGCAGCAGAGTGTGCTTCTCTGTGGACTGTCAATCACACACACCTCTTTTGCACCAAGTAAGATGAAAGCTGGAGCTCTTGTATTGGCCCATCTTTCCCATGAGGCCATGCTGGAGCTGTTTAACACGCTTTTTTGAGTTCCAAAATGCAACTGTTTCTGTTTGTATTGTGTCTGTTTGGAAAATGGGTTGTGTTAGCAATTGTCATTTCTGTGCTGTTTATCGTTTTAATCATGACTAAAGAGGGCTTGACATCACTGAGACCATGCTGGTGCTTCACTTGCATTCCTTTTAAACATCGAATAATATATGAACGATGTCCATTGAACAATATCAAAATGATAGTGATTGCCCAACCCTAAAATACTATAATATTAACATTTGGAGTATTGTTTATGATGACGCCTCTTCATCTCATCTCATGAATCTATTCTGAAAGCTACTCCATATTCAGCTGCTTCTGGTTGGAGGGCTTTTCAGCTGAACAGACTGCTCACAAAACAGGTCCAAAAGAAGCTGATTTAAGTATGTATGTTGTGAAAATGGCACATTGCAGGTAGAAGTGTAAACATCAGCCTGCAGTCTATATGCCTCCCTTGTTCAGTAGCAGCTTAAGGTTAAGAATATCATTTTGTCCCTTTATGTCTGTGTATGTGGAAATATTAACTGTTTTAATCAAGAGGAAAAGAGCTCTGGCACATCTCTGTCTCTCCCTCTTCCCCACTGTGCCTCCCACACACTGCTCCATGTTTCTATTGCTCAGCTTCTCATTGTCCAATACAGTCTTGTGTAAAATGTACAGCATGATAAAAACGCTTTTTGGGCTCATTTCTAAACTAGGATTTTGCGTTCTTCTAGCTTTCCCTGGCTCCATTTGGACTGCACACGAATTAGAAGCAAACATAAAACTTAGTCGTTATTATACATGGGCCAACTGGGCCAATGGCATGGCAAATTTGCTATCCTGAGAAAAAAAATCACTCTCTTATTTTTCATCTGAACAGTGACATTAATCAACGGCGATGGCTCTGATGTAAGCAAATGATCATCGCGATAAAAAGTGTTACAGTAATCATTTGTTGGCGACATGTTACACGTAGTGTATAATAGACAATTATATGTGTGGTTGATTTTTTTTGCATCAGTTTGCAATAAGATCAATTAGCTCCAAAAAACATACATATGTGGTGTACTTCCAGAAACAAGACCAGTTGGTGCTAAGATGTAGGACATCTCTCATAATTGCATGTTGCTCACACCGTTGTATAGATATTATGCAGCTAAAATCTGTGTTAATGAAATGTGCAAATTAGAGTGTGAGACAGGCAATGGAATGAAAAGCCTCAGCTAACACAGGATGGAGGTTCTGTGCAGACTGTAACTAACGCCATACGTCGCCTGTATTTTCTGTCTAAGCTTTGAGTCTTTTCAGGCCAGCGTCTTCATAGCTTTAAGTGGAGCTCTGGATGTGCCTGAAACGCTCTTGCCTGAACACAAGCAGAAACAGTGAATGAGCTTATGTGATTTAGATCATGACTATGAAGGCTGCTGTCGTGCTGAGTTAGAAGAATGTCACAGCAAATATAACTGCTGTGCTATCGTACACAGTTTGACCCATAGCAGGGATTATATATGACTCTAAGCTGAAAAACTCATCACTCCTTTTTTTTTGTTATTTTTGTTAACATAAGGACTTTATGTTGGGTTGAGAAAAATCTGTGTCTATCGTTTGTCAGTGAGTTTTTTAGTTCTTAAAAAAAATGAAAATACTATGAGCATATATAAATAGAAATGATCAATGTCTTAAAAGAATTACTTCATAATCAGTCATTTATCATCCCTGTTATGTGACGGTTGATCGCGTCCTCTGCTTGGAGGGTTAGGAACCCCTAGCTGTCTCCCCTATTTGAAGGTATTTCTGGTTGATTTTCTTCTTTTTTGAGTTAGCTGCTAACTGCATCAAGCTGCCTTGTAAACCTTCCGGTTGTGAGCCGCACACATAATACATCATCAAAACGTCACACCTTGTCCTATCCTAACGCATTGCCATCTCACGTGTTTACACAAAGCTGGAAAGATGAAAAATAAGCCAAAAACTTTCAAGAGTAGTGAAACAAAACAAAAGGACAAAAAAATGTAAAAATAAATTTTGGCCTTGCCTGTCTCTGCTTGCAAGGTCTGGTCTATTCTAGTAGCTTTGATAAGCAGGAGCCTATTAAATCTAATTATTCATCTTACGGAATTTGCTAATCTTATTTGTAATATTAGAATAGTATATATTATACATCCACAAAAGTGATTAAAAAGCTGTCCTCTCAGAAACAAAAACAAGTAAAGGCAAAGATGTTTGAGATGTAAAAATGTATATTCTGTTCACATTCATTGTTTTTTCAGCACACAGAGAAAACTAGAGCAGTACAGCATGCTTCATTATGAAGATTTAGATTTTCCTCAAGCTTGTGGTGTTCCATAATTGACTAATTAATTAAAGAAACAACACAAGTATGATAAAGAACATGCCTATAAGCTATATGGAGAAGACACACAACTTATTCTACTGGAGTTGTGAGCAGTGGCCTTGACACTAATATCCACTGTTCTTTTAACACTAAACACTGCATGAATGTATATGGCTGTAAAGATGCCTTCAAAGCTGCATCATTGATCTGCGTGTTTCTTCCCAATTTTCTGAAGAATTATTAATGACAGATATTGACATGTATATCCTGGACATTTCAATGACAAAGTGTGTGTCACTCAGTATAACATGAGCAGAAAGCACATAGTGCAGAAAGCTGAATGTAAACTGTGGGATTCTCTCCTGCTGTCTAGGTGAGGGGAAAAGGCCTCCAATGAGGATTTGAAGCAAACCCCTGCTTGTTCCCTAACTTGTTAAACACAGAGACGGTGTTAACATGCTTTGTTCCAGCACTACTGCACAACCCCCTCCTCCACACGAGCACACCCCTCCTCCACTACCATACCCAAACACTCCCCCTTTCAAAGTTGAGCAAACCTGCATAGTAGAAGCAGAGAGGAGCTTGGCCCTGATTTCAGTGCAGTGGAGAAGTCGGGGGGCCCAGGGGACACTCAGGTTACCAGCATCAAATCCTGCAGTATTAGCAGGGCACAGTGAAATAACAGCCTGCCATCTGGAACCTATGTTAAAACCATCCTAGCCTTGCAGTGTTCAATCACACTGACCTCAATTAAGTGTTATTTCTTCAGTATTTTTATTCACTTTTTCCTTTGCCTCTGGATCTCTCTGCCGTGTATTCATATATCTCCCGACACACCGTGTCAGATCCACAGCACTGGCCGAGTTTAGGTTTTCTTATCGCATCCTCCACTCTGTGCGAGCTTTCTCATTAAACTTTAAGCAAGTCCAAGTCGTAAGAGGTTTCAGGAGGGAGCACCTTAAGTGCAGGAGGACAAAGCTTGTCTTTGTGCTAAAGAGATGCAGCGTGGTATGTCGGGTTAAGAGTGGACGTTTTCGGTGAGGCTTCACGCTCATGACTCAGTGTGGTCTTTCTTGACCCCACTTAAACAGGAGACAATGAGCACACGTGAGCAGGTCTTTTATTTGGAAACGTTGATGTTCCAACACTTTCTCCATTCCTAGCAGGAAATTTTACGATGCTACTCATCATCAATGCGCTATGAGAATGCAGTTGATATCTTCTAAACCACTAATTCATGCAAGCACTTTCCTTCATGCAGTTTGTGAAGCACTTAAGATGTGTTCATTCCTCTACCATATGAACTTTTCCAATTGATTGTTTTACCTGATTGAGACTTGAATTAAAATAATAAAATAAGTTTTAATTTGGACTCAATTTGGGTTTTTTGAGGTTTTCTTACTCACTGTAAAATCTATTATTACCAAAGTTATTACTGTTGTTGTTAATCATTCATAATTTGTATTTTGTGGAAAACACATTGGAACGTTGTTTTATTTTATATATTAGTGGGTACTTGCCTGTTTTGATGTATTATTTAAAACAAGCCTGACTGTATTTGATAAGGAGTGGATCTATTTTACTATGAACACGTTATGCTGTACATGGCACAAATCTGTGAATCACAAGGCACAATAAAAGGAGTCGTTTACCTCACTGAGATGGTGGAGGTGTGCAGCCTGTTGCGTACAGCTCTCCATCTGAAAAAGCATTGTGGCTGCTCCTTACTCAACTTACTCAGCAAAAATAACAGTTGTCTTGTAGATGCATGTGGCGCCAAGTGCACATTGCATTTCCTGTGTTTTCCAGTCACCTAAATGTTTAGCCCGTTAGATGCTTTTTATATGAAGCTGCAGTAATAGGCCATTTTTCTTTTTTTCTTTAATGTCACCATAGACACTCAGTGTCTAATAATCTCAGTATATAAATATTTGAATACTTTAATCAATAGTCATAATCATAAGCTCAATTGTCATTGTATTACCTCCTACCTATTACCTGTAGGTGCTGCAAATGGATTTAACCAGCAGTTTTTAAAGAATAATACATGTAAAGAAAGAAAATGGAAAATAAATCCTTTATTCAGGATTTACATGTTGCATTCAGTTAACAAGAGATATGTATGTAGAAAACAATAAATTGCACATACTTTTACAGCAGCCTTGGTTGACTCCTAACTGATCTCCATTTTGTGTATGTAGCGATGTTATTTTTAAATTACAGCAACATTACACTGTAAATGTAATTAACTGGCAGCAGATTCACCTGCAAACTCCATATTACGTCGCTATGTCTTTTGGTATTTTGAATTTTATGCTAATTTTATTTTTAGTGGTTTCCATAAGGTATCACAGAATGCTGCTGGTGACTTCTGAATAAGCTGTCGTTTCGTTGCACTTTCTGTTTGCACAGATTTTCTTTCTGAAGCGCAGGTTACTACATCTAGTTAAAAATGTTTAAATCTTACATCAAATAATGTTGCATTTTTTAACCAAGTATTTGAATATTTTAACCTTCTCTCAACCTACAGTATATTGTTAGCATACAGCAAACAAGAATTTCAGCTCTGAAAGTAGTTTACCCCTGTATCCATTTGGTTAATATATCCATTAAGCTGCATGGAGTGAGTGGAGTGTGGCTGCCGTGTGGAGCGCAGAATGACGTGTTAATTCTGGGTAATTTATTACCCTGGGTGTCGCTGGGCAAGGAGCTCCTTACAGATCCTGTCTCACTGGAATTGTCCTTAGCCAGGCTTCCATGGGCATTGCATGCTTAGCAGTCACTCCACCATGCGGTCCTCACATTCACTGATGCAAGTATGATGTAAAACCTTTGGAGCAGGAAAACAACAGTGAGGATGCACATAGTCTGGCATTATATCAGACTAGCAGTCTTTGAAGGTAGGAGGCTAAAAGCACACCTGTGGAGAGGGAGAGGGTAATTTAATTTACCACCATTGTTATGGGCACTTGCTGCCTCTCATATGGTTTTTATATTTGGAAGTATCCTTTTCTGTCCAGGGCCGGGTCCTGATTAGATCATGGATGCTGATTGTGGCCTAGAGCTGTGGTGATCAATCCTAATTTACTCGGAGGATTAAATTTATATATAGGAGGATGCAGTGCCCTGCCCTGATAGATGAAAGGGCATTTCCCTCTCATGCATCGACAATCAAGATGACAGAAAAAAGAAAAAAAGACACAACACACACACATATCTTTGATTTTGTTTTGCTGTTTGTGTTCATAACATTTAGCATTGGGCTTTCACTGGGGAATAAAAGCTGCATTAAAGACTCATAGTAGATAAGCGGAAAAAAAACCCAAAAACATTGCACGGGCATTTGTGCATTAAGATTTTCACGAGCCTCAGCACTGTCTAATATTCAGCCACAGGGATCAGAGAGTGCAGACTTCTGGTGCTTTAGAGGCAGAGGAAAGGGATTGTGCAGGTCAACACAGCACTCCCATCAGCTATTTCATGTCATACTCATTTAGGGGCCAATCAGCATACACTAACTTTCAGTGCCCCAGGAAAATTCTCTCTGGATTCTTGTCTGCGCTTTAGCACTGAAAGAATGGCAAAATTAATTTCATTCTTTGTGCTCTATGCCAGTTTTTATTTTTATTTTATTGTGATGTTGTGATGCTCTGTTTTCAGCTCTAGAAAACAAGCTCTTTATATTTACAGTAGGCCACTGCAGCAGCCACGCCTTTTAGACATGGCGTACAGTCGGTGCTGTCATCCAGCCGATGATGAAGCTACGGAGTGATTTGCCCCACCCAGAGGCTGCTGAGATGGGAGACGTGGGAGGTGTGTGGTTGTCAAAGCAGCGCTTGCAGATATGAGTCAGTTAAGCACTTAGAGTAAGATCATTACCATGTAGGAACCCTCTGCCTGGCTTTGCTGTGTGCGCGGATTTTTTTTTAATTGTTGATATTGAACAGCCGCTGGTCCTTGTTGTGCATCAGGTTATCACAGGCTTCGGATGTTCTTCTTTTCAAGCTTATCATGTTAGCAAATTCATTTTTTCAAAGTCCAGTTAAGATCCATATTATTGCTTTTGTAAGGAAGCCTAATTAGTTTATGTGATTGGTTGATGTTTTTTTTAATGCCCTTGTCAAAGGGGGCATATAGGGTTACCTTTGTCCATCCATCTGTATATATGTAAAGGGAAATAGCCTATCCACATCTTCTCAAAACCCACTGCACTGATTTCAATAAAATGTCACACATTCCTTTTAGGGGCCCTGAAGGCGTGCATCTTATGATTGGTTTCTTCAATTTGCTTACTTTTACGTTTTTTTGGCATATTTTTATTTTATTTATTATCAATTTTTTTCCAGTAGTAGAGCATTTTCAACTCAAATTATCTAGATATTTGAAACAAATACTTTCCACTGCTTTCCACTCTATGTCTATATCGTTTTTGCATGTAATCACAGTACTGGGCTGTTTCCTGTTTTTTTTACGGTATGACGCAAAGGACAAAGGACAGCCAAACAAATACTACTCATTTTCAGTGTCCAACAAAACTTTAACATCATAATAACTTCAACAGCCAAGATTCATATGATGTATTATTTTACACAGAATTGTCAAAAGTCTCTGGAAAGTTCAGCAGTGACACATAAGAAAAGGAAACTGAAATGAAACGACTAGTTCTCTCCTGAGGAAGGAACTCCTGCTGATGACAGTGGTGTTAGGTGGGTGAGAGACTTTGCTTATTCTGTGATCTTTGCAGGGCCCTTCCTCCATTTGGGCACACAGCTAAGTATCATGAGGAAATATCAGGAGCCAACTTTATAAGTGGATCATAATTGGTATCCAGCAGCATGACAGTACTATCTCAGTCTCTTTGAGGGGAGTTCATCTAGTCAGGCTACTCCTTTATTGGCCTTGCGCACAGGGAAAGAAGTAGACTGGGAGATTTCCACCAGATACGTTGATGAGGGATCTATGGAAGCCTCGTCACACTTAGAGGAGAAGTATGTATCAGGTGATATGATTACAAATAGACAGCTCTTAATATTGATGTGACTACAAATATGATGCTTAAGGGTTGTAAAAATTGGCTTTTGATTATTCCCTTCTAAAAAATAACAGCTTCAAGCCAACTGCATATTTGTTCATTCTTATTATGACTTTAAGGGTGCTAACCAATAGAACAGGAGATATGACTACTTTTATAGTTTTATTTATTTCAAAATAAACATGTCTGTTAAGAGATCTACATACTCACACATTACAAAATAATTAAATTAAATAATGTCTGAATGTATACATTTTCTTTTTAATATCGTAGAGTGCTCTCTCTCTCTCTCTCTCTCTCTCTCTCTCTCTCTCTCTGTCTCTCCCTCTTTCTCTCTCTCAGCCCTGTGATTGGTGCTTGGGTGAGAACTGAGAATGGACTTCTCTCTCAGAGTGAGATCAAATTCATAATTTGTTATTGATATATTATTCAATAGTTTTCTAGAGATGAGATATTTAAACTGATTCCAAAGTATTTCCAAACAAGCGCTTCAGATTGCTCTCTGAGCAGTCTTAATCTCTCTCTCTCTCTCTCTCTCTCTCTCTCTCTCTCTGTGTGTGTGATTGAGTTGGATTGTGAACTTGGTGAATTATTCACTCATGTCAGCTTGACCCCACTCTTAATCAATGAAAGTGATGTGTGTCTCCTGTCCATCATTCAGAAGCGCTCAGTGGCCCATGTTTAAGGCTCAGCGTGCAGACAGCCAAAGTGTTGTTTTATTTTTCGTAATACATTAATACTCTTTAAAATGAAATGGGTTTTTTGGTTGTTTTTTTTTGCAATTTGATTATATAATGGAATTTAGAACATTAATTGACAGCCCTGAAACACGGTGAGAACACATTCCTATGAAATATGCTGTAGACACTTTTGGAGGAATGTCTGCATGCTGTATGTTGTGTACTCTGTATAGAGACCTCATCTGTATTCCCTCTGTCTGGCATATGGAAATGGAAAGGATTTACATGGTTATTTGCATATTTGGTAGGGCAGTGAAATGCAAAGACAAGTGGTCACTTGAGACACATTTGAGACGAATTATGATGCCTTGAATCAGCTGAAATCTGGTTTAATTCAGTTTAGTTTGTTTGTTTCTTTTTTTTGTGTGTGTGTGAGTTTTGTGTAGTGTTGTATTCAACTTCATTACATGTCCTCAGCGTCGTCAATCAGCGTCGACACTGATTGACAGCCATCTCTACCGGGATTAGTCGTCAATGATCTATACCTTGTCTTGGAACTTTGAATGTGTGTTTACGAAATGATAAGTAATTCAGTTTATTTTAACAGAATAAGTGGAATTTTAGACTTACATCAATATATTACACTGCTAAACATAATTCATTCACCATGCTTGGATCTGCAGAATGTGCAGAATCATTTAGGTGTGATAACATTATTAACTCATTTTTCTTTTACTATTTTATTTTTAAGAAACTGCAGATATTTCATTTTCGTGTAAATACAATGTCAATGTCACTCGCTTTCCTTTCTGTAACTCTTCAGTCTTCCGAGTAAATTGCCTAGGCAACCTTCTCTCAGGGTTGAATGAAATACTAATAGAGTGATGAGGGAAAAAAACAACAAGAATAAACTTTCACTTCATTTTGAATCCCATTAAATGATGACATCAGTTACTTCTGAGGCCAATACAAAACAGGTCTGTACAATTCAACCGGTTATTCTATAATGAAACCAAGTCAAGTGACATTTTATAACGCTGCTGCTTTAGAACTGCAAAGGCAAATGGCTCTTTTGAATGCTAAGACAAATGAAAATGGTAGTATTAAAATTCAATGAACCTCAAAAATCTAAAAATCATACATGGTGCTATTGTGAAAATTTCAGATTTGCTGAATAACTATTTGTCAAAAATTATAATTAAACTGTGATCTACAGTAAGAAGTTAGAGTTTTTGTGCTTTGGGTTTAGATCTCTTCTGAACACATGGATAGAAAACGTAAAGCACAAGCCTCATAGAGTTTAGCTTATCGTTTAGCCACTTAATTTAGTACACACATCGAAAAAAAATTTCAACTATAGCTGCTACCTACAATGTGAGACCACAGGTAATAAGTGTCAATTGTGTTTGCTAAAATCTTTTAGATAGCTAAGTCATACATGTAGAAATTTAATCAGCTTATCATGGGAAACAAGGCTGCGTGCAGAGTGAAGGATTTTTATGCAGCAGCACTGAATAGCAATTTTTAGCACACTGCTAACAGTTGGATGGATAGTGCAGAGCTATTTGCATTTCCATTGTTCCCAGACCATGTTGCCAAATAACAGTGGACATCCAAAATAGCTGTCAGAAACCTTAAACTGTCACTTGAAAGAACTGTTGAATATATTGCTATTTTCTACAGGAGTTTGAGGTCTAAAAAGTGTTAGAAGAGACCGAGGCATGCATGTACAGTATAGCACGTGTCAACATGAAGTATGTGAAAGTGTAAACAATCTACACAGCACTAGTTCATGATATTAACTGGCTTTTGTTACACTTCACCGTGACCTTTGTTGGCTGTAGAATCAAAACATATTTTGTACTCTTACTGGCACTAACTACCGACACAGTTTTGTTTTTATCTGCTGTGACTCTGAGATTGTGCGTCTCTGTGCAGACAGTGAAGGTAAATGAATTTTTGTTGGTTGACCTTTACGTGTGACGGACCTTGCTGTCAACAGGGATTATTGGGGACATTGCTTCTGGAAAGAGGTTTCTGTATGATCCTGTTTTTGTGAGATTTCTTTACATTTTCTTGAACTGTAATTTATAATACTGTGAGCACTTGAAATAAAGTTCCATTCACCTTCATTATATTAGTGGTAGCATCTGAAATATTGAGCCAAATATTAACACACTAAGCCAGATATCTCAAAACCTGACATATATGAAATAGACACAATTTACACGTAGTTATAAAAATGGGTTTTTGCAATTCTGGTGAACCGACACTTAAAGCCAGGGAACAGTATGGAAAATATTTTTGATCCACTCCAACATTTATTGGGTTCTACCTTGTCATATACCCAACTATCCTACCGAGTTTCATTAAAATCCATCAGGTAGTTTTTTTTTCCTGCTAACAGACAGACAGACACCGGTGAAAACATAACCTCATTGGTGGAGGTAACTAAGGTCGATCCTTTTCAGGATAATGAAGCATTAAGCATTAATGGTAGACTAATAAGAGACAGGTCACCACCAGGGTGACCTCTGCACTCACCAGCCTTGCTTGGGAATAGAATCACTTCAGTCTTGTGGAGAGGTCCTCTTTCAAACCTGCAAGAATTTGAAATCGGTTTGTCGTGTCATTTGGTGCTCAGGACTCTAGTGAACCCTACTTATTTCCTGCTATTCAGCATATGGTTCATTCCTCTCCTGCTATATCTCTACCACAGTGGCAAGCTGGAAAAACACACGCAGGCATTTCATCGTGGTTATTAAGTGAACATTTCAGCATAGCACTCCTAACATTTTGCTGTATCTAGCCAAGGTCAGGGGTGTACATCAATGCATGAAGTGATTGTAAATAGACTGCTTCTCCCTGTTATTTACCAGGCTAGCTTCAAGGCATTATTCAATTGCCTGCTCCCTCTGTCAAGACTAAACCTTGAATTGCTTAGAGTGATTAGTAGCAGGGAGCGTGCTGCAGCAACGGTCCCAGGCTACTTTGTTTCTGTAAAGGCTTTTACACATTCTGTTTTATTCGCTGGCGGGGCTCGCTTTTGATCCCGGAAGGAGGCGGCTGCTGAGATGCCCCCCCACCACCATTACCCCTCCTTTCCCCAGCTTGCATAAGCACTACAGAACTGAGGTCTGTTCGACAATCCATTCAGCCCCCACCCAATCTAACCAAGTCTTTTTTGCTCTATTGAAAACACACCTTTCTATTGACCAAGGAAGGTTTTCTATAGAGCCAAGGCATGTGAAAGAGTTCCAGAATAGAAGTAAGTGGTGCTTGTATGGAGCTTGCCTTCCTCTCAATGGATCTTGTAGACAATGTTCTTGATATCTGCCCAAATTTCCTCTCTGCTGCACCATAGGCTACTTTTGTGTGTTTATGTTTGTGTGCAGTGCCATGCAGACAATAAAAAAAATGAAATGCACCAAAATGTATTTGTAAGTTGGTCACCTTGTGCATTATTTATAACATGTTAGAGTTTCCTATGCCTTTTTGACAGTATATGAAAATCACCTTCGGATTCTGCCATACTGTGAACATTTCAAACATAAATCATTTTTGCTATAAACTGTGATTTGGGTTGGATTTGATTTGTTAAAAGGAGTTGACATGCATTTGCTTTTTAATGTTGATTATATATAAAAACGTCAAAAAATATTGAGTGCATGCACTGTGTTTCGAGTCATTTGTAACACATTATGTCTCAATCTTAGTGATAGCAATTTGTAATAGCAGTAAGTAATTAAGTGATTTCACAGACAAGTAATCTGTAATCATCTTGTATTATACTCCATGGGATTTGTCAGACTTTGTGCATGTATGCTACTTGTCTGTTTTCTGTGATGCCTGCAAATGTTAGTTAGCATTTAGTCTTGAATTCTGAATGCCAAATCTATGACATGTAACGAGCAGCAAGCAGTTAATTATCATGGAAAAGAGGGTTGTGTGCAGAGTGAAGGCTAGATTTATATGCAGCCGCACTGAATAGCAATTCTCAGCACACTGCTAATTGTTTGATGGATAGTACAGAGCTATTTGCATTTATATTGTACCCCAAACGCCTCCCACGTATTTAGATCCCATATTTAACCAACTCCTGATACTGAAGCAATGGTCATAATGATCTGCCCACCAAAAACCACAACAAGTGTTTCAACAGGGGGTTCTGTAACCAGCCGTTCAAATTGCAGGTGGTTGTTTTTATGACTTGGTTGGATAGATTTTGTACTTTGTAAGAGGCTACCCTCCCATCAAGGAACTTCCTGAAACTACAAAGGTTTTAGTCTGCTTACATTTTTATGGCTTTAGTGTTACTTGAGGATTGAAGAAGTGCTGATTATCCAGGGTGAATTGGACACAATCTGATACAACCTTAGCAAAATGTAACAGCAAAGCCCTTTTTTGGCCAGTATCCAAGGATCGGCTTACTACCGAGAAGCACACACCATTTTCTCAACAAATTTGAAACTCAATTTTCTTTGATTATATGTTGTTTGTGTTTTTGGATTGTTGGTCTAACAAAACAGTTTTCAAGATGTAACCCTGCCTCCTGGGAGTTCACGGTCGCTCTTTTACACTATTCTGTTATTTTTTCAATTGAAAAATGCAATTGCTATTGATTGATATTGGAAATAATGCAATGTTGAAGCACTAAAAATGCTGCATTTTGGGTGTGTAAATCCTTTGAAGACATGCTCAAGTGCAGTACCACTGCTTAACTGGCAGTATGCAAAGATCTGTAGTGACAAAAATGATTGGATTTTTAATGCACTTGTTACAATGCAAAGTGTAAAGTGCAAAATCTGGGGAAATAATGGTCTATGTTGAAAGTAACAAGAACATCTTGACAGATGGACTTGGCCAGCCAGCCTGCTGCGTGTTTAAGAGATGTATCCGCACATGTGTGGATGTCAAACCCTAAACAGAAGTCCAGATGCTTCAGATTCAACCTTCAATGATGACCATAACCTGGATGAATTAGATTCTACACCGATAGATGTGTGTATGGTTGATGGCTGATGTTGTTATTTACCTTCTGACACTGACAGCACTTTAAGATTTCCCCCTGCAGCAGCATAACGCTGCCTTCGTCTGGTGTATTACACTGCTTTTAATATTTTATCATAGGCGATGAAATCATACACACACCATAAAAAACAAACTGCTGATACAATATCCCCATGCTAATAATATGCTGACTGTACTCGCTGTATGTACTGTACATTCGCACCAAATGTCAATTGGAACTGTTTCTGATTGAGTAGCTTATATTGTCATGAACATTACTGTGATGACTTATTAACAGCATTCAGGGGCTGATCATGATTTCTTCCCTCTTGATGGATGCAACATAGAATCCTTGAAGTAGAGAATAGGCCAGACCTTCTAAGTACAGGTGTGAAATCGTCATTAATCTAATGGCTCCCTTCAAAAAAGAAAAAGAAATGCTTGTTTAGTTAAGAGAAACAGTGGGCTATAAACTTTGTGAAAGGCTGCCTATAACAAATTCTGAATTATTTGGCCCTCTTGTAAATTATTTAATTGTGTAAAAACGTTATGTCCATTTGTCCCCGGTGGTGTATTTGTTTATATTCATATTGGGAGGGAAAGTGAGATCTGATCACATGTGGTCACTCAAAATGCATGTGGAGATGCATGACAACACCTGGCGTGAGCTGACTGACTGTGTGTCTGTCAGAACTGTCCACCAGTGGTCAGATCACCAAGGGCGATGTTAACACCCAGTTTTAAGTGGGCCTCAGATGATGACTTCTGCCATAGATGAACATCCTCAATTGACAATCATTCACAATTTCACACATACTGCTTCCAAGGTTGTCAAGCTCTTTATTTCTATTTATTTTATTTTTTTGTAAACCATATTTTTCATAATTTCTCCCAAAATATATTTTAGAACTCGCATCACGCATCTTATGCATAAGCATCACTGCATCTGATAGCTACAGTTCACACAGTTCATTGTTCATTGCTTGCTGCAACACCTCCTCTGCAGAACCACATTATTACTCTGCTCACAACTGCTATACAGTCTCTTTACACCGACAGACACACCTGACTCTACCCTGGGCTATTGTAGCCAATGCAATTGAAAAATGTAGTGTGTGATTGTTTCAAAGGGGAAAACAGACCATCCACCATTTCTTTTGTCTTTCCAGAGGGACCTCAATTGATTTTGGATGATTGCATAGATATGCAGTCAGCTTCTTTTTGCCACTGCTCAAGCTCTGCAGCCCAAGCTTTACAGGAACTTTGTGTGTGAAATAAAAGCATGCGATTTTTATCTTTGTTTCAGAGATTTCAATCCATGGTCTGGATTTTTCACTGGTCTTTGCACATAACTTTTCTGAGTCTTTGTGAATGTGCCCTCATTAAACTTCTCTTTTAGACATTCTGGCTTCTACTTTCAGTCTCCTGTGTCTTGTTATATGATGATGATACTTTAAAAATAGGCCTCTTATCACTTCTTACTTCTGTTTCTTATGAAGTGTTGAGACGTCTTGGTTAAATAAAACCTTCTGTTTATTGTCCTCAGGTACCAGAATATTAAAATAATACAACGGTGGCATTTTCTTTGTTTTGGCTCTTTCTCCCAGGATTTAAATGTAGAAAGATGAACAACAGCTTTGCTCTCTGGCGCTGAAACACAATGATAATGCCAGCTGTAGCCTATTTATGATGAGGAGCGCTACTTACTTTTATAATATGCTTTGTGAAAATGAGAAAATTCTGACAGCTGTCGTCGAGGTTGACATTTTTCAGGGACCTGCATTTGAATCCCATATCATCTGCTATTGTGTATGGCCTGTTGTATCATTGAAAACACCCTCTGGGTTTCCCATGGCCTCAAAGTACATCTAATTGCATACCCGCCGATTATTAATGAGGAGCAAGGGCTGTACAGAAGAGAGATGGCCGAAGCACTGAGCCCAGCTCTTTGGAAACAAAAACAATACACTTTATAGAACATTCTTGAAACTTCAGAAAACTGCTTGTTCTCTGCCCTGCAACATTTGCATAGCATCAACAATCTCAAGCAACAAGGTAAAACGTAGCAACCCATACAAGCTGCATCTGAAATCTTGGGAGCAGCTGAAGAGCTCTTGTGGCTGCAGAGTGGGAGCATTTTCTCTCCCCCCCCCCATGTGGTGGAGGTCCTGGTATTGAGGCCCCAAGTCATTAATCACCAAGATCTTTTCAGCTGTCAATACATACAAAAAGAAACCCCAAGCCCAACAATGGTGTCTTCAATAAAAGTTGTTTTTTTTAAATCAGGGGGCAAATATAGTTCACTAAGGATTATTGTTTACTGTTCTGTCCAGCACAAATCTCATACAGTATTCATAAAGAGCTTATCTTGTGGGAAAATCCTTGTCTGAACAACACAGCCATATTGTCACAAAAAAACAACAACAGATTTGCTAGGTGTAGTTTTTATCTTTTTTTCAAAGAGTTGTGTTCTCTCAACCAGGAGCTTGCATCTCATTTTGTGTGGGAGCAAGTGGTGTCCAGCAATATATATACTTCTCCATGACATTGCATTTGAAAAAAAGAAGTCAAATATATTGCTGCAATATCTGGGTCACTAATTCCCTCTGTTTGGTAGTTGACCCTCCGAGTAAACAGTGACCAAGCCTTTAATCAAGTTTGTATCCACATCGACTATTTTTAATCCAACTCAATATCTCTAAACCATGTGATTACTTTGAATGAGCTTTTTTGCAAGGCACCATTAGTTCACTGCTGTAATATTGCACATAATATATCTTGTTTATATCTCTGTTACATTTTAAAAAAAAGAAATCCAATTACATATATATGTATTAGAATTATTATCTTTATTTTACTTCAGTATTGTATCCTTCAAGGCAAGAAATTAAAACATGGCACATAGCCAGATGCTGAAATTCCCTCCCATTATTCATGTTATGCTTGCTGAGCTATTTGACAGTTGGGGTTTTATGTTTCAGATTTTAATCATCTCTGCTGGTTCAGTGTTGTCCTAGATTTGTTTGGATCCTCGCTTTCCAACTGGTGATGATTTGTAACTTGGATACAACACAATTCATGGAAGGACACCTGCCACTTTTACACATGTTGGACACCCAGCTTTTCTATAGAGCACATAAAATATTATGTCTGTGGGAGACTTGCACCACATACATTATAGGTCCTAGATTTGTTGTGCCATATTTCAATAAATCTAATCTTTGTGGTTCCTCATGCTCTTTCTGTGTGTACTGAGCCATGCATACACTGCTGTTTGGAAAGAGGTGCATTTGCTTTTTATTTATTTGCCGAGTTGCTTGGTTAAGTGTGTGCATGTGGGTGCGTGCGTTTGTGTTCTCCTTTCAAATGATCAACAATGTTTTTATTGTTTAAGATGGTTGGGAGCGAGTATATGTATGATGATGCATTTTGAAAGAATTAGCCTTAAGGATGTAAAAATAAACACTGCTGTCTGTTTTTTTCCCCCACAGAATCACTCAAACTAAACCGGCATTGTAACCCACATTTGATGTTGAAAATTGTGTGGAGGCAGCCATGGAAGTGAAGGAACGTAGGCCCTATCGCTCACTTACTGCCCGGCAGGACACAGAACGCCGTTACACCAGCTCATCAGCTGACAGTGAGGATGGTAAAACCAACCCCAAATCCTACAGCTCCAGTGAAACACTCAAGGCCTTCGACCATGACTCAAGGATGGCCTACGGGAGCCGCATCAAGGAAATGGTTCATCACGAAGCGGACGAGTTCAGCCGACAAGGTTAGCCTTAGCTGTGACAATATTAGCAATACTGTGGTATTATTCTAATAGAAAAAAAATGTTGTTGATATCAGTATGGTTGACCTGTAAGTATATTAAAAGTACACAATGACTTGAAAATGATAGTTAGTAGATGAAGAACACTTTACTGCCTGGTCTGAATATACGCATCATTGCTTTTTTATGAGTTTTTTTACCCTGTCTGGGTAATTCACATTCAGTCGCCGTAGAGGTCACTCTGCATTGTTTGATTATTAACAGAGGTGGTCAAGGATTGAACTTACCATGGCAGTGTTAAAAACTGCATGGAAGACATGCATACCTTCACCTATGTTATTAACATTATCTTTATTATTTATCATCAAAATTCAAATCAGATGTGATGGCACTCTTGTAGTACAAGTTGAGTAAAAGGCGACACACATCGCTTGCTTTAATGTGGTGTGGGAAAGTAATCCCCCCCCCCAAAAAAAAAAAAAAAATCCAAGTCTAAAGAAAAAATCACTTGGTGCACCCACTTATCACCCTGTTATTGATTTATTAAAATAGGTTGATGTTTCGGTCAAGAGGCATTTTCCAAGACATATCGATCACAAAGTGACACAGTCCTTAAATACAGCCCATAATTACAAGATAGCCCTCTGTGTTGGAGGTCTGTCCATTATCATATACAGGAACTCATTAATTCAATATCCCCTCAATTGTCAAACCAATATATCCATAATCCCCTTCACATCACTAAAAAATTAGTACTACATAGACTAGGCTAGTCCATTGCGTATAAATGCCCCATGGGGTTTTTCAACTTTGGATTTATCCTTGTACAAATATACAAAATATAAATTACAGAATATTTATGAGATGACCATCACAAAACAAACAAGAAAAAAAGAAAAGAAAAAGAAAAATATGCATGTTCTTTCTGGTCGTGATGTGGACAAGGGTTTTTAAAAGGGCTCAGATTAATCAAAATGTCTGTTAAAGTCGACTTAAATCCTTCTCATAGGTTTGCCATTTTGCAGAAGCATTCTGCCATTGATCCAGTTCATGATGCAGTTACAGGCAGATGTAATCATCAGATCTTTTCGTTTATTGTCTTGTTTCAGGAGCAGACTTTTCCCTTCGAAACCTTGGCTTTGGAGAGGCCCTCCCATCCCACGTAGCCACATACAGGACTGACCTTGGGATGCCACACCGTGACTATTCAGTCAGTGTGGGCTCAGATGCTGACACAGAGACAGATGGCATCATGTCACCAGAGCATGCGGTCAGATTGTGGGGCCGCAGCAACACCAAGTCAGGCCGCAGCTCGTGCCTCTCCAGCAGGGCAAACTCAAATCTAACTCTGACTGACACCGAGCACGAGAACACAGAAAACGGTAGGACGCTTTTCTCTTTTACTTTTCTCAACCATTTTTTATCAGTCAGCCTGTTTGTCTCCATATGGAATAAAGGGTCCGGTACCCTCACCCTATACGTCATCCTTTGTCTTATTTATTTTTAAGTATGGCCCTGTGTACTGAAGTGGAATGACATGCTATGTAGACTAGTCTAATCTATATAGTCTAAGTCTCAGACTGAATGATGGTTATGTTGGTGTGGATTTGTTTAATTTTAGGCAATGTTCAACTGGATTTCATACAACCGCTAGCTGAGTTGCATTTTCTGTATCGGTTAATGTCTTGGTACACAGTATTTCTCTCTGACCAAATTGAACTTGACATTTTCATTAACTCTTCAAAGCTCTTTTTGCATTTTCTCAGAAATTGGCCAAAGCCCAACATATTTAGGATTTGACCTCTTGAAAACAAGACAGTCGCCAGTGCAGCACATAACATTACTTCTGCTGCTTATCATTCCCTCATCATCTCATTCTTGCTTATTCTGTTTCGTTGGAGTGAGTCGTGTTTGTACTTTGAGGAATTTGGTCTGGGAGGCTTCTGGGTGAAAGAGGTCATAAGGCCATATGTATTGAATTCATCTTTCTGTGGGGTTGATGTCTTCCCCCATGGGCCAGATATGCCTCTGTGCTGGTTCAGAAGGTCACTTGAGCTCTGGGAATATGCTAACTATGGGCCATGTAGTTGGTTGGAAAATGCAAGAAGATAATAGCAATTCTGCTGAAGATACTCAAATTTTTGACTGGTGCGCTGTAAAGTCATGAGATTACAGAATTCTGTTTGGAAGCAGAAATGCCATTTGTGTCCCCAGAGCTTATTTTTGTCAGTAAACTCAGTTGCGATCCAGTAATTGCATGGACAGTGTATATACTGGATGAAAAAAACCTCTCTGAGGAAAATCTGTGCAGTGCAGTGGCAGTGCCTCAGAGACAGGTTTCCTTTATCCACATAACCCTTTTGTGTCACTCATTGGCGTATATAGCATTGAAAATGTGGGTCGGACAATCTAATGAGAGTCTCGGGGGGGGGTCCTCCCCTAAAATAAATTTAGCAAAGTAGATGTAATTTCCTATATTCTGGTGTCTTTGAATAGGTGGTTTGATCTATTCTGGAAGTTATTTAACAGTACAGAAACATATTTGATGATTAAGTCAGAGCCATCGTAATAATAACAACTCACAACAACAACTTTTTTTTTTTTTTTAAATATAAGGATGTCTCTATATCCATTTGCAATTCCTGTTAAATTAATTTCTTTAATGTTATCAAATCAAATTGAATTAGAGAGGACAACTATAGTCAAACTTGTGTATTCTCCAATATACGACGTTCATCGTTCAATATGTCTACTACTGTGAAGAATCACTGAGGCCCGTGTCTCACGGGTGCATTATGTTGTTAGCAAGTAATCCTGCTGTTTTTGTTTGTTCACACTTCTTTACACACATTACACTGAATGAAAAACAATAGTCTTGATTTCCTTAGCTGCATATGTTTGAAGAGTTCAGAGTGTGTCAGCAAATCCCATAAGATAGCAGGATAACATCATCATAGTTACAGTCTGTGGCCCCTCGTGTATTTTTTAGGCTAAAAATACATGTTTACTAACATTTCAAAATAGAGGTAGACCAATTAATTGGTTTGGCTGATTTTCCTGCACTGCTAAGACATTTCACAAACTATTAGTATCACAGTTATCAGGTGAGCACCTCCCTCATTGTTTTCTTCATAAATCCCCCTCATCCCTTTTTGTTTCTTTGCTTACTTGCTCTTCCTTTACCTATTTCCATCCCTTTATTCCTCTCCTTCTCTCTTAAATTAATTTGCCATCTTAACTTTCCTTTTTCCTGTCAGGTTTTCCTTTTTCCTACCAAGTACCACCCTCTTTGCTCAAGACATTTTGTCGTGAAAGCATGAGACCCACCTTAACTCAGCTTCCTGGCATCTGGGCATTTATGACTAACGTTAGCAATACACTTGTGTGTGTTGGTGTATGCTATGAGACAATCTGCCTGGGTACATTTCAAGAAATTTCAGGAAAACTGTGGTATAGTTTTTCGTCTATTTGGCCTTTTTCTCAATAAGCAAGCATAGTGGATATCATAATGAAACACTAACAGAGCATTATTAAGAGAACACTGATTGGATAGATTGGTGTATTTTTAATATGCAGATTCAATATGTGAATGGAGTCGAAACTAATGATAAAATAAAAAGAGTGGCACTTGTCCCACCTTCATAAAATACCTGCAATGGCCATGGTGCCTACAATGATGACTTCTTTCAATTTTTTTTACCTAACTTTTTTTTTTAATCTTTCACTGTATGCAAAGTCAAACACCTATATCATGCATAATAACCGGCAGATTCATGTTACTGTTCCCAGGTTTCTCCAGAGATATAGGCACTCATCAAGGGCCTAGCGGCAACATTCTAATTGTCCCTGCACAGCCTTGCAGAGAACCTTGTGAATAGTTTTGCATTTCAGAGTGTGTCACATTATGTATTAGCTTCCTATTATAACTGACAGAAATGACTCTTGGAAGTGGAATCCATTTGCCCGAATGACTCAAGGAGAGAACATGGCATTCCTCTGCTTGATCATCTGAGATGCCAGGGGACTTGAATTTAGCTGTACTGTACATAATTAAAGAAGCCTCTTGGATGGCAGTTCATGGGTTGGTATGCTGGAACCTATTCAGAGCACCCGTAGCTACACAGTCATGCTATATCTGGGAGACCCAATCGAGATTCTAAGTAGCTTTTTACTCAACTCACCCAAGCAGAAAGAGCACTTGTATTCAACAGTTAATTCAGTAATGCCTGATAACAATTTATATATGGCAAGTTAATTAAAATCCATCTAGTAGGTCTGCTTGTGTGTGCTTTAATCTCTTTATATCAACAAACCATTTACTCTGTTTTAATGTATTCAAGCCGCTGGGCTGTTCTCCCCTTCTTCACATGTGACCCACTTGACCCTGGTTTTAATGCATGCAAATAAGCAATAGCGATTTTGCAACAATTTTCTTGATGCTCCAGTGTTTTCGAGGCATCCCATATATACTGGGAATGAAAACCCTTTCTGATAATAGATTTATGCCAGCTGCAATGTGATGAAATTAGTTGCTTCCTATTGCCATTCTAACCCACTACAGTATGTGATGGGCAGAGAAGTAACAATTGACAACACAAGTTGCAAAGTAAGTATATCATATAGACTGATGGACCATATAGACATCCAATCACTGGTTTTTTGTACTATTGGACTACAGGATCGCGCTATTAGTCATTTGCAACACCATAATCACTGTTCGAGTGTGTTACGTAGAAATTGTATTCATGCACTGTGTGCAGGTATGTGTGCGTCCTCTACCCAGCATGCCTCTGGTCCCTTGGTAGCCCGTTGAAGACGCTTACCATAAATGTTGAGCCATTGCACATCTTACAGAGGCTGAACAGCACAGGACAACCTGCTGGGTTTGGCAGAGGGCCGCTGTTCTTGGGATTTACCCTATTACAGTTTATCCAGATTTGTTTTCTAATCCCAATTTTGCTCCACTGTCATGGCTGGAGTTTTATATTTCTGTAACCATGAGAACCAGCAGTGGCCACAAAAGCTTGCCGAGGGACTGTTGTTATTTATGTGTTCCAAAACCTGCAGAAGAAATTCAACTCAGGGCTGCACAGTTTCTGTTGATAGAGAAATTATTGTGAGACTGACGCTGCTATTTTTCTATGGACAGAATGTAATTACTTCCAGTGGGTGGTTAGTTGTGTACTGTATTAATTTGGCTTCCCCATACTCCTCATGGGAAATATTCCTCATCAGTTCTATATTGATTATGTGAGTGTATGTACATAAGCCTCAGTCTTAATCTACAGTACCATTGCAGTTCGTCCCACTTGAATGTAGAGTTATTCAGATGTTTTATTTCCTCCACCAAGACAATCATGGTTTTGTTCTGGTTTGTTTTTCTGTGTCAGGAAAAAGCTATTGGTCAGAGTATCTTGGATCACGATGGAAAGGTATAGCTTAAGCAAAGAAGAAATTATTTTTCATTTTCAGTGACTAGGATTTAGTTGGAGGTTGGCCCTTCCTCCCCGACTGGTGTGAGTAGCGGTGGGCTACAGACCCAGACAGTGAATGAATAAGTTATTTCCTCAGTTATTCAAGACGGCTACGTTCTAAAGCACATTTTTGTGTGACTTAAGCCAAAGCGTGACCACATATCTGAAGCTCTTTATACATCCATGACACAGGCAGATCAATGGAGAGACAGAGAAAGAAAGCAAGGTAAGCTAGTCACTCCATTTATAGCCTATAGTCAGATCTCACACTCTGCACACTGTTATTGGCAGGAGGTTACAAACCCACTACCCAAAAACTGATAAGCAGAAACATCGCCAACATGGCAAAATAATGACAAAATATAGTCACACACAGGGTCTCTGCAGAGCAACATGAGAGAAAATATTCTTGTGAAAGCCCCCCACCATCTTTTAAGCTGCATTCTGATTTTTGAAGGACACAAACAACTAGTGGATTGTTTAGTTGAGATCTCTACACATTTCTAAAACTGCAAAAACCAGTTTTTCATCAAATGCTGACTGTTGGTTGTGCTGTAGCAACAAAATCATTATGCGGTACTTACTTTGGTAGCGATAATAAAATAACATTAATAGCAATAATAAATGTGTGTGTGTGTGCGTATATGATGCATGTATTTATATATTTATACGGTATATATGTAAAAATTATCACAATATCCTTAGAAATTTTGAAAGAAAAATAGAATATAATGATGCTATGAGCCAAATTCATCTTTAATTTTATTTATTGTGTGTTTTGACTCATTTTGGCAAAAAATTCATAAAAATATTTTTGTTTGGTGGAGAAAGAGTGAATAACCTGTACCTAAGCATACAGAAAGAACAATTAAAGTAAATAGTGAAAATGCAGGCAGATAAACTGATAAACAAAAGATCCACATGGTCCAACATTTGTGCTAATTTATTTACATGATTTTATAAAATCATGTGTTTTACTAACATGAGATTAATATGATATGAATATTACATTTTGAAATAAAATGCTTATTGTTATCTGTATATTGCACCAGCTGTAGTTACAACCGATGAATGAGGAATCACATTTAAAATCTAGCCACCTAACCACTAATGATATATTTCTAAAAGCAATCACAGGAAAAAAAGCATTTTACATTTTGATGCAAGCAGTTTAATCTTGAACCTCATCTGCTGTGGATACTGAAATACCAGTGCTGATGGCCACACCCTCCTGAGGTGAATAAGCAAATATCTTTGCATTTAAAGTAATTTTTGTCTTTGAACTGGTTCCCTGGAGCTTCGCCATCATATTAGGAGCCTGTGGGGTGACATGATATCAGATTTTCAATTAGACAAGATGTTCCCTGTATGACAGAGCTGCATTCATTTTGGTATGTTTTACAGCAGTGTGGTAGAACCACAGAGATGGGGTTTCTTATTTGACCTTGAAGCGGCAGTTACATGTTTGCGGACACACATAACAAGGCACATGTGAATACTTCATGCGAATACTTCAGGAAAATCTGTTATATGTGGGAGCAACATTGTCATCAGGTTTCCCTGGTTTTCTGTTTGAATTAAAATGGACAAAAAATTAATTCCATACAAAACAACAAGCATCACTTTTATCATTTTGTTGATATATTTAATATAGTTTCCATAAAGGTTTCCTTGTTTTAATGTTGATTGTTTTTATTCCGTAGCCTTTAATGGTTGACATGAAATTGCTTTATGTGATTGTCTTATTTTAGTAAATGAAATAGGCATACATTTATAATAGTATGACATGGAAAGTGCTGTCTGTTACACTGGACTGTAATTGTTGGCAGATTTAAAATTGAATAACTATAAAATTAAAATGCGTATTTTAAAGAATCAAGATCAAAGTTAACTAAGCCACTTAGGTTTATTATACAGACAAACAACTCTTTGAGTGACATATTTTGTACTTACTAAGGCATGAAATAAGGGACAAACATTTATAAATAGTGTGTTTTGAAGAACCACAGATATAATTATACAAATATAATAGCTTTTGTAAAATATGTAAAAGTCATGGGTTGATACTTTGTTGCATTTTGGCATTTGTGATGGAAACACAGATCCTGTGATCATTTGCTGTGGGGGGGGCAGTGTTTTGAGATCTGTAATTTCACAGCATTCTCATTGAGCACGACATGGAAGCTTGTTCTGAAACATTCAGAGGCATCGTAGTTGCAGAATCTCAGGCAAAATGATGCTTCAAAGAAGTCACTAGTGGCTTCCAAGCTCACACCCGTGGTTATTTCCACCCACAGTGTTTCTTGTGAAGTTATTTATTTGTTTACTTTTTTGGCAGCATCTCAGACCGTGGATTAGTAGTGATATTCTCTGGCTCATTTGTGGGCTAATTTGCTGGGTTTTAGAGGCCCTTGTGGACAGTTTTGGTCTGTTATCTGTGGAGTCGCATACCAGCTCCATGCCAGTGCCTCTGACAGTCTAAACCAACAGCACATCAGGGTCCATCTTTCCACCGAGGCTCAGGGGCCTCGCTAACGCCCAAAGTATGACATGGAGCAGGATGAGCCATCCTCCATGGAGGATCATGCTTAAGCCAGTCTGTCCCTCTCTCACATATCCATTTAACATTATTATCCATGCTCATGTTGAATTTATGTTAGTTTTAGGAAATGCTCTGAGCTCTAAATTGGATAGCAAGGCTGAGGTTTGATATTCTGAATATGTATCAGTGTCTATAACTCTACAGACACCAATGTTACAAACCTAAAAAAAACTGATTGTGTATGAACATCTCACCACCTTTATGTATGAAGTGTAGTTAGAGTGAGGAAAAACATATATTTTTAATTTAAAAGGAAAAGAATTGTTTTAGATCAGGACTCACTATACCTTCTGCCCACTTGACCATGAGGCTTAGAGCTTTCAGCCATGTTGTTCCTTACCTCTAGAACTTCCTCCCATAAGACACCCATTATATCGACTCTCTTCATACCTTTAAAGGTATACTCCCACTCAACTAACAGCCTACGCCTACAAAATGCATTCCACCCAAAATGCGGCATATCAATTAGTAAATATCATTTTATTATTTGGTCAAGTTTCAATGCAGATGACAGATATCTATGGTATCAAAGTAACTACAAAACATTTGTAATTCTTTTAATATTGAATTAAGTGGAATCAGCTGTGGACATAACGTGGACAGATATGATTTTCACACGCATAAAGACCCAGCATTTCCAAAGCCCTCTTGTACTGGACAACTGAGGTTCTCCCTGGCTTATTTATCATCCAGTCAAAGAAGATAGGCACACTGAAATTTCACAGTCCGTGTATGTGGAAAAAAATAACTGAGGACACAGGCTTTAGATTACTTCCCCCTTCCTTCCATGGTTTCCTTAAAGTAATGCTGTCACACCTGAAACACTACCCTTATTTCAGCTTTGTGAATCTTCGGCTTCTGCAGCATATCACACCATAGCTGCATTCTCTTGTCATTGTGTGAATTACAAACTTTTTATATAGGTGTTAGATGGGCTTATTGTGAGCTAAACACAATAATGGTTTACAGTAGGCTGGATGTGTAACATTTTTAGCCCTTAATTAAATAGAAAATGTACTCAAGGACGACCAGGAACATCTCCACACTGAGTTTCGGTATGGATTACAGTTGTTTTTGAAATGTCAAGTTAGACAAATTAATTCAGGAAATGGAAAATAAATAGGCTTTTGTCAGTTAGCTGCCCGACAAGCAGTTATATTCATAAAAATCATACAAGACCCTGGAAAGCCCTGTAAAATACGGCTGGTGCAAGGCTGAGGCAACAGTATTGTAAGGCTTTTGCAGCGATAAACCTTGAAAGTGAGAACAATAACTTTTTTTCCAACCTTTGTATTTGTAAATGACATTAAGATAATTTATTTTCAGGCCTGAGAGATGGCCTTGATAATTGCAATTTGTAAAAAGTCTAGAAAAAATGTCTACTTTGTGGCTTTAAAGAATTATCTCAATATGTTTCACCTAGTCAGAACCTGCTGGTTACCTTTTGTTAATGTACATCACTAACTGGATGCTTGGTGCTTGCGATCCTGGGTCAGATTTTAAGCATTGTGGTATTTGTATTCAGTTGCCACCATTGTAATAGATTGCATTGATTGCGTTGATATCAATATTGCATGACAGACAGTGAAGATGCAGCCTTGAAGAAAGCAAAATGGAGGGGCCTCTGCGCCTAATGCAACCTTGGACTCGGTTTGTGAGTTCAAACTTGAAAAGTCACAGCTGCAAAACTATTAGAAGTGATTTGATTAAGATCAAGATCAAAATGCTGCTGGCCAAGGTTTTTCCATTCATTTGGTGGACCTTCATTGAAACAGCGTAAGTCCAGTGAGAGTTGTTAACTGTTACATGATCGCTCTGTGTACACAAGACAATAAAGCAGAGGTAAATGCCGCAATTATGAGTGCAAATAAGATAAGAACGGCAGAAATTACAACATAAAAAGCACAACTAAAATGAAAATAAAAAGTGTAGAGTGTAATGAAAATGAGAGTGGTTATGCATGTCAGAGTCTCATGGCAGGATATCAACTTAAATTGGTCTCTGATAGTCAATAAGTTTGAACCATTCAGAAAAAAAAGCATTTAAAAATGCATCTGAGGAAAAATCAAAGAAAAATTACAACATAATGTCTAACATAGATCAATAAGCAAAGACATAAAAATGGGCCAGGCTTCATGTACAGTAGCTGCTACTGATCAATTAATAAGTGATTGACCTTAGTTCTGATTCTGCAAAACATCTCATTACCATAAAAGCTTATTATGAGGAATGAAGACACAACATGATAAAGTGGATTGACTGAGGTAAGGTAACGTAGTGATAAGATAATGAGTTTAAAACACCTAAACATGTTACAATAAAATCAGCATAATAATAATATATATATAAAAAAGATGATTAATGATGATTGAAATGATAATGGTAATGCTTCAATGTTCAGGGGTGTCCTGGTTGTTTACCTGGTAAAGCATGCAGCCTATATGTACATCATCAGCCATCAGCAGCGACCCTGTTTTGGTTCTAATGTGTGACCATTTTCTGCAGGGCTGTGACAATAACCACATTACCGCAATACCGAGGCCATGTGACACTGGGTTGAGCTCCTCAGATCACCACATGGTTTTTTTTTGTGTGTGTTTGTGGTTAACCGGCATTCCGTGGTGATATATTGCTGCATGCCACAACCCTACTTTGCTGCATGTCATGCCATCTTCTCTCCCCCTGTCAATTGCTAAGCTGTACCATTCAAAAAGACCAAAACATTTCTTTAAAAAAAAAAAAGAGTTCATGTTCATTATTTGGAAATGGAGAAATATATTTGAAATTGGCACACTGATTTAACGCTGGTTTGAGTATGAAAGGAGGATTTCAGTTTTTAGGAATTGAAATTTACTTACCTCATTCTGACCGCAAGTGTCTACAGTAATGCTCTGGGAAATGTGTTTCCTGTCTGCATGAGTTCTTTTTTATTACTTTTTTATTCAAATTGTGTCATTACCACTATGGTAAATGCCTACTTGGGATTGTTTTCATGAAAGACAATTTATAAATATAGTCAAATGATGGCAAAATGCTAATAATAGATCAGTTTCTGATTACTGTTTCTGTCCAAGTAATGCAGTTTGCTTTATATTACCCGTAAATTCTTGTAACTACTTTTATTACAAGCAAAATTTATTCACCATCTTGCAAACTCTCAGTGGCTTTAGGTTTGCCATATCATAAATTATATAAGCACTTAGAAACACGAGCCTCATGGCAGCATGTATTTTAGATAGTCTTTTGAACTGTCATGCACTCAGTTGGGAGGTTCACATATGCCAATTCTTCAGCACTGACAAAGTGTCTGAAATGAAAAACACTGGGCTTTTATTTAAGCTATCTGAAGAAGGAAATAATGCTTTGACATATAACATGAAAGCATACAATGAAGTTACGCAGCAATTCTGCACAGATCAAGCAGAAGGTGGCCTTCTCAGCGCTGAGAGAATTCCCACCTAGTCTAATAAAATTTTGATTCCAAGAGAAAGTTTGGAAGATTTGAAGGTTTTCATATTTTACGGCAGTTCTTAAGCATTCTTACTGTCTTTTATTGGGAATATAGCTATTTCTTAAGGGTATACTTAAGAATTTTATTAGGCCAGGCCTAGAGTGCGCTGAGGAATGACAGGATGGGGATGGTGCCATCTTTGTTCAGCAAGGCCCCAGGCAAGCCACATGTAGCCCTAATGAGTCGCTTACAATTTCAGGCTCCGCTTGCTCTCAAACACCAAAAGTAAACTTTTGTCTTTTTTCCACTCACTATTCGGGGTCCTTAAGAGGATTCGGGGGTCATTATTTATTCATGCCATTGTGTTTATTCACCAGCATCTGCGTGTGATGAGGTAGGCAATAGAACAGCCAGTGCAGACAGAGTAAAAGCTGATAATGACCCACTATTAGCATTGTTTTTTCAGCCATGGTTTAAGTCGTCTGAGTTGATTATGGAGCTATGATAGCGGTGCTGAATCATCCATTTGAAGCAGATTAAAGTGTGCTCATCTTTGAAGTCCAGATTGCTCTGCAAAGGACTTGCCAAATGGGTGTGGTTGTATTTATAAGCCTGTTTTTACACTACTTTTGTGCTAATAGAGAAGATATCCGGTCATGAGTTTCAGCTATAAACATGCATTTGACCAGGAGATCCTTAAAAACAGCCCTCACATGCCTACAGGATGTTGTTAAGAGTAAGAGGTGAGGAGATTGGAACCTTTACTTCTTATCCTATAACAAAGAAAGCCCCAGGGATGCCTGAATGAGGCTGCATGGAGGGATTTAACAATGTCAGAGCTTGTCAGAACTAACATTGCTTCAAAAGACTAGTGAAGTAAGGAGCAAAATATTGGAGTTTAGGTTTTCAAGACTTAAGATTTTTGCAAGTGGAATTTGTTTAAAGAAAACTTAAATGATTTAGCATCAGCTATGTTATGCACGCCACTTAAATGATGGTCTTTTTCTCTGAAAGTTCCAGGACAGCAGTATTAAGGTTTATCCACAAACAGAAGAAATTTCCATTCAGTTTGTTAAGGATTTCAGTCTCACATTTTCAGTATGGTTGATTCCTGTTAGTCAGCGATGTCAAAACAGTGTCTTTTGGCTGGATTTCGGGACAAACCCTCTCTCCAATGCAGAGACATAGAGTTGACTGGATGGATAAGAGGAATCTGTGCTTATTGTCACACAGCGAGGGTCAGCTTTAAACGGAATTGTGTCCACTGTGGTAATACTTTTTCATTACGTAAATATCAATGCCATTATCTCAGTAACGGTTATGTCTAAAGAATCATTTATGTGAATTTACAATTTGTTTTTCAGCCTTATCATACATTATGTTCACTCTATTGATTCCTAGCAGGTAAACAGCACCATCAGAGAAAGGTTTTATCATTTTTCCAATGTTGGTTCATACAAGGTTATTTCCCACTTCCTTTGCAAGTGTGTCCATGTGTCCATTTGTCATTGTGTAGTTTGGGTTAGGCTGTTGTATTATGTGCAGTATTCTGTAGAATTATAGTTTGCCTGACAGATTTATGAAATCACATAATTGTAATCTTGCAGCAAGCACAAAAACCCCAAACAAACAAACCGAATAATAATAATAATAATGATGATTGATTTTAAAGGAAAAAGTGGGAACCAAATATTTTCTAAAGATGTCGGATATGTTAACAACAGGTAAACTTTGTAATAGGCTTATGACTTTTTCAAAACCGTCCCTTTGTGCTGCATGGTGCCTCATATATTGTTTTCAGCTTTGGTGAAATTACCTACCAAGTATTAATTTCATGAAAAGGCTACGTATGGCTTCCAGTTTTGCAGTCGAACACAATTATGTCAATCTGGGAAACCTAATAATGCAAAATAACAATCAAGCCATTCTGTTCTTATTGCATGGAGAGGTCTGACATGTGTAATTATTACCTGAGCACATACACCAATAACTTACAAGCACATCAGTGTTCCCCCAAAACACAGAATTGAAAACAAAATATTAATTCATTTTATTACATAATTGGGCTATTATGATTTTTTTCACTTTATATAACCATCTGTTGTTACATCATTATTTACAGTTTCATTTGCTGTTGCTTTGTATCGCTGATAAACATATGCAAATTCATTACCAAGAAAAAATAAGATACAATACTTGTGGATACAATTTCTAATCTTAGCTGCAAACTTATTAATCTTATAGTTTGATTTCATTCCGTATTGTCCATTGCTTATATAGATCATATCCCCACAAATATTTTTTGTGTAAAGAGTAACTCAAGTCATATTTAATAAGAAAGAAATTAAAAACAGAAATTCCTCATGTTTTTAAAAAAAGTGATATAAAAATCACAGGTTCATGGGCTTAAAGAAAACTTACAATATAAACGAACCAAAACAAATCAGCTGTATTTTAAGTCAAGTATTATCAAATGTACATTTTCTGGAAATGTAATTGTTTGTATAGAAAATAACCAGTTTTGAACCAGTGAAACATGAAGGTAGTAAATATCCTGTAAATCCAATATATCTAAAGAGTAGTCGTGCTTTCTCATTTGTGACATTGTCCACTGTCCTAATATAGACTGCTCTGTATATAATGATGTCACCCAACTCAAGCAATTTTGTTTGTCTGTTAGCTAATATTCACCCCAGATTTCATGATGTGACATGGTGAAAACAACACCACAGAGCTTTATTTCCTTTGGTGATAAAGACGTTGAATATCTAAGACTGTCTGTGACACAAATTCCAATGTTTGAAATTCAATCCAAACCAAGAGCAGTGCTGTAGTTGGCACATTTAATCTGTTATGGCAGAGATCAATTATTGTCAGTCTGTTAGAAATAATCAAAAAGGGCATCACCTCTTTTCATGTTTTTAGAAGCTCTTGCACAAACTTTCCACGACAATTTGAGCTTGACTGGTCAACATTTCTGTCCGTTAGAGATAAGCAAAAGGAGGACGCCATTAGAGGTCGAAGATGATATGCTTAACAGGGAATTTGTGATGCTCAAGCAATTCAAAAACTATTAAATATTCAGTTGAGGTATTGGGTATTGTTGGAGTACCTTAATTGGAGATTAAGTATTTGTATTTCCATTCATTTTTTTTTGTAGATATGACATCATTTTGATATAATTGGCTCATTTATAAACCCTGTTTCAATGCAACCTTAGTGCTATAGTTCAAATTAGTTATTAATACTTAGTGCTCTAGTGTGAGCAACATGAAAACTCATGTTTTGCCTAAGCCATAACTCAAGGATTGCATGCAGATTAACAATAGGTATGCATTTATAACAAGGCCCTGAGGATGTCCCAGTCTCCCACATTGAGTCTGTCAAGAATACTGAGATATACCTGACCAGTATCTTATACACAAGAATGCAAAAGTTTGTGTCTTGATTTCGCAATAGCCTGGTGTTGATCATGCAATGTGTAATCAAGGTCACCGGTGGATCTGGTGTGCATAATCGCATACCTGCTGCCTTCAGATTGCTCCAAAGAGAGTTAATCAGCTGAGAGGAAAGGTCTCCATAAATGAAAGCTGTTATGGCTGACAGATGCTAGTACCAGACATTAATCTTAAGCATGCCTTCCTGGCATCACTTCCATAATCATTTTTTAAAATTTTATTTAGCTTTTAAATCTGTGTAACTAGATTGCAGTTGATTCAAGATTGTATAATAAGAGAAGCACATAAGCAAATCATGTCTTTCTGATTTTGGAGAGGATTGCAATGGTGCACCTCCACCAATAAACAATGCAAATAACCCAGAACTTGCATGTGGTAGTAGTGTGCTGTTGCCTTGATCCGAGCATGCAGGCTCTGGACTGCACAAAATGTGGTGAAAATTTGACACCAGCATTTTAATGCTGTACTGGTTTGCCAATGGTATGAGGAACAAAGCCCACTGTGCCATGTGCCCACACAAAGAAAGAGCTATGACCACTACATAAATAACATTAAGAATAATTACAAGAACTTCAAGGATCTGAATACATGTTGATGATGACTGCAGCAGCCAGCACAAAGCCAAACGAGTCAAACAGCAAAAACTATGACAAAAGTTTTTAAACATGCTATAACAGCTTGAAATAAATCACACTCCTCCTACACTGGATGGCAAAATTGGGAGGAGATTATGCAACATTCTACTGATCTGCCAAATTCGCCCATGTACAAATGTTACAACACATGGTATTGCACATTTTTTGTCTTGTTTGCCCTGGCATGTTTGCAAAATATTAACATGTGAATTTAGCGCTAGCACTGAATGAAAATGTGGGAATCTTGACTACATTTACCCTACATGCAGACCTTACCATTCTATAGAAAAATGGAGATTCAACACAATTGGCATTTTACAGCAAGAGTAGCAGTGTGGTGATGACACTATCCCCGCTGAGACTCTGAGTCATTCCTCTGTGTCCTGTATGCTTTGTGTGCTACATGGCATCACTTGATGGTGCAGGACAGGTGTGAGCTGTTTTTTTCTTCTTCTTCACAGTTCATCTGTAAAGACACTGCATTTTGTTAATATCTATTCTGCCTGCAGCTGTGTTCCTTGAGTAAACAGATAATTCCTGTTGTCACCGTGGAGTCACACATCTGCTTCACCTTGCTCGTAATTGGGGCTGTGCAGTACATTTAGCACATATACACTGTATGTTATTTACCATGTTTTGTACTGGAAGCATGACAGCTTGTCTCTCCTTGAATATATTTGAATGTCTTTTGCTACAAGACTGACTCTTTCTTGCAGCAACATAGGGAGACCACACACACAAATGTCTAAAGCCAAATTAGTTTATGTAATGAATAAGAAATCAAAATAGGGACAGTAGACTAAGGTGTGCATGGATGAATGTGGTAACATTTGCAAAACACAAAATTAAAACTATGCTCAAGGAGTTTAAAAATACACCACTGTGCTTACTTGCAAATTTACTTAGGTAGTTTATGTCATATCAAAATAACCTGTATGTTGTTCCTTATTAACTTACAATGATAAGCTAATGATAATTTAGTCAGTAACAAAAGCAAAGAGGCAGAATATAAACAGCACCAAAAACACACGCACCATAAATTTCTCAGGTGACACTCCTTAAAAGTACAAAATGTTACACAAACCTTAAATATGGTGTCACCCATCTGCATTGATTACAGCAGTAATCCTCTTCCTCATGGACTGGTACAACCTTCTGATGTCATCACTCAGAGCTGGCCACAGGTGCTGCTAAGTCTGTGGAGGATGTTCACGTTGTCGCACTCGCTACCAACCCCACAGTGTCGCTCACTCAACCAACACTGTGGGGGTTCAGAACTCCAAGAATTCCCAAACTGCCTCGAGGATGTCATTGGTGTGAGCACAGTCATGTTGAACCAGCTGTGGCATTCGTGCAGATGCCAATTTCTCCCCAATGGAGATGGAGTGGTAATTTGGCATTAGTTGGATAAAGGCATTGAAGCTATTTCTTAAAAAAAGACTCAAGACTACTCACACAATCCAGTCAAGCTTGTCTAAACCTTGTATCATCATATTATCACAAAACCTGCTCCACATATAAAAGCACAACAAATTTCAAATTAGAGAAAATATTTTCTCCAATTTGGCAAAAAAAAAGAAAGAATGGTGCGTTTTAAAAAATCCCTTCAGTATACAAAGATGTGGAGGCCATTGGGATAGATATCAGCTGCCAGCTAGAGAGAGAGCACAGCCTGGGAGAGAACTTCTTTCATGCATTTTGCCCTACCCACCTCTCAGGTGCAGGCAGTTGCTCTGACGACCTACCCAGGCTCTGACCAAAGGACTGCACTCCTTGTCTGAAAGATGATTCACATGTATATTTGTACAATGGTAATGACAGACTCAGACATTATCATTGTGATTAGGCTCATAAATTCCAGTCCATGATTCTGCATTACGGTTCCTATATTAACGACCACAGTAAACCTTAAACAGCTGTGCTGATTTGTCTTTCTGCCTCAACTCAGTAGTCATTCCAAAAACACATCCAAAAGCACTGGACTGTTGGTCAGACAAAATATGTAATTTGATTAATAGAAGAACTGAAATAAGCAGAAGTTATGTATATTCTGAAAGAGGACTATAAAGAGGATAATAATATTTACCCAGTGAAGAAGGAAAGATTTTCAGCTTTCTAGTGAAGCAGCTGGTGGATTTCATACTCAAGAACCACTCCATGGACACCTTAGTGCAAAAAGGTGATATCCCTGGTGTTCCTGCATGCATTTAACACAGAGAAGTCATCACACAGCTTCTCAGAGATGCCAAGCACAATAGAAGTGAACTGACGGTGAATGTGATTCTGCGCCCCACAAGCTTTTACAGAAGATGCTGAAGAGGTATCAACTGCCATCCAAAGAGAAGGATCTATTTCAATCAGGAGAGAATAGTGTTTGAAATAAATATGATTGTCTATTACATCAGATGATATGTGATAATTAGTATGTCAGAAAAAAACAGCCACGTTAAAGAACTAGAGGAACAGAGAGAGTCATATTTAAAAAGTCGGCATAAAGATGATAGGCTGACAATGAAGGTGTGTCGCTGTGCTGTTGGACAGATGTGACCGGTTGGTGGGAACAGCTGATAACTCAATTGACGGCCTCAAACCGTGATAGCAGGAAAATAAGATTGAGCATGCGTGAGAGGTGTGAATAACAGACTGAAATGAGAAATCAAGTATAGCCAGAATGCAAAGGTTTAGTCTTCTTTAGTCTTAGTTTAGTCTCCTAGCAAAAGTCAAACTTTTGTAGAGCTTCATTTGTGGACCTCAGCTTGAGATTCTCAGCAGAAACATAAGGCAGAGGTTGGAGGTGGTAATCATTACAGGCTACCCGCTCTCAGTGATGCTCTTTGCTCTGGCAATGAATATGCTTGCAAATTTGGCAGAACCAGAATCCGGAGGCCCCAAGTTGAGGTCTGTGATTTGCCAAAGTTCTAAATGAGCAACTTAACAGTGATCACTGAGGCAGTCTTTGGAGCCTAAAATGCCATTAGTGAATGATGGGATGGGCAAGAATGACATTTAAAGCAGAGAAATCAAGGTCTTTGGTGCTCAAGATAGGCAAAGTTATCAACATATTCCAAATCACAGAAGCCAAACCCAACCATCTTGGAGAAGCCAGTAAGGAGTTTTGGGCAGATATTTGACAGTAGTAGGCCGACCCTAAGTGATGGAACAAATGTGAAAAACAAATGTGAAGAACTTGAAGAATGTAGGACAGAGCAAGTAAATATAAGTTGTGGATACATCAGCATAGGATTCTGTCGAGGGTTCTCAGGCCCCTCTTCATCTGTAGTTTCCCAATTTATACCACAAACCTGAAGAGGAGAGTCAACAGCTATACCTATGGACATGGTTAGGTCTGCCAAGGAGTTTGACCAACATACCACTCTACAGCAAAACCTGCAAATAAAGGCTCCCTTTGAAGACCATCAAAAAAGAGATTGAGGTTTTGTGTGTAAGGGAAATGCTTTAAAATCGCAAGTCAATAGAACCTAAATTCTCAGGGCCTGGGTGCCAGTAAGGACCAGCAAGAAGTGGAAGGCATTGGAAGAGACCGATTTTAGCAAATATGCTAAAACATGTATTGGTGCACTACAGTACAGTTTGCAGTCATCCTTATCTACTGATCACATTAACTTGATTTTCATGCCGGTGTTTTAATTAGGTTCATAATGAGTTACTTAAGACCTTTAATTTAGTGGTGGTCTTTGTTTGCAGGCAGCTAAAACAGACACTAATTGGCACTGCCTGAAGGATTTAAGCAGTAGTTCATGATCCAGAAGCTCCAAAGTAAAGGTCCCCATTTGCTGTATTAATACACTGAGAGACGGCAAAGGCTATCAACTCTGGCAGCTAGAGAACCTCCTCTCGCCATTTCAAGCTACTGCTTCTTGTCTGCAGAAGCCTTGTCTGTGACTTAAGGTGCATTTGACTTAGACATGAACTGCACAAGACTAAGGACTGCTGATCTTGATGGCTTGAACCTAATTAAGGTTTCAACTTTGATAATTTTTTAGAGGACTTTAATCTTGTCACCTTATTAATTCTGTCTACTACTCTCTACTCCTGACACTAGCTCAATGAGGGTTACTCTGCTCAGTGTTGTTGTTAGATATGTAGAGTCTCATGGATCCGTGTATCGGTTCTTGCATTAAATGGTAAACTTTTGTTATGTTTCGGCTGTTCATTTACGCGACAAAAGTTGGAACAGGCAGCCGTCAGATAATTGTCTGCAATGTGGTGGTGAATGAGGAAATGCCTGAAAATGCAAGCATCTGAAATTACATCTGAGGTCACATTACTGTCACCGTTTAAACTGGCAAAATGCAACAACGGCCCCAGTTTGCACATTGCTATCATGTTTTCAGCCTAATAGCCATCAGTGGACAGAATCCAATGGGCAGAACAATAACAAAAAAAATGGTGGACAATCTGGTTTAGTTTGAGCTGCAGACTCTGCTGAGTTAAAGACTTCTCTAATGTTGTGTTGCTGCACCACAACTGTGGTGTTGATTTTGAGAAATTACACTGCCAACTACCGCCCTGGTATGCATCCTACAGTGTTTTCAATCGTTCTTGCAGATCCGTGCGCACAAGAACAGTTTCCACAACTTTGTCGTATGAACACAGACCTTTTCTAAAATGCAAAGGAAAAACGTTTCTGTTTTTAGCAAAACTGTTGTCATGTAAACGGGGCCTCACATGCATCCAGGGAATTCTGGGATTGGCTTAATCATGGTCTTTTCAACAGCTCTTCCTCTGCCACTTGTACATTGCTATATATTTAAGCACAACAGTGTCATGGTCATTAACCCACAGCATGGCCACTGGGCCTCTGCACCCATTACCTGCAGCAGCATTGGAGAATTAAGAGAGAAATGAAGTGTGTTGTTTGATGTATATGTGAAGCACAAAGAGTGACTTTCAGGGACAGTGGCCATTTGCTTGTGTAGGAATGTTGCTATGTTAGTGTCACTAATTGTTCCCTAATTAGATGCGACCCAGTGAGTCATATTTTAATACTCTTCAGGGATCATTGCAGAGTGAGAGGAAATATATCTCGCCTGATGGATGACAGTAGAGTCAGCAGGATTTTAACATCAAGACTGATGAACTGATGGGAAGATGGGGATAGCACCAAACTGATGGCTTTGTTCGCTGCAGGAACGTTACTTAAGTAGCCCTTTTTCAGCATCCCTTAGAGCTGCAGCAAAAGTTAATCACACATTAATAGGAGCTCTATGGAGATTCGACAGTCCATGACAGCATGGGAATTTTAGCCAGTAAATATTTAAAGATTAAATTGTATGATCTTTGTATGTAAGAATCAGGGTTTTAGATTGGTACATAATAAGGGGCTATTTATTCATATTCATTAGGTGAGTGGCCAAACTAATCCCAGTGATATTTTATATCACTAATAGGTAGAAACATTCAGATAAACACAAGGCACAGACCAAATATGAAGGATTGGTTCATTGATTTGACTCATTTCTTGGCTGGCAGGAGTTATATGTATTTCCACAGTTCTATGTTTTTCGACAGGAAGTACATATAACTTTTTTCTTTTCTTTTTTTTTTAAAGATTTGAGCATTGTAATCTAGAGTGTACATTCCCCAAAATGTTTTTTTTCTGTCTCTGAACCAGTGCCAGGTCTTTACTATTCTACCTCAAAGTCATTTCAGGTTTTTGAATTGTTCTAGCTGGAGTGAGGTGGCGGAGACAAAGGCAGATGTGGCCCTGTTTGTTTTTGAAGTGTCAAAGCCTTGCTTGTTTGTTTTGCGTGTGTGTGTGTGTGTGTGTGTGTGTGTGTGTGTGTGTGTGTGCTCTGTTCTGATGTGATGTGATGTTGCCTGTGTTTGGGTGTGTTTCATTTCCCCCCCATGTGTTGTCTCTGTTTGTGGTCCACAGGTCCTCCGCTGCATTGTTCATCCGCCTCCTCCTCCCCCGTTGAGCAGCTCCCATACCCTCCCCCTTTCATTGCAACCAATGAGAGGCAGGGAGGGTTGCTAGGTAACTGTGCGGCTCAGCCAGCCCAGGACTCTGACTCTGAGGATGAGTTTGGCCCCAATTCATTCTTAGTTAAAACTGGCTCAGGGAACCTGTATGCTCCTGCCACTGCAACTGCTGATGGTGAGTTTGTTTTCAAACTACTGTTGCTTTCTGGAGGTTAGCCTTCCTCTCCTCCTGAATATATTGTGTTATAGGTCAGGCAGATGGTTTTGGGCGAGAATATGTCGTTTTTTTTCCCAGCACCATGAGAGAGAGTTGAAAGTTTGAGTCGATATGTAGCCTCAGGAAATGCACAGAACTCGCTGAAGCAAGGTCAGCAAAGTTCAGAGCCTCACTGAAAGAGATGGATGATTTTGGTGAGATATGTGTCACAGATGTTTCTCTCCAGTTTCAACGCATGCTGGTGGGAGTAACCATCTACAAGCCTTCTATAGAATTCACAGATTACAGACTGCATGTATTCTCCTCAACTCATAATGGAAATAAGTGAGAGATAAAGACAGTTGCTTTCTTTCAAGTGGAATTTCATCCCTGCTGCATCATCATATCAGTGCAAGGATTGACTCTCAGAAGTTGCATTAAAAACTGTGTCAGTCCCGTGAAAGACATACTGTCGTTTTTTTTATTTTGATAACAATTCAAAAGGTGTATCTTGAGTTAGATTATGTTTGAAAGTTGATAGTGTAGTTTCTCATTAATAAATGTCAGCTTCTCATTCCTTTTGAAACAGTGTCTCCCATTTTTCACCTAACACTCATTCAGACTGAAAGAATGACATTTGCGCTCAAACTGCAAACTGCTAAAGTTTCAAAATCTGCTAAGTAGCAGTGTGTTACACACTTGAACATCGTAGATTTTATTTTTGCCTGCCTGCTATGGCTCCTAATGAATTATGTGTGGGAGACATTATAGCTATGAAAATGACTCTTGTGGCATCATTACTAACATGGGAGGCCTCTATTATTCAGTGTACGTTGTTTATAACACCATGAACACTATGAAAGAAAGTATTTCCTAAATGTAACCTCAAGAAACCATGTTGCATAGTTTTGATCTCAAAATATTACTCTTGGAAATGAGGTGGGTTATATATTCTTTTTTCTTTATTATCCTTCATGAAAATTTAAAATGTTATCCTTCAAACTCAGCAATTTATGCTGCATATTTCACATAAGCCATCAATTTGCATGCTGAATATGCTATGTTGATATTGTTGATATGTGAATGTCGATGCCTTTCAGTGACAGCAGCTACTTGCTTATCCCACTGGCACCACAAACACAAAACAAAATAAAATGGTTTAAATAATTGATCGTCGTTCCAAGTTAACTACCCAAAGGGTTGAATTACATCAAACTCCAAACTGCCCCAGCCGCCTGATCAGAAACCTGGAAAATGAGTTATTAATCCTTTTGGAAATCTCCCCTCTAATTCGACTGTAGTGACATGCTGGTCACCCAACAGTGACATGACTGTGCTTCAGGGGACATGGGTAGGGGAATGGCCTTTACTACAGCAGATTTGTCTCATAACAATGACACTGATTTGCATAGGTACAGCATTTAGGTTGGCCTCAGGCTGTCAGTGAGGTGTAGGAGAGGACTGAGGAGGAATATCCTCAGCTCAGATAGTTGCTATCTTGCGTTTTTGGTTAGTGAGCAACATGATTCACTCAACTGTTATTTCTAGCAGCTGCTTGACTCTAATGAGTGATATGAAATATATACTAGGTACAGTTGATTTAGTATAAAAATTACTATTAATTATTTGGATTGCAAATCCTGATTTAAGTTAGATAGTGTCTTGTATTTTTTGATAATAATAATAATAATAGTAATAGCTTGGATTTATATGGAGCCTTTCACGAGACCCAAGGATGCATTACATAGTTAGGAAAAACACAAAGCTGCAGGGGAGACAGAGTTAGAAGAGGTTGTGGTGAATATTATTCTCGCCTGGCCTGGTTTTGTGTGCAGATTTTCACTAATTAAGAAGAAAGATATCTGATAGCTCTCTATATGAAATATTTCCAGCCCCAAAGCTTTTGTGGCAAATAATATTTAACAAAATAGAATAGAATAATATTCCAGGCTGGTTTCACTCATCCAGGGAATGAAGTTATTTCAGCAAAAGTTGTTCATTGTGTAATGACTGCGTCCCCTTCAGCTACATAAACCTCATCTTCTCAGAGTAAGACAAATACTTGGTGTTATGTAGAACAGGGTTATGGACACACAACTGCATAGGAAGTATGCTTAATGTAAACATTTCAAATTTATGGAAAAGGAATTCCTAATTTTCTCCAGTTATGCAGAGGTTGGAATTCTGATTAAAGAAAAAAAACAGACTTCATGTTGCCAAATGTAATGTAATCTGGAATTAAATTTGCCTTCAGGATTTCACTGGGAATTACATTAGCAAAAATGGTAATTTAAAAGCCACCGCGGTAAAAATGCCCGGGATATCAAATCAGATCATTGACATAGAGGTCAGCTATAGAGAGAAATATTCTAATTCAGAGGTGACATGGTGCAGGACAGATTTACTTTTTTACTCTCAGTAAACAACCACAGAAAACAATATATGCTTAAAATAACTGGCTCACGGTGTATATGTTGCACTGGAAAACAGGTGGCTTTTTAGCACTTCAGATTGCGTTTGCTCAAGGTCATCTTTGAGCCCACACACAGGACTTGAGATGTTCTACTGGATTTCGAACAAGTAAACACTCTCAGCAGCATATCGTTATTCGCATTAGTATAGCCTCCAAGGCTGCAGTGATTATTTTTTCCAGGATCCTGTTTTTATTTAGAGGAACACTGAGCCATGGGTTTCTGTAAGGCTGACAAGGCTGCTCGCCGAAGCCTGCAGTCCTTTTGTGAAGCATGTGTTTCACTGTGGCCCCCGGCTTTCTCTGAGGGTCTTCTTCCTGGGGAGACTGCCAGTGGGAGCCCACTGCCATGCTGAGCCGCGGGATCTGAAACGCTGCAGCCTCCTAGTATTAGCATCTCTTAATGCAAAACAGCATGTGGTCAGCCAGGGTTGGCTTCTGTGCAGCTGCGTGCTCCATGGTGAAACGGACAGCACACAACCACCTCACAGCTGACCAAGCAGGAATCCTGACCTGGGTAGAAGGCTTGGGGATGCATTTGTTTGTTAATTCAAATAAGTCTTCATTTGAGCTGCATAATCCTCCCTCTATTACTCCAAAGATGGTGGACATGTAGTTAAAACAAGTCAACCCAGAAAGACTTAATCCCCAGGCACCATGAGGATTGAAACTATTTCAGACTAAATAATGCTAAACAGTGATGTAATGAGTGCCACTTACATGCCGTGTCCCTGCTTGTCTGAAAAAGTGAAATTCCTGGTTTCGAGTTGACATATCAAAAGAAATCAGTTTCTTTTGATGTTGAGTCATCAATGAACTGGAGCCAGCAGACAATTTGTCCAGTTCTATTCAACATGCTGTTTGACGGTGCAGAGACCATGGACAATGCATTTTTCATACCTACATATCTTCTTTTCATTGACATAAATTGAGATGCATTACTTTCATTCCATGATAATTGCAGACCATCTGTGCCCTCTAACAAAATGTTCAACCTCTTGATTAATATGCAGCAGAGTGACATATAGAACAGAGAACATATAACCACTTATCTTGTTCTTGCCAAGGCGGTTCAAAGAATGACAGAAACTGCATTTGATGTCAGATGGGGAGAATGAGACATATGTCAGGACTAGTCCTCATGGATGAGACTGCAAACTGTGGTAAACCTCACGTTTAAATTTTTTGTTCTCTTAGAAATCATTTTTAATTTGTTTGCATATATTATTTACTTTTGCTTGAGTTTACTGGCGTGAGGATGTGACTGTACTTAAACAATATCAGGATTTTTCTCCTCCAGTTAGTAATAAAGGTGAGCTCATGTTTGGATTCCAGAAGGTCTTTTGCCCTTTATCCCCATATAGAGAGCCAGTGGAGAGCTGAGCATTATACCCACATGTGTTGTTTGTGGTACCGGTTACCTCTCAAATGAGTCCAGAAAAGACAGCTAGTATTCCCAAACGGCTCTTCCCTTCAGACTTTTCTAATGGTATAGGAAACAGCAACGGCAGCAAAGAGAACCAGCTTCAGGGAGCCAGGAGAGAGTGCAGCTTCACTGCCTTCATGATAAATTCTATTTGTATTTTTATAGACAAATGCTACTCAGCTGGAAATTTTGCTCCTGTGATTAGCCATAGGCACTGTGGCAGTAAGCAAGATTTAATGATTTATCGGAGTGCTGGATAGCTTTTGATTAATTCTGTGGCAAATGGCTCACACCTCACCGCGTTGATCGGGTGTCTGGGGTATGTCATATCTCTTTATTTCATCAGGTGTGATCATTAGGCTGTGGATTTTATCCACTGTCCTTGCTCAGAGATAGAGTATCCCCCTGGACAAAGCACAGAGTGGCAAATGAAGTTGGAACTCAATGTTCCTCCACGTGTAACCAAATGTAGCAAAAGATGCCAGTGAAACGTTTTTCTAAAGCTATCAACCAGTGTAGGCATTTTAATGGTTTTTAATATACTGTAGCTACATATCAAACTTCATACATTTTTATGAATTGACAGTCAAGAGAGCAAATTAGCAGTTACTTTTACTCAAATAGCTCATACCACTGCATGCAGATTAATTGACATGACTTATGACTTGAGCAACTTAAAGTGCTGCTTACTCACAATAGCTACTATCTGGTAGCTACACACTGACATAAGCATCCTTTGAAATAAAGACTAGACATTTAAATATAGATCTACTGCTGTAGTGCCGTGTATTGAATTGTTTTCATGTTGACATGCACCAGCTGATGTGGAGGATGAGTTTTGCAGGAGTCATATTTGTATGGTGTCTATACTATACTAGTCAATGTTTTGCAAACCTGTAGTCTAAGACACAGGATTTTTCACCAAGTAATTAATTACACTTTCCTGTACATCTCTATAGCATGATGTGGTTTTCTTTTTGTTGAAGTCAGACAGATGGTGTTTTCTGAAATCACTGCCACAAGAAAAGTTACTCTCTCATCAATGTTTTCATGACTGAACATTATATAATTTAATTGAATAGCTGTACAGTCACAACAGCAGGGTCATTGACCAAATAGAGTATGACACCGGTATAAGGGAAATTTTCACTTTAATCAAATCACTTTAATTAACATGACATCTTGGATCATTTATTTTGTGGGATATGTTGATTTGTATCATCTTTGGATATTAGTCAATACAATTTTCCAATAAGATAATAATACATTAATGCCTTGAATAAATTCACCATCAACCTTTTAGAAAATGGAATTCACCCTGACAGGACATATAGTGTGTCTACATTAGGTATTTTGGTTGTGAAATGTATTCAGAGTTAAATTAAAGTTATTGTACATCTGGTTCAGGATTTGCATAAAAACATGTACAGTGGTTCACGATCATTTTTTCATTCATTTAAATAACTTAACTTAAGCCATTTTTGAGTAAATAGCAAATATGTACAAAAATCTCACAAACATTCTCAGTCAAAAAATACTTTTTCTCTAATTCATTACCTAGTTTAGTGTTAGTTTACATATGCATATATGTTTTTTTAAAGGGAAATTCTGGAAAGAGATACTTTTAAATGTAATATTGTTATTTGATGACTCACAAGTTGGATAGTTGAGTCCTAGCAATTATAACATCATACTATTAGACATTCATGTTATATCTAGGGAAGGCGGTGAGGTCCTAGCTAATGAAGTGGCTTTGGCTTAATTACATCTCTAGAATAGTGTCAGGGGGCCTTCACCAGTGCACATCTGTTAGAAAGAAAAATGAAAAACCCACATTCCCAGACTGAATGGATATCTTTAGGTTTCTGTTTTGAATGCCATTCGAAACTTTGGCTATTGTAGCAAAGTCCCACTTCTCTGTCTCTCTGATAACAAATGAATCTCCTTTTCTTTTCAATTTTGTTGTGCAAAGCAGGTCAATAGAAAACCATTTATTTTCTCTCTGTCCTCTGGATAGTAGTGAATAATTGTTGCTGAATCACCACATCTGTGGGGGTCGTGTTGCTCTTTCTTATTAAATGTCTTGTTCCTCATCTTTCGGTTCATTTCCACAAAAATAACAGTGAGTATTTTACCTGACTGTTGAGGGGTTGTTGAATGAACAAGTACAAACATGCTTATGGTCAGGGAGTACATTTAAATCACAATGCATTGCTTTCTAGTTCTCTCTCCGTAGCATATGCTCTACAATGCATTACAATGACTTTTATGCAAATAAACGGGCAGATAAAGTTGGTCGGTTCAGCATCACTTCTGCATATTTGAAAAACACTACATATATAAAATTATTTTAAATACGCCATTCTTATTGACAAATTTAGCACATTTAAACATTATTTTTTAAATCAAAACAATAATATAGATAATAAAAATGAACATTTGAACTTCCAGCAGAGTACTACATACAGTAAAGTATCGAAACTGGACTTAATCCAGGTACACTGAGGAATTTTATTGAAATATGGATTAGTTTGTAATCTAATAATTATGGTTAGAAATTACAACCGTGTGAACCTGGATAATAAGTTACTGAGGAGTACTGAGGGCCCCACAGAGGGGTCTTAGACACAATCCCCCAACAACAATTATGTTTTAGATTTAGATTCATGCTGCTTTTTCAAACTGCTGATGATATAATTCATGACAAAATTAATAGAAATCTCTCTCTACTGATTCATTTCTGGGCTAAATTTTGAGGCAGTTGTATGAGTCATAAAATAGTCCTAAAATGTATTTCAGGCTTGTGCCAAGGGTTAGAAAAACAAATTACTTATAGCCACACATTTGCTTGATCATCATAGGAAGCATTTGTTTACCGAGCAGTAAATGCATTCCAGAGCAGGAATGCATTTGTCCTTGTGATATATTTCGGTGCATATATCTGTGCTGTTCCTGTATTGAATTTGCATAGCCTTATTAATGACTTTAGGCATCAGGTACATTACTAATCAGTAGGGCAGTCATCAACAACTGTGTGGTTTTACCTCACACCAGTGTATTATTCATCAGGACTGTTATGTGCTTCTTTTAGTGGCTCTACTAATTATGAGGGCAGCATTGTGCAAAAGTGTGCTCAGTATGGATCCATCTGTCTGCAGATGCATGGTGTAGCACTTTCTACAAAATGCAAAAGAAATATGATTATTTCTTTTAGTGATATATAAGATGAACTTATAAAATATGTGGACAGTGTGGCAGTGAGCTGCATTCATTATCAAGTCTTAAGGTGAAAATGAGTGGTCACTCCTTTTTGTTGATGGCTAAATGTACAGAATGGAAATACAAGAAATATAGATTTTTTTGAAAACAGTATAAATGTGCAGCATGTGTAGAATTAAAGCACAAGCCTTGCAAAGACGTGTTTTCCCTTGATGAACCGTTTGTAGCCACATCACCTGTGAAGACAATGGGCTCTCTTTCATCTGTCCTGCAGCACCTCAAGTACCAAAGCTTATAGCTGCCTTGTTCTCTACACGCTCAGTTTGTTTATCAATCTGCCTTGCTTGATACGTGTTGATCTGGCAGCCTCATGTTCTTGACCCCTAAAAAATCTGAAATGACTCTTAAGCTTCGTGACTAGTGTGACTAAGTATTGCATTAATAAAAGAGCTGATAATACAAAATAAGCCTTCTGTGTGCCCATGTCCCACTCTCTCTGCCATAAATTGGCAATTTAGTGTTGTGGGTATCTGTGAATGAAGAAGGCTTACTGCTACAAAGAAGCATCACTCCTTTGCTCTCTGTAAAGCCAGGAGTTCATTGATTGATGAATGGCTTAGCAGATGTGGAAATAAATTGACACAGAATGCACAAGGAGATTGGACTTCTATCTTGTAAAGGCCATGGTTTACATAGGGAATCAAATAGTGCATATAGGCCTACAGTAGGAGCACTGGATAAAATCTGTTCTTTTACCTATACTTTTTTTTTTTTTTTTTTTTAGCTATACTTTGTTGTCGCCATGGGGAAATTCTTTCCCTGCATTTGACCCATCCCTGAGGAGTGCTGGGCTGCCGTTACGGCACCCGGGCAGCTAATTGGGGTTCAGTAGCTTGCTCAAGGATACTTCAACTCGTAGACTCACAGGGACCGGGGATCGAACCACTGACCTTCCGTTCCGTGAACAACTGCTCTACCTCCTGAGCCACAGGCGTCTGTTATTTTAGACGTAATATCTGATAGTCTCAAACCCTCTGATGTAAAGTGAAAACACAGCTAGCAATATCTTAATGGCTGCTAATAAAGTCAAATCACTTTTAATAAGATTAACCACTGCAAATGTAATATTGACATGCATCTGATAATGGCAGATTGTAGCAAAACAGATCAGTTATTGTAATTTGTTGGTTTATGTTTCAAATCTTAAATGTGTTTCCTTTGAGCTGTGGCAGTAATAAAAGATTTTGCAACTGAGTGAAACAGCTTATTCTTTGCAAGAAAGGATGATTCGTGCTCAAACATCGCTCCTAGGTTAAATAAAAGTCAAAAAGGAAGCCTGAAGAATCGGTCAGTTTCAAGAAGAGGCCAGCTCATCTGTCTACACAGGAGCCAGTGTCTGGTCTGAGTAAAGAGCTCCAGGTCTCCACGGGAGGCAGAGAGAACACTGATCAAGACCAGTTGGGAGAAAGGATGAGCAGAGGAGACTTTTTTTTAAAGACTGGTTTGTAAGGGCTTCGCAGTTCTTTGTGAAATTAGTTTTAAGTTTGAGTGTGAATTTATGGGCTGCTAGATAAACTATGGCAAATCATTCGTCTATCAAAATGCTGATGTTCAGGAAGTTAAAATAAGACCATGGCTGTTTTTTTACCCTGTTTGCACACAGAGACAAACAGACACACTTTCATGACGTCCTCATGGAACTGCATTAGTTTCAAAAACCTGTTCTGGCAAACAAATTGGGAATCTGGGTGTCTCTGATTGTGCTTTCAATGAAGATTCAAAAGTGGCTGAAAACAAATAATGAATTAGTAGAGTAATTATTCTTTTAAAAGGTTTATCGCCTGTCTTCTTTCTTTCTTCTTTTGCTTTTAGACGGAGCCTTTCAAAACCACTCTCGGCTGCGGACGCCTCCACTTCCGCTCTCCCACTCCCACTCGCCCAATCATCAGCACCATACGGCCTCCATTAACTCCTTGAACAGAGGCAACTATACACCACGTAGTAATCCAAGTCCTGCACCCACAGACAGCTCTGTTCCCCCAGAAGGCCCGACCAGTGGTCAAGACTCTGGCAGTGCGCAGGACAACTGGCTGCTCAACAGCAACATCCCCCTGGAAACAAGGTATTGTGTAACTTGTCTCCCAGACAATGTTCAAGACGCACCAGCTCAAGCTCATTCTTCTGCTGAGCTTGTGCCATTGAACACAACATTTCATGATGTCTGCTCCGTATTAAATTACTACAATGTTAATGAGCAAAGGAATAAAATGAAAATTATATAAGCTAGTGTCTATAGGCCGACGTTTGTGATAATATGATTTTGTGGAATAAAGAGAAAAGCACTGTTTTTGGGCCTTAATCTAATGTTAGCATTCCTAATTGAATTTAAACAGAACAGTAACTATAATCACATTGGATGTAAAACAGTTCTTGCAAAATTACATTCAGGCTCCTGTAAGCAGGCTTCATCACTCCTCCACTTCAGCACTGAGTCTTATTTATTTCTTTAATTAGTAATCAGTTCTCTAGCACATTTCTCAATAGGAGGCCCTTGTATGAATTAGGTCTGTCAAGTGTTTTTGTAATAAAGGGAATACCTGGTGCTATTTTTTTGCCTGGTTTTAATGTAGCAAATCAAGAACGGTAAGGCAAATTATATCAAACCTCACAAGAATCACATTAAGCTGGTGGCAGTAGAATTAACTCCCTAAACAAAGCCTAACGTCTCAGTGTGACCAGGTCACCTGCTGAATAAATGTAAATAAAAAAAGTTTTGTTTGGCCTTGATATTTTTTTTTCCAGGAAGGTAGTATATAAAGAAATAAAATTCTTTGTATTAAAATTTTTAATTAGTATGATCTATTTGAAGCAATCCAATGAAAAATGTTATACCACACTATTGTGTTTAGTGCATATAATTAACATGTTGCCATAAATTAAACTGTTGATCACAGGAAAATAGCTAATCACTAATTTGCCATGGCTAAATGGTCAGTCTTGAACTAGAATGCCTGTCTCTTCATTCAGTTTTTTTGACATGGTTCAATCAACAGGAAAATGAGCATCATTTTCATCTGGTGGGAGGACAGTTAATGGTAATGAATGATTACACGTTACCCCGCTCCATAGTTAAGCCTGCACAGGTATTCCCTGTGGAGCAGAAAACAGATGTTAAAAACGAATGCGACATGCAACAGTGCTGCTCAAATGAAATATGTTGCTTTTATCCCATATTTCCTTCAAAAAAGATCAACTTCTAAAATTCCAGTAATGACATTTAAACTATTAGTTATATCCTCGCCGACTCAAAAATATTACAATAATAACATTTCACCTTTACTTAGTTAATAGCATTACAATGGCCCTCTCTTGACACTATTGTAAAATTTAATGAGCCTGATAGATTCTGCACTGGGAGGTCTTATCCTGCTCTGCCACTGGAGAAAAGCCAGGAGTTGGTTGGCCCTGTCCAGCCTCTCCAAGCATATCTCCATCTCTTCATTAAAAGTTGCATTCTTCAAAAACTAAACTTGAGAGACCTTGAAGAGATCATGGATCAAAAGCAAAACTTTTCTCTTGTATACCAATAAATATGTTTAGCCTGCCTATTGCATGTGGACAGTTCATTTCTCCATTGCATTGCTAAAGTATTTTCTTATGGAACGGAGCTCTTGTATAGGGGGGGAGTGTATTATGGGAGAAATGAGACATGCCCCAGTAGAAACATGAGCATTAACTGATAAATGAATTCACTGAATTAACTTTTTTATTATTTCTTTTTTGAGTTTTGCAACAATTAAATGAAATAAAGAGAAACAACCATACTTTCCAGCATGGAAATTATGGAAATTTAGTCACAAGTTCATTTGTGATTAAATTTGAAATAAAGATGATAAAAAGTGTTTTGTCTGAAATAATTGTTAGAAGCCTTAAGTTTTTTTTTTATTTGTAAGTGATGCATTGTTCTCTTCCAATCACAACCTTAAAGGAGCCAGAATACTCTAATGTTTATCAGAGAGGAGCAAGACGCTTGCAGAGAAGGGCAGGGCTCGTACAAAACAAGGTATGGCAGTGCCCAAATGAGGGCAGCAAAAGAGGTAGATGTTATTTGTCTCACACTTTTGTAGAAGTAGTTCCATAAGGGCCTTGGTTTCTCTGTGTCACCCCATCAGTCCTCATTTGTCAGTTGTTGTTTGATGTTGCTTGGTGATCACATAGTGGGTTGGCATTTCTGTGTTCCTTGCACGGACATCTCACACAAGCTTCATATCCATTTTTCCACCTGTGTGTAGAAACATAGCAAAGCAGACATTCCTAGAGACTTTACAGGACAACTTCATTGAGATGGACATTCTGGCATCAGCAGGCCACGATGCCTCGTACAATGACGGGTATGTTGCATGTTTGCTATCTGGCTCATACAGCACTACTGTCAGAATCTGCTTCGCCATGAAAACAATAGTGATGGCTGCACTATTTTTTTCATTGAACATCTTGTGTTTTGAAACGCTGTCAATCATCAGTGTGTGTTTCCTGCAGTGCTAGAATCATTTTTTTCTATTGTTCCCCTTTTTGTCTAATACAACTAACAATTTGCAAGTCACATTGTTGGATTGTATTGCTTTTGACTAATGATAAGCGTGACCGCTTTATGAAACACAGTAGCCTGTGTTATCTCCTATTTCTAGAATAGGAGATAACACAGAGATTTGTCCCGATATTTATAAATAAATGATGGTCTCAGTGACTTCCCACATCATACATTGTAATGTGGCATTCAATCACATTTCATGTCACTGTCATGTAGGAGCTTCTTGTAAACTTGTCACCCAAACAGCCTTGACAACAAGAGTGGGTGCCACTGGCTCTGATGGGCTCCTCATAAGGCTCTTGGACATGCAGCACTACACATGTTTGCTGAGATAGCCAGCCATGTTCTTCAAGGGCGAATAAATCTGCTCAACTCTATATTACAGCCTTACATACTGTATCTCTGGTGTGTACAGCCTTGACAGTTACTGGGAATTGCTCTTCGCCGCACTGGTGTGAATACACTGTGTGAGCCAGCTGTGGTCACTAGTGTAAATTAGATTTGATATTGATTCACATTTTCATCTGAGCACAACCCAGTCTGCTCTAGTATTGTCACAAATCTAGCAGACGACTGACTACGTTAATAGCATTGTGCTCTGAAACAGAATCACTTATCAGTGGAATGGTCTGCACATGGATAGACAGTAACCTACAGTGTTATGATGATAGGCATCCCTTACAAATGAGTATTTCTGTTGAGACCAACAGGAAAATGTGTTTTTTCCAGGCACTTCCTGTTCAAACCAGGTGGAACATCACCAATGTATTGTACAACATCACCAGGATACCCTTTGACCTCAAGCACAGTGTACTCGCCTCCCCCACGCCCTCTTCCCCGAAACACCTTCTCGCGACCTGCCTTCAGCCTGAAGAAACCATATAAGCACTGCAACTGGAAATGTGCTGCTCTCAGTGCCATCCTCATCTCAGTAACACTCCTGTTCCTGTTGGCCTATTTCATTGGTGAGTAACCCCGATACGTCTACACACAAGGGTGTGTGCCCCCACTTATCTGTCCCCACGTCCCCCCCCCCCCCATCTACCAACACAGGATGATTCTATGCTCTACTGTGATCCCTCTGTCATCTGTTTTAATAGCGTTGAATCTACATTCTGCGTCTGTGCAAAGTTATATAGTGACTCATAGATTGAGTCCATGCCCCTTGTTCAAAATAACGCAGACACTCATAGATTGGGTTGACTATGGCAAGTCTGCATTGACAGGTGTCTCTTGCCCCTGTGAATTGGTCAGAGAGGGAATGAATCAAAGAGACATCACCATCACACAAGAAAGGATTGCACATTTTGAACCATCACACAGCAGAAATAAGTGTGACAACAGGTGGGGGGTTATAATCACACACAGACTGTGGAAAGTAGCTTAGAGCCAAGCATAGAAAAAGACTTTAGAAATATTTTACTGGCATCAATGATGATAGAACTCATTATCCATAAGTACAACCAAATCAAGTTTGATGATTTATTGAAAAATTGTAAGTGCATCATAGGCTCATAGTAGTAACACACTGGGAAGGCTCAAAACCAAATACAGGCAAATAGATATTTCTTGAGGAGCAGGCAAGAAACAAATGATTAAAAATCAATGGAAATGAACACAAATGTCTATTGTTGACACAAGGTAAAAACACAAACTGGCACAGAGTGAGAGAAACATGCTAAATGCACTAGAGAGGAGAGGATAACGAGGGACAGATGAAACAATCATGGTGTGGCATACGATCATGGTGGGGAAACGCACAAGGCGGTTAGTGAAGATATCTGCAACAGACAAGAGGAGAGGTTATGAAATAAGACATGAAACAAAGTAAAGTGTAGCAAAGGAGCAGGGTTATGACATTTGGGCTGTTTGAGGTCTCATTGCAATATTTTTATTGGGTTGGTCGGGATACGTTAAACCACATGATCACTGACATAATGCTGTGAACTTGGCTAATGTTGTGAATAAAGATGTATGTTAAAGGTATAGATGTGGATATTTTTGAATATTATTATTGCTTTGATTGGTAGGCAGTGCCAATGATGTTGTGATCTTCGTAAAAAAGCAATCAGTACCTTTTTTCATTTAAGTAAGAAATGTACGTCCTCCTCTATTGTTAAAAAATTAAAATGGAGGATATTGTACACACTTGTATTTAATTTATTTTACTATGTACAATACATCTAATTGGCTGTGAATACCTATTTAACATATAAATAGTACCACTGTAGTAACAGTCTTGCACAGAAAAAGAAATGAGTGAGCACATTGTAGTTCATATGCATGAAGCCAATGAATGATCAGCCAGATCCTTTTGCATGGCCCTCATCAGTGAGATAAATGGATTCTTCATTGAGGGCATTTGTTATAGATATGCATTATGCTGTAATAATCACAGAAGCTATCATTCCTGCTTTTCCTTGAGGCCAAACTAACTAAAATCTGATTATTCTTTTTTTTCCCAGAGCCCTTTAAATTGTTTCATTTAAAATTCAGAACAGCTCTTGGTTAAAAAAGAATCATCTGGTTGCTGCTCATGGAAATTATCTATAATTATCCAAACCTAAATCTAAGAATTATCTATCCAGCAATTTGAAATCAGTAACAGTGTTCATACAGTACATGTTTTCGGTTTACTGCATGCACCTTGGCCAAAAGCCAGAGAGCCCCATCATCCTGATAGTGCTTAATCAGACTGTGTAATTATACCCTGCAAAACTTCTGCCATCACGATGCACCACAAGTAAACATGTTGGAGACCCAACGTCACCCTAAGGTCCATCAGAATTTTCCAATCAAGAGCAAGGACCATGTTTAATTAATGGCTGATGAGAAAATACATTTAATTTCAAGTGCAATGAATTATTGAGGTCTGTAATTGGAAGCTCTGGGTGAGATGTCTAATGAACTCAATTATGCCTCATGACAGGTGTCTTGACTTGGAGCATGTTTTTTTTTGTTCTGTTTTTTTTTGGACACAGCTTGGTAAATCTGCACATTAAGGTAGGAGGATTAAGATGGCACAATTTTCTCTGTGGTCGCAAAAATCATTAGCACAATTTTTTTTATATGTTCCTCATTTGAAGGTCGTCAGTATTCTCCTGTGTTCACTTCCAGTCACCTCAGGTATCTACTGTAGCCAATTACAAAGAGGCTGGGCCGAAGAAAAATTTCACTGCATGATCATTCAACACTGCAGCACAGATTTACCTTATCTTTAGAAAGTCGCTACATCGTTTAAATTTTGGCATTTCATTATAAGACTAGGTAAAAACCTAGTATAAGGCAGCGTAAGGTCACTGTGTCAAAAGGTGGTCAGTTTGTTAGTATCTACAGTATAATGTGAATTCCTACATATTAAATTGTTTGTCTACTGAGGTAGCAGATAACATAACATGTTTATACTATACGTTGTATTTAAATTTTTAAAAAGGGTGGCCTGAAGCCCAGCCCTGTTGTTTTACTCACAATCTTAAGGAAACTCTCCACTGCTTTCATCATGAAATCACTCTTACATAATACTTATTACTTATCTTAATGAAGTCCCAGCATAATATTCCATGTATTGTATGGACCTAAATCAGTTAAACTGTGTTTTTTATGTTATGTTAAATGTCAGTTCAAACAATGGACACGCCCATATCATTGTTCCTAATTAAAAAATATTACCAAGTATACTAGCCACATATAGCTGCCAACCATGCAACATCTGTGTATGTGCTTTTCTGTTCTGCATTTGCAATATTCATTAGCATTAGCGATTATTGTGGTCATGCGCTCAAGAAATTATATACGTGCTGACAAATCGTCATTCACAAATCCCAAATCCAGGTCTGAATCTCACGTGTCGCAACGGATGGATGGGACCCACGTCAGCGCATGGTGGCATAGTTCTCAATAAAGCTTAATCATATATAATGATAAGAATATAGCAAGCTTGTTTCCGGAATGGAAATGCATAATCAAACAGCTCTAAAGCACTTACCAAACTAAGGAATAAACAAAGAATAAACTCTGGACTGTGTTTTATTGCAGTTTTTATATTGCTTTGTTTTTTTTATTGCTTTATTTTCTTATAGAGACGGAGCACGACAGTGGTGCCATAGTATTGTTTACATAGAAGTTGTTCATTTCTATAACCACATTCTTCCCAACATGGATATTTAAAAAGTCAATGCAGGCTTACAACAGATTAATTAACCATATGGTTACAGTATTTTTCTGTCCAAGGCATAGAATAAACTGTGGCTTTTTTAAAATACCTCAAAATAGTTTGCCTTGTTTAGATGCTTACAGTGTTTGATGATTTCGACCAGTAAGATGAGAATCCATCATGGCATCCATTGAAGTGTGCGCTAGTTGGAAAGTACACTTCAGATCAGATGACAGAAGAATAGGAAGGCTGGCAGATGACCCACAGTAATAAGCTCTGACTTCCTTATATTGGCTGAGAAGTCTTCCCCGCAATACAGTACTACAATACCTCTGTTACCTAATTGGCACATGGTGTAACCCAACTTCCTGCCAAGAGATAAGCGAAAATAGGCCACATCATGTGCTCAGACAAAAGTGGATGGTGCTACGAAGTTCAGTATTCTTGACAGGTCAGTGGCATGGTTGGAACACAGTCACAGCTTGTCTCTGCCTGTAGCCATCTCATTAGAAGTACCTTGTTATTCGTGCAAACTGCCAGTCTTCATTTTGCAGCAAATTGCAACAGCTTTCTGAGTGTCATTGTGAAATGTTGGCAAAGTTTGAAAAGTGAGCAAAACAAAATCAGGAGGCTCTTCACTGGCTCAGATCCAATGCTCTGCATATTGTAGATACCAAGATGATGCTCAGCTAAATCTGTATGAATGAGAGGCCTCTTCAACTCTTTTCCAGTAAGGCCTCAGGGACGTGATTACTAGTGCTGTGTTCCAAATCGCATACATTCTTTATACGGATCCCCATTAGCTTCCACAAAGTGGTCACTAGTCTTCCTGTGAGTGTACTTACTTGCGTAGTGCGTGAATTTCAACAGTGTAGTATTGTCTCAAATCTGATACTGTTGCAGTATTTGACCGTGAATATCACGTCATTTTCAAAAATCTCTGCAGACGTTTTAATTTGACTAAAAATGAATGGTTTAATTTGCTCCATGTTTCATGCGAAATGCCGTCGTTTGTATGTACTTTTATTTCTATGTTACTTTTGTTCTTCGCCGTAAACGTCACGTCCTTGGCCACCATTTTTACATTACATGACATTAAACGTCTTGTGAGCCCCTCCCCTTTCCTCTACGTAGCCAAGATGGCAACAATTGTCCATCGTTTCACACTCAACTTTTGGGCTATTTAGAGTATGCCATATGGGCACTCTTAAGCCACTTTTAGAGAAGCATTGCGCAACAGTGCCGAAACAAATTCCCTTTTCTGTGACCCCTTCGGAGTGTTCAAACTGGACAAACCCAAGGCGTCAAAAGGCCACCTTGCTGTGTGGGTTCACAGTTATGCCGGCATTCTGCAATGTTAAGAGACGCAACAGTGAGCATAAAACCTGATATATTTCACTCCCCCGTTTAGCGTTCATTTTCTGTGCTTGTTCTTCAAATAACGGACTTCCTGTTGCTACCGCATTGTTAAATCCCACGGGGTACACCCGTTCTGCAATGCCGGGGCACTTCATTCATACAGACACCTGTTTTGGCGTCTCGAGGCGTCACAGAGGTGGAAGAAATTGACACCCCATTACGCCTTCATTGGGTTCAGACAGACGTCGCAGCGGAATAAAGGCGACACAGGCCCGGAATGAAAAGGCTGTCTGAATGGGGCTATGGTTTACTACGTTTTGACAGTAGTGAGAATGCACTTATGCAACTTATGCACTCAAACTGGCCAGGTTGAATATGGAAGTATGTGATTTGGAACACAGCATAAGACTCTTGGAATCTTGCAATGGTTCTTTCAGTAACATACACTGACACTTTTTTCCATTTAAAAGCTGCATCTTACAGGAGATTATACAAAATGGCAAACAAAGCAATCTGCCTCTTTATTGTTTGTCCTCTGCTGAATGTCTGGCCAACCTGTGGATCCACAGGTTGGCCAGCCATAAAACAGATGATGGTATAGTGGGTGACATTCATCATTTTAGGTAATGTTATTGTGTTTTCCCTAATAAACACACTGTTGCTTCCTATCTTTTTTTTTTCCACGTGTCTAAATATTTCAGTGAACATCATGCTGTTAATCTAGTGTGCACATATGAAAATATTCGGCATTCCTTGAACATGTTTTACACATCCAGTTTTATTAAAAAAATGAAAGACCCAATTAGACTCAGACTAGCCACTCATAGATATCTAAATGGAAGAACCAGCCAGGCTAGTGTTCTCTAATACATCTGTACTTGAGCAAATCTCTTCTGGGAACAACCCATTGTTTTTCATTCATCAGAAATGTTAGTATGAACTGCCACTTGTCACATTCATATGGCGCTTTCAGCCAATTTAAAGTTAATAGCTGAGCCAAGACAAGTAAACCTCCAGTTACTCTCTGGGATTACTTATGATTTTGAACCGTGAGAGATTTAATACGATATACATTCCTTAATAAAACAACTTAGGGCACTTAGTACATGACATGCTTGTACATGACAATAAATAGTTTTTTCACCCTAATGAAAAGTGTCCAAAAATTGGTCTGTTTGTACTCATGAAGGTTTAAAATCAATCCGTGCCTGTCATCCGTTTTGTTTCTGAACGTTGCTGTCCTTGCTCTGCTGCAGTATTTCCATGAAGTTTCTCATTTGTGTGCAACATATTCCAGCAAGAAAACCTTAATAATAGAGTCATCATACATAAGATGACAGCTAAAAAACCTGAGGGGTCTGCAAGGGTCTGCATCCCAGTGCATCCAGTATGCTACAAAAGCACCAATTGCACATGCAGTGGAAAACCAAAATGGGAGCATTCTTTGAGAAGAGGCTGTGTGAAAAGATCCATTGATACCTTCATTATTCCAATTATGATTTGAAGTGATATAAAGACGATCAGATGTGATCGAAAATTTCCCACAAATTGCTCTCAGTGGACAACAATACATCTTCCTTTAGATCTCAATCATCTGCACGCATGAGTCGAAAGTGTCCTCAAAGCAGACTCCACCAGACACCAGAAAGTAATAAAGATTGAACCAGAATGTTTTCCGTTTATAATGTCCTTGTATGTGTCCGTCTGGGAGTATTTTAAGGGGTAACTTACATCAAGTTCTTGTGTATATTGTTGTTGGAGAGCCTAGATTTGTAGGACACCCAATATGCTCATTGTGTTCTCCCCACATTCTCTAACCTGGTAAGCAAACTTTTGTTAAGCAAAAATGTCACAGTTCCATGTAACTCTCATTTTCTTGTTAATTTGAAAAACTTACCAAAATAAATACATGAAAAATTACTCTTGAAACAAAAAATTAAAATTGTCAATTATTGTAAGGTTATGCATGTGGTGAAGTGGTATTATAGTAAGACTGTTTGACCAGTGTGCCCCACTGGCGTCTGTTTGTTTGGTTTTTTTTTTGTATATTTGTTTGTTTCTATTTAACTGAAAGGCTTATTGGTGACATGAAGTAGTTTATGCCCTCATAAAAAGAAAACCGTGGGAACACCTTTGATGAAAACAGTATTGAGAGGACTGGAGATGTCTTACACCCAGCTGCAGTGGAAAACTGTCAGATAATTTTGTTTATAATTAAATTGCATGCTTATTTTCTTGAGTAGCTTAAAAGAAGCAGCAAACCAATAAAATAGCTATATTGAGTTCCCGGACCTTTTTCTGCTGACTGTTGATTTCCAAGGTGGCTTTTGCCTTGCTAAGCTAATCTTGTCCATTCTCTTATTGGTGATCTGTCATGGTCTGCCCCTCCTCCTCTTTCCTGCACTCTGCTGCCATTGTTCCAAAGGACATTTCTTTTGTCAACCTTGTAAAATATCAGCATACTTCATCCACTGTGTTCACATTGAAACAACCCTGGTGTCTTCCTGCTGATGTGCTTTTTTCTTTTGTCCCCTAGTTTTGTAGGGGAATGGAAAGGTAATAGGGTGGGGAAAATGACAGGGCACAGGGGTAATCCATGTCATTGTTGGTGTGGTTGGACAGATGTTGTCCCACAAAGTCAGGATAGCATTCATCTTCTGATCGTACTCATCAGCACTTCTGGGGGGAAAATGGCATTAACCATTAAACCATGTATTGTTATTTATTGTTTGCATTTTACATTGTGTTCCTCCATCTCACAGCTGTCACCACAGGATTAAAAGTTCCTGGATATATTTTTGGGGGGTTGCTTTGTATGTAATTTATTTATTTTTTTACTTACATAGAATGCATTCAATTAATCTTATGTCATTTAATTATGTGGTTGTCTTATGTTTGATATTGCAGCCATGCACCTTTTTGGATTAAACTGGCACCTACAACCCATGCAGAGACAGATGTACCAGCTATCAGAGGACAATACAAGTGGCCTACCTTTTCCTACTCATTTAAGCTTTCCACCTCTAGGCAACACAGGCTTGGAAATACCTGACCGCAGAGGGAAAGATGACAGTAAGTGCAATTTTAATTAAATATTCTTAACTTTTTTGTCAAATAATAGTGAAATGACTCTTGCTAAATGCAGCTGGTTTCTCTTCAGGATTATTTACGTGACTTTCCGCTGACTGTAATGCACTGCTGCACTCCCATTACAAAAGAACAACATTGCACAAATACAAAACTTTTTCGAATCTTGAAGTTAATGGATGACATTTTGGAGTTCAAGCGGGTTTGTTATTATTTTGTCATCCAGTTTTACATTGTGTTTGCATGTCTCCACGGTATGCAAAGAGATCGGCATTGTAATCCTATGAAAGTTGTTGTAAGTGAGGAAGTGTCATTTTCTCCTGGAGGGAGAAAATGGGACAGCTTAAGGGATGGAGTATCCAGGGGCTGGAGGGGGATTAGCCACTCTGTCCTCCTCAGAACGGATGTGATCCTTTCATCTCCTAGTCTGGGCTGCCTTTCCTGGCAGCCAAAGAAAGCATGTGCTCACCCCACGGTACCAACTGTTCAACTTGAGGAAAGTTTGGTCTGTTCCATGTACGAACAAATGGGCTCAGATTTAACCATGTGATTTGCCACTGGCAGTCTACAATAGGTAGAAGATGGGGTTATTACCATATAGATGAGTCCAGGAGTTGTCGTTTTTATTTCCCAGACAGAAGAAAGTGTGTTTAGCTAACAACAAGCATGACTAGAGCTGAGTTTAGACTCCGCGTGGCAGCTGCTGCTGATAGGAAATCAGTAGCTGTAGTTTTCTAAATAAGTCTCATTCAGCAGTGCTGTCAACAGAAACAATGATGAGCTTTCTAATGTTTTATCAAGGTGATGCAGATGTGTGCTGAGTTGAAATTCAGTGTAGTTCTCTCTTCCTGAATCCTGCTTTTCCATCTAAGCATGTTGTGGATTAGCTTCCAGTACAACGATCATTCAGTTAAATATGAGGCCCATTATCACTGGTCCCGAATTATGATTCATTCAGACAGGCTGATGAGTACAGCATTAATGTGCTGCATAAATGCAAACACACCCCAACATGTGGAAAATTAGCCCGTGTGTTGTAGCATTATGTTAAGCCGAGATCTGGGAGATGGGGAGCGTGTCTTGTCTACTCTGATAAAACCCAATGCCACTGATAGACTTTTGAGAAGACAGCCATCTGCTGTGCCACGTGTAACCCAAAGCCGTGTCTGCCACAAAGTCCTGATGGTAGTTTGTATAGATGTCTGCTTTAGTAGACTTTGCCACTGAAATGAGCTCATCTACATGGGCAAACAGATGTTGCCATTTCCACAGAGTCCAATATAAGGTGTATTATAGAGCATATGGACAGTTTTTGGCAGTGGATGGGCTGGTACTTGAGTGGTTACCAGCATTAGTAATCTCTCGCCATTATAATTACATTTTTCAGTTTATTACTTTGAATCTAATTATGTTTTGTCACAGATCGGAGCTTTTATGTTTTCTCCTCTATTTTTCATACCTGTCCTTTTTGTTCATCGTGTTAAATATTTGTTTCAAACTTTTCATCGCTGTTTACTTTGATGAACAAGATTTATATTATATTTAATATATTTAATATTATATTTGATAATATGATGCCAGTGCTTTGAAATAATTAGTGCACCCCAGTATTGAAGAATATTTCAGTATTTCTTTTTTTCTTTTTTAAAGAATGAGCACAAACACTTCAGAACATCACTAGGATTTTGAGGACCAAGCTGAATTCCTGGCAATGGTCAATCATAATTCTTTTTTTACTGGCTGTTAGGGATGTGATTGAATATCTGTGATATGGTCAGACTATCATGCTTCAGCAGACTGACTCCCTCTGTCCTCCACATGCTAGATTAATGATGTGATCTCTTTGACCGATGTACTTTGTGTGCAATGCAGGCAAATTGGACAGCTTGTTCCCAGATGAGAGCTACATTGATATGGGGGAGATTGACGTGGGCCGTAAGGTCGCACAACAGATTCCTCCTGGTGTCTTTTGGAGGTCCCAGGTCTTCATTGATCATCCCATGTACCTGAAGTTTAATGTGTCCCTGAGCAAAGATGCCTTAGTGGGAATCTATGGGAGGAGAGGCCTACCTCCGTCACACACACAGGTGGGAAATATTTGAATGTCACTGACACCCCTTACTTTGTTACCCTGTTGTATTCTGAATGCTTTTTTTTTTTTAACAAAACAAGACTTTTGAAGACATATTTATACATTGTTAATGTGAGGTTTTGTGGAATACTTTAAAATCATGTCTGCATTGAAAACATTTTCAGGTTCTTTCTCCATTCCTCATCTTGCATTGAATAGAAAATGGGGTATTGTTCAAAAAATCTATTTAACTGTTTACGGGTATGTCAGGGATACAAACTAGTTTAAATAACTTTTCAGTTTCAGTATCAGCAATGAATCAAAGATATGAGGCACAGGGCTAAGAAAGGGAGACTTTCCTTTACATTAATTTCCCATCTATGAGCAGCACAGAATCAGATAAACCGTGTTATTAATTGTCAGGTTTAGGTGGAAATGTTTAGGTTTCTGTTGTTCATAGAATGTTTTTTGTTGGGCAGTATGTAAAATGTGATTTGTTTCCAGTCAAAGGATCATTTTTGTCTCTTTCCTCTGGTTCTACTTCAAAAGAAGTGATCTGGAGTGGAGTTTTCATGCTGTGACTGATTACACACAGAGTGGCAGATGAATCAAGATCCCTTTCTTTATGTAGATCAAAATGAGATACTGTCTCATTGGTATTCATTGAGTCACTACTAATATGAAGAAAGTGTTTCAGATGTTATTTCATAAACATTAGTTTTAAATTTTCCATCCACTTTTCACTTTAATAGTTTAAAAAAAAGGTTTTCGTATGAGATATGTGGATTGGGAAATTATCATAGCACATCAAGCCACGATGTGCCAAGACTTACTCAAGCTTCTCTGGAATGATGAGTTGCTGACCAAATGTTCTGCTATAAAGAGGGCTGAAAGCACTCAAGTCTCGTGTGTCACCCTAATGGTGTGTCTGCGGTCCATCTATCAGTCTTTCTCACTTTTTGTGTGTCTGTCTGCAGTTTGACTTTGTGGAACTATTGGATGGGCGACGGCTCCTAGCCCAGGACACCCATGGTCTAGAGGGCCCTGTGGCTATGCAGCGGAGCTTGGTACCCATCACCACACACGACACAGGTTTTATCCAGTACATGGACTCGGGCATCTGGCACCTGGCCATTTACAACGATGGAAAAGAAACTGAAACTGTCTCCTTCCTTACCACCGCCATGGGTGAGTGATCTTGGCATGACCGGCTACTGAAACATGTAATAGCAATCCACATAATCCCTCCAATACCAACTAGCAGCACTCCACAGCAAACAGGCCAGACTTGGGGCTTGAGTCTGAGGCAGTTTTTGGCAAATATCAGTGCCTGATTTCAATGCAGGTTAATCAAGGTGAAGTTGGATATTACAAAAATCAGGACATTGCTGCTATCCTGCCATGCCCCTGAGTACGGCATTGAGAGATCATAATATCCTCATTACCCTGAGTGTCTTCCAAGCGAATCAGGGGTCCAACTTCTGGGAACCATTTGCATACAATTCAAAGTATCATTTTACCCTCCTGCTAGTGCTGTTTTTGATCAAGACTTGTTCCAATTTCCATCTACTTTCCATATATCAAAGGAGGGAAGATATTTCCCTCCTCTGACTAACTCTGTATGGCACACGGCTATGTTTCAGACATACGTCCGTCATTGTGGAGGTGATTTCATTTTTTATGCTCTTCTTTTGTGTTCTCCCTAAAGCGTCTTTGATTAGTGCTGCTGTATCAAGCAAGGTGTGAGAGGGCCCGAGGTGTCGACTTTCACAGGGATGGCAGCTGGCAGCGGTTCTCACATGCTCTTTAATTAAAAGCTCCTGGGCCAGAGTCCATCTGTGACACGAGCTGTGCCAGGCAGCAGATCGATGAGAAGCTGTCCTCAACACCAATGTAACACTAAGTGGAGACAGGCGAGAGATGCCCCCTTTCTGTGCCAACAACAGCTGTAATTCAATACTTAATATAAGATATGACATGAGTAGGGGGAGTCAGGGCAGCATGTTTACTTTGGCTTATTTCTTCTTGACATGGTGTGCATGAAGGCCTCCTGTGGTTTGCTTCAGAGAAAACACAGCTAGTTCAGGTATTGTGGATAACAAATGGGAAATGGAATTGTAGGGGGGGGGGGCAGAGTTAGTCAGAGCTGGAATTCTGCCTCTGTTCATTTGTATCAGAGTTGATCTGCCCACAGGACCTCAGAAGGAGGCATAGGGGCCCTCTCTAAAATGGGTCACCGGTTAAGTGCCCTTCAGCAGAAATTGAATCTCACCAACTGTCTGAATTGTATTGAGCCATGCAGGGATGGAGTTGACCTTCAAATATAGCAGCCCAGGCATAGAAATATATGTGAACAATATCCAGAATAGGCATGTCTAGAGACATGTGCAGTATTGTTTATATGACACTAATAATAAAATTGTTTTTGGTGACAGTATATGAAGAAAGAAATGACTTACTTTACTGTCAGTGGGACGTCTCTTACTCTTCATGTGTATTAAATGAAAGGTTTGCTTGTTGCAGGTACCATAGTATATCTGGGGGGATGGAGCAGCACCGTCTTTTATCCGAGCTGCTCCTCATTACTTGGCTGTGGATCCATGGCAATGTAAAATGTGTCCTACTCAATGTTTTGTATCACAGCCCTCTGGAGCATGAAGCCATTTGTCCCTGCTGCCTAGTGGTAGACATGCTTAAACCAAGACACAGCTTTCTATACTGCAGAGCAAAGCAAAGGAAAGCAAAGACCCCTTACCAATGTCTTTTTCTACATCCTTTCTCACTGTATGGCAGAGGTTCCTGTACACAACTGGCCATCATTCAAAGCAGCTGAGCGTCTTCTGAGAGCACGGCAAGGCACTGATTAAACCTGCCTACGACACGCTGCTCTGTCCTCACTTGAGAGACTTTCACAATAGTTAGCTCCCCTGATATGAAGGGTAATGAATTTCAATGAAGCTCTTCTTGAATCCATGATTTATGTGTTGGCCTATGTCAAGTGAGAAGCTGAAAGATATTCATGGCATCCCTAACCAGCTCTCAGTGGAAACAGTCAATAGATCGTATATACATCGTCTACTAAACTGTGTCAGTATTCAGAATGCGAGCAGAACACTTCATGATTACTCAGTTGAATATGTGCCATTTGACGGTGTGTTGTTTGCCAAAGAAATACCCATTATAGATAAAGAAAAGGTACCTTCTGGATTAATTTGTCTCTAGATTTGTGGTGAACAATAAACGGCATCTTATTTTGTCCGTATATACTTGAACTATAAGGTTCACACTAGGAATCTCTCCTACATAATGACATTATTTATGGGAGGAATCTTTAATGAATCTTTAATTTAATCTTTAATCTTACTCAAATTCTGCTGGTTTCACTTGAGCCAAAAAGGCCAGGCCTCCTATTGTAGATCAATCTTCCCGTAGGAATCCTTCAGAACCTCAACAAAATGCAGATTTGCCTCCACCAGCCCAGAGAATATTCTTTCCCCTGCATCCCTTCACTAACCCAACATGGCAAAGGCCTGTGGCACTGAAAGCATCAGTGTTGTTTCTCAGCTCAGTGACTACCCCTCTCTCTTTTCTCTGTATCTCTGGTCTGCTTCTTTCTCTTTCTCCCTCTCTCTGTCTCTTCTCTCTGTCTTGCGTTGCATCCTCAGTGATGATTGACTCTCCAGAGTAAAGGGAAGCTGAATCCATGGCTCACATTTCTAGCCCCTTGTGAAGCACAAGAGATTCTTTGTTCAGTAAGTTTTGCCTCAGAGCTTCTGCTGCCTGAAGGCAAAGGACAAGATTGACTTGTTTTTCAGCACCGTATCAGACTTGATTTAGTGAGCGTCATGTTAAGGATTCTGCTGCTGTTGAATGTCTCAGAGATTATTGGGCTTTTTCTTTTTCTAATGAAAGAGAGTGTCAGAAGAAGGTAATCGAAATAATTATATTGTCAATTTATTTGATTTAGAGTGATCATTGTTGCATCACAGAAAAGAGCTCCCAGTTTGTTAGGAAACAAATATAGATACAGTAATAAGGCCACACAAGACTGTGAGCATTTTATATTCAAGGGACTTAAAATTTAAAAAGGAGAGACTGAAGGTAATGTTAAAATATAAAAAACAAAAACAAAACAAAACAGTTGGCTTACAAGCAGGTACACAGAACAGAATGGATTTGACTATTCTGCCGTTTAGACCCCCGTTTGCAATTGTCTCTCAAACTACTCTTTTTTTTTCAATTATGTTCTAAAAGACAACACAAAAGTGTATCTTACAAATTTTACTTATGCCTGTTCTGTGCACACGGTTAGGCATCTATTAACAGCAGTGACCATAAAAAGAACTGCTTTCTGGATTAGACTGAATGATTGGAGGCTTGTGATAAAGTCCCACATTTCAAAATGCACATGATGCATGTCACTTATTTCATCCAGTGCATTTTGACCTTTGCCTTGTAAGGGTAGGAGCCCAGATCATCAGCAATAATTACTCTTTTAGTGAATCCTCCCATTTCGGTGAAACGTTAGTAATACACAACAAAATGTTTCACAGTGAGATAGAAATGTTAACAGCGTTCGAGCCTGTGCTTATTACTGTCAGTAGCAAAAGGATTATAATCAACCCAGAGAAAATGAGTGGGAGGAAAATTATTTTTCAAAACACATTACTCAGGAAAGTACCTGATTGCTCTCTTGCAGATTCTATTGATGACTGTCCAAGCAACTGCTTTGGAAACGGTGACTGTGTCGCTGGAACATGTCACTGCTTTTTAGGATTTAAAGGACCCGACTGTGGGCGAGGTGAGTCATGATGTCTTTATTGATCTCCGTCATTCAGATACATAACGTTAAGGGTGCTGATTAAATTATAGTCACTGCATGACCAGTAAAAAGAAATTTCAATCTTACAATTACTTGTCGTTGGACTTAAGATCTTGGCAATTAGACCCCCGAGAATCGTTTTCATCTCTTTGTGTGTCTTATTTGAGATTGTGATATTTTGTTTGCCTTGAGTAACTGCAGAGAGAAGAGAGCTTTATATTACATGGCTGGATTTTTTTTTAAAGTCTTTATTCATTTTCACCAAATCAAAACAACATAAAATCAAATTCAGTCAATGTGACAGTAGTTTATAGGTTATCTTTATGTTTTGTATACTGCCTTATGTTAAGTTTTGATTGGTACGATGTTTAACATTTGTTTAATCAACTCAATAGACTAGATGCCAAAGTGCGGTAATCTTCAACCCTTTTTGGTCAGAGGCTCATTGTCAGATCGAAGCTTTAGCACACACTTGCTATTCTTTGAAGTTATGGTTGGAGGGGTCCATTCAAATGGGTGTATGCTGTCTGCTCTTTTCAAAGCTGCCTGTCCAGTGCTATGCAGTGGGAATGGTCAATACCTTAAAGGTCGCTGCATGTGTCACAGTGGCTGGAAGGGTTCGGAGTGTGATGTTCCCACCAACCAGTGCATAGACATCACATGCAGTAGCCATGGAACCTGTATCGTGGGAACCTGTATCTGCAACCCAGGCTACAAAGGCGAAAACTGTGAAGAAGGTGACTCACAATATGGCTGCTGTAGCCACCATCTTAGTTTGTTAGTGCTTGGCATTTTTTAAAGGAGGCTCATAATGAGAATGTCCATTAGGTTGGTATGGCTTATTTAACAGTCCATTTGGTCGTAAAGACAGGACATCCTCTATGAAGAGCATTATAGCCATAACGCATCATGCTATGCATCCTAGGTGACTTTTCCTCTATTAATCATGGATATAAGGCATTATGTTAACAGAAACAGTCCATTTATTGTCTGAAATGCAGACACAATGTCTGATGTTAATCCATTAGGAACCCCACATTCATGATGCTGGGTAAGGCTTGACCAGATAAGATTGAAGGAGTCATTGTGCTTGTCAGCTCTTGAAGGCTCTCATTTCAAGATGAAAAATGGACCCTGGGAGTTTGATGAATGAGGGTTTGTGACATCCATAGGCCCCCATTCTATTTTGGGTACCCATAAGGAGTGGAGGGGAATGTGGACGAGGGCCCTTTAACACTTTTACCTTTCTTCCGTACGACCTTCAGGCACAATGATTAATTGCCAGGAGAGACTTTCGTGTCAGTTAGCCTCTGATCTTTGTGCCTTGTGCCCAAGCCATCTGCTAAGAGGCGCGAGATCTTGTTTGTCTTACTATAACAGCCTTTATATCCATTTATGTCATGGTAAAGGGGAGATGCTATGGAGCGGCCTCCTGCACTCTTTGGCTAGACATTACTCCTTCTTGGCGCCCATTTGCCATCTGTGTGTGCCATACAGATATTGTCTGGTAGAAAGAATGTTCACATGCTTCTAAAACTATTGTAACTAACTTCCAAAGTGAGCACTCCTTTCATGTCAAGAGAAGGGATGCTGTAGAAACAGGTATTAATTTAATATTGACATACTAATTGAACCAATGTACAATGCACATCCAGTCTATTCAATATATGAAAAAGTTGGCAGTAGTGGGAAGCCAGTGCAAGGCTTGTGTAAAACATAGAGTCGATCATGCTGTCTTGCCGAGGACATATTACTGTTGCCCCTGGCTTTTCCTCACTTTCCCCCTTTTTCTCCTATTCTATTAGTTTTTGGTATTTCCAGCTTTGAACTACTCATCATTGTGGCTTTCCTTGTAGAAAAACATGCTTTTATTAAAGCACCTTTCCTCTTAGGGAGGAATTTTAAGTATGAGAAAGTGCCAGCAGGAGCGTAGGTAGTACTTGTAGTTTGGGGACATAATCCCCAGTGTGAAAACAATCATTTAATTTGCTTGTTTGTAAATCTTGTGTCCCATTTTAGAAAATGTGGACTTCGTCAACTGAAAAAATGCTCAGCCAGCTGAGCTGGCACACTGCAGTTGTCATTCTACTCAGTTTCATAAATAGAAATGACAGGTTGCCTCTGAAAAAACAGAAAGGCAGATGAGTATTGTGTCTAACACTGTGTCTTTGGAACCCTTTTAGTGGATTGCCTGGACCCAACATGCTCAGGCCGGGGGGTGTGTGTGCAGGGAGAGTGCCACTGTTTTGTGGGATGGGGCGGGCCAGGATGTGAGAGCCCCAGGGCCTCCTGCATGGACCAGTGCTCTGGACATGGAGCTTTCCTGGCAGATACTGGTACCTGCAGCTGTGATCCCAACTGGACAGGCCACGACTGCTCTACAGGTGAGTTTTTCCCTCAGATGAGAGTCAACATTGGCAAAATGTTAACTCTCCAAAATCATGGACTCCATGATTTTAGTGATTTTAGTTCAGAATAACAAGTAGAAAATCAGTGCATTCTCAGAAAAATACTGCATAGGCTAAACCTACAATAGTTGCATTAATACAGCAGTTGAAGGTTTCATAGTTGTATCACAGTTGTCACACCAATCAGTCCTGTCAGTCAGCCTATTTAAATATCTCAAAATAAACAGCAACAATGCAATAGCTTTGACATCTCTCAGTTCATCATTGATGTCCTTGCTTTTCTGATGACTCAACATAATTTTAACATTAGCAAGGCTCTCAAAGAGGTAAGCATTTCCGACTTTGTTAAAAGAAAATAGCTCTCATAAAAGCCTCAATTATTATGATCACATGGACGTCGACAGCTAACAATCAAACTCTGATTTATTTTGACCTGAATGTATTTCTTTTATGAATGGTTTCCTCTTCAGTCGCCACATGGTTAGCTGACAGAAAAGACGGAAACATGCATGGCAAGGATATTATCAGAGGCATGATCTAATGCAAGTTAGTGTTGTTTCTAAAGTTCTGTCTGTCTTCACATTAGCAAAGGCTCACAGCTGATGATAACATTTTCTGCTCTGGAGAATTGTACCCATTGTGCTCATTTTGTCCATGGGGAATGTTTGCTCTTGGTAGTCAAGAATAGGCTGAGCTAATGATACAGTTTTACAAGCAGAATATACCCTCTTGAGGCTCTAAAGGAGAGGGGGAAAAAAAGTCCTCCGCAATTTAGGTTTAGCCCTGACAGCAGTCTGCCTGCTCAATCGTACCAAAGAAGTATTTTATTGAAAAACCTCACTAGATTCAGCGAGAGACTGTTCAAGAAGCATAGGAATCTAACATCACTGATGCAGTTATGGCAGATGCAAAAGTTTCAGAAAAAGTAAAGTACTGTAAAGCCACCTGAAGAATTTCACAGTTTGCATATAAATGCTCTTATAAAACTGTATACATGTTTTATGGTTATTCTGTGGAAAATAAAAACTTCAGATAACTGTTTCAACAGGCCTTTGCTGTGTTGGTAACCAGCACATTGCCTCTATTTTTGTATAGGGGCCGTCACAGTAGCTGCCTTTACCTACTTTCATTTAGACACTGTAATTTCTATTCACACAAACATTTCTGCAATAAGAGTTTTAGTCCAGTATTCACTTGGATCCATGAATTCTTTTATATTCCAAGCAGACACAATGACCTATTAGGTAATCCCAGGGATTTTGAGGGAAATGGGCAGTTAGTCTGAGTTTGCCTCGCAGGGAAAGAGCTCTGTAAATGATGATGAGTTGGCTTTTTATCCTCTTTTATCCTGTTCATTGTGGAGCTTTCTGTGGTCTAATACAACACTAAGCTTGGTAGTGGGGAAACACATCTAGCAGCCTAAAAACTTGCAGACTGGCCAGGAGAATAGATGGAAAGCTTTCAATACATCTTTCAAGATTCTTTAATCCTCCCTCCCCAATACCTTTAAGTTACAAACTCATTCTCGCTGTGCGGCTTTGGAATAGTACAACCAACACAATTGGTTGTAATAGTGTTAAAAGCTATAAAACAATGCCTGAGGTTTTATGTCCTTTAATATGTGTGTTTCTATGCCATTTTTGCCAGTCTCCCACCCAGAGCAAAGTTTGTTTACACAGCCTTTTAGTCCAAATGGTAACAGCCATCACGGGGATGAGAGTATTTCTCACTGAGGACTCCTCTGGCCACAGATAATGAGGGTTTGCCTGCAGGGTATAATTGCATCTTTATCATGTTAAGAATTTTTTTTCTGTTTTCCAAGTGAACAGTTGTCTTACAGTCAGTTTGAAAGTCTGTTTTCTCAGACCAGTGTTCAAATAATTCTGAGAAAGGGAACTGGTATGGTCAGTTTTTTGTATTGTTTTAACCTGTATTCTAATGAGATCACCAAAAATGCTCATTATGTTCATTATCACCTATTTAACTGTGTTAAAATTGACTTTTGAAAATGTATAAGGCATATTACCATGATAAATAGTTAGAAAGTAATTCATGTCCAAACCTGTGTTACTGACTGCTATGTGTGTGCTTGTGTGTGTTTATGCAATCACATGGGGCGCTGATACTGCTAGCACACTATAAATTAAAAGTCAGATAAAATAAACATTTTAACAGTAGTGAGCTGTAATTAGCAGCCAGAGTGATTTCTTTTAAAAGCTTCTTAAGCTGATGATGTCATTTTACAGTTTGTGCTTGAAAATATTATTCAAATTTAATTTGTAGCAATGACATAATAGGCATTGTACAGCCAGTAATTGACTTATCAGATTTTACCTCCAGCTTGGTCCCATGTGGTCATATTTGATTGAGTTGGCATAAAGTCAGTATTACGTATCTTTTGTTCCTGGCTGTACATACAACAAAGCCTTTTTAAAAAAATAATACAATAGTTAATGAAGAGGTTAGCATTTCAATGAGATTCATAACAAACCTGCCAGTATTTAATTTCTTTGAGCTTTTCGTCTTGCCATGCTCCCCCCTTGAGTTCATAAGACATGGATAATGTCCCGGCCTATGTCAGGGAGGTCTTATAGCTGCCACACAATAGCACCAGCCAAGCTTTACTTTACTGTGTCTCTCAGTTTCCTTCATTCCATGTACTGTATGTGCTTCTTCCTCTGGTAAACTGTGCTTATAGAATAAAAATAGCATAATTACCCCATGCCCTGACTCATTCTGTGAAGCCTTACCTCCTCCCTGTAGCCCATAGTAAAGCATCTGGCAAATCTATGAACACGACATGTAAAGGAAATACACGAACATTTAGATTTTAACCACATAGTCGTGCTGATATTGTGCTTCCACTCCTACAAGAAGTTCCAGCTGTGTATGTTTTTGTGCTTTACCCTCTTTGTGGCAGAAAGAGGTCATTTTAAAAAAGAAGATGCACGAAGTAGAACACGTTTGCTAAGGCCACCAAAATCCATGTCTTTTCTTTGTAATGGACTTATTAGATTTGTATTGTCAAAAAGGATTGCCCCATATGAGGTGCAGGAATTTCTTTTCAGCTGCCGTCAGACAAGGTAGTGGAGCGTGGCCGCCTTTCCTTGACAATAACTCTTGGATTTGTCTTTTCTTCACCCTTGTTGCCTTGTCCCGTCACTGCCTTGTCTTCCCTTTCCATCCCACTTCCACCCCCCATCTTCCTTTCTGTCTGTCTTCCCCCTCTCTTTTTTTTTTGTCTTTTTCTGTGTCCCTGTCTCCCACAGAGATTTGTGCAGCGGACTGTGGTGGCCATGGCATTTGTGTGTCGGGCAGCTGCCGCTGTGACGACGGCTGGATGGGCACTGGGTGTAACCAGAGGGCGTGTCACCCTCGCTGCAACGAGCATGGCACTTGCAAGGACGGCAAATGTGAATGCAGTCCTGGTTGGAATGGAGAACACTGCACTATTGGTAGGATGGGAAGAGGTTTTGGTTTTGTTTGGGGACTCCGGGTGTATATGTCTTTGTTTGGAAGGGGTTTGGGGGGGTACAACACAGGCATAGGCTGTCTGTCTGCCTGCTTGTGTGAAGCACTGGGTGTAAGGGGAAGGATCCACTTGGAGAGGGAAAAGCATGCTTAATTGAATTTGTGCAACTCAGTAAAGCATGAACAGGTTTACTCAAGGATCTGAGGCTTGCCTTCATGCATTTTAATGTGGGAATGTGCTAAGGTGTCCTTTCATTTTATTCATCCTTTTCCTCATCTTTTTTCTTTACTCTCTTTCCATTTACTATTAATTTTAAATGCTGATACATGAGTCATTTTGAGCAGGTCAACCACCACTATTAGCTGTTATTCTTCTGTAAACACTTGAAGAAGCTACGTTTTCAAGACCTTGACTGAATGTGAAGAGCTTTTCTTGAAAACCTTGCCTCACTTCGACCTAAAAGTTAGTTTCAACTGAGTTTTCATTGTGTTACCAGAGAGTGGATTTCATAATCCTTTAGCATAGTATGCCAGCAGCAGTTCAGGGGCTAATAATGTTGGCTTTTTATTTTTGTTAGAATATTTAGGAAATAGGAGCCAAACTTTACCTGTACACAAGTGTGTACACAACACTTAATATTTAGAACTTGTACTCTCAATGTGTTGCATTTAATAATCCAAACGGACTAGTGACTGCAGTTAAATTTAAATAATAGCAACAACAGATGCAATCAAGTTGTTATAATGTTATATCAGATCATCCAGTAAATAACCTATGTGATGCTTGCTTTGTAATATTACGTTATTAAGTTTATCACCTAGGTAGCCACGCCCTGGTAAACACAGCACAAACAGAGTTAAATGTTAAAATACCCGCCATATAAAAGGTAAAAGATCCTCCATTGCTTTGTTGTTTCGTCCTAATATGGCAGCTCACTCATTATCATTCTATGATCCAACCACTCAAGCATCAGAGAGAATGTGAGAACACAATGGCCATCTCTTCCACCTCCACCAAAGCATTTTAGTCAAGAGAATTTTGCAACTCCCACACATTTTAGTGAATAGGGAGATGGGACAAAAGTTGAAAATGCAAGTCTTATATAGGCAAAAGCTTTATTCCCTATTCAAGTAGATGAAGATAATATTTCTAACAGTTTTCTCATGCATATCTTGGAGCAGAGCTGCCTGAGTAAAGAGCATTGACTCAGTCTGTGAATGTTTTATATGCTGGCCTTACATTATTGATGGGCCTTTTATAAGTGCCATATTGAGATCCCCACTCCCTTGACAAGAGTATTCCTCAGTGTCATCCATTAAGAAGCCAAGGATCTCAACTTAAATCAATTTTCATCATTGAGAGCTCTGTGTTTGCCCCAAGCCCTATACGGTGGTGCACAGGAGATCCAGTGGCCCTGCCATTGCCAAAGCCTCGTGTGACCTCATTGTCTATAGAGGTGTTTGAAGATTAAAAGCCCTTTTTGTTGAACATCGAACATTGACTTCCTGATTGACTTCCTGTATGACGTTGCTTGATAGATTTAAGGGTGGTAATATGTGCATCTACCATGCTGTTTTTGTATTATTCCCCAGCGATATTCTGCCAATCCCAGCAGATGATAAATGGGGACATATTGAAATGTTCTTTCTGAACATATTATTTTTTACCCTCTCTCTTACTCTCTTTATTTCTCTTTCTCCCTCATTCTCTTTCTCAATGTTCCACACCCCCCCCACACTTTTTTTCAGCCTCCATCCCTCTCCCTCCCAGTTGGATTGTTTTCATTGTGTTGCTTGTAATGCATGATTTTTCTTCATGACTGCACTTTTCCTTTTTTTATTTACCTTTTGTAATGTAAACTAACACCATGCTTTGCTGTCTTGTCATGAAAGTGGCACTGTTCAAACCTCCCTTATATGTCTTGTCTTTTATCTCCCAAGCTCACTATCTGGATAAGGTAGTGAAAGGTATGGCATTCCTCCTTCTCTTTTGCCCACCTCCCTTTGTAACTCCAGCCGGCATTAACAAATCATGCACACACACCACGCTCTTCCCCTACATAAATACACAAACACTATGCACCTCTTGTTGCCTCAAATAACTCATTCTCAAGATCCCCATCTTCCATCAACGTTTTTGCCATATTGTCATGCAGTAATACCCACTTAGCACTTTCGCACCTGGTGAGTCAAGTTGTGCTGCTTTCTTTACATGGTTTATGTGCGGCCTCTCTTTTTCAATAAGGGTATGTTGGGAAAGGGGCTTCATAACCTGTGCCATGCATTATGGATGAGTATGCAGCTGTGAGCAGGGCCTGATAGGTGCTGAGGCCGCATCCTCTCTAATTAAAAGAGTTCATGGTCTGGTTGGTGCAGGGCAAGCAGTGGGTGGAGGCTCTGCAGCAACCCAGCCTCTCTGCCTCATCCTCTTTCACTCTCACTGTGTCCTTGGTAATGGACCACCTGGCATGACAGCGGCTGCCAGAGGAGTCTTTCGAACACTTTTAGCCTCACGTTTGGAGTTTATTCAGGCAGGCTTGGGCAGGGCTCAGCAGGAGCTCCTCTCTGAAAGGGCTGCCAATTAAGTTGAGCTGGTGCCAACAGAGAGCGGATTTTTATTTATCTGTGTATTAAACATTTGGAGTTTACTAATCATTTGTCTCCACTGGTCTAACCAGAGTTTTTTTTTCCATTTGCTGAACAAAAGGACGACTAATGCCCAGACGTGTCTTCGAGGCGAGGCACTCTCAATAGAATTAGCTTTCAACATTGAGAATAAAATGGAGATGGGATTATTATAATTTGTCTTCACAATTTATCCCTGTTTTCAACAATCACTGTTCTGGTTGCCCCTTTTCCGTTTTCCTTTTGACAATGGGAAAGTGTGTCCAAACTTGTGACTGGTACTGTACATTCAAGAATTAAGGAAACCCATGTTACTCCCTTACAGTATGTGTATGTGTAAATGAATGGGTCACTCTTGTCATGCTTCATTATTTGTTATGGAATCACCAGTTAAAAGGCAAGATTTGTATAAATGTGGATTGTTTGTTGATTCATGCTACAGTACATTGTGACTCATGTCATGATACTCTACTTTGTCTTTGCAACAACCAAAATGCAATTTGAGTATAACTCAGTTGACTATAGCCCCATTCAGACTGCGTTTTCTTTCCATGTCTGTTGCGCCTTTATTCCGCCCCAACGTCTGTCTGAACGCAATGAAGGTGTAATGGGGTGTCAGTTTGTTCCACCTCTGTGACGCCTCGAGAGGTAGCAACAGCGCAGAAACAGGCGTCTGTCTGAAGTCGTTTAACAATGCGGTAGCAACAGGAAGTCCCTTATTTGACGCACAAGCACAGAAAATGAACGCTAAACTGGGGAGATAGTGAAATATATCGACTTTTATGTTCGATGTTGCATCGTACGTCACATTGCGAAACGCCGGCATAACTGCGAACACACACACCGAGGTGGCGTTGTGACACCTCGGTCTTGTCCAGTTTGAACGCACCGAAGGGGTCACAGAGAACGGAATTCATTTTGGCGCCGTTGCGTTCTTGGTGCTGCCTCTACATCTCCCTAAATACCTACAGTATCTATGTTTCTTTGTGTCTTTCTTCAGCTCATCTTTTTACCATTAATATGTGTCGACCATTCCCCACACCTGTCTCTCTTCCTTTCTTGCTCTCTCATTTTCTCACTGTTATTCTCCCAGTGTAATGTAATAGTTTTGCGACAGACGCCCCAGTCTTTTTAGTTGATAAAATGGGTCAGCTTAACATTCTCCCTATCAAGGCAGCGTATATACAACAAACTGTGACAGACTTGTGCGTTTGATATCTTGAGATGTAACCCTCTGACTCTGCCTCCGTGAAGGGATTGGAATCATAAGATACCAGATAAATGCCAAACAGCCATAGAAAAATAGGAGAGATAATCCTCTGATCTATGCCCTTATGAAGACCTATGCAGAGAGAAACAGATGAATGTTTCACCTGTCGTTCTGCTCTAGTCTGCTTTTAGCTTCCCTGGGGTCACTTGCCCGGGAACACGGTTAGTGCAAGCAGTCCTCCCCTCCATAATGCTATATAGCTCAGCCTCATCCACTTCCTACTGTTTCACTTTGCATTCTGCTTTTCTTAGGGACATAACACACACTCTACCTGATGGATACATTTTTACTGATTCCACAGAAAAGAATTGGAGACAACTTATCAAAGAAGAACGCTGATAATAATATAGACCTTTTTCATTAATTATTGCACCTTTGTTGCAGCTCATTCTTCTATACAGATGACAGTAGCAGTAATGCTATAATCATAATGTTGGTCACATTCAAAAATCATATAGAAATGGATCCAATTATGTGCAGAAATGCCAGCATATACACCACTGCTCTCATTACCCAGCAGTTGTTGCATAGATACAGGAGGCCAATGTACTGTAGTAATGAGTGAATATTGATTTACAAGATCCCTTTTATCTGATTCTACTACAAGGGGATATTAGTAGCTTGACAATAGGTGTATCAAATTAATCAACTTCAGCTGAGGGTCATTATCGCCACCCTCACCCGTTTCAAATCTTTAGAATTAGTTTTAGTCTTTTGCTATGAGGGAGCTGTTAGCAACAAACCAACAAAAAGCTCACTGTGGTCTTGTCACTATTTTATCGTTGATGCAAGACAATATGTAGTTTTTACCTATTAAGCATTAAACCTGCTTTATTTGATATTATGTGCCCAACTCTGTCTTTGTCCTTTTTGTTGCACAGAGGGCTGTCCTGGTTTGTGCAATGGAAATGGTAGGTGCACTCTGGGTAACAATGGCTGGTTCTGTGTATGCCAGCTGGGCTGGAGGGGCACCGGCTGTGACACCTCAATGGAAACTGCCTGCAGTGATGTCAAGGACAATGATGGAGGTAATATCACAAACATGCATCAACTGGGACTCTTTACTAGATATTATATTATATTTAACTACCTTTTTTGAGAATAAACTGTACCTGCTTTATTTGTTTTAGGCTCAATGGTACTCTTATGAATGTTAGGATAAGGAATAGGTCCCAGTCAGTCGCCTGGACAACAGGTTTTTATACAAGAGCAGGATAGCTGGCCTGAGGCCTGGAGTATGCATTGGCCCCAAGAGAAAGTTCCTGGTCTGCCCTCTAACTAGCCCCAAGCAGATTTAGGCACACACACACAGAAGCAACCAGGGGGCTGCACCACTCTTGAGGCCAAATGGAAGACGTGACTTCCTTTCTTCCAGACCTCATTCTGGGCTTGAGCTATGTGTTATAGCATCCCTTATTTATGCAGGGGTTGCTTGTCTCTGTGCAAAGACCATAGGGCTCTCACTGGCAACGATGGGGTGCTGCTGGGGATTTGACTGACTCCTGACAGCAGAGTTTATTTTTATCACCCATCTGGCCAGATAGGCCCCTGAAAACGAAGGATAGGGAGTCCAGTGACCCACTTCAGGAAAGTAAAGTGCATTGCACAGCTGCTCTGTCTGTCTTGTTCCATTTCATCTAAATTACAGATAGAGAACCACAAGCAATGCTCAAGGCGTTGAATTTCTTTCCACAATTAGATGCATGTAACATAGTTCCAATCATGTATTCAAACAGCAGCCAAAATGAATAATGCCCTAATGACTGAAATACATAGGTATAGTTTCTTTGCCAGGTGTCCAGGCTGTTGTTTAATGAGAGGGTGTGTGTGTGACTTGTTTAATATTGTCAGATGGCCTGGTGGACTGCATGGATCCAGACTGCTGTCTGCAGGCAACCTGTCACACCACCTCCCTGTGTGTGGGCTCCCCGGACCCCCTGGACATCATCCAGGAGACACAGATGTCTTCTGCACAGAGCAACCTGCAGACTTTCTTTGACAGGGTGCACTTCTTGGTGGGCAGGGACAGCACCCACATCATCCCTGGTGCCAACCCCTTTGATGGAAAGTGAGTGACTTGTGCATTACTCCCACCAAACACCACCCAATACAACATTCTGTCCTGGGAAGGAATTTCTGACAACAATGTTGAATTGAATTCTCCTCTTTTATGCGTCATCATTTTTCTTCATACTTCAGCTGTATTGAGAGATGCGATTAGTGCAGCTGGATCAGTTAAATTTGCAATTGGTGAATCTAATGTTTCACTTAATGTATACATGCTTGTGTTGATCTGCTCATTTTCCATTGGATTTAACAGTGATCTAGACTGAATTGGCATCATAGCTAATAATAATTTGTATGTAATTCAAATACTGACATTTTCAGCTGCAAGGACAAATCAAGCGGCGTCTTTTCTTTTCTCATTATTATCGTAGGTCAGTGCAAATACACTGCTGTGGTTTTTACACGGCAAATGCAAAACATTTTTTTAAGCCAGACCAAACTGTCTGTGTGAGGGAGGGGAGTTAGCTATAGGCAATGGAGGCTGAAATGGGAAGGAACTGGTGGCGTGCATAGCTAGACGGATGATAGACAGATGATGATGGACAAACACAGAATGTGGCAACAAGCAAGGAGCATTCCCTGGCACGGAAGGCATCTCATATTCATATATTGTGATTACCTTTACTGTAATCCATCTGAGGCCCACTCCCAGAGGCACAACTCACAACACCTTAGCCATGGAGTCTGAGATGGTTTCATATGAGACAGGTTGGCTGTCAAAGTCCCATAAGATTCCACTGCCTCTCGTTTCCTTTGTCTCCTTCTCTTTTCATCTTTAATCGTTTGTCAGGCTGTGTCGACTTATTTGCATCCCACTTGCTTGGCTCACCTCTGAGTAACAAACAAACAGCAGTCAAAACAAAATTAATTGAGAATAAAATAACTTTCAAAATTTAGTCTTTGGTCATTAAATTTCATAAAATGGTGTCAAAAACAGCAGACAAATCAAACAAGCTTCACATCATACCCCTATTTTTAGTGCAGCAAATTTGTTGCTTTTCCTAATTTCAAAATTGATCTCAACCAGGATAATTTATTAATAGTTTATTTTGCTACAAAGCACATCTTGGTATTGATGTGCTGTTTGTAATGCAACATGGTCAGCATTAGATCCTCAATGCTGATTCTCAATGTTTACAATAAAATATGTTTTTATCTCTGCACTATCACATATCATCAGACATCAGTAGTCTTTGAGTTTGCCGTTAGAAAAAGATATGACTCACAGTTGCAAATCAGTCAGAAAACTCAATCTCTGCGTGTTTTTGAACGTTTTGTGGGAGTAGTCAATACTTGAGAAAAGCACTTGTAACAGACTTTGTGACATTTTCCCTCATTGACATTTTTCTGTCTTTCAAGAACCACTTAACATTTTGCAGTTATTCACTGGACAGGGAAAAAGGAGTAGAGGGTTGAGTAATATTCTTGTCTCTCTCACAAGAAGATGCAGCCATAAATAAGTAAAATCAAGAATCCAGAGATGAGCTGCAAGATTGGAGGCCTCGACACACCTAAAAATATCAGTGATAATCTATTATTCATGCTTGGGATTCATTCCCCACCCACAGACATATATAAGCAGTTATGACAGGGGGCTCTGGGCTTTAGATGAGCCTTACAGGCACGGTCTCAGCGGCTTTCTGATATTCTTGCCCTGGTCACTTGATCACCTCTTTATTGATCCATTAACCACTTCCTCATGCTAGTAGACATGTTGGACTGCTATTTCTGATGTTTCCCACCACAAAAACCTGCAGAGGTGCCACTGAATAAAGCACCTGCCACTGCATAAAACGTCTCAACTCTCCACCATGACACATAACACAAGAGACTGCCAAAGCCCAGCAGTGGATGCTGAATAGAATATTAAGCAGGGAGTAATTGAAACAACTTGGGCAAAGATTGATACCTTGCATGAAATAGCATAAGCCATTCACTTCATTTACACTTTTATTGGTGTTTATAAATCTTTGATTTGCATTAGGCCATTGGTGTCAAAAAACCTCTTGTTTGCATAGCAGCTCTTATATTTAAAGAGCTTAAAATTTACATTTACGTCCCATCCTTTTATGCTCTTCAGTGTGTCAAGCAGCAAAAGAGGAGGTACCAGTGACATGCTGATATTTGCAGGCTTTCTGTGGAAAAAATGTGTTTGGTCCTCATGTTGATGGTACCATCTATTAGTCTCTCTCTGTTTCTTCTGCATGTGATTTGTCTGAAATAATACAGAGCAGTGTAGTTTCCTCACCATTAGACACTGTTAAGGGGGTGTTTTTCAATTCTGTGACAAATATACAATGTGACAGCTCTGTCTTTTATGCTTATTTGTGACTTTTTTCTCCATCTTAGGTTTTTAAGCTAAGGTATTTACTTTCTGGATCTACAGCTGAAACAGACAGTTTGGGATCAAGTAGTATAGCAGTGTTTATAAAAGGACGCTGCTGTTAAGTATCACCAAAGCCCTTTAGGCAAGTCTTGCTACTCCCTTGGCAATGGCAGTGATATTGTGCTAACAAGACTATAGTTATCAATGAATGGGGAGAAAGCCATAATTTTACTTTCAATGTTAATTATGACAAAAAAACAAGTATAGAATCTCTAGTCAAATCTAATAAAAAAGGTTTAAAAAGTTTGTTGACTTGGTCCCCAAGATGAGATTTAAATCACTCATTTTCCAAAGGCCATAATTTCACTCCCGATGCAAAAGGTTTCACTACATCGTCATCTTTTATGGCTCAGTCCAGAGTGCCTTGATGTAACGCCGTCAGTCCCTTTCTGAATATAAGATAATATGTGTATTATTAGCGTGATGTCCTCCTCTTCCATGTCATTCAAAATACATCTGCACCCACTCCTTCCCGCCAGAAAATCAAGCACACTTAATTCAAACCCACAATCAGAAAAGTTTGATAGTTCAGTTTTTCCACAGTTGAGACATTGAATGGAATGTGTTACTGACCTGACATCAGTCCACCCCAATACTCAACTAGACTAAGTCTTGTTATCATAATACTCGCTTTATGAAGAAGATAAACGAGATGATTTCATGCTGAGTCCAACAGCTTTGCCTGTTTATTTTTCACATGTCCTTGCTTTGCCCTCTGTGGATGATGTATGATAAACTGGAGGTTGGTGATATTATGAAGTCCTTTTTGACTTTGTGTATCCTCTTGGACTGGTGAGATCTCATATGGAGAAGAGGTTCCTGCGGCAAATGCTTCATGCTTCCTTTGCTGCTCTTTTGCTGCTCTGCTGTATTTGATGTCAATATTTAAATCATTTGTCTTGACGGCGAGGAATCATCTCCGCATGTGGTTCACAGGCAGGAAGGAGATAGTTCCAGTTTCACAGCTCCGTCTGAAGAAAATGTGGATCATTGTCTCTTCAAACAAGACTCTAAAATAAACTGTTGGCATGAATGATTAATCGTAGACAGCAAGGCCAGTGGCTGGGTTAACCGTAGCAGTAATTCTATGTAAATGCTTCCAGATAGCTCTTAGGGTATGAGCCCAAGGAATCAGAGCAGTATCTCCTTGCTTGTTTACAGTGCAGTGGTGGACAGCCAAGGTCTTCTGAAGGGGACCTAGCCTAATTAACATAAAACTGGGTTCCAGGGGACCAGGATAGTGTGGGGTGAATGATCTTGCCTCTGGTAAGGACATGTTGAGGGCAGCTACTAACACACAAGTGTTAATTGTTTCCAGTGCATGGCAGTGTTTAAGACCCAAATGTATTAAAAATAGCCATGGTCTAATGAGGAAGTGACAGTAAGGCATTTGTAAGGGGCATTTGTTAGGGGATTCTTTTGCAAACGACTGCAGACACGATGGCTGACCGAGAGTTGTGCCTTGGGCGACTGTGGCTTAGGTAGTAAGACCGGTCGTCCACTCATCAGAAGGTCGGTGGTTCGATCCCCAGCCCCAGAAGTATCCTTGAGCAAGATACTGAACCCAATTTGCTGCCTGGGTGCCGTAAGGGCTGCCCACTGTTCCTCAGGGATGGGTTAAATGCAGAGAACACATCTTGCTGCAGCGTATAATTTTATGTGACAAAATAAAGCTTCTTCTTCTTCTTGCCAATGACGAGAGCAGAGCTTTAAAACAGAGACATGGTACAAGGCCTGAACTCATCAGGTCAGTAAGATTAGGAAGTAAATTTGGATGACTTCCCACGGGTGATTGATAGGGACAGATGATCAGATCTAATTTATGCTACTTGTGGAGACCTACTGTCAGCCTGGAAATCTATCGAGGTCTTGCTAACCAGCCAAGCAAGTCTTGCAATCTGTCGTATTGTGTCTCTCTCTCTTGTATTCTGTAATAGAAAAGATAAGTCCTCCTCTTTTAATTAGTGCAAAGGCAAAGTAAAGCTTTCTTATCTCATTATCCTACCATTATGTGTAGAAAACCCCTTAGAGACACCCTAGGAGGTCTAAGTCAGTCCATTTTCTGTTATGAATGTTTCATTTTATTATGTACAGTATTCCATTTTGATAACATCCACATTTACTGTAAACTTATATTTTTTTAAACTTTATACTTTTATACAGTACCAGTCAATAGTTTGGACATACCTTCCCATCCACTTGAATGGGAAACTGTGTCCAAATTTTTGACTGGTACTGTACATTGCTGTGAATAATTGTTGGACCTGCTCCTAGTTTCTTCTCTTTTCGTGTGTATTTTATACTAAACTGTGTCAGATCTTCAAACAAAAATAAACACCAAAAAATGTGACCTGAGCAAACACAAAATGATTTATATGATTTATATTTATATGATAATTGTATTTTATAAGGCAAAAGTATATCCAATACCTAAATCACCTGTGTGAAAAGGTATTCGCCCCCTGAACATAATACAGTAGCTACTTGTGCCACCTTTAGCAGCAACAACGGCAATCAAACACTTCTGATAACTGGGCATCAATCTCTGACATTGCGGTGGTTGAATTTTATCCCACTCTTCTTTGCAGAACTGCTTTTGTGCAGCCACATTGGGGGCTTTGTGAGCATGAACTGATCTTTTCAGGTCCCACCATCTCAATGAGATTCAGGTCCAGACATTAACTAGGCCATTCCAAAACTTTAATTTTATTCCTTTTGTGCCATTCAGAGGTGGACTTATATGCTTGGGATCATTGTCTTGCTGCATGACCCAATTGCACTTGACCTCTCCGATATGCCATTTTTGCCCAGTGTATTTCGAACAGTGGAGCCGTGAACAATGACCTTTATTTAGGTGAGGGAGGCATGTAGTTGCATGGATGTTTTTGGATCTTTTGTGACTTCCTGAATGAGCCTTCATACCAGCCCTTTAGAGAATTTTTGGAAGGTCAGCCACGGAAGGTTCACTATTGTTCCAAGTCCTCTCCATTTATAGATAATGTGTCTCACTGTAGATTTGAATCCCAGAGCCTTAGAAAAAGCTTTGTAACCCTTCCCAGACTGATGTATGTCAGTCACCTTCTTCCTCATCTCCTTTTGATTTAGCCATAGTGTGCTCTGGTACTAACTCCATGCTTCTTAAAATGGTCTATTTAAGTGACGATTTGATTGAACAGGGCTGGTAGTAATCAGGCCTGGGTGTGTCTACTCCAGCTGCAACCAGTTAGTAATGCAGTTTGGTAGTTTCTTTGGATTTCGTTTCTAAGGGGTAAAATACAGTGTAAAATACAGTGTCACACTGGGGTTTTAGGTATTTGATAACTTTTTCGACTTATTGAATAAAATTATGTAAATATGCATTCTGTGTTTATTCGGGTTGCCTTCCCTTGATGTTAGATTTTGTTTGAAGATCCAGCACAGTTTAATATGAGATTCACACAAAAATAAAATAAATCAGGGGTGGGTTAAACTCCATTTCACAGCACTATGACGTGGTGAACAGACTACATTAGAAACATAACAATATAATTAAATTTATTGAAATCCAATATCACTACTACAATATCACTAATTTATAGTATTTACTGCAGGACTATTGTTTTTAAATTGTATTTGTACTGGTTTCCTGCTATAATATAATGTACCCGTGGAGAAAGTAATGGGGTCTTTTTCACTCCCATGCAGCCATGCTTGTGTCATTCGTGGACAAGTAGTGACCTCGGATGGAACACCACTGGTTGGAGTCAACATCAGTTTCATCAACAACCCGTCCTATGGTTACACAATCACCAGGCAGGATGGAAGGTAAGGAATGTTGATGCACACTACAAGAACGGATGCCATGCAAATGCCACTAAACCTTACCTAAACATGCTGTGCACAGATAAGTGATATTTATCTTATTGTCAGATAATGTTTATTTAGCTGTGCTGAATTCTAACGGTGGAAGGGAAAAAAAAACAGTTGCCACTGCAAACTGTGCCACCATTGATCTGCTTTCTGCTTTTATTTGGTCCAATTTTGGAGTTCCCGGCACAATTCCCAGAGAAATCAAACAAAGCCCTTCTGGTATACTCATAAGTTATGCTTCACTATAGCAGCAGGGAGGGGGAAGAATAAAATATGCCAATTTGAAGGACTGGGGCTAGGAAACAGTGCAGATGGACATTATTTGATGATGGAAGATTTTAAGTTTAGGCCACACACCTAAAATTATTTTGCTTTGCATTTGTATCCTCACCTTGTAGCTTAATGATACATTTTGCCATGTATTTAATTTATAAAAGAGTTTCCTAACTTTAACTGTAACTAGTTGTGTAGTTGTTTTAATCTATGCCCTTGAATTAATACAAACTAAATGCAGCGATTAACATGGATCATTACCATTTACATATTTTCTATTACTAAAGATAAATTGTTGAGTTGAAGTCATCACATAAAGTGGAAAAAGTCACAGCCCTCTGTTTGGCTTTCTTTGAGTGACTCTGTGTCCATACAAAAATCTCAAACTTCAATATGTTCAATGTTTTTCTTGGAGCAAAAGAGAAAAGCCTGATATTTTGGCTAATATTGTCTGTATATACAGTACCAGTCAATAGTTTGGACACAGTTTCCCATCCACTTGAATGGGAAACTGTGTCCAAATTTTTGACTGGTAGTGTATATCTATTTATTCATGTCCTTTGCTAAATGTTTTTTGGGTCAGATTGCACACACATGCAATATATGCTCACAACTTCCAATTTCCCTGTATATCTCATAGGGGCCGGTGTTAGTAAGACCTTGTGGCAAGCCAAGCCCTTCTATCACATCTCAGCATGAATTGTTGTTTGCCCTCCAAGCCCCACTTCCTCCTGACACTTTAATCAGTCACTGAAACTCCAAAGGCCCGTATCTTAGCTGGTTTGGTTTTGATCATTCCTGTTTCTCCTCATTACTTCCATCTTCTTGTCAATCTCCTCCTCTCCTTTGTTCGACAAAAATCTCTCATCTCAACCTCATCATCTTCACCTCCCTCACTTATTTCATTCCCCACCCCCCATCCTTTCACGCTCTTCCTCCTCCATTCCCCCCCACAGCCCTTATGCCTTTCCTTTCAGGACACTACTCTTTAACTTATTTCCTGCACTTTCCTTGAGCCAAGGTCTCATGTCTTTTCCACCGCAAGAGTTTCCCTCATTTCTGTCCTTTCCCAATTCATGCATGTCCCATTTTCTTGTGTATCACTTAGTTTTTTTCTGCACAAGACTCTATGCTCTTTTCTCCCTTCCAGCATATGTTTAAACACTACTCCATCTCCCAGGTTCCCCTGTAAACATGGCCAGGCTCCTGCAACTCCCCTGCAATCACTGTAAACTAGCTCAGTGCAGCGTGAAATCAGAATTGCACCTGTTCAGCCACTTAGAAATGGAAAAGCTGTCTCAACTCATTTTTATGATGTGTTCTTTATTATCCAAGGGCTTGGATTTTAAATTACCTTCTCTGCTATCTTGAAAAGTTTTCTGATCTAAATAAAAGCAGTTAGTTCATTTCTTTACAGCTGTGTAGCTATTTTCTGACTGGCTGATCAATGAGACACCAGTTCCCTTTTCTGCTTTTCTCAAATAATAAATAAAAACTGCCAGCTTACAGCTCATTACATTTAGTTGTGTGCAAGAATATCTAAAGGAGCTATAAAAGAAATGATATACATACAGTACATATACACAAATACACATACACACAATCCCTATTTATTCTTATAAACCATTGCTTACTTCTTGATAGATTTTAACATCAGCTAGGTCCAGTTCATTACAAGTATACATTGGCTGTGAAATGATTGTGTGTAATTTCTAAGAGGCTTGCCAAATGGCAGGGTTAGCTCTTTGAGCTCAATGCATTTCCTGAGGCCATACACAAGCAAGGCTGTTGTGGGTTGCTTAATATTTTTTGTCATATAGCTTAAAGCTGTTGTCATGATTGATAACAGCCAATGAATCCCTTCATCGATTGGCCACGCTGCCCATGAGTATCTGTCCAGAAGTGTTTTGAGTGCACATAGCTTGAGCCTCCCAGGTGTCATGCAGACTGACCGAAGCAGCTGTATCTGTACTAATGGATCATAGCAGCACAAGGGTACCACTATCACATCCCCCATTCACTCTGTGGCCTCAGTATTGAGGTGCAAAATCTCTTTTACCCAGTCAAGGGCAAAAACAAAGCTTTATTTATCACCACATCAGGGTTAGATTGAGCAGATTCTTTATATAGTAGCTTAAACCAAGAGGGATGTTAGGTGGTTTAGAGGCCACTATTTGGACCAGCTTTCTTACCTGTAATTTGGAAAAGTTTCCCATGTGAGGATGAGATCCTGTCCCAGGGGCTTGTGGGTGATCAGGTGCTAATTGGCTCTAACAGAGAAGTGGCAATAGCTCCAAAAGTCCAGTGCAGGTGCATGCATGCTGTTGTCAAGATGCAGCAGTTTGAGCTTATGAAATTGCCAGTGTTCAATCTGTTTACTGAGATTCACTTAGGTCACACCAGAGGCAGAGGCAGAGGCCCTTAAATGCAGCAGTGGATGGGATTGCATTCCGAGGCTTTTAGACTGATGTTAGAATGGACGGTCTTCATCTAAGGGATCAATAGAGAAGTAGCAGCTGCCTCCATCCTGCAGCACAAATCTCTCTCTTTCACACATATGAATGTGAGCACAGAAGCTGTGCATTACATACGCATGTGGGTGAAACTGGCCTAAACCTAAAGCCTGCATCTGCTATATCACAGTCTTCAAATAAAATATAGATTATTACATTAATTAAGAGATGTGCCTCTAACATTGTGATTAATCGTCCTACTGCATTCTCAGCCTGTTTGTGCCTAAATGATAACACTAAATAGTAAAATACTATAATTTCTTGACAGCTCTCATTTATTAAAACATGAATTTAATACTCTTTGATCTGTTATAATAACACTTAATTAGAAAATAGACACTATATTCACAGAAAATTGTGGCATGGTTTAATCCTCTGCACACAACAGATTATATGGCTCGCTAATGGGGATTTTCACAGTATTTATTTGAAAAATATATAATTTATATCCACCGTACATGTCTCGACATTCATACTCTCTGACATTGCGCACGTCTGTGTTCCAGTTTTGACTTGGTGACCAATGGGGGCTTAGCTGTTGCCCTGCACTTTGAGCGAGCTCCATTCATCACTCAGGAGCACACTCTCTGGTTACCATGGGGACGCTTCTTTGTCATGGACACCATCGTCATGCGGCATGAGGAGAATGACATCCCTAGCTGTGACCTCAGCAGCTTCACCAGGCCCAGCCCCGTGGTGTCACCAGCTCCTCTCACTGCATTTGCTGGCTCCTGCTCTGAAAGGCGGACCATTGTACCCGAAATACAGGTGACCAATCTGCATCTCTTCACTGCCCTGCAGGTTGTGATCTACATGGGTCTCTCTTTCCAAATGAAACATGCCACACATCTGGTTGAGACTCTGAAGACTATTCGTCAAGTACATGAGTAATAGTAACTGTGGCTCATGGCAACACTGTGATGTTACCTCTCTAGTGTAACTGAACTGTGGAACTTAGCCAATTTGCAATGTGCATTGTAGTGTCTCAATGCAGAGTGATGATGCTTACCTTACGCACAACCGCCTGGCCGGACGTTTTTAATTTCTCCTATGCTGTAGTCTCCTAGGTTTAGCACACACCGGTGAAAGGATTTTGCTTTTATATTTCATGACTGTATCTGTTTTACTATCTGTTTACACGTGGATATGTCTCGTTGGTGAAAGCACTTCCAAGGACTTGTGTGTGCAGTTGAATGTGTGGCTTCTGTGTGTTTAGCGGGCATCGCTGTGCCCTTCTCTAATTACTTTGTCTCTGCACTTAACTTCAAAAGATTTATGGCGTATCAATGAATTTAGTATTCGCTGCTCTCTATTTATAGTAGCCTTGTCTTTCTTTGCAATGCCTTGAGCTGTCAGAGTACCATACCTCATCAAAGGGAATTCTGATGAATGAACCAAGCATAGGTATACTCTATTTTAAAATAAACACATCATAGTGTAAGTGACATGCCATCGTAAGTGCACTGTGAAGCATCATAGGTGACTTAATTAGAGCAGAGAGGACTTGGTCAACCAGACCACTGGTGTCAACCCTTGATCCTAAATGTGAACAGCTTATAATGCTGACCCATCGTTTTATCGCCCACAGGTTGCAGGTCTATCCTCTCTGGAAACTTCTAAGGCAATGATGTATTCTCTTCCTAAATCTACTTTTATTATGCTATATATTATCTGACTGCACAGCCCATGAGCCCAAGGGCACTCCTTTGATGCCATTTTCATATGGATTGCCGGCAAGACTATTGTCCTAATGAAGGACTTGCCATTTTTGAATCAATTATGAAATATACTCACTGGAGTACATAATGGTGATATTTTTCATTAGATTCCCTTTAACACATGGAATGTCCTCTAATTAATGTTTCTAATCTTTCCACGGGGTCATATATTTTGTCGGAGGCAAGTCTTTGAAAAATATGTCCCAAAGGTTATAGAGGCCACTGAGCAAAGGAGTGACAGATTATTAATCTGCAGGAAATATAGGGATGCAGAGGCATAAAGTAGAACTATTATCATTTTGATGTCCTGTCAGTTTCCTTCTGGATTTATGTTTGCTTTCTGTCACTGATAAGCTTTGTTTTTTGGCCTTTTTTTGGTCCATATAGTCTCTTCAAGAGGAAGTGTCTATACCAGGGACGGATATGAAACTCAGCTATTTAAGCAGCAGGTCCCCAGGATACAAGTCTATACTGAGGGTGACCCTCACACACTCCACGATCCCTTTCAACTTGATGAAGGTTCACCTCATGGTGGCCGTGGAAGGCAGGCTGTTTAGAAAGTGGTTTCCTGCTGCTCCAAACCTCTCGTATGATTTTGTGTGGGACAAGGCTGATGTCTACAGTCAGAAGGTCTATGGCTTGTCTGAAGCTTTTGGTAAGTAACCAAGTGTAACTTCTACATAATGCACATTTTTGCATTTTTGGTCTTATCTTACAGAGGTGTTTTACTAATTCTAGTTTTATTTTTGCTCCCTTCCTTAGTATCTGTGGGTTTTGAGTATGAGTCATGTCCAGACCTCATTCTATGGGAGAAGAGGACTGCTGTTCTTCAGGGCTACGAAACCACTGCCTCCAAACTGGGAGGATGGACTGTAGACAAGCACCATGCTTTAAATATTCAGAGTGGTGAGTCAACTGGCAAACCATTTTTAGAGTCATATTCTCAACCACACATTCATTAAAATCACTTAACACAGATGAAATCAGAATTTTGACAGGTCAGTAATAGTTAAGTTTTTAAATTATCACTGTAAGGTGAACACTGCAGATTAAATTGCACTTGTAGGAATTTGTATCAATGACACAGCATAATAACTACATTAGATCACTTTTGTGCATTAATACTGTACTGTACATACTGTAATTCTTCTACAGAGGAAGGAGAGTGCTGCTTTTTGTCCCCTCACCATCTTCGCTGTACAGTTTTTCTAACCCCGTCCTCCCTCATGGCACCGCCATGTCTTGTTCATGCCTAGCATTTTTAGAATCATCCTATAATTTAATTGCTGTCAGTCTGCTACTCCCAGCAGCAGCAGCAGCCCCCAAGATTAAATCACGTCCTAAGAAGTGGATGCTTGGCTGATCATTTCTGATAGACCAAATGTTATGCTACTGAAGAAGCTCAAGTCTCCAAGTGCTATCAGAAGCAGAAAAACTACCTCACACATGCAGATGCTGAATTTCAAATATGGTTACGTTAATTTGTCAGCAGAAGCAGCTTTGACTTGCTGGTACATTATGAACATTTGTAGAGGAGGTTGACTCTAATCGAAACATAGCTTCCATGTGTATGTGGCTGCACGTCTGAATTCCTTGGGCTCCATTTTTGTTCACGTACAAACCAGGTGGAGGTAGAAAGGCAAGCACCGTTTTTAAGGTCAACTCATTTTTTACGTTCTTTTGCATTTTGTGCAAATTAGGTGTAGATTTCACCATTTTCAGACATTTGACTTTAAGGGACTCCTTCTACAGCTTTTACCCGATCAACACATTAATGATAAAAATTCATCAAAAGTTTTCGTATCAAGGTGGGGCCACGGGGGTGTTTTGATCATTCGCTATGAAACAGGAAGTTTGTAATTCCCTTGTCCATAGTCCAATCTTTGCCAAACTTCACTTGGATAACACCCCAGCCTGAAGCCATCCGTGTCAGAATGCACTTACAGTGATAGCGCCACCTACTGACAGTGGGAAGTAAGTCTTTTGTGACAACAATTCATCATGGTGTGGTCTTAACATTTTATACAGGAAGAGAATGTACAATTACTGAGTGTTCTCTAATGCCACATGGGGGACACAGAAAGTAATATTGTAAAGTTTTGAACGGATTTCAATCAAATTTTGTGGAAAGGTGGGCCTTGGAGGGAAACAGATGATTAGATTTTGAGGCTTATTGAGAGGATGGTATGCATCCAGGATCCACAACATCTCCCTCAGTAAAAGAACTTCGACTGCGTGCGAAACATCATCGTCATACCAAGCCAATCAGAGGCAGAGTAGGGCAGGCATGGCGTCGCTTTGCCTTGGTATGCGCTCTCAGAGTGCCCTCTAGTTTGTGCCTGTGTGAACGTTTTCCAGCTCCAAGGTATTCCACTTGGTTCCCTGCTAAGAGCAACTCTTATTGCAAACATCCCTAAATATTCATCTTTGGATGCAAAGTCATTGTGGTAAAATAATACCTTCAATAATTACAAATAATGGAAACACATTTCATATTTTTGTAGTGTACTAACTGCAGGAATATAATTTCCATTACACATGAGAGGATTTTTAGTAAATTCAGGATGAAATGAACCATCTTCTGCTATCGGTAACATCATTTGAATACTGTATATTCATTATTGGGCTGCTGTCTAATGCCAAGAAGTTTATCTTGGGAAAAGCTGGCTTGGATGCATTTCCTAGCTTATTGGAAAACATTCTGCTGCTGTCAACGATAATTAGAGCTGCTGATTTAACGGACTATTGTTTAAGCCCACATCTGGTCACTAAAACTGCTCAAATTAGCCATTACCCTTTGGCCAAACCTATTTTCACTCGCTCCCCTAGTGTGCACTTGCATTTTTACCTGCTTGCAATTTTAGAAAAAAAGAGGCCAGTTTTCAAACTCTGCTCAAACTAAACAGGTTGCAGGTGTTACCTGTTCGTTTTCTGTGCCCTCATCAGGTATTCTTCATATGGGCAATGGGGAGAACGTTTTCATTTCCCAGCAGCCTCCTGTAATCGGCAGTGTGATGGGGAACGGGCGCAGACGCAGCATCTCCTGCCCCAGCTGTAATGGCCTTGCTGACGGAAACAAGCTGCTGGCCCCCGTGGCTCTGGCCTGTGGCTCAGATGGAAGTCTATACGTGGGTGACTTCAACTATGTGAGGAGGATTTTCACCACAGGGAACGTCACCAGCGTCCTGGAGCTCAGGTAATGGAGGAGTAGGCTAATATTCACTGAGGACCATGTGCTCAGATGGGCTTGCACACAGATTATAAACTGCTGAGGTCCATTGAGAAACAGGAATGCCCTCAAGGCCCTGGATTGATAGTTTTGCCTCTCTCATCCACCTGTATCATCTGGAGTTTTGACCCTGATGTGGACTGAAGAGATTGTAATGGGTTCTCAAGAGAACCTATGAAAAAGATTTATTTCTTTGTTAAAGTCAGCAAAGAGAGGTTTGAGTAGATAAGGAATGTAATGGCTTGTCATAATTCTCTTTAAATTCATTCTGTCCACTAACAACTATTTTTAATTCTATCCACTAACAACTAACATTTCCTCTCATTTCTCTTCCTCTCTCTGAAAGAAATAAAGACTTCAGGCATAGGTAAGAAATTCCGTATTTGCTTAAATTAATACAGAAGAGGGTACATTCCATACGTGATGTTGAAGTGACATTTCGAGCCCATTTCATACAAGCACTTGTGAGCAGCTAAAATATCACATCTTAAGATATTGACTGTCATTTTCATCTTCACGAAGCTTAATGTCTAGTCTCAGTGCCCAGTTCTCTACAGCTTTGTTTGCCATTTTCCAAGGAATTTTAACATTTCACAGTGAGATATAGAATTAGTTTTATTAGACACAACCACACTGCAAGAAATCCAAAATTTATGAAACACATTTTTCCTTGACAGTATCAGAGAGGTGTTTATGCAACTTTATAGCCATCAGTTCTACAGTATTAGTTGTAGAATGAAGTCTATGGTGCTTTAGAATTGAATTATACTGATAGTGATAAATACATTATAAGTTTGACAGCGCCCGTGTTATTTGTGGAACACCCTTTTATATCATGCTTCATAAAGGTTTAGGTGAATTCAGAAGATTTTATCAGTGGCTTAATATATGAACACTCTTTTTTTTTTCTTGGCAGGTGTCATTGAGGGAAATCTCTGTGATATCTCTCTGATAACATGTCTTGGTTAAAGGATTATTGATAGATTTTCCACCAGAGGGTCATGACACGCATATTTGTGAGGCTTTTTCCCAGGCGCCGTAATGTAATGGCAGCCCACTGCTCCTCAGGGATGGGTCAAATGCAGAGAAAGAATTTCCCCCTGTGGGATTAATAAAGTATCTAAAAAAAAAAAAGACTCTATCTGGGGAATATTTCGTCAAACTGAGGATGAAAAGACAAAGAATGCTTGGCACTGGCCTCTATTTTCCAAAATTACCACATAAGCAAAACATTCAAAGACTCGATTGCTTTTTCTGTCTCTCTGTTGTTTTTTCATAATATTTCAAATGTCCTTGTGCAGAAAAATCATGTTGACATGTAATACACTTATTTAAAATACGAAGAAACATCAAAGCTCTGTCCCTTTGGTCTCAACACCCCAAATATATTTGCATATTAAGAGGAGATTTATCCTGAAAACACAGCATGCATCTGTATAAAATGGGTGGCTGCCTCTTGTTCATGTATGAGCTTGTGATAGAACTGGGAGGTGGGTGATCTCGAGACAATGCTCACTGACCCCCTACGAAGGATGTCCCCATCCACTCCAACCATGCGCCCTCTATTGCCATGCCAGCATGCAGCAAAATCCAATTATCTTCTACAAACTAGATGTTGTCAGTGAATATAGATGGAGTATGTGGCCACAGCTCAAGGTCAGCGAATCCCGCCTTATAGTTTCAAACATGGTGGGGGACCAATGCTGTTATACATGCAACTAGGAGCTGATAAGGTATCAGCTGATTGCACATGCCAGATAGAATGCAAAGTGGAATCCAGTTATTGAAGCTTGCTACTGACCTACTCTACCTACCCTACAGCCACTTGTACCTGGAATGGACTATACACTCAGTCAACTTGTAACATGGCAGATTGTGACATGTGCGCCTGAGGTTTGCTGCAGTGTCCTGTCATCACTGATTCATTGAAGGTCAATTGTCATTTAAAATTATGTGCTGGACTTGACAATCTACAGACCCACTAGTCTTTCTTCTTGTTGTACTCTAACAATATAAGGTTTGGCACTGTCATGCCAATCGAAAGCTGTGACAGAAGCCTCAAGGTTATAGTTGAAATTCTGTCTTAATCCACTTTGAATGATGTCCTGTTGACAGGTTTCTCCATAATGCTTTATTATGTCTGGCAGAACTGTGCTGTAGCCTGTCCTGATAGCTGTGGTCATTTTTAAGGTGGCACTAGCCACTTGCTAAATTGGTGCCTTATTCTATCTGAAAAACAGCCCCCAAAAAAGTAAAGATGCTCAATTTACAATAATTACATTTTATGTCCAACTGGTAGCAGCAAATTATCACATTTGTAAAGCTGGAACCAACAAATGCTTTACCCTTTGATTATTGAATAATGATTATTAATGATGATATTAATAATGACTATTAGTTTAATAGATTAGCCAACTTGTTGTTGATAAATATTCTTATCATCAACTATTACAACTAGTTAAAAGGGGCCAGTAAGCTCTACACATTGGGGCTTCTTATCGCTGTCTATGTCATATGCTATATTTATGAGAGCACAGATTCTATCAAATTTGATTTGATAGAATCAATAGAATCTACAGTCCTTCTTGTAGTTTCTAGCATTCAGTGAAGCTAGTGCCAGTTATCATAGCTGTTTCAGCAGAAGATCATTTTGTTTATTACAAGCAAGATAAAAATGTTTTAATGAAATAGTCTTCTATGTCGTTTACGATGTATTTGTCATCTTCTTTGCCTGACACCTATTCTGTCTGGAGTATGCCAATAGATTGATTCTGTCCGACCACACGAGGATTCATTATTACCTCTGCCAGTAAGGTTATGTTTTATTTCGTCTATTTTCTTTTTGTCAGGTGGGGCCACCTCCTGTGGATATGAATGGTTACTTTGTTGATTTGATTGGAAGTTTAATAGGATGTGTTTTTTTTTTTCTTTGCTGGAATCTGTGCTGATGGGCGCAGAGTTTGTTGGGATTGCTGCTTCAACTCTGCATTTATGTTTTGCTAGAAGAAAAAAAAAGTCACAAGGAAAATGGAAAACAAACTGAAACATGCTCGTTTTTACTTCTTGTACTGTTAATCAAGCAGCTGCTACATTATAGAAGCTGTTGCTTTATATTGTTGTTTTCAGATGACATCACAGAGATTTCTGGAGACAGGAAAAGTAATTAGGATTTCCATCCAACGGTCCAATATACCCTGCTGACTGAGTCCCACTAGATCCTTTTTTTCATTTTTGTCTCCCTAACTTTGGATACCCTGTAGCAATATGAGTGTTTCAGGAATTTGAAAGACACTAGACATCTGTATCTATACATATACAGTATTTTTACATTTTAATTGTATTACACGAGGTTTCTTATTGAAAGCACTGTCACCCTCCCAGCTTTATTGACATGTGCTTCTTCCTCCCTTTTCCCTTCTCTCAGCAACAGCCCTGCTCATAAGTACTATCTGGCCACCAGTCCAGTGAACAGTGCTGTGTACCTTTCGGACACCAGCAGCAGGAAGGTGTTCAAGGTTAAATCCCTAAATGTTGTTAAAGATGTGGCCAAGAATCTGGAGCTGGTGGCTGGAACTGGTGACCAGTGTCTGCCTTATGATGATACTCGCTGTGGGGATGGAGGAAAGGCCACTGAGGCCACTCTCACTAACCCGAGAGGTATTGTATTGATGTTACTATAATCAATGAACTGTGCAGTTACATTGGGGGTCTTGTTTTATTACCTCTTCTCAAGTTGACTAGATATCTGGATATTTAAAGGCGATAGCCCCAGAGGCTTGATCAATAAGTTTTCATGCATTAAATTATCTTCTCTTATCTCCATCCCTAACTACTTACATGTAATTCACTAGCTTCAGTTATTTTAAAATTAGTTTTTATACTATGACTTTCTATGTGCTTTAATAGATCTTCTTTTTCTTGTTGTTTCCATATTTGGATGATGCATTAGTCATTAGATCACATGCTTGTGTTTTGTCCTCCTTTCTGAATTTATGAATCACATGTTCTGAAATAGCACTCAAGTCCCACTGCAATGTGCAACATGCAGGGCATAGTCCACTATGTTAAAAATAGAACATTTTGCCATAACTACAGTAAACTAGATGCTTAAATATTGTTTGACAGAACCTGAATAGAAAAATACAGATTGGCATAGCTAAAGATAGCATTCTCAGTTGCATTTTTGTTTGAGTCAGAAAGAGCATGAGAGAAAGAGATGGCATTGAAGACAGTTTAAAAAAAAGATTTATAAATAAATACATAAATAAAAGTAAATACAGTACTCCTAAAAGAAACATCATTACATTAGTTTGCATTGCCACGATTAGCCTATATTTTTATAACAGTGAAGAGTGCTTTATTCCATTCTGTTTTATTTTCTTATCTGTGACTCACTGATAAGCAAAATAACTGATGAATATTTTCCTCTCCTGTCCTTTGGGTGACTTTTCATCTGCAGGCATTACTGTGGATAAATACGGTGTAATCTTCTTTGTGGATGGGACCATGATTCGCAGGATTGATCAGAATGGTATCATCTCTACTCTTCTGGGCTTCAATGACCTCACCTCTGCCCGACCTCTCAGCTGCGATGCTGTGATGGACATCTCTCAGGTATGGCCTCTCTGACCTGAGCAGCCAGCATATGTCTTCCTGTCTCTCAACCTACACCAGTCTCCTTGACTTACCCTATCTCCAAAATGCTTACATTCCCATGTGAGCTCTTAACCTGGATCTAGGGGTTGTTGGTATATATTTATTTACTGCATGAAGCCAGTTTTTAGATTCACATTACTTGTGATGGATTCTTAGAAAGGGGAAGGCAGTTAGAACCTGCATGCATTAGCATTAAGTCAGGACTCTGCCAACAGTTTTTAGACTGAATGCTGTTTTTCTTTGAAAACATAAGCCCTAGTCAGTACACTCTCTGGGCTTCTTTATGTAGGCCTGAACAGTTAATCAGAAGTGAAACATTAAATTCGTAGATGGTGCAATTTTTTTGGAAAAAGGAAAAACGTGTCACAATATATCGTTGTAAATGAAGCAGTGTGTACAGAATGCCAGGGCCTACGAATCGTATTCTCCAGACATGAGGGACAGACATTTTCTCTGAAAATGAGATGCAAAAATTACCATTAATTATCCACTGAAATTGTGACTCAGTCACATTCACTATATCTGTCAAAATAATTACAATATGATTTGTTTTGTATATCGCACACCACTACTGTTATTTGTCATGAATGACATCTGATGAAATAGTTCAGGGCATATCTCAATTACTCTACAAGATTACGTTTGTTAAGCAGCAAGGCAGCAAAAAAAAAAGACTAACTGGCGCTGATAAAAACATAACCTCCATGTTATGGGAAATAAATGAAGGATTTAATACGTTGCACTTGATACTTGCAAAACCTGCATCTCTGACCAGAGAAATGGATGTTAAATTCATCAAACCAAGAATTGTCTGGATTTGCTAACCTGGATCTCATTGGTCCAGAATATTATGAATTCAGGAAAGCAACCCGCACACAGCTGTGTCAGTCTAGTAAATTATAAAATTTAAATAAGCTCAAAAAGCAATTACAAATGAAAAATGAATACGAGCAGTTAAAGGTCTAGGCTGTGGGAACTCACAGGGACTGGAATATGTATAGCATGGGGTATGGAGCCGAAACTAGCGGTGGCACTGTAGAACTGGGAACCTCGATGTCTGTGTCAAGTGACCACACAATCCCAAGTGCAAAGGACTTTTGACCTATAGCTGTAGGGGAATGATGAGGATGACCTATAACCTTGCTGGCTCTCAATTTATGCACACATGTTCACTCATGCATGCAAACACATGTGCGCACACACATAAACACACATGCACACATATGTACCAGACCACTGCACCAGACAGAACACCTCCCCTAGGCAAGGACACCACTGTGGTCACTTCATTCTGTAACTCCGTGACTTTCATTTCGAGGTGACGAGACACTTTCTGCATTCTGCAGCCACTTTTGGCGTGGCTACATTTTTCTGACCTTATAAGTTTCAACCCATTTAATCATGTTTTGTGTGAAGGCAGTCGTGTCGTGGAGAAAAGGAAAAGCTAGTTTATGTTCTCAATATAACAATTTGTTAAATACTGTTATTCCTTAATTTGTGCTCTTATTTTGATAATTTGTTGCTTAAATTGTGTTTATTATTTATGGAATGAGATACTCACTTTCAAGCTCTCTGCATCGCCAACTAAAAAAAGACACAAAACCACCCTTCAATGAAAAAAATGTACAGTAGTTGTACATTTAGCTGTGCTGTCTCTTCCTAATAGAGGATCAAACATTTGTATAGATCGAACATCAGCCTTTTTTTCTCTCTACATTCCACATTCCCTCATTTAGATTAAAGCACAGGAGATCCTCTTGTGGGAGGGCCAGGATTGGTTCAATGAAAAGCAAAACTATGAATGGCTTTGTGCAATTTGGAAGTGTCCTGTATCCGATTATTTTATGAGGCAATACCCGCAGTTATTACCCTGATTCAAGTCTATTTTACTATGTGTGATGCAAGCTCCCAGGTAGCAGGGAAACAAAGATTAAGAGTTCTTGTTGATCTCATCTATACATCTGCATGTATACCTGTTTGAACGCATGTTTTTCTATGATCTTATCTCTATTTTGTTTATATTTTCCACCACGGGTTAATGTGACTTCATGATAACTGGCCTACAATGAGCTGAAAAGTTCACTGATGCTAAATAATGTTCATTTGTGATAAAGGTTAAAGATTATCAATAGATCAGCAGTCACCAGCCTCCTTCTCTATATAATTACTGCCCAAAAAGTTGATCGTGGGACCCCCAAATTCGGGAAATTGCTGGGCACCCATCAGTCACGATGACCAGCAGGCTTTCTGTTAAACTCAAAGGGGATGCAGTAATTAAAAAAAATATTTTATAGAGTTTCAGGACATGTTCCTTGAGTATTGTGCTGCTTTGGGGAGCCACTTTTTTGTTTTTACCTTTTTTATCTCTGTGTATTGCACAGCTTACTTTATATCTTCAGCACATCAGCCAGCACTTTCTGTACCTTCAATTTACCAAGAGTAATGTGCATTTTGATTTTTAACTGTATGTAAAAGCAACTTGGCATCGTGTTATTGGATATATGATGGACAGTCAGATATGTGCACATCGACATCATGTGAGCTAACATTTTGCCATTTTTTTAAAGTTATTATTAGTAATTTTGGATAAAGCAAAAAAATACTGAGGTGCCACAGAGCTGAATTATTTGCAAGTTCACTCATTCAGTGGTAGTAGCTGCTGTTTATTTAGGAGTTACCTGAGGATGATTTGTAATTTTGGAGAGGTGCTGTATGTGTGCACCTCCACCAACTGAAGGCAAACAAATTGTGGCACTTTTCGCTGCAGCTGACATATGAAAAAAGATAATATTCAGCGGTTGTCATGTTTGAGGAGGTTACGCAGTTAATGGTCCTGCTACTGTACATTTCTTTAATTTAAGGGTGGCTTTGTGGTGTTTGGTTTGCAAGAGAGCGACAGGCAGAGCTGTCAAGTGTGTGCTTTATGCCAAAAATAAACTGAGAGCACAAATTAAGTAATCCATGTACAAAAATTATTTAATGGACTGCACAAATCACATGACAGTGAGCACAAATTAGTTTTGTTGAAGTACTATTCATTCTCCTTTTTTATTCTCTAAACCTCTTATTTATAATTACAAAAAGTGCTAAATGTATTGTGTGTGTTGTCTGCTTTATCTGTGCTTGTTTATGTTTTACTCCTAGGCAAAGACTACTCCCTGGGTTTAATGATGGGTTTTGATGGATGTCTAAGCCCTGCTTGTGTTCATGCACTAGTCTGTTTCTTGCGCCATTTTATATGTCACCGAGAACTACGAGCAAACGGGACCCGATGGGGTCTCTGATGCAAGTGGAGAAAAGCTTTGTGTGTTGAAATGATGTATTCAGTGGAGAGAGCAAAGCATCCAGCTGTCTATATCCAGACCCCCGGGGGGGGGGGGGGGATTCCATTCCCCTTCTTACTCATGCTTGCTGCTCCCTTGCCCCCTGCACACAAACACATGCGCCTAGATGCTCACCATCTCAGCACCACAGCAGCGAGGACACAAGCAGACTGACTGTAGCTCTACATCGATGACAAATCGCACAAGCACAGCCAGAGACACTCAGACAGTTAAAAGCATCCATTAAAAATTCATCCAGGGCACATGGCCTCCTTCTTCAAACACTCCCCAACCCCTCACTTAGGACCAGAGTTTCACTGTGGAAGGCTTATCATAGTGGTCATTACTTTTTCTGTACCTTACCTGTTCCAGACCCCCCAAAAAATTTCAAATGTCTCTCTCCTCTGATGAGGTCATTCTTGTCTTGAGCTTGAGTAGCATACTGCAGTAAAATTTCCTCTTAAATGCAACTCTGTAACCTTTCCCTCTCTCAACTTTTTATTACCATGCAAAAGGACAATGGTTTGACCTCAATCAAGAGTGTATTGATTTGTTTATACCAAGGCCTTTGGTGCTTGCTTTTGCTTCAGAAGTTTCTTACACTCTCTTTTTGAAGTCTTGAAAAATGTCTCTACATGCGCTGTTAAGTTCAAACCTAAACAAAGGGATATCACGTATTGGAAAAAAAAAATCACTTGTACTTAGTTTCAAAGGTGTTCTAGACTAACTAAAAAGTTGGCAGCGACAGAAAGCTTTATCAAGGCTATGACTGTGACATTCAATTCAAAGTGTCTTCAAATAATGATAAATTACTCTTCTTCAAACAGGCATCGCACTGGTATGAGCAAAGAATGAAGAGATAACCAATGGAAAATGTCATTATAATTCTAATGTAACAACAAAATACATTTGAAAACAGTTGTGTGTGGTGTGTCGGTGGAAATTCATGACTCGATTCCTTGGCTAATGAGCGCATTTTGGCTTTTATGCTGGTGGCGGCTGTGTCAGGGAGGCACTGCTGACAGCCAGCACACTGTATAAAGGGGAGGGTATGATCAGGTTACAGCGTCTTGAGAAATATCCCCTCATCAGTCAGAGTGGCGTGAAAACCTCCTTACAGGCAGCTCCCCTGAGCCACTCCACACTCTGGCTTATGAAATATTTAACCACCGGTGTTGACAAGAAATAGGTTTTAAGAAATTGGTAGTCTCCTCTTCGTTTCCAAAGTAAATGCATTTGTTGCTCACTGAAAGATGACACTGATCCATTGCCATTATTCTGATTTTTGTATTTGGCCTTATTATATAAGCCTCCGCTTTTTAGTGGTGGATGATGGGATGATGTGAGGTTTATGGGATGTGAGCTGTATGTGAAGTTAAAAAAAAAAATTTAAGTGAAGGTGGACAAATTTATACACATTCAAGTAATCCCTTCATTAAATTCTCCTATCAAACACAGATGAAATTTGGTGCCAGTATTGCCCTTTAAATGAGAAAATTAGGAATATGTGTTGATGGCAGGTAAATAAAACCCGTAATATGGCTGGCATGCTTTTATCAGAAAGCTGTTAGCAACCTGCCACTTTGCACGCTATTGAATAACATGTTTTGTCTTTCAGGAGCCCTGTGTTTTGTGTTTTCCATTTGTAACACAGAGTGGCAAAATAAATTGCATGTATGATGTCAACCTTGACTTTTTTCCACACATTTGTCAGTGGAAATAAGTTTCTTGTGGCATTTAAATCCTCAGGTTTTTACATTCATGAATAAGAAACCTTCATTTTCTGAATTTATCGTTTAACCGCAGACAGTTGGCCAAATAGTATCTCTACTGTTCTCTAGAATCTCAGAATTGTTCATGTCACATTTGTCTATTTCTTTTCGCTTTCTACTCGCCTGGCTTACCTAAAGTATGCAATTTAGGTTTATAGTCCAAAACACAAAATTAATATGATATGAAGGTCAAGGTAACAATTCACTTAATGTTAACATGCACATGACTTGATGCACAAGAGATTTTTCCCTAGTCAGTTATCCTGAAAAAGTCTTTTGCAGCTTACATTTCCAGGTCATGATGACAAATTACTCAACCATAGGAACAGCTACATTAATTAATTCACCTCCCTCATATTCCACTTGTAGGACACGGTATTTAAAATGATAGTAAGGGCACTCTCTTCTAATAGGTTTCCCAAAACACGAACCTGTCTTTGTATTTTGGCCCAGGTTTGAATCAATCTCTTTTGTTGGTGTTCCAAGCCGTCTATTTAAATATAGCACCTTATATTGCGTTCCCCGTGGGATCATGTGTGAGAGGGAGACCAGTAAATTGGATGAATCCAATCATTCCAATTTGTTAAAAGCCTGATACCTTATTAGGATAACAATAAGTCATAATTTAGGAGGCCAGGGGGAGCCTAGGCTTTAATTTGCTAAGTGTGCTCCAGTTTCTTTTCAAGGACTCATGCAAGCTCTCATAATTTCAAAATTAATAATAACCCACAGCAAGGAAAAACAGTGACTCAGTGGAGGTAAAGGATGCAGAAGCCCAGTCCTTGGGTGTTCAGAGATATCATGATCAATTGCAGTGTGCTTTGTTATCATTTGAATGATCTCTCCTTGTTATGCCCTTTCTTGCTGCTTTTATTGTTATCATCTCTGATCTTAAAAATCATGTTTTTGTGTTTTCCCTTTTTACAGTACACCAACTGCTGTTTTCCTCCTTATCAGATAATAAACATTTTCAAAAAATATTTTTGCTTCTGGTGTAAGATAGCTCACAGCATTTCTTTGTGAGCGGTTTTCAATTATTCTTCTCTTGAGGGACTGTTTCCCTCTGATAAAGTGAAAAATATGTGGATCAATAAGAGTATGGTCTGTTTTTGTGACCTGGGGCTGATGGTGTATTTTTGGTGTATTTTTCCTCTTAGGTGCGTCTTGAGTGGCCCACATCTCTGGCAGTGAGTCCCATGGACAACTCCCTGTTCGTCCTAGACAACAATGTGATACTCCAGATCTCAGAAAACCATCAAGTACGTATTGTAGCCGGCCGGCCCATGCACTGTCAAGTGCCCGGAATTGACCATTTCCTCATGAGCAAAGTGGCTATCCATGCCACCTTGGAGTCCGCCAATGCCCTCGCCGTGTCCCACAATGGCATTTTGTACATTTCTGAGTCGGATGAAAAGAAAATTAACAGAGTGCGACAGGTGTCCACCAATGGAGAGATTTCCCTGGTTGCAGGGGCACCAAGTGGCTGTGACTGTAAAAATGATGCCAACTGTGACTGTTACTCTGGAGATGAAGGCTATGCCAAGGATGCTAAGCTTAATGCACCCTCTTCTCTGGCAGTGTGTCCAGATGGAGAGCTTTATATTGCAGATCTGGGCAACATTCGTATCCGCTTTGTCCGCAAAAACAAGCCCTATCTCAATCCCCTCAGCATGTATGAGGTGTCCTCTCCCATTAATGATGAACTCTACCTGTTTGACTCGAACGGCAGCCACATTTTCACACAAAGTCTGGCTACAGGAGACCACCTCTACAATCTGACCTACACTGGAGCTGGAGACCTGAGCAGCATTACTGACAAGAACAAAAACACAGTGATCATCCGACGAGACACGACAGGATTGCCTCTGTGGCTGATGGTCCCCAATGGACAGACATTCTGGTTCACCATTGGCACCAACAATGCCCTCAAAACTGTTGCTGCCCAGGGTCAAGAGCTAGCTGTAATGACCTACCATGGAAGCTCAGGACTTCTAGCAACTAAGACGAATGAAAATGGATGGACAACCTTCTTTGAGTAAGTAATTTTAAAAACAAAACAAAACATTGCAATAGCCATTTAATCATTGAACACACAGAGAACACTGATAACACCCTGGTTCTCAGTTCAGCTGGTTCTAGATTGCTGCTTTGTCCTCAGACAGCAACTAAGGATAACTGTTCAATCTCTTAAATCCAGTTATCAAGTCATTTCTGGAATATCTGAGCTGGGAGCTCACGGTAGCACTAAATGCTAAGATGCTTTGTGAGTGAATGTTTAAAGTTGGAGACATCTTTTACATCTGTGTTTGGTATTTTGGCACACGAGACACCTCCTTCTGCGTTGATGTCTATATCACTCCGAATTGAAGACCTGTTGAAGTATGGGCGTAATCCTATTATTATACCAAATAGGATTACAGGATGATATGTTATACTCATCTGCACCTTTGCTTTAGCGTGCAGACTGCAGACCATTAGTTATTTAGAGTTATGAGGTACATGGACAACATCTATCTGCTGGCAAGCAGATTTTACCCCTAGGACTGTGACGAGGCCTGGCAGTATAAGCATAACAGAATAGCCAGAGGTAGCAATTGATTGAGGCAAAGCACACAATGTGTGGGAACAGTTGAAAATGCTACATGCTGCATCATTTTAGCTTAGGATTCCATGTTCATGTGACTTCGACGGAACAGTCTGTCCCTTAGCATGTTATAGAGTAGCAAGGGATTCTGTGTTAACTGTCATTCGAAAAAGTGTGATTAAGCAGATTGGCTGGTCAGGCATCTGTTACGCGCTCGCTGAACAAATTTTACACTCTGACCCATATCCAGATGCTCTGTTTAATCATAGCAGATATTTATCACCTGTGTTTGATTTGACAGTCAATAGGACAGTTGCAGAGATATTTCTCAATGTAGAGTGAATTGCCTGCGGCTTCAACAAATCCAGTGTGTGTTTGGAATGCTGACTTACTTCTCTTTGAATTTGTGTAAAATGGCTGCTATTAATATTGAGGCTTGAGGATTCTCTTCCCTATTATCTAAAGAAAAGACAAAAAAAAAGAAAAAGAAATATAAAAGCACCATGGACACAAATATTCACACCTATACTGAAGAACAGTGCGTAAGAATGTTTGAATTACACATGCATTATTTCCTATCATCAGCTTGATTGACAATGTATGCAAACATACTGTACAATACAGTACATATATACATTATATTCATTATTAACGTATTCCATTTCTTGTTTTTTTTCCCTGTCACATTAAATAATGTACAAGCAAGTCAGAGTGACTATGTTTAATTTAGACCCAATAAAATGTTTTGTTTTGCTTAAATAATTACTTTCGAAAGTCACACAGCCACCTGAGGGTCAGAATTGAAAAGGAGCCTCCTTTTATCTCTGCTTAACAAAGTGCACAGCTTACTATTTGACCCATATTAATTAGTGTGCACTTTCAGTCTAACGCCTATAGATTGAAATTAATTCGAAACTGATTTGAGAGCAACAAAACAGTTGCTTCATGGTCTTTGTGAGTAACCCTTGTCAGTCTCATCTGCTCTGATTATTGTAAATCTATTAATGAATGTAACAATCCGGAGGCTGGCTAATTTTTCTGTTATCCTCTGACTAACAGGGTAGCAATTCCTCTATTTACAACACATTTACTATTACAGCAACACATATGGGTCAGCCAATGCTTTCAAACAAATATTATTAGGTTTATTTAATACATTGATGCGTCATGTTTAACAGCTGTTAATGAAGTTGGAACAATGCCTTGGCTCTTGCCTTTATGCAATCTCAACAGTGATAAATTACACGTGTTAAGAAATTCTCAGGCAGCAGATGGAAGTGAAAATATGAGAATAAAGTTGAGGTTAGGTATGCTGGAGGAGATGCTGATACAGAGATTACAGCCCATTGTTGCACCCCAATGTAAAAGGTCAGACAGCTCGTATGTGACATAGAGGTGATGCGATTCGTATGAACTTTTGCCCATCCAATGGGAATGCTTGTCCTCTCCTTCTGCTGAGCACTCTGCCCCTGCATGCCTCACTTGTCCAGAGAAAATAAGCTAATAGACAGCTGAGTTCACGCAGGCAAGAGCCATTAGAACTCAGTGGTGAAGCCTGAGGAAAGCCTGTAGCTCAAGCCTTTAATTGAGACAGAGAGCTCGGGCATGTCGCCTCGCTCTAGAATTAAGTTTCTATCTTGGTGACTTTTGTGCAGAGGTGAAGGCAAATAAGAGCACTTTGTTTCTCAAATAACAGCATGTACCTGCAAGTGGTATCACTGCCAAAACTTCCTTTGCTTGTTGAACACGGGGAATATGTTGCTGATAAAATATAAACGGTATCAAAAGAAGGCAGATGCTTTAAATATAAATTACGCTGCTATTTAGTATTTCCTTAAGTGAAAGGCGTGGGTTGAAATGTATCCATGGATCCCAGTATAGTTGTGATCAGATTTCATTTATCTCTCGGAGATGATTCCTCTCCCACTCTTCCTTTCCATATTGGATATTTGAGATGGCAGCGCTGAGGAAATATCAGTAAACCAGCAGCCGCCAACTCATTTATTAGAGCCTTTATTATGGCAGGCGGCAACATTGAAAAGGGCTTTCCAATCTGTATTCAGTGTGCAGATAAAAGTCTTCATTCCAAGTAATGTAGCGTTCACTCACCCCATTCTGGAACACTGGCAGTCTGAAAGATTTCAAATTGTTCTATGCTGATGTGCTCTCTGAGCGAAATGAAACAATCTGGCCACTCATGTTCCTGTATGTGATGAACTGACTGATTTGTAGGCTAGAGAGATGCTGCATCTCTCCAAGCAGTTGCACCTCACTGCTCCTATTTCTTGGACTGTATAATGATATTAGGTGTTATCACTAATCTTTTAAGCTAATATGCAGTTTCCAAAATGTGAAAATGTGTGAGCTTTTTTTGATTTTTCCTTGGCAATAGTTTTGTGTTGTTGTTTTTCTATTATGCGCCTCTGCCCTTCGTGATTTCACTTAAACTGAGTTGCATTTATGTTAATGTCACTTTCACATCCTATTAGAAGGGTTCAAAAAGTCCAAACTTATTTAACTCGTCAGTATGCCAAGTCTCAGTTCATGAATAGTGAATTACACCTGACATTGCACACATTGCAAAAGTTGTGTTGATTGTGCCTCACTGATTAAAGCTGATAGTTTAGAGTTTTATTACCTCAGGCTGCCAACATCGATGGATTTGCAGCTGTGTTAACTGGCTGTGTTGACACATTTCCACAATTTGTGACACCAAGAGGGAAATATCAAATTCTACTAAGAAAAAAATCCCAAACTCTACTTGTAATCACCACTAGCAAAGTTCATCCAAGACTGCAACTTATGATCGCAATGAATCCGAGATGACAGCACAGCTCATTAGACACATGGACCTTCTTGCATTTATGCATACCTGACCTGCATTGATTATTATGATTGCCTCCATATGCTTTAACAAATCTCACCCAGGCTCAGCACATTTTTCGTACCACAGCGCTGTTTATGATTCTGCTCGTGTAACTGTTTATACAGTCTCAGATGTCATGCTCATCTGCGCCCTCTTTGACTCACATTAATGCATTTCTTTGTAGGTATGACAGTTACGGGCGTCTAACTAACGTCACATACCCCACCGGCCGAGTGAGCAGCTACCGTACAGGCGCTGACAGTTCAGTCCACATCCAGACAGAGGGCTCAAACAAAGAGGATATCACCGTCACCACCAACCTGTCAGCCTCTGGCACCTTCTACACACTCATGCAGGGTGAGTGTCTTTTTACTGTAGCACACAAGAGAACCATGGGATATTTTATGTCGATGCAGGTGTTAAAAACTTTCCTAAAGCTTTTTGTTCCTGATATTTAGCTGCATGATAAAGTTAGCCATAAAAATCACATTTTGCATGCTTTTATTTTGATTTGTTAAGACATGCAATTTGAAGTGATTCTCACATTTTCAAATAGACACATATTCTGACCTTTATTTGATAAGACCTTCTCTAAGTAATTGTCTTCACAAAAGGTTCACGATTGCAAGTGTACATGTTGTAATCACAGTTATGAAAGTTAAACAAGAATCCCCACCTAATTGTGGTAAAGGGGTGTGTGTGTCCTGATTCCGATGAGGGAAGTTCCATTGAATTAGCTGTTGATAGTGAAGTGGTTATCCAGAATAACCAGGACAATGGTTTATTTTTTGAACAGTTACAAAGCTGTTGAGTTTTCTCAAATGTTATTTTTTCAGTGCATTGATCAACACAAACAAAATCCCATTCAATCCCATTTCCATCCACTGTTCTGAAGTGTAGGCAGATGTATAACAGGAATCTGGGTGAGTTGGCCTTCAAATGAAGATGTCTCACGACTTTACCCACAATAGGATTTGTTGGTCTTTTGTATAAAATGTAGAGTGCAACTCCATTTACCAGAATGGAAGCATATATTGACCTTCTGTCAGAAGGACGTCATTTATAAATTACGATGTTGGTGGCTCTCCGATATCCTCTAGGTTAAGGAAATTTAGTGAGAGAGATGAAGGCAGAGGCTGGACTGATGATGTGGGTTAGTCCACCTGATTTGTCTTACACAGTCAGCCATATCCTGTCCAATTATTTCTTTGATTACCCGTTGATGGTTTTGAACTTTATGGACCTATCTTTATATTTTGAAGCCCCTGTCTCAAAAGAAAAAAATTAAAGCACACACACACACACACACCAGAAACTTGCTCATTACAAAGCTGTGTCTGAAACAGGAGATGACAATCCCTGGTTTCTCGCAGTTGCTCATTGGATTGATCACCTCCACATTGTGACCTTGTCTTAGATATCTGCTTGTGAGAAGAGCGGCGCCAGGAACTCTGTCGTTAATTAATTCACTATTGTCTGCTTTGTAAGCTTGCAATTGGGTGATCACATAACACATGAATGCACTGCCTTCAAGATTCCTTTCTGGTCATCTGATGTTTTTGTCCCCTTCTCTGTGAGCTTCAAAATCACCTCAGGGTTGTTAATCATATTGTCATTATCCACAAAGCTTTGCTGTATAGTTGTATTAACTCCAATAATGTGTAGCGTCATCAAGTGATAATAACATATATCAAATATCGACATAACAAATATACTCCAGTCAACTTTAAGTACACTGCATATCTTTTGTGAGTTAAAATTAAATTAGAGATGCAAACGTGAAATAATTTAAGCGTATTGCTCTTAGTATGGAGTGGTTACAATGTTACTTCATTGGACCAAATGATTGAATGAAACAGAAAATTATTACTACAGCAACTTTATTATGTAACTGTATTATTTAACCAGGTGCATTGTGTTGTTTTTTTAAAATCTATTTAACAAAAGCATCCTTGTTTGTAACTGAAAATGATTGTCGGGTGTACTTACTTGTTTCCGTTTAAGCAGACTACAGCCCATTTAAATGTCAATGCAATGCAAATCCCTCCTCTGCTGAACTGCACTACATGCATTTGTGTGAACTCAGCAGTTTTTCCAGCTTCATCTGGTCTCATAGGCCTCCTTTTAGTAAGGTCTGCCCTGGAGGCCTTTGGTCAACCCCTGAAGTGTCTGTATGATGGAGAGAGGTAAGGGCCATTGCAAGGTTAGCCTGCCCCAGCCCATTTCTCATGCCTTATCTGCAAAACATTAAACAAATTAAAACGTTATCTTCTCACATTATCTTTATTGTTATTCTCTGTGCAAAATAAATAAATCCACATTTCACGTTGACACACTACCATGAGGAAATTACATCGTATGTTTGGGGGGTTTTTTCTGCTAAATTAATTCAGCTAATAACCGTAATGTTTGACAAACCATTAATTTTCCACCGTTCTTAATGAGAACCGTCTACTGTCACGGGGCAAGAAGGAGACATTCTCTGATGAATGTACATGAGATGTTCAGTGAAACATTAGTCACTGGTCTGGAGCTGGAACACAGGCTGTCGTTACCTAGGGACAGTAGCAGACAGGCTCAGATTTATCCCTTGTGAATGTGTGTGTGTGTTAACTCTGCCTTCTCCGTGGCCACAGGCAAGCTAGCAGCTTTGATAGTTTTCATTTCCCCCATATCCTCGAGGCTGCTGCAACAGCTGTAAAACTTTGCTTTACTGGCTCTGTGAAACCTCTTACTATCGATCTTTGTTGTCACAGACCTAACGTTATTGCAGGGGTTTTTTTGTTAAATACTGCTTCTTGGGGCTTTCGTTTTGCTGAGCAGCCATTTTTGGTCATTATGTTTTGTGTCTCACTGAGATGAATATTAGATTAGTTATTTCATATCGGTTCAAGAAACTGTTGCTGTCTCTCTTCTCCTAATCCCAGTTTTAATCGTTTCGCACTATGTGCCCTCTCTAAATCCTCAGATCAAGTTCGGAACAGCTATTTCATTGGTCTGGATGGCTCGCTGCGGCTAGTGTTGGCCAATGGTATGGAGGTGTCCCTGCACACTGAGCCCCACCTGCTGGCTGGAACAATCATCCCCACAGTGAGCAAGAGGAACGTAACCCTGGCCATTGATAATGGCCTTAACCTGGTGGAGTGGAGACAGAGGAAGGAGCAGGCTCGTGGCCAGGTCACCGTGTATGGTCGCAGATTAAGGGTGAGCATGCTGTGTTGCTGAAAATGGCATGTGCTCATACACACCTAAAAAGGTGACGGTTAGAGGATGGATGATATAGAGAACATTTTAGGGCTTTACTCAATTCCATTCTTAGTCTTCGAGGCTTCAATGGGAATTACCCACCAATATTCAGAGATTTGAGTTTCATTTCTTAAATGTCACACAAATATTTTGGTGCAGTAACATAACTGTGTACAGGGAAATGTTTAAAATGCTGAGAATAGCCTCTGTAAAAATTTAAACAAACTGTTAAAAACAATGCATACACATACAAAAAACAAAACAATTCTATTTTTTTAGCACTGTGAGGTCTGCAGGCTGTCTGAGAGTTTTAAATTGAATGGGCAGAGAGAAACACCTCAGCACAAAATCCAACCACTGCATGCTAAATTGCCAAGAAGTTCTGTTTGCAACAAGAGGACAGGGGCAGCTTTTCAGTTTGGATTTTTCAATGCATGCTCAGCCAAGGAACACAGTTTATAATTTGTAATGCGTTGTAATGCAAAACATTGTGATGATAATCCATGTGTCACGACATACTATCATATTTTCCATTTGTTTACTATTGTTGTAACTATGAGTCTAATAAGAGACAAGGACATAGGGAGAAGCTCTTTGCTTACAGGACCCCATTAGTGTACACAGAGCAGAAGATGTGTACACCTGGTTATCCCCTTGACATCAGTATGTCCGTCTGGCCGTCCATCAGTAATAATATTTTTTATCTCGCATATCTCGCAAAGTATACATGCAAGCTTCACCAAACTTTACATATATTTTAACCATGATAAGTGCTTGTGCCTTTTAATCATTTTATTTATTCATTTATTTTGCAAATAATATTTTTCGAGTTTTCCATGGAAAGATGATTTTTAAGGTGACACTGAATGTTGCTCCTTCCTCTTATGAATAAAAAGAAAACAACTAACTCAGCGTTTGAATACTGATTTGGACGTTGATGACCATGGCACCAGTCTAAGTTTCAACATCTGCCTAATTGCATCCACCCAGTCCTTGTAGAATACAATGTAACGTGAACACCACCGTGTTATTGTTTATCTTTCAATCACTGAGACAGAGCAGAAAGTTACCGACACTGTAAATGGCCTCAGCATGAAAAAGATGACACCGAATATCAACAAGTTGTTTTTCATAACGAGACAGGCATCTGATGTTTGACCATAAAGCAACGACAATGATGCACTGGAAATTATTATTCATAACTCCAGGAGCATCTATAAAAAAAAATGATCTTGATTGATTGGCTTGTATGTTTTGTTTATTTGTTTTCAGGCTTTGTAAGGCAGAGAACAACTTTGGTTAAGATGTCTTCCACATTCTCTGGGAGGCGACACGGCTAATGGGGAGGTGCCACTTTGTCTGTCATTGGCTGTTCATTTAATGGCCCAGTTGTCCCTCTGGAAGGGAGAGCTTCTAAGTTATGTTACAGACAATGGCCCCAGGGGTGAGACAGGAAATGGGAGCAGCCTAATGGCAAGAACAGAGGGGATGAACAGAGCTGGAATCATTGAGCGACCTTGAGTGGCATGTCAAGTGATATTACGTGGGTGGCTGGATGACTGTGTGGCAGTGGGGGGGGGGGGGGGGGGGGGGGGTGAGGGGGGTTTCGAATACAGAACAGAGGGATGCGTGAGAAACGGAGTAAGAGAGGCAGCTGTGTGACTCTGACTACACATGTCTTCTTTGTGCCTGGAATGAGCAACGATTATGGATAATAGGAAAAGTGCTTGGGTTGTTGCTGCCTATGTTCCATTTGTCCCTCTATTTTTGTTACACTGTTTACATAAGTAAATAAGACACATGCATGTGTTTTTTATACTGTGCTTTTCATGTCGTAAGACTAAAGGGGTCACTGTTGATCCTCACTACTCCATCCTCAGTGGCACGTGCCACTTGAGCTCGGCCCTCTAAGCCACGCACAGCGTTCTTGATATGTGATGCTGAGGCACAGAAAATCTGTCTCTTCCTAAATCCTCCTCTTAGGAGCCTGCCACTTTCCCATGACAATACTCATCAACCACTTTACAAAAGAAAAAAGACAGAGATAAAGCCGATATCCCTGTATTAGCATTTCATTATCATCATAATGTCTTTTAATGTAGGGGTGTTGGTTCAAAAGATTTATGAGTCTGAAATGAATGAAAAGGTAGAATTTGCTTTCTTTGATTGCAGTATAAGAGTAAATATAACTGTTGAATTATTGAAGAAAACAGATTAATGGCTGAATCAATCATTGGAACTGATGAAAGACATTTTCACTTGTGAAATGACAGATTTTGATTGTCATTTGACTCAAAAGCATTATAGTTTCTGATTAAGAGATAACATGTTCCTGTAATGTTTCATGTTGAGGACAGTTTGAATTGTAGCATTGTAGAGCTGATGTACTACAATAGTCTCTCCTGTGTCTGCATATCTACTGTCTTTGAGAGTTTCCTTTCACAGGCAATGTGCAATTTAAAATAATTCCTCTTGAATGGGTTTCCATTCTCGTGGGATCTTGGAATCTCTGCTATAATAGTTTTTTTTTCCACCCTGTTGAGTCTTTGGCAAGCCAGATCCCTGGCATGAGGAACTTTTTCTTTCTCTTATAACCCGTTCCCTGTTGCAAACAATCTCAGTACAATCTTCTTGTGCAGGCAGCAGACCTCTGTTGCCTATTAAAGAGTCTGAAACACTGAATGCAGTGTTTCAGGGTAGGAACCAAGGTAGCTTAATAAATGATTGTCTTAATGCTGTAGTAACTTAACTTAATTCTGTGCTGAAAAAGTGAAAAACAAAGAAGTAAGAAGAGGTAACTAAGGTGCCGCCTCCCTAGCCCCCATTTTCTCCGAGATTCATTGCAGAACCCCTCCCATCAGTCTTGGGGCTCAAATTGCTTGCGTCCCTCCAAACTTCACGGAAGCCTGCTCCTCATCAATCTTTGCTTTAAGTGTAGTAAAGTAATCCTCTAGATTAGGTATCAGTGACATTAATTGCGTCTGGTGTAATTGTGGCTTTACAGATGAGAGACCTAAGCATGCTTTTCTCAATGTGAGACTTAAAAAGTGAGGCTCTGCTGCAAGCCCCCCTGCGATTTGCTCTGTGGCATGTGTCTGGAAAGTAGCCAGAAGCAGCTTTCACCACTAAGATGCTTTTAAGCCGTGCCAAGCATTTTACCAAGTTAAACAGTAACATATTTCAACAGAAACTGTGCACATTAAATTTTCAATAAAACTTGTTAAATTATAGAGAATCTGGGGCTAGTTTTAATTGATATCAGAGACCTCCATGACTGCGTTTTTCAAAATCTTTCAGATGGTATTTTGAGACTAAGACTCTTTCCCACTCTTGATTTGCTATATCTTTTCTCTGTAGCCTCTGCTTACAGACTGCTGACTGACAAATGTAACGTTAGAGTTGTCGGTTGATCTTTTTGGCTGCAACACAGGGGCTGCCTCCTAAGTAAAGCCTGACAGCGGGTTTGACTCTGTGCTGACCTGAACACGACCTTAAGGATTGCACTCTTGCTCTTATCACAGTGAAGCCAAGGATCACTGTGTGCAGCCTCATGCATTCAAAAGAGGCAAAAAAAAAGTGATGTTACATTTAAACAATGTTCTAAGTCAGCAGAAGACATTTTTTCTCCTCTCTCCGAGTTTGCATAAATGGACAAATAAAATGACAGTCACCTTCCCTGGTGATTCTTTTCTGTAAGCAGTGAAAATGAATTTAACAATCGAACGTGTTCTCTAATGTTTCTTGCATGAATAGTCTTTCTCTCAAAGACTGCAGAATTTTTACACAAACAAAGAAATACGGTCATTCTTGCAATTACATCACTTCAATAGCTCCTGCAGTTCAAAGATACTGCGCCTTTGTTGTAATTAAAAGCTCGAAGAGAAAAATATGAAATAATCAGTCGGTGATTAAAGCTCTCCTCATACGTTTCCGCCAATTCCTCTCTGTCATTACTTCCACACATGTTTATTCCTCTGTGGATTTGATGTGGTCAAATTAAATGTTTCTAACCCTCTGCTTTCTCTCCTATAGGTTCATAACAGAAACTTGCTGTCATTGGACTTTGATCGAATCACCAGGACCGAAAAGGTCTATGATGACCACAGGAAGTTTACATTACGGATCCATTATGACCATGCTGGACGGCCAACTCTGTGGGCGCCAAGCAGTCGTCTGAATGGAGTCAATGTCACCTATTCCCCAGGAGGGCATGTGGCAGGTATCCAAAGAGGTACCATGTCTGTACGCATGGAGTATGACCAAAATGGCAGAATCACTTCCCAGACATTTGCTGATGGCAAATCGTGGACCTACACTTATCTGGAGAAGGTATGAATTGTTGGTGTTGTAATGATGATGAAATGGTATATACAGTAAGATGGTATGAGCATGTTGTACAGATATATTTTGGAGGTATGTCGACAGGAGATGTTAGACTGAAGTTAAAAGTTAACTCATAATACTCTTGCAGTTTCTGTGCAGATAATCAGGCTCTAGCTCAGATATCAGAGGAAATATAATTGAACACTTCCTGGTGCACTGCAGATGTTATGCTTTGTTAGCATAGTGTGACAGGAAAATTCAACCTGAAATAGCTCTGATAAGAAGAACAGTGAATTGTCACTTCTTACCAACTAATTGAAGGCAAGATTGGTGAGGAGAAGGTGAAAAGCTGTGATTCTCCATCCTTGACATGTAATATGAAAATGGCAGCCAGTCACCTTGTTAATAGTCTGTCATCCGTTTTCAACAACCTCTAAGTACAAAGATGCTGGCAGCCTATTGTGACAGCCTTAGAACTGGTTTAAAGACATCACTTATTGCTGCAAGAAGGGTGCGAATGGTTTTTTTTTTTTATTTGCAGCATTGAAAATTTCACTTCCCTCATGCATTTAGATCAAAAGAGCCCACACATGAGAAACAAGAGGCAGCCTGTTTGCAAAATCATCTCTTCAGGAAATCTTAATGTCAGAGGAATATCAACAACTCCACTTTCAAATGGAAATGGATGGAAAATTAGATTTGGTCTGAATAATATGTTATTGCTTTGACATTTTGCTTGTGCATTTGTGGTATACCAGTCATGTTGGAGACACTATATAGTCATACTTTGTAATGTAAAGAATAGAATCGATTTTTTTTTAATCTGTTTGTTTTATATAATTTATATTGTATATATATTTATGTTTTAAATGTTTACGTAATTGTAATGACTAGTGCATTTGAAGTAATTTGTTTTAATCATGTCGTAGTTTAATCATGTATCTTATTTTTTTGTGTCTGTCTCCAAAGAGCAAATTTATCAAAAATGTTACCTTGTGAAACTTAAAAATAGAATTAATCTTACACTGTATTTAAACTACTCAACAAATACTGTTTTCTGTTCTCTTTACAGTCCATGGTACTGCTGCTCTACAGCCAGAGGCAGTATATTTTTGAATTTGACAAGAACGACCGACTTTCCTCTGTGACTATGCCCAATGTGGCACGGCAGACACTAGAGACCTCCCGCTCAATTGGCTACTATAGAAATACCTACCAGCCCCCTGAAGGTAATGCATCAGTGCTCCAAGACTACAGTGAGGATGGCCAGTTACTACAGACCACCTACCTGGGCACAGGCCGCAGGGTCATTTACAAATACGGAAAGCTTTCCAAGCTGCTGGAGATTCTCTATGACACCACACGTATCGGTTTCTCCTATGATGAGGTGGCAGGCATGCTGAAGACAGTCAACCTGCAGAGTGAAGGCTTCACTTGCACCATCCGCTACCGTCAGATTGGCCCACTGATTGACAGGCAGATTTTCAGATTCAGTGAAGAGGGTATGGTCAATGCCAGATTTGACTATGTCTACGACAACAGTTTCCGAGTCACTAGCATGCAGGCTGTCATAAATGAAACGCCGCTGCCGATTGACTTGTATCGCTATGACGATGTGTCTGGCAAAACAGAGCAATTTGGCAAATTTGGAGTCATCTATTATGACATAAATCAAATTATCACTACAGCCGTGATGACCCACACCAAACACTTTGATGCTTATGGCCGGGTGAAGGAGGTCCAATATGAGATCTTTCGCTCACTCATGTACTGGATGATGGTGCAATATGACAACATGGGCCGAGTGGTGGCCAAGGAGCTAAAGGTTGGACCTTATGCCAACACCACACGATACACATACGAGTATGACGCCGATGGTCAACTTCAGGTGGTGTCCATCAACGACAAGCCTCTGTGGAGGTACAGCTATGACCTAAATGGCAACTTGCACCTTCTCAGCCCAGGAAACAGCGCACGCCTCACCCCGCTACGCTATGATATCAGAGACCGCATTACTCGCTTGGGAGACATCCAGTACAAGATGGATGAGGATGGTTTTCTGAAACAGCGAGGCAACGACTACTTTGAGTACAACTCTGCAGGTCTGCTGGTTAAGGTGTACAACAAAGTGAGTGGTTGGAGCATCAAATATCGTTATGATGGCCTGGGCAGGAGGGTGTCAAGCAGAAGTAGCATGGGCCACCACCTGCAATTCTTCTATGCTGACTTATCCAGCCCCACTCGGGTCACCCATATGTACAATCACTCCAGCTCCGAGATCACCTCACTCTACTATGACCTACAGGGTCACCTGTTTGCCATGGAGCTAAGCAGTGGGGATGAGTTTTATGTGGCCTGTGATAACATTGGCACCCCTCTGGCTGTGTTCAGTGGCTCAGGCCTCATGATCAAGCAAGTCCTCCATACAGCTTTTGGAGAAGTTTACCTTGACACCAACCCCAGCCTCCAGCTCATAATAGGCTACCAGGGAGGCCTGTATGAGCCTCTCAGTAGACTGGTCCACATGGGCAGACGGGACTATGATGTCCTTGCTGGCCGCTGGACAACACCTGACCATGAGATATGGAAACGTCTTAACAGCAACCACATTGTGCCATTCAACTTGTACATGTTCAAGAATAACAATCCTCTCAGCAACAATGAGGAAATAAAGTGCTACATGACTGGTAAGTTCCCTTAATAGACCTGTGCTTTACAGAGATCAGACAAATTGATGAAAGAAAGCATCTCCTGTACTTACTGCACAGAGGAAAAAGGGAAAGTTTCAAAAAATCAATAGATTCGTCTCAAACCGAAGCTGTTATTCTCTTCAAAGTAGCAAGCTGCAAAGTTTTCACTGTAACATTTTTAAGTCTTTAGCCAGACAACTCAAAATTAAGATTTTCTGTAAAGTATTCCTCAAACCGTTGTAAGAACAGTAAGTAGGAAACATAGTCAAAATAATGAAACCATTACTCTGTTGTTGTTTGTATAAACAACTGTATGTACTTTAAATAGCAGTTTGCAGATGTTCAGTGAGACCCACTAGAGCGTTCAATGACGCATACACATTAACTTATTTATAGTGCTAAGATTACGTGTGTGGGGGAGAAGACTCCATACCATAACCCTGTGAAGCTGCTGCTGTTTGCATTTCAGCAAGCAACAGTCATTTCAGGTTTCTCTGTCAAATTTGTTGTGTTTTTATTCCAAGCAAGCTACAAATGGAAGAACAGACACCGCCAAAATTAAATTGAAAAGCAGTGTGCTAGAGAGGCTTTTAAGAGCTTCCTCACTGGGATGCTAAGGTTGTTTTTCTGCTCTGGTGTGTGCGCCCAGTGGATATTGTTTTGAAAGTGCTCAAAGAGAGCAATGTCATACAGCAAAGCCCCCTCTGTTGTTGAACACTCAGAACCCTTCCAAGAAATATCACATCGTTTTTTGTTGCCTTGTGGAAGGAGGAGGTAAATGGCAGTGAAAGCACCCCAGTGGAGAAGGAAAACACAATGGTTCCATAGAAACCTTAGTCAGACAAGTTAAATCAACCTTTTTGGCTAGAAGGAAAACAACATTGTTAAGGATATTCAGAGAATATTCTGTGGTTAAACTAAATGACTTCACCCAGACCTTGTTCACAAATGGATGGAATAATATAACAACTTTATTACCTTTATTCATTAACTAATGTAGACCTTAATGAGAAGAAAAATAGTCACTTTTTCAGGTGGGGTCAAGGCTTTTATTTCTTTTTGTTCAACAAAGCCATTTAGCTGCCTGCCAAACAAAGAGGCGTTCAGCTTCACAGTCCACTATATCGGGCTGACTGGCATTTGAATGCTGAGCAGATTGCTAGATATACTGTAGTGCGTCTGCCTCAGTTGTGATTGATGGATTAATGGAAATGTCAGTGCATTTCCATTTCTTTTCTTTCCATTCTTTTCACTAAATAATCATGGCCCTTTCATTGTCCTCAAACTGATTCTTATTTAAAAATCCTTTTTTCAGGTGCGACAATATGGCATTGCCATATCTGTGACCAAATTTCCCACCCAATTGTCATAGCAATGACTCTGCTTTCCATAACAAACACATTGAACAAATGGAACCGACCGAACAAACAACCTTTTCTTACAGTCATGTCTGCAGCCTTCTCTGTCACATTCATAATTAATGGCCACTTATCATAGAGGTCAAAAGCAGACCCTATAACCACAGTGCTGGTGTCTGTCATTAGACGAATCACATTACCATCATTTCATGGGTTTGAATCCCAGCGTCACTTTTGGATTTTGCAGCATCTCATTAGAATTATTGCAGAAGAAACCACTGAGTCTTCAAGATCTCTTTTTTTTTTATTCTTGGCTCCTTTGAAATGACATGAAATTACTTATCAAACACTGCAGACCCTCTTAGATGTCACATGGGTTTTGTGGGACACAGTGTCATCAATGTGCCACCTGTAGGAGTGAACATGAATGACAAAAAAAAACAAATGCCAGAGCGAGTGAGGAGAATTTCAAGGAGACAATCTCTTACCTGCAGCACTCACTCAGCTGCTAAAATTGAACAAAATAATGTTTGTGTTTTGTTTCTGTGCTTCAATGTGGTGATCCTTCCTCTGCAGATGTAAACAGCTGGTTGGTGACTTTCGGCTTCCAACTGTACAACGTCATCCCTGGCTATCGCAAACCAACCACAGAATCCATGGAGCCATCATACGAGTTAATCCGCACCCAGATCAAGACACAGGAGTGGGACAGCACTAAGGTAAACCAGTCAGGCTCACCTATCCTACCTTTCACCTATCCTACCTTTCACCTTGCCAGAGATCACCTTACTTTACCTCTGCTCCCTTCTTCTCCAGCATCATTAGCAATTAAACATTATATGTGTAGCTAGACTCCCAGAGGAGCTGCCAGCTATCAGGAAAAACCACCAGCAAGCCAGGCCCTTGCCCCTAGTCCTCATCTTGGGGAACAGGGTCAGGCTAAACAGCCCTTGTAATTGTCCTGCCATTAGGGAGAATCACTCTACTTTCCCTCCACCACTGGCCATTGATTTCATCTCAATCTTACACTGTTAGCCAAGGTCTGAGAAGTAGTAGACATGCTGTGATTCCCACATTTATCAGCCCTTTTAAGATGCCTCCAACTCACCCTGAATTATTCAAGAGGCCACTGTTATCTTGAGTTTTGGTTACAGCTAGACTGCCACCCATCAGGAGGCCAGATTTATGTTGAGTGATACTTTGGCTGCTACCATAACACGGTGGATATCCGTTGTCATAAAATATTTGTAAGCTTAAAAGCTACTGGGATGATACAATACAGGGTTATCTAAATCTGTGACCTCCGATCTGACCGGAGGGGTGTAGTACAGCAATTAATGGGTTAGCGCGTTTTGTTGCACCTAAAGCCTGAGTTTTCAATGTCACAAATGTGGCTCTCTTTTAACCAGGGTATCACTATGGTAACATATGTCGCACATCTAACCTGGTCAGGAGGAGGTTATGTTGAGAGCTGCATTGAAATTGAAATAGTTATAAACTGCTCTTTCGCTGATGATTTTCCTAACAATATTCTCTATGAGCAGTATAGATTTTTAGCTGAGGGAATATATTATAAATGGAAACTTGCTGAGCTGTACAAAGCTGTGTAATTACAGCAAAGCAGCACAAACTGTATCCAATGCATTTCATTGTTGTTTTTGTTGTTGTTTTTTGCCATGGAACACTGCATGCATTTAGTAGACAATGCAGAAAATATATTTCCCCTGTTTGCTTCAGGCAAGATTGACTGACAAATTTTGCGCAGCATACACACTAAAAGAATGATGAAGGCACGGCAATTACAGACCACTCTGGATTATGTTTTTATTCTGGGTCCTATTTTGCTACTGTTGTAAGTCTATTTTTATACTGGTGGTATATCTAATGTAAGACCAATTATAAAACTGATTAGTCTATTGGCATTTATCACATCCATGTATCCTTCATTAAGGGACAGTGTCAGACCTAAATGGAGTTCTATTTTTTTTAAACATGCTGTTTCAACTTTAAAGTTCAAGACATCTGCCATGCAGTTTTCATTATAGAGGTGAATGTGCCATTAAGAATGCATTTAGTGGTAAGGTAAATATATTATTCTGCAGCATTCCTCTTTCCTTATTTGAAGCAACAGTGTTGTTTTTGATGTATGATACTCATGATCTCTGATTGGGCTTTTTGGTTTTGTCAGGCCAGCGCATCCAGAGAAAGTCTAGTTTGTAGCCCTCCAGCTAACCAAAATATAGGCAGGCACACCAACTAGGAATAATAAACAGAGAAAGCAGTGATTAAATATGCTGTAATACTACCAGGCATTTAATAGAAAAATTCACAACACAGACACATGGTTTGTATTTTCCATTTCATATCCCCAATAATTTCAGAGTTTTTGACCTGCCAACAGGCCATGTTTTCTTTCCAGTTTGTTGGTTGCTGCCCCAATGAAAAACTGTACAGTCTCTTTAAAAAAAAACAAATAACAAAAAGATGCTGCTTGTAAATGAACAAGGAAAATTTATATGCCAAACAAATAGGCTTTATGCAAAATTGCACTATATTAATAATAATAATGAATTAATTAGCATCTTGAGTCATACTGAGTAATTACCTGAAGTAAATATACGTCAATAACAACAATAACAAAGTGCACCATATGGAACTTGCATATTAAGTAACAGTTTGTATGGCTTAGTCTTTGAGTCCGTACAGTAAGGGCTGGTTTATTTTTTGGCCTTCATGTTTCTTGTCAGGAAAACGAACATATTCACTTTGTCCGGTTTAAGGGTAGATCTCAACGGAGTGACAAAATTGCCAGCCACATTGAATTCATGCTCCGAGGGAGTACTCGTCGCGCTCATATGTTTTCTTGCAGCCTTTGACAGAAGAGGGAATTCATTTTTGGGGAGGAGAAGATGTCACACTAGCTCCTCCATCTCCAGCCGTCATGGTATGTGCGGCACCATCTCCATCCATGTCAATGCACCGCTCTTCAGGCACTGCCAGCATCTCCTCCTGAGTGCAACTCTCAGACACATTTAAGGGATCGCTGTTTGGGAAAAGTTTCAGTTGGGAAGTACATGTTGTTTATCACAACCCCGTAGCAGGATGATTAATTGTGATCTTACATTAGATGTATTTCCTCAAACCATGGATACTTTTTTACCCACAAATGCGACATATTGCCTCATCCAGGTTTGCCGGCTGCCCCTTGTTGTCAGGCTCAAACCAAAATGTGCCCAAATTGGTAACATAACATTTGGCTTACTGACAAGATTTGTGGCTATTGTTTAATCAAATAATGTTAATTGGCTAGCGTCAACTGTAAGGGTCTTACCACGTGTTCGCTATAAGCATTGAATTAAAACCTACAACCAACTGTACGTCATGATTCTGGCTTTTATGTTTGTGTATTGTGTGTTCATATAATCAAGTGAACGTTATCTGAGGATATCACAAGTATTCAAGCCAAGAATTAATTCATGATAATTTAACACACACAAAGAAATCCCCCATAGGCCTGTGTTTAATGGACTGTTCCTCCACCTCCCAGTGAAGCTTAAGTGACTGAAGTTTTGCTTCTCCAGAACCCCTTAAACATAGGATGGAAAACATTCAATGACTAAACAATGATTATTGTGTTTGTATTTCATATAACACACCATATGGACCTCTGTACATATTTTCTGTTCACAGTTCATGAGTGAGTGTATTGGTGAAAGTATTAATGGCGTTAATCGGCATGAGCAAGATTAATTTAGTGAGAGGTTTCTCGATACATTTTTGGTTAAATGCCCATCCCTAGAAGAGATGAAGCAGACAACAAAGCTATGAATCAGAGCAATAAAATACAATGGATACATTCTAAAGCACAAATAAACATGCCCACGCCTCTGTATAGCGGGAAGATGCCACTCGCTGGATTTAAAAATGTACAGACACACCTCCAGCTGTATAGACAAATGGTATATGGATTTGCAATTGTGTAGTAATTTTCTAGTCTTCCCACTCTTCAATGCACCTTACAAAAGTTCCTACATTCACCCATTCACATATACATTCATACACTGGTGGCAGATGCTGCCATGCAAGTTTCCCACATACTCATCAAGAGCAATAAAGCACTTCCTGTTTACAGTATTTCTATTCATACATGACACCGAGAGAGCAGAGGAGAGAGATGGAGAAAGCAATGGTCAGTACATTTTTAGCCTATACTCTAACCTCACACCTACACACTGTAATTGGATGAGGACTCACTACACAAAGGCTCAGAGTCCCAGAGACATCCTCAACACAGCAAAGTAATAATAACAATAGTTATTATTTAATTCAAGTGTTAATAAAAAAATAACGTGAAAAGATCCTAATGTGATTGATTTATATTCATTTTAAATGCCTCAAGTGAGACTGAGAGGAATTTCAGTCTCACTCAAGGCATCCCAGCACACCATAGTTAAACAGTGAGTAAGTAGGTAGTGTGAGTTAAACAGGAAATGAAACACTTTCATTTTACACATCATGTACAAAGATTAAAGCTAAAATAGCAGCAATCCCAGCTATGTTCTCATTTAGCATAGACCACCTTGGAGGGGTTACTGTCAAAGCCTCCTGGGTTTGACTTGTGTATGCTGCTTGTGGCTGACACTCCACTGAGAATTTCTGAGCTCAACCAAGGTGCCTATCTACAAAGGAGCTGCAGCAGAAGAAATATTGAATTGAATCCAAAGACACCCAGTTATTTCCATTTCAAAGCTCTGAGATTATATGTGTTGCAATAGTGTTGTAGATTAAAGAAAGAATAAATCAGCAGACATACAGTTGCAATTCCGACTAAATGAGTCATCACCATGGACCTCCTAATTTCAAATGCCAAAAAATCCTTAATCAAGAGTCAATTTTAGTTCTCTTTTTTCTAAAATCACTTATGTTTAACTGCGCAGGAAATCACTCTCTGTATGACTGGTAATATTCTATTTTCTTAAAGTAGATGTTCACAATAATTTTTAAGGGTATCCCACAGCAAGCCAAGATGTTAGGTTGTGAACAGTTGCTTCCAAGCACATTCATTTGAGTATTAATATCACTGAAATGTATTGTTATCTATAAACCCAGCCATTCAATAATTCCCATGATGTACTGTTACTCTCTAGAAATCATCTACTGGGGCTTTAAATGCAAGAAAGTATTGAGATAATTAGTCTTTAACCTGTGTACAAGATGAGGCAATGATTTGCTTGTAAACACCAGGTTGATCCTCACTGCAAATGGTCAGACCGGCCAATTTAAGACACTGAAGTATATATAGCTTTAAAACTACATGTCTGCATGTTCTGTGCACATGGCATTTTTGTTATGCAAGAGAAACGTATGCCTGCCTTTCAATCCGTTTTCATTAAAGCCCCTATTTGGCCATGCTGCTGAATCCGCACACAGATTGAAAAATGCCGTGAGGGGCCAGACAGATGAGGTTTGTGCTGCACAAGGCTTGATCTCTCAGTCTGAGTTGTGCTGGAGGCTGATTGAACCCCATGCTATGTGAATGATGCCTCTCTGGATTTGTCCCGAGTGGTTGTTTCAGTGAAGTGGAGGACATTGCCCCCTTCCCCCACCACTCCTGGGACAGCTGACCTGGTCACACTGTTGGCACGGTAAACAAACATGGAGTGGCATGGTGTGAAGTGTCCCCCTAGGCCATAACTCCTGAGGGGACCAATAACACAGCTGCCCCCTCCCATCAAGTTTCCTCTTTGTGCAAGATCTGATGCCGTGTCAAATCAAAGAGCAGGCAGATAAGCTCGTCACTGCAGCCTGCCTCATGCTCCTAAACCGCACTCAATCCCCAGCCTGTAGCCACAGGTTTTTTAACTCATCTATGTTAAGTCTGGATTTCTATCACATCAATGCATCAGTCTCTTGCATTAACACAAAAAAGAGATTTCATTATGCAGTATAAATCCCGCTTTTAAAACACGAGAAAACAGATGGTGGTGCTAGCTTCCCATGCAGAGGTGCATAAATGATACAAACCAAAGTGTGAGGCAATCATGTTTTGATGAATATTTAGAAGAAAGTCTTTAAACAAGCAATTGAGGCATATTGTTTAAATAACTTTCTTGCACAGAGAACAAACAGAAAGAATTTCAGTGTCTGAGTAGATGCTGCAAGGGCTGTGTGACTAAGCAGCATTGTCTTTCTTTTTCAGTCTTTGCTGGGGGTTCAGTGTGAAGTCCAGAGGCAGCTGAAGGCCTTTGTGAAGCTGGAGCGTTTTGGCCAAATCTACAGAGCCAAAAGTGCTGGATGTCATCAAACAGACGACGACAAGGTCTTTGCATCTGTGGGCTCCATATTCGGCAAAGGGGTGAAATTTGCAATCAGGGATGGTCGCATCACTACTGACATCATCAGCTTAGCCAATGAGGATGGGCGACGCATGGCTGCAGTTTTGAACGACGCATTCTACCTTGAAGACCTCCACTTCACAATCGCTGGAGTGGACACCCACTACTTTGTCAAACTGGGCTCAGTGGAGGGAGACCTGTCCCTCATTGGAATGACGGTGGGCCGGCGCACCCTAGAGACCGGCGTCAATGTCACAGTGTCACAAATCAACACTGTTCTCAATGGCAGGACTAGGCGCATTACTGACATCCAGCTACAGTATGGCGCGCTGTTTCTGAATGCACGTTATGGCAGCAGTGTGGATGAGGAGAAAGCTCGTGTGTTGGAGTTGGCCCGTCAGAGAGCGGTCGCCCAGGCTTGGGCCCGGGAGCGCCAGAGACTGAGGGATGGAGAGGAGGGCTTGCGAACCTGGACTGAAGGAGAGAAGCAACAGCTCCTTGGCACAGGGAAGGTGCAGGGCTATGACGGATACTACGTGGTTTCGGTTGACCAGTACCCTGAGCTGGCAGACAGTGTCAACAACATTCATTTCATGAGACAGAGCGAAATGGGCCGAAGGTGACATGAACACGTGGCTCTCGAGTGACAGACTCAGACGTAGAACATGGGACTTCTTGCCAAAGACAGTTGTGTACATGACCACTTTTTTTTTCTTTGACTGTGCTCAACTTGGTTTTTAATATACTGTGAAAAAAAGAAAAAGAAACATGGTTGCAATCAGTTGCACTGTATTAATAGAAGAGTGCCCTTCTCCTTTTGAAGATTCTTTATCAGTCTTTGCCCTCCAAGTGCGACTGCTAGAGGATGAATATTTGCGATGTCTGTGACTTATTTTTGTGACTCCATTTCCTTGTTCCTTTTGGTGATTCTGTTCAAAGGAATCCAAGAGGAGTATTGGTAATGCATTATGGTCACTGGCTCACTCTGCTGCCAGACTTTCAGATTGTTATTCACAAGCTTGCTCCATTCTGCCTTTTCTGCGCCTCAGCCAAGGAGATTCCTTCTCTTTTAATCACTTGTTTTTTATACTTGAAACCCTCATAGCCTCAGTCATCCATAAGTAATGTGAGAGATTTCTGTTGGTGGTAGAGCCCTTCATCAAACCCACGCTGAACTTGTCAAAGCACCTTCATTTGTGAGATATCTTGTAATTTTTTTAAGAGGATTGATACTCAATTGTGGTCTTAGCTTGGAAGGCTTCGGTGCACTCAGACTGTGCATGTTGATGACCTTCTTATGAACTACATTATTAACAAAACCGCTTAATCTATCTTAAATTGTATGGTAAAGCCAACAAAGGGATATGAGGTCACTTTTTTATTTTGTGTATTTTATTTCTTAACTGTATTTTTTTTCCTAACGACGAAAATGAAAACATAATAAATTGCTCTATGCTTCTTTTATATTTGACTGTGGTCAAACAACTCAATTATGAAAACAGTGAGGATCCAACCATGTAAGAAAATACTGTGGAACTGTCTGTATTAAACAACAAAAGGTATTTTACAGGAATGATTTTTAAATACACTTTATTTTTGTTCTATAAATAGCTACATGAATTTACAGTATAACAAATGTGAATTTAAAAAAATGTGAACTGTTGTCCCTTTTATTGTTAATTGTTGTACTTGAACAATACTTAAGGGTGTTTCAACACAAACTATGACAGGTGGTTTAGTTACTGTGTTTTTCATTAGGGAGACTATGTTTTACTGATCTCAGTTGCATATGAAAGACAGTGTTTGTTTATGTAATGAGCTTAAGGCAGTATTTCTCACCACAATGTCCAATCAAATAAAGCTTTGGATGAAAATGTTTTTTAAAGACTACAAAGATAGTTTGAAAAAAAAAAACAGTCAGTCATCAGTGGTACATAATACATTAACATGTTGGTTGCTGAGATAGATAGGCCTCGCATTGTGTTGTGTATGAGATGAAAGATACAAATTGCCTTTGCCCTAAAGGGCTGTCCACAGGTCAGCATCGAAAGTGCTTTCATTCTCCAGAATAGGGCTTCACTCTGTCCCTTGGCTGGCTAAAATGCATTAGACCTGTAGTTGTATTAGTTCCCCTTTATAGACAAAAAGTCGCCTATACACACACCAACCTTTGAAATACCCCATGTGGATACATTCTAGCTCCCATATGTCTGTGTCCTCCTAAGTGGAGACTGCAAAGGACATTTCTCATCATATGAAAATGTCATCATGTGAAAGCTCAAGAGGAGTCAAGACTATTTTGGAAAATGTGACATTGATATGACTTCTGGTACTTTTTGAACTATGCCAAGCCACTGCACACTGACTTTCTTACCATTTCCCCATGCATTAGAATATGAACTCATATGTAGGGGTGGTGGCAGCATGATTGAGTGTCTCAATCTTTACAAACGAGCAAACAGTACCGTTTTTTTTTCTGCTGGTTGGCTGATTCAGTGATGTTTTGTTTTCCAAAAAATATGTATGTTCAACATTATATGAATGAAGGATATTTGCATTGTGGAATATTGCACTCAGAATTGTTGTGTCATCAGAGTGTATCTTTTTCTAACATTATGGACTCATTTTGAGTTTTGGTTTGTTCTCAACACTGTGTTTTTTGCGCTTCTCTTTGGCCATGTAAATATGGAGACATCAAAATAAGCTGTAAATAAAATGCAAATGTAGATACCTCTTAGAGCTACATCTGTGTAGGTAGGTAAAAAAATAAAGGGAATATTTTGTGTTTATTTCTTGTGTTTTTTTTAATGTATGTACAGTATATAATTTCATATATATACATAATACACACACACACACACACACACATATATATATATATATATATATATATATATATATATATAATATACACCTTACTACCACACATATATTTTTACATTTTATTTAGTGTATATCTAGTATATCATACATAAATGAATTCTCTCCCTACAGCACATTTCACAAGACATTAATGAAGCTAATTTGATGCAATATGGTAATGCAATATTGCACCAAGTGCCATTATTTCGTGAAACATGCATTACCACCCGTTTAAATCCCAAATGTATTAAAATCACATTGAGTGAACATGTGGCTGAAACAACACTACGTATAAAAACATGTCTACAGTAAATGTGTTTCACAGTAGCAAGCTGCACTGGATGCTGTGCAAAACATGACTATTAATTAACCTGTCAAAGTTGAGGAACAGTTCTTTCGTGTTACAAAAGCCACCAGGAGACTGCTTTTAAATTTGATAACTTTGTTAAAACAAGTGGAGCTCAGGGGCTTATCTTGTTAGTATGGGTGTTAGCTGCTAGTATGTGGTGACGGTAAGGGAGCCTGGAACATGTACTCTCACTACAGGTAGTGCTGTGCTCGGTGCCCAGAAGAAAGTATAGTGACCTATTTTACCTAAGCAGACAGGCCTCCCATTTGTTCTTCTCCACTTTCTATTAATGTGAGAGGAATAAACCGCTGAGATCTCTGCATGACAGACAGGTGTCTTAAGAAACGATCACACCCTCTTGCTTATAGTTAGTTTGACTAAATGACAACTTTTTGTAATGTAAATTTCAAACCTTCAGCTCTCATCTTTCTCAAGACAGCCCATGCCTTGAGCCCCATACAAGTCCTGTAAAGAGTTCGTTTTTTTTTTTACAGGGAACAGAAAGTCCTGCTAGCAGAGAGTCTGCGCAGAATGAATTCTGGTGCAGAGAGGCAAAATAGTCTATAGCCTGGAGGACTGTATAGTCTTTTGTTAGAATCATAATTATAATACAATAACAGCCCCTGTAGCAGGGAGAAAATTCCTACAGTGCGCTCTGAAGATCAGAGGATTTTTATATGTAACTGATAATTATAATCAGTTCTAATTAGGTACAAGTTTTTATCTTGGAACCATGGAGCATCAACAGCCATTAACATATCTCAAAAAGTCAAATGTGTGACAAGACAAAAAAACGAATTAAAGATTTGATCAAAATGACGTGTTATTTAGGAGTAAATATCATAACGCATAATACTGTAAAATATTGTCTTCCTTGAGAAGAACCTGTACTGTGATGTTGTTAGACTGCACACTCTGTAGCACCATGCTCCATCACCAAATCACTGAAAATAGACAGAAAGGGTGAGGAAAACCATGTATTCCAAAAATGTGTTGATATTAATGGCTGAATCACCGGTACTGATGAACAACCTTATTGAAACCTCACAAATTTCTTGTTGTCATTTATGCTGTTGGGCAGTGAAAATTGTTCTAATTGCACTTTTAATTGATGGCAACATCTAAGAAATGATCTTATGATCCTAATGCAATTTATGTAACACACAAAACAGATCAGTTTCAAACTGGGTACACAAAAGATATCCAGGTCACATAAATCAGACAGACATTATGTGGGAGAAGGGAAGAAAACCTGCTTTTAGCCTGATTTCAACTGTCAACTATGACATGAGAAGAAAGGTGGAACATTTCTGAAAACCGTGCATGAATTATTCCGATTACCTGTGCTGAGTCTGATGTGTCCAGATATCTTCTCATTGCTCCATCCGTTTCCTCTCACTGATAATTTGAACACCCTGAGCCCAAGTGTTACATAAACACTGGCAAAGATATTTGCTCTTAAACATAGCACAAAGTTAGTTCCTGCTGAGGCCAGTCCATCCGTTTCTCAAGGAATCCTGTACGTTGTCCAGAAATAATGATAAAAAATGAAGCACATGTTGACTCTCCATTCTGTCAGTGAAACAGTGCCTGCATTGTAATTGTATGACAGTCACCTGCATTTATTTTCAGCAATGTAGCTGTCAAAAAGAACCACTTTGCCACTCTACTTTTAAGTGTCATCCCAGACTAGCTACTCTTGTTCAAGTTTTCCCAACAGCCATAAAATAACTTGGTGGTATGATGGGCCACATCTGCTGTGTCGCCTGATAACACCATATGCCTGAATGGACAGGACTGCCTCAGATTCTGTCGTTAATCATTCAGGTCCACGCTCCCC